>CM035844.1:390393299-391593299 GCA_020510985.1 Pholidichthys leucotaenia | reverse complement strand
GTGGGAAGAATGAATGACAACGGACAGCGGCTGCTCAAGTTCTGCACATATCACGATCTGTGCATCACAAACTCGTTCTTCAAGACCAAGCCCCAAAACAAGGTTTCCTGGCAACATCCGTGCTCAAAGCACTGGCACCAGCTGGACTTGATCCTGACCAGACGCACCTCACTGAAGAATGTGCTAATCACCCATTCATTCCAGAGTGCAGATTGTGACACAGACCATTCATTGGTGTGTTGCAAGGTCAAGCTGCAGCTGAAGAAATTCCATCATGCTAGACAGCCTGGAAAGGCACGGATTGACACCAGCAAGATGGCTCAACCAGAACTTGTTGAGCAGTTTGCCTCCACCTTTGAGAAGGAACTTGGTGTACCACAAGAAGGAGAATCTGCAAAGCAGAAGTAGGAAGAGCTGCGAAACACCATCCACCACACAGCCTTGGCTACCTTTGGGAGGAAGACCTCGAAGTCACAGGACTGGTTTGATGCCAAGTTGACCGAGATGACCCCCGTCATTGAAGCCAAGCGCTCAGCACTTGCTGAGTACAAGAAGTACCCAAACGAGAAGAATCTCCAGATTCTCAGGGCTGCGAGAAGCAAAGTTCAGCAGACTGCTCGGCGCTGTGCCAACGAGTACTGGACTCAGCTCAGCCAAGACATTCAAACCGCTGCCATAACAGGGAACATTCGTGGCATGTACGATGGCATCAAGAAAGCACTTGGTCCGGCTCAGAGCAAGACGGCCCCCCTCAAATCCTCCACTGGGGTGATGATCACAGAAAAGAACAAGCAGATGGAGAGATGGGTGGAACACTACTCCGACCTCTACTCCAGAGAGAACACCGTAACACCGTCAGCCCTGATGCCATCGACTGCCTGCCATCCATGGACGAACTTGACGCCGAGCCAACCATCGACGAACTCAGCAAGGCCATTGATAGCTTGGCCGCTGGCAAGGCACCCGGCAACGACGGCATACCCCCTGACCTGATCAAGCACTGCAAGACCGCCCTACTGCTGCCATTGCATGACGTCCTCTGCCAGTGTTGGAAGGAAGGTGCCGTACCACAGGACATGAGGGGCGCCAAGATCATCACCGTCTACAAAAACAAAGGGGAGAGAAGCGACTGCAACAACTACAGGGGCATCTCCCTCCTCAGCGTTGTTGGTAAAGTCTACGCACGAGTTGTTCTCGTTCGTCTACAGAAGCTTGCCGAATGTGTCTACCCCGAGTCTCAGTGTGGCTTCCGCGCTGCGCGATCGACGGTAGACATGATATTCTCTATCCGCCAACTCCAGGAGAAATGCAGAGAACAGAACATGCCCCTGTACGTCGCCTTCATCGACCTCACCAAAGCGTTCGATTTGGTCAGCAGAGAGGGCCTTTTCAAGATCCTGCCAAAGATAGGATGCCCACCAAAGTTGCAAAGCCTCATCGAATCGTTTCACACCAACATGCAGGGGATAGTGCAGCACTATGGCAACGTCTCAGAGCTATTCAACTTACGCAACGGAGTGAAACAGGGCTGTGTACTTGTGCCAACCCTCTTTGGGATTTTCTTTGCTATGCTCCTGAGGCATGCCTTCAGCACAGCAACAGAGGGAATCTACCTGCACACAAGATCTGACGGCAGGCTTTTCAACCTCGCCCGCCTGAAAGCCAGAACCAAAGTACGCGAGGCTCTAATCAGAGACATGCTGTTCGCAGATGACGCTGCAGTCGCAACCCACACACAGCAGGAGCTTCAGACCCTGATGGACAGCTTCTCCCAGGCATGCAAGGACTTCGGGCTTACCATCAGCCTGAAGAAGACTAACGTCTTGGTGCAAGGCACGGAAGCACCACCAACCATCACCATCGACGACTACGAACTGGAGGTCGTGAATCAGTTCACGTACCTGGGGTCCACGATCAGCAACAACCTCTCCCTTGATACAGAGATCAACAAGAGGATTGGGAAATCAGCTTTCACACTCGCTCGCCTCACCACACGAGTGTGGGAGAATCCCAAACTCTCTGTCAAGACGAAGATGGCAGTGTACAATGCCTGCGTCATCAGCACTCTGCTCTATGGGAGTGAGACGTGGACAACATACGCCCGGCAGGAAAAGAGACTGAACTCCTTCGACTTGCGCTGCATTCGCCACATCCTGGACATATCCTGGCAGGACAAAGTGCCCAACACAGAAGTTCTGTCCCGCGCCGGCCTTCCCTCCATGTTCACTCTACTCAGGCAGCGCAGGCTCCGCTGGCTAGGCCACGTTCACCGTATGGAGGATGGCAGAATCCCCAAAGACGTCCTCTACGGAGAACTGGCAACTGGCAGGAGAGACGTTGGCCGCCCACAGCTGCGCTTTAGAGATGTCTGCAAGAGAGACATGAAGGAACTGGAGATCAACACAGAGCGCTGGGAGGACCTTGCAACGGACCGCTCCAAATGGAGAGGCACCCTGACCAGACAGCTCAAGGCGGGTGAAGAGAGACTGACTGCTGCAGCAGATGAAAAAAGGACCCGCAGGAAGAACCGCCACAGACCCAGCAGCACGGAGACCACCCACAAGTGCGACCTGTGTGACAGGGACTGCCATTCATGCATCGGCCTGTTCAGCCACAGGCGGTGCTGTTCCAGCAGAGTAGATGTTTAGGATTCTCTTCCATGGTCATCATAGACCGACGGAGGCCGACGAGTTATTGACGAAAATGGCATTTTCCGTAATGACAGTTTTCTTCTGGACGGTGAGCCGGATCATTCCCAAAATTTAATCAATTCTTCCTTGTATCATTTCCAACAAGGCCTGAAAGTTTCCATCCATCCAAAACTTTTTGAGTTATCTTGCTAACCAACAGACAGACAAACAGACAAACCCCGGCAAAAACATTACCTCCTGGCGGAGGTAATCAATCAATATATATCATGGCCATGGTCACTCTATCACTATATATAATTCAAGAAAATCTGTGTGTGTGTGTGTGTGTGTGTGTGTGTGTGTGTTTGTGTGACAATCATAGGACTCGCTATGACATCATCAAAGATCAAAGGCAGGCATCACTCTTGTCATAGGACTCGCTATGACATCATCAAATATCTTGGGACCATTGATGATAGTAATCCAGGATTGTTCATCTTCTGATTCATCAGCACTTGATAACGTTCTTGATTGATTTTCTTTACGTTTATGTTTGCTTCTTTTAGGCTCCACTGAACTCCAAACATCCTCCTTCCCACCTCCTACCTCCATTCCTCCTAGATCACTCCCTGCTTTATCACCTTCCGCTACCTGTTCTGCCATCTCCTGTGCATTCACAACCTGGTTGTGCCATTCCAGTTCAAAGTTCCTGCCTCTTGTCGCCATCTTATATCGCTCTTGTTGAAACGCCGTTTTCTTCAGCAAGCCTTCTTCTTCAGTGAGGTGTCCAAAAAAAAAACGCCCCCACACAAAGAAAAACGACCCACCCCAGGAGGGAGGAGGGGGAACCCAGGCACGGAGGGACCGCAACCAAAGCAAACAACCCAAAAAACAAAAGAAAACCAAAAGAAAATGGGACTCTAAGCCAGACTGATCAGTGGACAGAGCAGTTCAGGCGGTCTTCCTGAGTCCCAAGACCACCGACATCTGTGCTAGAACACGTTGGGTGGCCTCCCCATGCAGCAAAACCAACGAAGCAGGAGGAGCAACCTGTCAGGCAGCCCCCTAGCATCCCTAAGTCAATGAGCCACAGGAGCTAGGAGGCGGCATCCTCCAACAAAGGGTGGCTGATCAGAGGGAACCTCTCGGGATGCACCCACGGCAGCCCCGGGCTGGGGCATAGCTGCACCCATGGCGGCCCCGGGCTGGGACATAGCTGCACCCGCGGTGGCTGCGGGCTGGGGTGTAGCCCCCACAGTGACTCTGGACCAGAGTATGGCACCCATGACAACCCAACTGACCCACGAGAGGACCAGAACAAGGAGGCAGTAAACCAATGGGGCCTTGGACAGAGTTGCTGCACCCGCGGCGGTCCCGGGCTGGGGCATAGCCCACACGGCGACTCTGGACCCAGCTGACCCACGAGAGCACCAGGACAAGAAGGCGGTAAACCAATGGGGCCTTGGACGGAGGTGCTGCACCCGCAGCGGTCCCGGGCTGGAGCATAGCTGCACCAGCGGCGACCCCGGACTGAGGCATAGCTGTACCCTCGGAGACCCTAAGCAGCGGGACAGCAGCACCCATGGAGACCACAGGCTGAGGCGCAGCACCCACGGAGGCCTTGGGCTGAGCTGCAGCACCCACGGAAGCCTCGGGCTAAGGCGCAGCACCCACGGAGGCCTCGACCGGCGGGGAGGCAGAACTCACGGAGACCTTGGCGACCCTGGATAGTGACTTGGGCACAGGAACAGAGACGCACACACACACTGAGTTAGGGTCACTGGCAGCGGTGGAACCCGGTGAAGACAGCTCAGGTGCAGCTGACGGCTGCGCCTGGAACTCCCCACCAAGAGCCAGGCAAGATCTCTCTAGGACTGAGAACGTAAAAATAAGAAAGAGCACTTGCCTGAACTCGAGCTCCACCGCTGTTCAGGACTCCGGCAATCCAGGCCGCGGCATCTCTGTCCTCTCCACATGGGCATCCAAATTAAACACAGCCACCTCAGGAGAAGGGGAGGCTGGCCCGTGGTGACAGGCTGTGCAAACTCCCATGCAATTGGATCCAGGGGACACTCATCCGTCGGCTCAGGATTCGGGGTCCTGGTGGCACTCTCCTCCCGTCCAGGGTGTGGCTGCAGGGCAGAAGCTAAGATCTCCAGAGCAGCAGGCTCCTCTGTCGTTCAGTGGCTGCCACCCAGGACCAATGGAAACTTGGACACAGCAGGAGAGATGGGAGAAGAAGAATTGAACTCGGCAACAGCAGAGGGGGAGAGTTCAGCCAAACTACATGGCTGCAGTCGAGCCCCCCCCTCACCCCCCCACACACACCACCACCACTGTGAATTAAGCAAGGCAATTCATCAATAGGTGTTATGGAATGAGAAATTACTTGCTTTAATTCCCGGGCTGTGCTGGTAGCTGCTGCTGGTGACCCTGGAGATCTCCCCCCGTGCAGAGCAGTGGGCGGAGCACCATCACCACGGCAGGTGGAGCCGGCCTAGCAGGCCTAGTGATGACGGCTCGGTCCACAGCTGCAGTGGAGGGGTCCTTCAGCAGCTGGACAGCGGCGAGAGGCAGGAGAATCTGCTCCTGGGGACGTCTCCTCATCTGCTTCTCCCTGGGTGCCCATGATGGCAGATCTCCCAGCAGACTGTGGGGGTCTGTTTGGAGGTCTGTGATGGAATAAAGTAGCCCCACATACCTGGGGTCAGAATCAGAATCAGAATCAGGTTTATTGCCATTGTTCATGTAGTACACAAACTAGGAATTTGTCTCGGTGCAATGCTGCAACATTAAACATGATAAAATAAAAGAAATAAACTATACATGCAATAAAGTGTAGAATAAGAGTGAGTGATACTGGTCAGCAGTTAAAATATATTAGCGAGCAGCAGATACTGTGGAGAACCATATAGTGCAGTCGGTAATGCAGGAAGAAAACAGTGATGATTGACATGAGTCTGGTTGAGCTGCTGTACATAGTACATAGGGGTAGCGCCCTATTCCAAAATGCGCCTCCACGATGGTTGCAGCTGCCTCCACGTTCCAGTGAACCTCCTCCAGTGAACGAGAGGTGAAGGCTGCATCCATAGACTCTTGTGCAAAATCCACCACCCACAGTTCATCAATAGTGGGGCCAGCCACTCCAAATTTCCTTTGATCAGCGGGGCCCCGGTACCCTGGTGGCATGACGAACGTGTGCGTGTTTCCCAGAAAACAAGGGGAAAACAGATAAACGGTTATGAAAGAAAAATGCCAAAACCTACAGCGGCTGGTGTCCACTGTTGGTTGTGTTCTTCTGTCAGAAGGCGCCTGTTTCATGGGCGCCAATAGGACAATACACACTCACTATAGGTTGGCAGTTATTAACTTAAGCTCCAACAAGAACATTGCATACAAATACTAAATAATGATGTGCAAGATGACAATAATGAAACACAAACATAGGGGACGCCTGACAAGGGGCAGAACCTTGCTGGAGCACACTTAAGGGCTGCGGGGCTCGGTGGGTGAGACAACGGGAAAAACACACCTGGATGGAGCACTCCAACCCACCTCAACAGCGGAACCCCAAACATGCTCAGGAAACGGCGGTAGCAATCCAGAGGACAGGTTCACATACAAGAAGGACACGACAACCAGCAGAGGTTGTCGTGCCCCTTAAATGCAACACATAATCAGAGACAGATGTGGATTCATCAGTAACAGAATGGACAGCAGCTGTGCAGTCCTGAACAGACTGACAGCCGGAAGCTGCACAGTGCTGTCAAAATAAACAAACCAGAAACCATAAAAATACAAACACAACAGAACTCAAAACAATCATAATAATCTTATAGATAACAGGGAACAGACAGAAAAACGCTCACTGGCCAGGGAAACTGGGCACGACTCCCACCCGTGCCCCAGGCTCATGATAGAAAGAAAGAAAGAAAGAAAGAATGTCTTTTGCATAAATATTTTGTCATAATTTTAAACTCTAAAAATTTTTCAAAGGTGCAAAACTTTGAGAGAAAAGCTATACAATAACAATGAAAAAAAAATATCACAAACATACAGTATATACAACTAGAAAAGCACTGGGAGAGCGCAGACCTCCGCCAAGCGCCACAATTCCCCCCATACAGTGTTTGTGTGTACGTTTTCAGATTCCTTGAGCATGTAAACATATGACTAGCAATTGGATTCACAATGATTATTTGTTTATTTGACAGGGACAGTGCAATAAACACACAATTAATCAATGACAATCAATCTGATAGTGATAGGATTAGTGGTTCAGTAGTAAAAGCATTGCCTCCTTGGCGGAGGTAATAAACTGAAGTGTTGCTGTTGTGTCCATCTCCTCCACTGACGGATGCAAACTGGGTAGACAGGTTGCCGTGGGTTTTATATTATATTGTAACGTGCTGCTCGACATGGCGACGTCCCACCGGGAGGTTCGAACTCACGCTCCGGAGTCCCGCACTGTACCTGTGTCACCAATAGGGTCAAGCCACTTGGCAAGCCAAGTAGGGTGCTCATGTTGAGTTCGCTACAATATTATTTTTTGGGGGGTTGCGCTCCGCGGCAAACGAGAATTTAGAGGCTTCGCCGGCAGAGAGCTCGTTTTTGCGCAGCGCCTATGGCTGACCGGGGAATTTCTGCCAAACAATCCGTCGGCGGACAGTTGCCCGTGTGAGGTTTTGCGGCGGGCCCAGGCCATTAATTCATTCATTCATTCATTCAAGGTGGTAAATCCCTGATGCAGTCACTTTTAGCATTAGAGTGAGACATATCAGGCGCAGCATTACTGGCGCCGGGATTCCTCTCTGTTCCGGAGCCGCTGGACAAAAGAAGGTGCGATAATGGTTGCCGTGGGTTTTATTGGGTTTGCGGTCCGCGGAAAAAAGAGGATTTGGAAGCCTCCCCCAGCAGAGAGCTGGTTTTTGCGCAGCCCCTATGGCTGGCCGGGGAATTTCTGCCAAATAATCCGACGCCGGACAGCTGCCCGTGTCAGCTTTTGCAGCGTAGTGCAAACACAGGCACTCTGGCGAGCCCTGTTTTCTGTGTGCTTTTGTGCCTAAAACTTTGAAGAAGGCGGAGTTTGTGTTCATCAGACACGTCGACCAGCGCCCTCTATTGCGCCTGCGCACATGTTGAAAATGGCTGTATGTCACAGTGTTGAAAAATGCTTTAAAAAATTCCTGTATCCAGACGGTGAACCGGATCACCCCCAAAATTTAATCAGTTCTTCCTTGTACCATTTCCAACAACGCCTGAAAGTTTCATGGAAATCCGTCCAAGACTTTTTGAGTTATCTTGCTAACCAACAGACAAACAGACAGACAGACAAACAGACAAACTCCGGCAAAAACATAACCTCCTCCTGGCCTTTTCGGCCTGGCGGAGGTAATAAAAGCTTCAAATTTACTAGAATAACAACAAATTTATAGGTACGACTGCACATTTATTTCTAATATGTACTAAATTCATGACAGAAAAAAATGCAAAATGATAAGAAAAACAAACTTGAATTTAAAAGATTAAAGTTACAAATTCATGACAAAAGTTGCAAATTCATGAGAAAAAAAATCACAAATGTACATTACAGTCATTGAGAATGTAAACACAGGGAGTAATTTAAAAGATTTAATAAATTCATTCAGAAAAAGAAAAACTGTGGAGACAAAGGTCAGAAGATCACAAGACAAATGTAGCTCATTTGCAATAATTAAAAAAATTAAGGGAAAAAAATCAATGGAAAGATGATAGAAAATTATTGAGGCAAAAATGCAAAGATGGAAGAAAAAAAATGTTCATGAAGTTTCAAACTTCATGAAGTTTCTTAAAAAGTCTATAATTAAAAAAAGAATAAAAAATATCCGTAAGAAAAATTAGGTAATTTACAGCCATGGACAAAATTGTTGATACCTCTCTGTTGATGAAAGAAAAACCCACAATGGTCACAGAAATAAGTTGAATCTGAAAAAGTGGTAAGAAATAAAAATTCTATGAAAATTAACCAATGATATCAGACAATGCTTTTGAATTGTGGTTCAACAGAATTACTTGAAAAAACAAACTCATGAAACAGGCCTGGACAAAAATGATGGTACCCCTGGAAAAGATTGAAAACTAGAAAAGCACTCGGAGAGCGCAGACCTCCGCCAAGCGGCACAGTTCGGCCCATAGAGGGTTTGTGTGTACGTTGTCAGATTCCCTGAGCATGAAAAGATATGAGTAGCAATTGGATTCACAATGAGTATTTGTTTATTTGACATGGACAGTGCAAATAAACAGACAATTAATGAATGACAATCAATGTGATAGTGATAGGATTAGTGGTTCAGTAGTGTAAAATGGGGCTATAAGGGACGGCGGGTTAATAAGGGACACTTTTGTGGGAAATGTTTTAAATGTAAATTGTGCTTTTTTTATTTTGAGCAGGACGCTGAGTTGTGTTGTTATTGTCAAATATCCATGAATCCTTCATCAAATGTAGGCGGAAGCAAAATTAAAAAAGCAGAATTACATTTAGAAAAGTGTCCCATATTACCCCGCCGTCCCTTATAGCCCCGGTTTACGGTTGTAAAAGCATTGCCTCCTTGGCGGAGGTAATAAACTGAAGTGTTGGTGTGTCCATCTCCTCCACTGACGGATGCAGATTGGTTAGACAGGTTGGCGTGGGTTTTATATTATATTGGGGTTGCGCTCGGCGGCAAAACAGAATTTAGAGTCTTCCCCGGCAGAGAGGTCGTTTTTACGCAGTGCCTATAGCTGGGCGGGGAATTTGTGGCAAATAATGGTGCGGCGGACAGGTGTCCGTGTCAGGTTTTGCAGCGTGGCGCAAAAGCAGCCACGCTGGCGTGCCCAGGGCAGCAGTGTTTTCCGTGTGCTTTTGTGCCTAAAACGTTGAAGAACGCGGAGTTTGTGTTGGTCAGACACGACAACCAGCGCAATGTGCGCAGCGCCTATGGCTGGCAGAGGCACGCTGGGGGGCCCAGGCCACCAGTGTTTTCTGCATGCTTTTGTGGCTAAAACGTTGAAGAAGGCGGAGTTTGTGTTGGTCAGACACGACGCCCAGCGGCCTCCATTGCGCCTGCGCACATGTTGAAAATGGCCCTATGTGACAGTGTGGAAAAATGCTTTAAAAAAATTCCTGTATCCAGACGGTGAACCGGATCACCCCCAAAATTTAATCAGTTCTTCCTTGTACCATTTCCAACAACGCCTGAAAGTTTCATGCAAATCCGTCCCAGACTTTTTGAGTTATCTTGCTAAGCAACAGACAAACAGACAGACAGACAGACAGACAAACACACAAACCCTGGCAAAAACATAACCTCCTCCTGGCCTTTTCGGCCTGGCGGAGGTAATAATGTGACCATAGGGACATGTTCAATCAAGATGTGTCCTCTAATTAACATCACAGGTGTGTACAAACTTGTTATCAGTCAGTCAGCCTATTTAAAGGGTGACAAGTAGTCACTGTGCTGTTTGGTGACCACACTATACATGGACCAGAGGAAGCAAAGGAGAGAAGAAATTTTGCCCATGTAGCCGTGGCTAATGTCAAACGCCTGCCTCATTTTCTCCTTGAGTTATCATGTTTACAAGAGTTATGAAAACTCAACCCTCTGACCTCGAGGTCAAGGTTACCCAAATGCAAAGTCACCCGAGATTTTTCTTAGATACAAGTATGGAATCGATTTGAAAAGACTACATCATTTTTTCCTCTAATTACTGTGTTCACAAGGTAAGTGTTGATGCCACCAACCCACCAGCTGTCTGGCGGGGTGAAAAGAACATCCCATCAGCCTTCAGAGCTGAGAGGTAAAAATTAAATGACTTTTCAGTCCACTAGATGGTGCTAAATGCTTACTGTCTGGTTAGCTCAGCACAGCAAAGTAATGACTCCTAAGATCTATTAAGATCTAGCCAGGAGTTGAACAAGACAAAGATCAGGATGAGAAACTGCAAAATATGATATTGCAATACTCAGTGCATAGCAGGATACTGATAATATCGTATCATGTAGCTTCTGGTGATTCCCACTATTACTGTAAGAGTAATATATGGGGACAACATCTCTGTTGTTTGCAGATGATGTTGTCCTGTTGGCTTCATCCAGCAATGACCTACAGCTCTTGCTGGGACGGTTTGCCGCTGAGTGTGAAGAGGCTGGGATGAGAATCAGCACCTCCAAGTCCGAGTCCATGGTCCTCAGCCGGAAAAAGATGGATTGTCCTCTCTGGGTTGGGGACAGGCTCCTGCCCCAAGTGGAGGAGTTTAAGTACCTTGGGGACTTGTTCACGAGTGACGGGAAAATGGAGCGAGAGATTGACAGACGGATTGGAGCAGCATCTACAGTGATGCGGACGTTGTACCAGTCTGTTGTGGTGAAGAGGGAGCTGAGTTCTAAGGCAAAGCTGTCGATTTACCAGTCAATCTATGTTCCTACTCTCACCTGGTCACGAGCTTTGGGTAATGACCAAAAGAACAAGATCGCGAATACAAGCAGCTGAAATGAGCTTTCTCCGTAGGATTGCTGGACTCACCCTCAGAGATAGGATGAGGAGCTCAGTCATCTGGGAGAGGCTCAGAGTAGAACCACTGCTCCTCCACATTGAAAGGAGTCAGTTGAGGTGGTATGGGCATCTGATTAGGATGCCTCCTGGACGCCTCCCACTTGAGGTGTTTCAGGCACATCCCAGTGGGAGGAGACCCCGGGGCAGACCCAAGACTCGGTGGAGAGACTATGTCTCCCAGCTGGTCTGGGAACGCCTTGGTATCCTCTCTGAAGAGCTGGAGCAGGTGGCTGGGGAGAGGGAAGTCGGGGCTTCTCTGCTTGAACTGCTGCCTCCGCGACCCGGACCTCCAGAAAAGTGGCAGAAGATGGATGGATGGATGAAATATGGGGAATTGTTTTTGACCCTGATTTGTGTTTGGATGCTAAATAATACTAACAAAAATTCTTCAGAAATAGACAAATGTTTTTTCTTCAGTGAATTTTCTTGACAGCAAATATGCATTCATTGTGTTACTAAAGAGTAGCCTAGTGGCACTGTGGTGCTTCTGAAGTCGTACCGAGTGGAGAACAATCCAGTCGCTTTGGCAGTATTGCACTTTTGCCGTGAAGTCTGATGTCAGGTGGTTTTCATCGATGTAGCGCAGCAGGTCACCAACTGAACGCAGAATCCCACCTACAAAACACAGAACCACAAGGCATTGTGCTGCACCCTGACCAACGTAGCTTTGCATCTGACATTTTAACCAGTTAACAAATTAACAGCCACAATAAAACATGCAGCACAGAGCCAGTAAAGTGTGGGTGCTTATGGGATTGCGTCTCATCAAATTAGTAAAATCAGCATTTTATAGCCCCCCATTCACCGGCATCTTTAAAAGGAAGTCATCCTGGCTGAAGCGAAATCCCAGGTCGGTGCTTGAGGATGGACTGGGGGCAGAGCTCAGCAAGCTGGAGGGGTGAAGCACCAAGATCAGATGAAGGTTGCCTGGAAATGATGTCTGGAAGAAGAAAATAAGCCATTTTATCTTTATGCGCCATGTGCAATATAATAGAACAATTATCAGAATCAGATCAGAATCAGAATCAGCTTTATTGGCCAAGTATGCACAACACATACAAGGAATTTGACTTTGGCTAAAAACTTGCTCTCGTTGTTCAGGTGGAGGATTTAAATAAGGATTCAATGACAACAGAGTATGTACAGTAAATTACAGTCTGTCCACGTTTCTATAAAAGGATGCAAATATATACAGGAATATATGCAGTTATTTACTCAGACTAACCACACTTTGCAGAAATATATGAAAAAAATATACAGTCACACAGTATTTCAATGTGAACTCAGATTCAGTGATATAATGTGAATGAAGTAAAAAGCAGTGTGAGAGTTATGTGCAATGTAATAATGGATGAAAAGTCATGAGTACAGCAACAGGTAGGACTAGGTGAATGTTAGGAGTTCATCAGAGTGATGGCTTGAGGAAAGAAACTGTTCCTGTGACGGGTGGTTTTGACGTTCCGGCTCTGCCGGACCGGCGGCGCCACACGAGTCGGCTGCCTGTTGCAACAGCCTTTTTTTTTATCTTCCTTCTTCTTTCTACACCTTTCACTCTGTATATATATCACGGACGCACGGATCGCCCCGGGGGTCTCCCGGGTCGGCGGACGGAGCCACGGTTTGCAGCGGGAGACGTTACAGCGGGGAGGAGCTAGTGCTAGCTAGCACTTGGCCGCCGCCCGGTGCTAATGGGAAACTCGACATACCGGGAGCTGTAGCGAAAACGAAGCGGGTGCCGGGCTGGAGTTTAGGTGGCGTGAAAGAAATATAAGACAGAATAATAAAGAGCGATGGCAAGAACCAAGCAGACCGCCCGTAAAATCTACTGGAGGAAGAAGCCCCCCAGTAGACAGCTAGCCACCAGGGCTGCTCGGAGAGGCGCTCTGGCCACCGGCAGAGTGAAGAGGCCTCGCCGTCACAGGTCCGTGGCTCTGAGAGAGATCCGTTGCTACCAGAAATCCACGGAGCTGCTCATCCGTAAGCTGCCCGTCCAGCGCCTGGTGAGGGAGATCGCTCAGGACTTCAAGACCGTCCTGCGTTTCCTGAGTTTCGCCGTCATGGCTCTGCAGGAGACCAGCGAGACCCACCTGGTGGTCTCTTCTTCGCTAAGGGGGTCACCATCATGCCCAAAGACTTCCAGCTGGCCCGCTGCATCCGCGGAGAGAGAGCTTAGACTTTCTGCTGCACATCCACCAGCCATAATGCTCTGCACTGTGTGTCTATATATATATACATTTATAGTAATATGGACATATGTTTGCTAGATGTTGTTTTTTCTTGCCTTCTGATTGTTGCTCTGAGTGTTGCTGTCCCTGTGCTGTTGCAATCCTGGAATTTCCCCATTGTGGGACTAATAAAGGCTTATCTTATCTTATCTTATCTTATCTTATCTGTAAAGACGACCAGAAGATAGAAGTTCAAACAGTTTGTGGCCGGGGTGTGATGGGTCAGCACAGATGTTTCCCACCCGTTTCCTGGTTATGGACCGATATAAGTTCTCAATGGAGGGTAGGTCGGTACCAATGATCCTCTCCGCAGACTTAACGATCCGCTGCAGTCTGGTCTTGTCCTGTTTAGTGGCAGATCCAAACCAGACAGTGATGGAAAAGCAGAGGACAGATTGGATGATGGCGGTGTAGAAGACAACCAGCAGCTCCTGAGGCAAATCAAACTTCTTGAGCTGACGCAGAAAAAACAACCTCTGCTGGGCCTTTTTCCGGACAGTGTCTATATGGGAGGACCACTTCAGGTTCCGGGAGATTGTGGTACCCAGAAACTTGAAGGAGTCCACAGTGGACACTGTGCTGTTGAGGATGGTGAGTGGGGGGAATGAAGGGGGGTGTCGCCTGAAATCCACAATCATCTCCACCGTTTTGGCTGGGTTAAGTTATGTTTAAGATTATGTTTAAGATTATGTTAATTATGTTTAAGAACACCAATTAAATCCCTTCAAACTGCTCTTAACACCTTCAGACAGTTGTTGTAAATACTTCACTCTTCAAACTAAACTGGCATGGCCTTGTTCTCTGTTGAATTTGGTAACTCTCTAAATAACTAGAATGCCTCTCAATAAGCTTACAGGTGTATCTCAGTAAATTAGAATATCATCAAAAAGTTAATTTATTTCAGTAATTCAATTCAAAAGGCTAATCTCAGATATTATATAGATTCATTACACACAGATATTTCAAGTGTTTATTTCGTTTAATTTTGATGATTATGGCTTACAGCTACTGAAAACCCAAAATTCAGTTTCTCAAAAAACATGAGGCTCCCCATTGCTCCCCAAATCATCACTGACTGTGGAAACTTCACATTAGACCTCAAGCAACTTTGATTCTCTGCCTTTCCACTCTTCCTCCAGACTCCGGGACCTTAATTTCTACATGACGGGACTTGGCACTTGATTTGGGGAGCCATGTCTCACCTGGTCTTTATCCACTGTGTTTTAACATGTCCAAAGTCAGCACAACCATGAACCAGGACATTTTTAGAGCACTTCATGCTTCCCTCTGCTGACAAGCTTTATTGAGATGCTGATTACATTTTCCAGAACTCTGCACCTGCTCACTCTGCCAAAAGTACCAAATACCTGGTTTAACGACCATGGTATCACTGTGCTTGACTGACCAGCAAACTGGCCTGACCTAAATCCCATCGAGAATCTGTGGGGTATTGTCAAGAGGAAGATGAGATACACCAGACCCATCAGTGCAGACAAGTTGAAGGCTGCTATCACAGCAACCTGGGCTTCCATAACACCTCAGCAGTACCACAGGTTGGTCACCTTCTGACACGCTGCATTGATGCAGTAATTCATGCAAAAGCAGCCCCGACCAAGTAATGAGTGTGTACATGGACTTACTTATCAGTAGGCCAACATTTCTATTAAAAATCCCCTTTTGTAGTGTAATATTGTAATTTTTTGAGAAACTGAATTTTGTGTTTTCATTAGCTGTAAGCCATAATTATCAAAATTAAAAGAAATAAATGCTTGAATACATCACTCTGTGTGTAATGAATCTATGAGTTTCATTTTTTGAATTAAATTGCTGAAATAAAGAAATTTCACTGAATTCTAATTTACTGAGATGCACCTGTATGCAATAACTCAGCATTTATTTCAGTTAAGAACTGCATTATTTTGTCATCAAAAAAAAAAAAAATATCACTCTGCACTTCTCTCTTTTCCCTTCAAATAAGCAATATGCATGACTCCCTATAACAGATTTAGGATGAAGTGATATTAGTTTAAATTCATTTGGGGAACAAAATGCCAGTCTAACATCGTGGAGAACTGGGACTTATCCTCTTTCACACCCCAGTACAAGGGGGGCACGAGTGTGAGAGTCAGTCAGCATCACTGACAGCTGTGGTGCAGTCTTAGAGCTCAACACATCCTCAGCGTCCCTCAGTGTCGGTCTGGGAAGTCTTCTGGCCTTTGGAGGGCTTCAGCAGGCTTGACAATTCTCCTAATTCTCCGTTTTACTCATCATTTCTCTCCATGTTCTCACTTTGTAACATCAAATGTTACAGGGTCATCTGGTCCGTTTCACTGTTTTGCAGGTTTTCCTTGTTTGTTCTGTTTTTGTCATTGTTCTTGCAACGTTTTCAAAACATTTCAGTTGTAGCGGTTTGATTAAACCCCCACAACACACAGACAGAACACAGAGACAGTCAGCTCGCACTCCTGGGTTTTTTTCCGCTGCATGCTGCGTTTACAGCCATGAAGTTAAAGTGTTCATGCATCTTGTCCTTACTGTGCTTCTTCTGAGCATCTTACATATGTAGATGTGCTTTGGTGTAAATCTCCACAAACAGACTGGTCAAACACAGCGCTCGGCTAGAGCAAATAACAGAACAGTGAAATGTGTATTAATGTCTACAGGCAGCCCCGTTTAGTCTGGCTCACCTCTGTAATGCTAATGTTGCCTTTCATGCAAATGTCTCATGCCTGTCCTGTTATCTCTTTGATCAGACCAACTGCTGTGAATGCTTTGATGTATTGTTGTAGTTGGGTGTATATATACTGCATTGTAACCATGCTCTCATCCTCTCTCAACCTCTGCTGCAGGACACAGACTTTGTGTCCGCCTCTCCTCCTCTCCTTCTCTGAGAGCCGTGGGCTCGCTCCCGGCGCGCACGCACGGCGCCAGGAGAGGAGCTCGTGACGGCGGTATGATATAATAAACTTCCTTAAAACCTCCAACAACGCCGCATTATTTCATGCCGCTGCACTGGTGACCCCTTGAAGACGCACACGCTTTGTGCGACGCAGCCTTCTGATTTGGACGGTCACGCTGGCGAACCGACGCTGAAAAAAACGAGCGGCCAGCGAACGCAGCACCCGGACACGCACACGCTTTGTGCAAAGCAACCTTCTGAGCTGGACAGCTGCACTGGTGACCCGTTCTTCAGGATGAGATCTGCACGTCTGAGATCTGCTCATCCACGCTGGACCGGCCGCGCTCGCAACTCCTTCACACGAGAGCGCGGGCACCTCGTCCCTTCTCCACGACGGCGTCCTCCATGGCCGGCGGAGAACGCAATGCGTGGACCTGAACGCACCACGCCCGAGCCTGAGGAACAAAGATCGTCTATTCCCGCTCACCGCTCCAACGCACCTGCACGAGCCTGAGGGACAAAAGATCGTCTATTTCCTCTCACCGCTCCAACGCTCCATGGCCAATCTACAGCCACAGCTCAACCTGGATTTTATCGGCGCCGTCTGTGCCGATCTCCACCAAGATTCTGCACCCTGGTTCTCCTCTCCAGCGGCCCACCCAAGCACGGAACCCCCGCGCGCGCACCGGGGAGTTACGAGGACGGCGCATCACGCACGGGACAATAAAGGCTACAAGAGACCGCCATCGTCCTCCGCCGCTGCACATGCCCGAGAAAAACGGCCGATCGCCACCCTCGGAACCTTCAGGGCTGCCCGTTCACCTGAAGCAAGCACGCAGCTTGCCACTGGATTTTTTAATGGTCTCAGCCACGGCACAAAGGGATTTCAGCCGTCAGCTTTCCCGGGGGGCTTTGGGGTTGCTCCTGCACCTAAAGCCAACACGCCAGTCCCTCTGCTTTTGTTTAATTTTTTCTTACAGCCGCTCCTGCTTTTCTTCATGGCCACGAGAGGGGCCAGAGACTAATTTTTCTTCTTCTGATCTCTGCATGTTCAGACGGGTCATCGCGGAGCAGCAAACAATTTTGGCGCGACTCGAACGATTTTCCGCGCCCGGTCAGCATGTACTACCCCCCCCTCCTCCTGCACAGAGCTTTTCCCTGCTCGCTGCCCAGACTGCAACATCAAGGTCACGGTCCCCTACCGTTCCCTCTGGGGGGGGAGCAGTGTAGCGGTTTGATTAAACCCCCACAACACACAGACAGAACACAGAGACAGTCAGCTCGCACTCCTGGGTTTTTTTCCGCTGTATGCTGCGTTTACAGCCATGAAGTTAAAGTGTTCATGCATCTTGTCCTTACTGTGCTTCTTCTGAGCATCTTACATATGTAGATGTGCTTTGGTGTAAATCTCCACAAACAGACTGGTCAAACACAGCGCTCGGCTAGAGCAAATAACAGAACAGTGAAATGTGTATTAATGTCTACAGGCAGCCCCGTTTCGTCTGGCTCACCTCTGTAATGCTAATGTTGCCTTTCATGCAAATGTCTCATGCCTGTCCTGTTATCTCTTTGATCAGACCAACTGCTGTGAATGCTTTGATGTATTGTTGTAGTTGGGTGTATATATACTGCATTGTAACCATGCTCTCATCCTCTCTCAACCTCTGCTGCAGGACACAGACTTTGTGTCCGCCTCTCCTCCTCTCCTTCTCTGAGAGCCGTGGGCTCGCTCTCGGCGCGCATGCACGGCGCCGGGAGCGGAGCTTGTGACGGCGGTATGATAATAAAACTCTACTTAAAACCTCAAACAACGTCGCTTTATTTCATGCCGCCGCACAGTATAGCTACTTCAGAAAAACACACATAGCTATTAATTTTATGCAAGGCTATGTAAGATTTTCACCTCAAAATGTTTCCAAAATTATTTTGATGCTCCATCAACCTTTAAATGTCACTTCCCTCATAGTCTGAGTGGGCTCACATTACCTGGCTGAAACAGGTCTGTTCTTGGTAGGAACAATGAAAAGATTACAATTATGGTGAGTACGGGGGGGGGGGGGTGAAAAGTTCATAGGCTGACTAAGAAGGAGTTATGCTCAGAGGCAGTAGTATTTGTGCTTCAGTGGCCAAGGAACAAAATGGCAGAGCAGAGCTGAGAGTGAAAGAACTGTCAAGAGTGTGGGTACAATAAACCACATTTGGTCAAATTTGACCACTGCATCATGGTCAGCTTATGAACTTTTCAGCACCCCCCCCCATCCATGACCTGAGTACTAACAGCCAATCACAGGGCACAACACTAGCCACCAACAAATATGCATGCTGTGACTGGCTGTTGGGACTGAGTAGTCACCATAATTGTAGTCCTTTCATTGCTCCTGCGGAATAAGGAAGTTACACAGTGCTGCTTTAACCTGTTGCACTCCTGTGTACTGCGGATGGGCACGTCTCTGCGTCCTAGAGCGCACGAGGGCGCTCTCGTGCGCTCTAGGACGCACGAGGGTGCTGCGTCCAAGCGCGCACTGAAAAAAAAGCTGCATTTCCGTTCTTCCACTACAGACACAGCTGCAAACAGATCAGATATGATTGACCTCTCATTCGACTAATAAGAGCCTTGAATTGGGTTTCTGAAACCTTGAAGAACCAATGACTGAAAACCTAGCAAGAAGGACCCGCCTACCAACGCTGTGAATGCAGCGAGCCAATTGAAGCACAGAAGTTCACAAGCTGTTTTGTGTAAGGCTGGGTGAAGACAGACTGCTGCAGCAGATGAAAAAAGGACCCGCAGGAAGACATGCCACAGACCCAGCAGCACAGAGACCACCCACAAGTGCGACCTGTGTGACAGGGACTGCCATTCGCGCATCGGCCTGCGGTGCTTTTTTTTTTTTTTTATTCCAGCAGAATAGACGTTTACAATTCTCTTCCATGGTCATCATAGACCGACGGAGGCCGACGACAAAGGCTGGGTGACACACACGCGTTCGCCAGTCTTTTTGAATTACTGCCGTTATTTGTTTTGAAAAATCGTTCACCAAAACCGCAATCATGGAAACGCAAAACCGCAATAATGGAATTATGTTTTGACCGGGTCGCGAGACCAGAACCACGAGTCGTAACAAGGGACCAGCGTCGCGTTCGTCTGACAATGAGGAAGAGAAGTTCGCCAGGACACTGCTGCTGTGAAGAGGTAAGTGTTATAAGCTAAATTATTCTTTATCCCTGAAAATTGTAATCAAAAATGACTTTTGACTGATCGGTAAATGACATCTGTGCAGCACACGAAGTCCGAAGTCCGTGCACCGCGGTACACGGTTCATGCGCCGCATCCGGACTGTGAACGCCCCCCCTCGCTATTCTTCTGTAGCGAGGGGGGGAAGCCGCGGTGACTGCGCTGCGGTCACCACATGGCCACATGACTATTCCGTCATGTAGCGATGGCCGATGTCAGTTCTCTGTAGCGAGGGGGGGGGCAACCCCCCCCCCCCCCACAAACACACACACAGCCCTGAGTGTCACCTTTCATTAGAGCCCAAGATCAAGCTTCTATATTGAATCATTCAAAAGTTACAGACGTTTTTCCAAACTGTGCCATTTGGCACAATTTGGTACAGTTCCAAAATGCCTGGGAACTACCTGAGGAAAAAGCTGTGTAATATATTCAATTTTTGTGGTATCGTTACAAAATTTTGACCTCAGCTGGATAACACTTGGTTCTACATTTCTGTTGCATTTTCCAGCCCGGATCTAAAGCTGTGTGTTATTTGCAAGCATTTGTATCCAAAAAAACACCCAGGCCAAATGTATTTTCTTCAAGTTCACTATGTTTAGATGACTGTAACTCAGTGGCCGGAGCACTTAGAGAGATTATGACTGTTTTGCCAAAAAATTCAAAGTGTTTTCTTTTAAATGAGACCAACCCCATGAAGATGCTGCAAAGCGTTCCAGTGCAGCTTCCGGTGCAGCTGCGATGCCTGAAATGAGCCGAGAATTTAAGTAAAACCGTCAAAAATAAGGACTTTTGTTGGTCACCAACAAATGTGGGGAATATTCTTACGACAACAGCGCTGACCCGGTGAAGGTTCTGGGGGCTCTGGCCCCGTTTCCGACTTCTAAAGACTGCTCTTCGTCTCTGCTGCTATCCCAGATAAACAGCTGCAGTGAGAAGGTAACCACTAAGACGGGCGAATGGTCATTTGCGTGTGATGAAGTAAATACTGGTGTCGTCTACCGTTATTCCCCGGAGGGCGAACTGATCCGCAGTGAGGTGGAACCAAGAGCGCGTGTGTATTAATTCACACAAGAGTGTACTTATAGACTCTATCACGTTAACGCTAATGCTAAGCTAATGCTAATGCTAAGCTAACGTTAGCCCCGCCAATCTAATGATCAGCCTCGCTGAACGGCACTCCTGTTGGGCTTCAAAGCTATCTCGGTAAACCTAAGTTGGTGTGCTATATACATGTCAGTATCTTGTTAGATAACTGTCAGAAATGTCTTCTGGACTAAATGGACTAACGCCAGATATGGCTGGTGACAACCATGGTGACGACCATCCCCTGCATGGGCCAACTACAGCACTCCCACGTCAGATGCCCGTCTGTGAGCTGCTGTGCTTTATGCAGAACAAGATGGGTGATGTCTCGATGGTCTATCTTGTGAAATAGGTTAGCGACTTCTACGATGACAACCAGGTTGAAAGTGCAAAGAAGCTGCTGTTCGAGCAGTGCCCAGAGGGAACATCGCGGAAGAAGAAGAGGACCGGCCCCAACCGGAAGAGAGACAACATCACCGACATTTACCACAAGCTGAATGAGGTTGGTCAGCAGGCGCCACAATACGTTGCCCAGAACCTCAAGGATTTACCACCAGCTTCGTTGGAGTCATTTGACCTTGCCAAGCTGTCTAATGATGTGTGCCGTGTGATGTCCCTTGGAGAGAGCATTGCTACCGTGTTCAAAACGATATCTGCTATCCAGGATGACGTGGCGGCAATAAAGTCCAAACTCGGCGACACACCCCCTCCAGCTGACGTCCTGGTCGAGGAAGGTCAGGACGAGGCTGGCAGTACTCAGAGTGCTGTCAACATCACCAGCGATGAGGAGACCGTGGTAGCAGCTGTCGACCACGCCTCGGTCTCCAATGCAGCCCGTGGTCCTCCACCTACTGCCATGGCCGACGGTGAGAATGCGGACGTGGCCGCCAACTCTACAGAGGCCTGTACTGATGACGCTGTCGGCAGCAGCCCTTCTGGGGTTACCAAAGCTACCAAAGTTGCTGTAATTGCTGAAGAACGCGAGTTTGAGTTCGAGGAAGTTGAGAGTCGCCATGCCAAGAAGAAGAAGAGGTCCTACGCCAATGCACTTCAATCATCTGACAACCAACCGACTGCCAAGCAGACCACGAACCAGCTACAGGTCATCAACAAGACACGTCCCCACTCACAGTTATGCGTCGTACCGAAGTCTGGTAGGAGGGCTGGCGGACATCAGGGTCAAGGTCAAGGTCATAAGAAGCACCAAGTCTTCATCAGTCGACTCGACCCCACCACCAGACCCCATCATGTACGCTCCTATATCAATACACATGTTAAATTAAATGACAATCTCAAGATTGAGCAACTAGAAACCAAGTATGATGGTTATGCCTCTTAAGATTACATGTCCTGCCAGTTGCAGCAAGAAGTTGCTTGAAAAAAATGTGTGGCCATCTGGTTTATACTTTCGACAGTTTTTTGAGAGGAAATGATCTACATGTGACTGTCATTATTGTGTTTGTCATTATATTTATTCAGTAGTAGGACCAACCTTAGAATATGTTCATTCAACTGCCAGAATGTAAAAACTTCATCTAATGAGATCTCCAGTTTATGTGATAACCATGACATTGTGTTGTTGCAGGAACACTGGTTGTTCAAAAACGAATTGTCTATTCTGAGCAGATTACATGGTGACTTTATAGGACAAGGTGTCTCTTTTATGGATACGGAAGAACGTGTTATCTTAGGTCGCCCCTATGGCGGCGTCGGTATCCTATGGCGGAAGTCACTTGCGAACAGTTGTGTTGTGAAAACTTACGAATGCGTAAGAGTTACAGGTATTGAAGTCAACCTGGGTGACTTTCACGGTCTTATATTGTGTGTATATTTCCCCTGTGACAGTGTTGAAAACTTGGATGAATACTTGCACTGCCTGAGTCTTGTTAAACGTATCACTGAGGATTTTCCAACTCCATATGTGTTCACAATTGGTGACTTCAACGCTAATACAGCACGCTCAAGTTGTTTTGGAAATGAACTGGTGTCTTTTTGTGAGAGTTACTCCTTACACATCTCGGACAGGATTATCTTACCAGGTGATACCTTTACTCATGTTAGCATGGCTCACGGCTCCACATCATGGCTTGATCACTGTGTGACTACATCCTCAGGCCATGATAACGTGTCCAATATCAAAGTTCTGTATGACTATGTGAGTTCCGATCATGTACCTTTATCTATGGATATTGAGGTATCTAGTGCTGTAAGTGGCCCCCGGGGAGCTCCCTCAGCCACAACAGGCAGTAGGACATACAAATGGCGTGATGCCACAGAGTCAGACCTGTCCAGATATAAGAAACTTACTCGCAGGAAACTCTGTAACATCCGTGCTCCTTCGGACGCCATCAGGTGTCACGACCATAATTGTGCGGCACACAGGGACAATATCGACAGGTTTTACAGTGATATTGTTGATGCTTTAAATTATTGTGTGAGTGAATGCA
This sequence comes from Pholidichthys leucotaenia, assembly GCA_020510985.1. Taxonomy (NCBI): domain Eukaryota; kingdom Metazoa; phylum Chordata; class Actinopteri; order Cichliformes; family Pholidichthyidae; genus Pholidichthys; species Pholidichthys leucotaenia. The sequence continues at coordinate 391,570,213 of CM035844.1, read as the reverse complement.
TTCCTAGCCACAGTGCGGCCACCCAATATAACGTCCCAGGCTGGAATGATGTTTTTAGCGAGGCTCACACAGCTACTCGGGATGCTTTTTTGTGGTGGAGGAGTAATAGCAAACCATGTTCTGGTCTAATATTTGAAAACATGAAAAATTGTAGGGCTAGGTTCAAATATGCTCTACGAGCATGCAGGCGCAATGAAGAAAGTATCAAATGTGACCAGCTAGCTAGTCACATGAGTGAACTGAACATGGTAGAATTCTGGAAACAAATGAAGGCTATGAGCTCCCACCGGTCTGTTAGATCAAAAACTATTGATGGTGTGACTGGTGATGCTAATATTGCTGAAAAGTGGAAATGTCAATATGAAGCTATTTTCAACTCAGTCAAGAATGTTTCAATGAAGGACTCTGTTATGCACGATATGCGCCTGTATCACGACATGTTCGATGCCTCTGATATTTCTGCTGTTACTCCTGTTGAAGTTGCTTCTCTGATCAAAGTTCTCAAGAAAGGCAAATCAGCTGGCCCTGACTGTCTCACCAGTGAATGCCTCATCAATGCTGATTTCAATTTGTGTATTCTGTTGTCATTGTGTTTTAACTGTATGTTCGTTCATGGTTACATGCCAGATATGTTGATGGACTCTGTTATTATTCCTTTGGTGAAAAACAAGTGTGCCAGTCTGTCTGACATGAACAACTACAGACCTATAGCTATTGCAAATGTTATATCTAAACTGTTAGAGGGTTTAATCCTGAACAGAATTGAGGATTATTTGTGGACAAACGACAATCAGTTTGGTTTAAAGTCAGCTCTTTCAACTGACAAGGCTGTTTACCTACTCCACGAATTTGTTGACTACTTCAGAAGCCAATCCACTAGTGTCTATGCTACGTTCCTAGACGCAAGCAAACCTTCTGACAGGATCAACCACTGGTGTTTGTTCGGAAAACTGATCGATCGAGGTATTCCTATTTACATTGTTAGCATCCTGTTATACTGGTACAGAAGTCAGTCTATGGTTGTTAGATGGGGCAATGTCACCTCATCCAAATTTCATGTGACCAACGGTGTTAAACAAGGTGGTATACTGTCACCCTTGTTGTTTAATGTCTATGTTGATGACCTCAGTGTACTGTTGAACAATACTAATGTGGGCGGCTCCTTTAACGGTGCACTGTTGAATCACATTTTCTATGCTGATGACCTCTGTTTGTTAAGTTTGTCTACTGCGGCGATGCAACATCTCCTTTCGGTATGTTAAAAATTTGGTGAAAAAAATGACATCTTGTTCAACTGTACTAAATCTATGTGTATGGCTTTCAAACCGAAGGGCGTCAATACGTCGAATCCTGCTATGCCACTTTGTGGTTATAGCTTGAACTTTGTTGAAAAAGTCAAATACCTAGGTGTGTGGATTGGATCTGATAAGACCAATGTTGATTGTAACAGGCAACTCAGGAAACTATATGCTCAAACAAATTTACTGTTGAGAAATTTCCACAGATGTTCTCCTGATGTCAAATGTATGTTGTTCAAGACCTTCTGTACCTCAATGTACTGCTCGCCTTTATGGTTTAATAGCAATGTTGCTGTCAGGAACAAAATCCACATTGCATATAATAACTCCCTAAGAAGGTTTCTAGATGTACCACGAAGGTCGAGTGCAAGCAAGATGTTTGTGTCTGTGAACATTCCGTCTTTTGGCGAGTTGATACGTAAGAATGTTTACAGTTTTATGAGAAGGTTGCTGGCATGCAACAATCATCTTATATCAGCAATTGTCAACTCGTCACTCACACTTCACTCCAACATTTGGAAGTGGTGGCGTTCCATCTTATACTGAGCCCAATATTGTATGTTATTGTTGTTACAAGAGCGCCGAGTGTCTGCTGATCTGTATATACTTTTATTTATCTATTTATTTTATATTCGTTTTAGTTCTGCATTTAATATGAACCCTGAGTTTGAAATAAACATTTGAATTTGAATTTGAATGGGTTGAAGAACAGCTTTCGATTTACTTTGGGCACGTTATTTTTTGGCGTTTTTAGGGAAATTGACCGGAGTGCAAGGGGTTAATCAAGTAATCACAGTAGTGACATCACTTTCAAATACCCACGTCTTCTCTCCTTTTCAGTAAAATAAAGTTCATTCTGTATTCTCCCCCAAAAATACAGTTGTATGGCATTACTTTGGGGTCATATTGATTTGTAATTTGAAAAAGTTCAATTTGAGATATTTTAATTTGAAAAAATACAGAAATGCATCCCACCAAATTCTCAGTCTAAATACAATTTTGATTAAATTCGTTGAGTCTTTTGAAAAGATCATTCAAGTTTTGAATTACTTTCAAATGAACAACAATTATGTCCAAAACACAACAATAGCTACTCTGGCCAAGCTCATCTGCTATGATAAGAAGCGTTGCATCTGACGAACAAGCAAAAGTTGTACATGCTCTTTAAAATAGGTGTGTTGTTAAAGCTTACAAACAAGATCATAAACTTTCTGGTAAACTAAAGAAGACTAATGCCAAAGCAGTAGATGCATACCCATAACATTTCCTCCTACAGCAGCCATGATGGAAGTTGACTGCAGACTTGTACCTGCATTCCTCAGCTGCACAAACATCAAGTATCTGACTCATATAGCTAGAGAAGTGTTATATAAAGCTGCTTAACCTGAGCACGGTCCACACATGCAGGACAAACTGCAGAATAAAAGCTGAAACGTGTCTTCCTGTTCTGCACCTGCAATCCAGACAAACACGTTTGTCATTGGCCGTGTCCTGCTCCAGGACTCTTTAGCACTGAACTACAGACACAACTGTTCGGTCATATTATGAAGTGCGTGTTAAACATCTATGAGGACACCTCGCAGCTGCTGTGACGCAGTGCCTAACAGTCGAAACTAAACAAAAAATCCTGCCCATCTCTCTCTTCTCTCTGCTGCAGTATCCTCCTCACCGCCTCCCAGCGGATCTTACCGCGGCCCGGCGCAGACGGGGGAAACCCCACATCGGGTTGGACTCCGCCATGGCTTGGAGCGCTTCCCTCCCCTCTCGCTGCCCTGCTCTCCCCGGGAAGTGTGCAGCTGGAGGCGGTGTGGTGCGGAGCGAGCAGCCGCAGCGGTGGCTCCTAGACCTCCACTGCAGTGTCCGCACCTCAGCAGCGGGCGCACTTCTGCTCCACGACGGATGGGTGTGCACGCGCATGACGTCAAACACACAAATTAAGTTGGCCTCTTCAAAATTAAACGGTATGCAAATATTTGACCACTTTTGCATTTTTTCTACCAGGCAGAGCTTTTAATTTCTATTATTGTCGATCCAAATGTTTTCAGGATTACTATTTTATTTTATCAAATACACAGTATAACACTTTATTGGACGTGAGATGTTTATATTTTAACGCGTCTTTTGAATTATGAAGACAAAGAAACGTATGGACCGTTTGGGGAGAATATGCGAGTTCTGACGAGAGTTTTGTGAAATATTTATGTGCACACACCAGATGGCGCCAGAACTCAGAAATATGAAATTGAGTCACCTCTGCATCCATCCATCCATACGTGACAGCACTTTTTCCACATGTTGAAAGCTCCCACGGGTATTAATGAAATGTTTGTGACATTTCAAATTTTCTTTAATTACTTAATTATTACAGCATAATTGTCAACCATCTCTTTGTACCATTCCTCAGAATGTCTTCTTTCAGTCCACTTCTTTTTAAATGCTCAAGAGCCACAGCAGTGTTGCCAGATATATGATAATTATCATATTTATACGATAGTTTTAGGGCCCACACGATATATGAACAATAGTTTTAAAAAAGGACAAATATATGATAGTTGTGGCATTTCTGTGCACCCCCCCCCCTCGCAAAAAAAATAAAAAATAAAATAAAATGCCATTTTGATTTATGTGAACACCCACACATCACCAGAAACTGATGCTCATAGCCGATCATACCAGGCTGGCTCCTCCTCACCGCCAAATGTGCCAATCACATCAGCAGTATTTAGCCTATGGAATAAGGATTGCGCCACTGACACAGGAACAAAAAAAAAAAAAAATCAGTGAACATGAGTTTGAACTCGCAGGAAAAAAGTACTAAAAGAACAGAGTCCAGCCTCACAGACACAGACACTGGTAAGAAAGAAAGCTTTATCACTCTGCCTGGAGTTAGACCCTACGTTTAAGGATGGAAGCAGTGGTTGTGCAAAAGGGTGCAGTGTTGTGTAAGAGAATGTGTTTGCATGTGATGCCGTGCCCACCCACAAGGTGACATCAGGCAGGCACGGCCCACTGTGTATATAATCCCAAGTTCTCTTAATAAACTTCACTTGTTTGCTGCATGAACACTTGCCTCCTGCTCACTCATTTTACAGATGTAACATTTGGCGACGAGGTGAAAAATGGGTGCGTGCTGGCTATCTTGACAGTTATTGCCGTTTCTGGAGAGCCTGGGTGAACCGGTGATCACGTGGCCAAAGTGGAGACAGGACTTCGAGGAGTACATCGGAGAGCTGGGACTCCCTGCGCTTAGCGGGAGACAGCGCTCGGTGCTCCTTGCCCATAACCTCAGCACGGAGGGCCGGAGGATCCTCGACTTGCTGGGCACGGAAGAGCGCTATGAGGATGTCATCGTGCGAATGACAACACACTTCGTGTAGCAGACGAGGGCCAGGGAGTTGTGGGTGATGGACCTTTTGGCGCCAGGAATGACAGAGCTAGTTAGTTTAGGGAAGCTGACAGCTCAGTCTATGTCAATGGACAGGCTAGCTTACAAGCTAGTTTTGTGCCAAAATGAGGCTATGGGCGCCAAGCTGGGCCTCGAGGCAGAACCAAGACCATGTATGGAGGAGTCACTGACGATAGCGAGACCCGAAGGTTGGACAGGACCGCAACGTGTGGTGAAGCTGGACGGCGTGAGTGTGCCCTTGGTGATAACCACCGCCGCCACGTGGTCCATTGTGGGTGAGGTCATAGTTTGGAGGCTCATCCATAGTTTGGAGGCTCACCCCCCAGCGCCCGGACGCAGTGGAATTACCAGATGACAGGAGCCCTGGTACCGGCAGGAGCATCACTTTGGTAGGGCAGTATGGCACAAGAGCAGTCCCGGCATTCCAATTCCAGGTCACATGACGAGGGGAAAACGTTATGGGGTGGGACTTGTTCAGTGAACTGGGATTCATGTTCACAACCAGTGGACAAATGGTTAGCGGTCCAGAACCAGACGTGGGTGCGGCCGAAGAGCACAGTATGAACAGTGAGCGTAAAACAGACAGTGAATGGGACACAGAGCGTGACTATAGCTCGGATGGTGAGGATGAAATGAAGGACGAACAAGGACCGGGAATGCCCCCACCCCTCGAGCAGCCAGAACCGGAGCAGAGAGAGAGAAAGCCCAAGTTAGGCGGGACCAACACCGGTGGAGAAGAGGTGCAGGAGGAGTCAGCTCAGCTGCTGGAGGCTGAGCAGCAGAAGGGTGGGACCATGCAGGCTGAGGGCCCTGGGGAAGAACAGCAGCTGCAGGATGTAGAGACAGCGCAGCGGAACACCAGGGCCAGGAGCACTGGATGCAGCGGCAAGGTGCCTGGGTCGGAGGTTGAGCACGGCGTGGGTGACGTTGTGAGCCCCGGAGGTGAACAACAGCAGCTGGAAGTGGGGGCAGAGCAATGAAGCGCCCTGGGGGAGGGTGCTGGGTGTTGTAATGATAACCGAGGCAGCGGATGATGCCAAGGAGTAGGCTTCAGGTCTTCGTGAAGCGCGGCCACTGGGGACCGGACTGTCTGGCATGATGGCAGTGAGAACGGCTGTCGGGAATGGTTCGACGGGCACGGAGGGGTGGTGCACCGACCAGCAGCACGCCGGGCCCAAGGGGAAGAAGCACCAAATGGCGGGGAAAGACGTTTTTGCCAGGGAGGGGGGCTTCGACCCTGGGGGTGGACAGCAGCCAGGTATACAGATGCCATGGGGCTGCCCAGGGCCTCCGTGACAGTGTAAAAAATAGTGGCTGCCCAGAGACATTGGGGTTACCTAAGAAAATTTTTTTCCTGGTGTAAATATTTGTGTACATATTTGAGAAAATATGCATTTTGTATATATTGGTTGCTGGAGTGCAAGTGAGTGAGAATGTGGATAATATGGGATTATTTTGTGCATTTTAAAGAGATGTGGTCCAATTTTAGTTGTTCTTTGTGGGAATGTGATAGGTTATTTTGTTACAGTATATTGTTCCCCAGGTTCTTAGTGTGTGATTCGGGTTCTAAATTTGGGAGGTTTCCAATGGTGTGTGTGATTTCCCATTTCTAAGGGGGTGAGGGAATGTTGTGTATGAGAATGTGTGTGTATGTGATGCCGTGCCCACCCACAAGGTGACGTCAGGCGGGCATGGCCCACTGTGCATATGTAACGGATGCCAACTAGTACTGTTCGGCGTAGAACGTTAAGTAAAAAAAAAAAAACCTCCCTCCCAAAGCCTCATACAGTATCGGTAGCGCTGAGCTATCGGTCGGACCTTTAGCTCAGCGCGATCGTGCTGTGTCTCCCATGCTCGAACTGTGTAGTTGACTGGTAGGTCGCGGGTTCGTGTCCCGTGTGGGGCGAACTGCGCAGGATGATCTCTGTCACACATATAATCCCAGGTTCTCTTAAAAATCTTCACTTGTTGGCTGCATGAAGACTCGCCTCCTGCTCACTCATTTTACAGATGTAACATGCAGTTCACTGTATGGGTGGGTGTGTGACAATGCTTACAGTAGTTGTTTAATTCAAATGGCTGAGCCTCTGCATTTATTTCCTTAGGTTACTGCACTTCCATACATATACAGTAGAATAGCTTTGTTTTTAAATGCACTGTCCTAGCCTGTGATTTTTCAAGCTATTTTAGTACATATGATAGGTTGGGTCAAAATATGATAATTTTAAAACGACAGTACGATATTTCTTCATTTCCCATCTGGCAATACTAAGCCGTAGTAACCCCCCCCATGTCACTATAGGCCTTTTTCACGCCCACATTTCATACTTCCAGTACAGCGTTTGTTGTGTTACTCCACTTGTGCTAAAATGGAGAAAGGAGGTAGTGTCTGTTATGTATGTAAAATATCACTGAAAGGATGAGGCCAGGTGACTGGACGAACTCAGCTTTATTGAACAATGTTTATAGAACGGACACACAGCAGGCACCAGGCAGAGGGCACCGGTCAAAAAGACCGTGTAATGGATGCCATCTGCTATTTATAGGGCAGTACAGTGGCAGAACAGGAAGTGGACACCACTACACCGCACTTCACAATAAAGGTATCAAACCCCAACCCCCACCCCTTAGAAAAGTCCAAAAGCACTCATTCAATTAAAACCCTCCCCAATTTGGGACCAGAATCACACACTAACAAAACGAAAACTGATGTCTCTAAATGGCCTAACTCATTTGTACAACAGGACCTAAAATAGGACAGACGGGTGGACTACCGTCCAGCCCACACAGCATGGTGGATTATTCTGCCACCTGCTAAATTAAAGAAAAGCCCATTAGTAAACTAAAATTATTTCCGTGTTCCTAAACTAATAAAATATACAAAACAATCCCATTTTACAAAATACATAACCATATGAACATCAGAATTAATATACACACAATTTACAGCACTGTCCCTTGGGCAGGAAGAGCAGAACCGGCATGGGGGGCCAAGAGCAGCCCCTCAGCAGACGCGCCCCTGGAAGCATCAGTCCCCCGGGACAATGGCTGATCTTCCAGACGAAAGCGCCTCTCCTCTTCACCATCGACTCCCACTCTTGTCCAGCCCCGTCACCAGAAGCCTCTTACCGGACACGCCTAAGCTGATTGGCGTGCCTCGCCGAGCTGTCAGATAGCTGGAAGTATGTTGCACACAGTTTAGCCACTATGCACACACACTTCTGATGTTTCACTGGCTGTCATCTGGCCCATCTTCGCCGTGGACGTTCCTCTCCTCGAACCCTGACCAAGTCCATAACCCTAAGAGGGGCTTGGCTTGGCCTGTGTTGGTGCTGCTTAGCACGCAATTTTCCCGTGCTAGTCGGTCTGGCCCCGTCCTCTTCTGAAGCCTTTGTAGCGGTCATCATTGTAGCTGCAGATCCTCCATCCCCCTGTGGCCAAGCTCCAGAGGAACCTGGGGATAGCACATCGGCATCACTTGCCATCACAGGTGCCTTGCCGTCTTGCTCAGTAGACCCCTCTACCATTTTCTGAGCGCCAGCATGAAGACCCTCCTGCGCCAAACCTACAGTAAGTGAGGCTGGTCCTGCTTGACTGCTGTGGTGTCCATTAGTCCTTCGTCCCACACAACATCATCATCGACTACCGGAACCGGAGGGTTCCACTTGCCACAACCCCACCATTCTTCTCCAGCGTCGTCTTTAAGATAAGATAAGATAAGATAAGATAAGCCTTTATTAGTCCCACAATGGGGAAATTCCAGGATTGCAACAGCACAGGGATAGCAACACTCAGAGCAACAATCAGAAGGCAAGAAAAACAAGAGCAGCAAGTATACATATGTACATATTACTATAAATAAATAAATATATATATATATATATATATATACAGTATATACTGTATATACTGTATATAGACACAGTGCGGAGCATTATGGTTGGTGAATGTGCAGCAGAAAGTTCAAGCTCTCTCTCCGCGGATGCGGAGAATGATGGGCATCATGGTGACCCTCTTGGCGTGGATGGCGCACAGGTTGGTGTCCTCGAAGAGACCCACCAGGTAGGCCTCGCTGGCCTCCTGCAGAGCCATGACGGCGGAGCTCTGGAAGCGCAGGTCGGTCTTGAAGTCCTGAGCGATCTCCCTCACCAGGCGCTGGAAGGGCAGCTTACGGATGAGCAGCTCCGTGGATTTCTGGTAGCGACGGATCTCTCTCAGAGCCACGGTACCGGGCCTGTAACGGTGAGGCTTCTTCACTCCGCTGGTGGCCGGAGCGCTTTTCCGAGCAGCCTTGGTGGCCAGCTGCTTCCTGGGGGCTTTTCCTCCAGTAGATTTACGGGCGGTCTGCTTGGTTCTTGCCATCGCTCTTTATTATTCTATCTTATATTTCTTGCACGCCGCCTAAACTCCAGTCCGGCACCCGCGTCGTTTTCGCTTCAGTTCTCCCGGTATGTCGAGTTTCTCCATTAGCAGCGGGTGGCGGTTGAGTGCTAGTTAGCTCTTCCCTGCTGTATGGTCTTCTGCTGTAAACAGTGGTTCCGTCCGCCGACTCGGGAGACCTTTGGGGCGATCTGTGTGTCCGTGATATATATAGAGTGAAAGGTGTAGAAAGAAGAAGGAAGATAAAAAAAAAATGGCGAAACCCAGTCCACAGAACAACTCACAGCCCATGATGTTGTCGCCTTGGGCCATCACGTGGAACGTGAAGTCAGCCATCATTGCAGACTTGTACCAAACAGTTAACTCCAACGTTCTAACTGTGCATAGCCTGCCACCACCATAACCATAAAGCGGCGCTGGGTTACCTCTTACTCTATAGTGGGGGAAAAAACTTCTTCACCGTGGCCCAATTCAGCAACGACCCCTCCACCCCCGTGTCGAGCAGCAGCAGTATCTCCCCACCATCCAGTTCCACTGCACAGAAAGTGTACCCATTGGTACTGGGGGACACTGTATGGATGGTTGTTGGGGGCGGACAGAGTGATTTCTTCCATGGGCTCTCCGGTTCAGATTCACGGCACACTCTAGCATAATGGTTCAAGCGTCCATATCTGCTACAACGCTTCCCTCTAGCCAGGCAGTCCTTAGCCTTGTTTGGTGTTTCACAGACCCACAACCCTTGCAAATGGTGTTTTCCCAGGGCAGACCTTCTGCTGGCAGCATTGGCTTCCGTAGTATCAACGTCCAAGCTATCCTCGCCATCCAAATCCGCTACTAATCCCACAGTGGTAGGCTCCAGCAGCCATTGTGACTGGCACCAATTTAGCTCTGAGGCTAGCTTGTCTGCAGTCTACAACTAGAGAGCTAGCTTGACAGCCCTGGCTAACGTTAGGTCACTCGGCACTGTGAGTAGCCTAGCCCATATAGTGGCAGTACTTGTGTGCTCCACAAGCTGGTCACATATCAATTCATCCTCCAGTGGCAAATCTGAAAAACAACACTCGCTAGCTAACTGCTTCAAGTCGGCGACAAACTGGTGTGTAGGGTCACCCATTCGTTGATGACGCTGCCAAAAGCAAATCCTCCGGACAGTCACACTATCTGGGGCATAAAAGTGGCTTCCCAGCAGCTCAACAACATCCTTAAAAGAGTCTGAAGCCCTGAGTAAGTGCAGGACACGTTGGCCCTCAATCTCGAGGTTGTGAGCAAACAGCACACGTGTTCTTAACTTGTCAAGCTTACCCAGGTCAAGGGCAGTGATGTAGGTTTGGAAAGTTTCAAACTAGCTCGACCACGGAACGGGTGGCTCCCCCGCGAGCTCGAGGAAGGGGAGAAGTGGTGTAATACACGCCTCCATTAATTAATCCTTGATCACCAAATGTTATGTATGTAAAATACCTTTGAAAGGATGAGGCCAGGTAACTGGACAAACTCAGCTTTATTGAACAATGTTTATGGAACAGACACACGGTAGACACCAGGCAGAGGGCACCGGTCAAAGAAACCGTGTAATGGATCCCCTCTGCTATTTATAGGGTGGTGCAGTGGTGGAACAGGAAGTGCCTGCCACTACACTACACTTCACAATAAAGGTGTCAAACCCCAGCACCACAGTGTCCTGGAATTTACAAGTTCACTGAACAATTTACCAAAATTGTCATCTGCAGCTGTGGTCCGTTTGGTTGAACAACATTCCCCCTGTCGTGCACCCCAAACTAGATTGAGGATACAAGTTTTTCATTGAAAATTTTATCTATAACTATGAGGGTAAGTGGTTGATTTACAGTAATGCTATGCTGATTTAGCACTAGCTAGTATCTGCTCATCTTAGCTCACTGTCTTGACTTTGACATTTGTTTTGATGTGACTGTATTCAAAAGAATATACATTCAGCCCTTTTAAAAAGTCACACAGTCTTATTTATGATGACTGGACTTTTATGTCACTTTCTAATGTTGTAAACAAGGAGGTTGTAATCAAATGCAGGTGTCACCAGTCGATGAGGAAGAGAGAAGTCCTGCACTCATTACAGGTTTTTATAATTGGGTATGGACTAAACGTTAAGTTTTTGTAAACCCTTCCACTTTTTTATTTGAGATATTTCTATTAGTCGTTTATCAGCTGTATTTATTACACACCCAACAATTTGAAACAACTGATATTTGGTCAATAGTTAAAATATTAAAATGTTTATGGTAGATGTATAACTTTCAATACCATACTTATGCTGAAGCAGCTGTGTTGAGTGTAAGGGGTTTAAATGTTACTGCTGTTGCAGATTTGCTCTGACTCAAAATGAAGTTGGACTTTGGTTGTCATGAATTGCCTGTCGGGGCAGAAAGGTGAGACCCATGCGCTGGACTGTGAGTTTGGGCAATTTATTGAAGAAAACAACAAACATAAAGTCCAACACTGCTCTAATGGAAAATACAAACAAATGGGTAAACTTACAAACATAGCGCACCAGAGCAGGAACAGAGCTCTGGTGGAGACGAAGAGAAACTTTAACAAGACAACGGCGACCAGAAATAAACATAACTGCCCTTAAATAGGGTAAAAAACAATTTACATAATCAATGACAGGTGTGGGTCACATGAGCTGGCAGGAGGAAACAATGATACATAATCAGGACCAGCTGGAAGCAGTGAGAGGGGAGTGAAGCCGAAGCTGACAGGGTAATGCCCACACAGAGCACCATACCACTGACAGCTGTCAACCAGCGAAAGAGCAACAGTAAAGATATAAAGAATAAAATATCAACCAAAGCAGACTAAAATATAAATATAAATTAATACAGAATAAAAGTGTAACAAAACTGAAACATAAACAGGAAAATAGCAAACAGTACACGAGTGACAAAAATCCAAAAATCACAAAATACAACAAATATATAAATATAAGGAAAAACCCATGAGACCGACCCTGATGGAAACCTCCAATGCTCGGCTCATGACATTGGTGTTCTGAAATGCCAGTCATATATTCATGTTTAGTTAATTTTATATTTATTTTTCCATCCAAAATGGCTGGTTAATTTATTTTCACCATTTAAAAATTGTGAGTGACATTTATGTCTTTATCCTAGATTGTTTTGCAAACTGGCACAGATCCGATTCAGCGGAACGGAACATCATGCACCTGTGCTGCCAGCAAAGTCCTGTGCAACCACCTTATTGCCTTGCTGTTTCAGAGTGTCCATTACAGCATGATGTAGGTGAAGGCAATTCCATCAGCTGTGGCCTGCACAAGCACTTTGCAAACATGGCTTCGACCATGGGCAAAGGTAATTTAATGCAATATTTTGTATTTTAAAAAGTTACAATCGTTTAATATTTTGTAAGAAGACATTGATGTCATGGTTGATGTGTGTATGATTTCAGGGCATGTGTGCAGAACCTGTTCAGGACCTGGTTGTGAGGAAGCCTAAACATCTACCAAGACCCTGTGTAAATCAACACTGTACCAAGCCCATACAAGTGGTGGCCATTATTTTTTGTATTATATTATTGATTAGGGGAGTAATGCATCACAAAATTTATGGTTTAGAGCCCCCATCATTATTGGTTTCAAAATAATACAAATTTTAATCATGATGAGTATTGAAATTTGCTACTCTTACATACTTCCGGTGCCACATGAGTCGGTTGCCTTTTTGCAGTAACGGCTCCATTCTGAGTTTCTTTCTCATTTTTTTTTATTTACTATCTGTCTTATTTCTTGCCACAACTTTCTGATCCTGTGACCCCGTATCCATCACAGACACTAAGGACACATAGATCGCTGCACTAGTGTTGATATTAGCCATCTTTCGGCTCATATTGCCAATGACACCTGACCCAGTGAGCAGAGGAGCGATTGTTTACAGTAGGAGCCAGCTGTTAGCACTGGGCTGCCCTGTGGTGCTAGCAGAAAAACTCGATATACCAAGAGAAATCAAGCGAAAGCGACGTCAATGTCAATGGCTGCACGGTGGCGCAGTGGTTTAGCACTGTGGCAGCACAGTTTTACCCTCGGCCGGGGGATCGCGGGGATCATGAGATCGTGGGTTCGATCCCAGCCCCCGACCAACAGTGAGCTGTGTGGAGTTTGCATGTTCTCCCCGTGTTGCGTGGGTTTACTCCGGGATTTCTCCGGTTTCCTCCCGCATACCAAAAACATGTAGGTTTAGGGCGCTCGCGCACGCAGCGACCAGCAGCCGGTGGCTTGTCACCAGACTGCAAACCAAATCTACCTACGGGTACAAATAAGTAACAAAAAAAAAAAAAATGTCAAGCTGGAGTGAAGCAACACGAGAGGAGAACAAGGTACAGACCCGTCCTTCCATCCATTATTATGGGAAATGTGAGATCGCTGCTTACAATGGACGAACTGGCGGCTATGTCCCGGTATGAGAGCATCTTCAGAGAAATTAGCATTATGTTGTTTACTGAAATGTGGCTAACAGAACTAGCAACAGATGCCAACATCAATCTGGAAGGTTTCTACATAATACGGGCAGATCGGGCAGATCGGACAGCAGACAACGAGAAGAGCAGAGGTGGGGGACTGAAAATGTATGCGAAGAACAGATGATGTAATCCTAGGCACATCACAATTAAAGAACAACACTGCAGCAAGGACATTGAGCTGCTAGCTGTTAGCATGCGACCAGCATACCTCCCCAGGGAAATTTCACATGTTGTCGGCATTGTTATTTATGTACCCCCCTATGCGAGCGTTGAGGCAGCGTGTGACATCATCTACTCAGTCACTAGCAGGCTGCAGACACAACACGCAAATGCTCTCCTCCCCATCTGGGGTGATTTCAACCATACCTCACTGTCCTCCATTCTGCCCACTTTCACCCAATATGTCATGCGCCATACCAGAGACAATGAAACACTGGACTTATTTTATGCAAACACCAAGGAAGCTTACACGCATCGCCACTCCTCCCCTTGGAAGATCAGACCACAACCAGGTTCACCTCCTGCCTGTGTGCATGTCAGGGGATAGTGTGTTTGGACAGTCCAGTCCAGTCTCTAAAAGCCACTGGGTTTTCCTTGCACCAAGGGTGAAGAATTGTCCTTAAATTCATCACAATCCATTCCAGGATCCAGCGCCGGAAGTTCCACATCTCTGCCCTGCTGTTGGAGGAAGGATTGGGAGAAAAAAACACAATCAGTGCTAATCCTGGCTTGTTACTGGCACTTTAAAACAATTCACCCACACTTGAAGTACTACTTTCCTTTATTCAAGAAGTGCAGGCCCATAATATAAAATGACCATCTCAGCACGGCTCCCAATTCCCATGCTGGAAGACCCGAATCCATGATGAAGAAAGGTAACTGCAACACACAGTGACCAGGAGGAGAGGTAACTGCAACATGCAGTGACCCAGAGATTTCTGCAGCTCCCGGGGCATCTGACCAGCTCTCCTCCTCCATCACAACTACTCCTTCGTTTCCCTCAACAGGAGTAGAAAAAAACCCGGCTGACAACAAGTTCATTGATTAATCACCTCCAGCTGGTGAGCCACTTAAATGCTATTCACTTTGAACAGTTAACATGTCCACAGCAGAAAAACAACAGTTCAATATTATGTCCATCACACAAACAAAATATTCAAAGGTCAATCATGAGCATCACTGCAAAACAAAATAAAACATCATGCATATAATAAAAGTTTGTCATAATTCACACTGCTTACAGTTAACAAAATGCTGCTCACAAACACACTATCCCCTGACATACAAACCCCTCTTACACAGACAACCTCCTGTTACCGGCACAGTGAAAATATGGTCTGAGGAGGGGGAGGACGCTCTGAAGGACTGTTTTGAATCCATTGTATGGGAACAGCTTTGTGATCCACATGGTGAGGACATTGACGGTCTCATATATACCATCACAGACTACATCATCTTCTGTGTGGACAACATCGCACCCATCAAGACCATATGGCGTTTCTCAAACAACAAACCCTGGATCAACCCTGAGATAAAGTCACTGCTGAAGGAGAAGTAAAGGATCTTCGGATCGGCAAACAAGGAGCTGAAGTCCATACAGAGGAAGATCAGAGAGGGGAAGGACAGCTACAGGAAGAAGTTAGAGAACAAGCTGCAACAGAGTGACATCAGCGGTGTCTGGAGAAGCCTCAAAACCATCTCTGGGCACCAGAATACCTCCTCCCAGGCCACGGGCGGTAGGGAATTGGTGAACAACCTGAACCTGTTTTTAAACAGGTTTGACCAAGTGCCCTCTTCTCCGCCTGCCTACCAACCACTGCTGCCTCCACCTTCATCTAGTCCCGCTGTCCACGGCCTCCCCCCACTCCCACCCCCCTCCCAGCACACAGCCCCCCTGCCCCAGCCTGACCCTCACTAAGACCCAGGAGAGAGCTGAGCTGAGGAAGATCAAGGCGAGGAAGGCTGCGGGTCTGGATGGCATCAGCTCGATGCTCCTCAAGTCCTGCGCAGACCAGCTGTGTAGGATCATAAAACACATCTTAAGCCTTAGCCTGAAGCTGGAAAAGGTACCACAGCTGTGGAAAACATCTTATATGATACCTGTACCAAAGACCCCTCACCCCAAAGACATGAACAGCTACAGACCAGTGGTCTTCACATCACACCTAATGAAGACTCTGGAGAGGCTGCTCCTTGCCCACCTCCACCTCCTGGTGGGACCAGCGATGGATCCACTTCAGTTTGCCTACCAGCATGGCATTGGGGTGGAGGATGCAGTGATCTTTCTCCTACACCTCCTACACCCTGTCCCACCTGGAGAAGCCTGGGAGCACTGTGAGGATCATGTTCTTTGCTTTCTCCAGTGCTTTCAGCACCATCCAACCAGTGATTCTGAGGGACAAGCTACTGTGCGCAGGAGTGGATCAGCACCTGTTATCCTGGATCCTAGACTACCTCACAGACCGACCACAGTTTGTGAGAACCCAGGACTGTGTTTCTGATACCATCATCTGCAGTATGGGGGCAGGGAACAGTTCTGGCTCCCTTTCTGTCCACCCTCTATATTGCAGACTTTTCACACAACACACCACACTGCCATTTAGAGAAGTTCTCTGACGACTCTGCAACCATTGGCCTTGTATCTGATGGAGGTGATGCGGAGTACAGAGGTCTTATCCAGGACTTCGTGGACTGGTGCCAATGGAACTGCCTCCAGATCAATGCGAGGAAAATGAAGGAACTGGTGGTGGACTGTCGCAAGCGAGGACAAACCCCCACAGCCCCAGCAAGCATCCAGGGAACAGAAATCAAGATGGTGACATCTTACAAGTACCTGGATGTTCACTTGAACAATAAACTGGACTGGTCAGACAAGGCCAGTGCACTCTACAAGAAGGGGCAGGGCAGGCTGTTACTCCTGCGGAGACTTAGGTCTTTTGGAGTGCAAGGGGCACTCCTGGCATCACGGCAGCTGACAGGAAGAGACTGAACAGACTGATCAAAAAAGCTAACTCTGTTCTGGGGCGACACCTCGACCCAGTGGAGGAGATAGGAGAGAGGAGGATGGTGGCTAAGCTGTCATCTTTGCTGGAGTCCGAGTCCCACCCCATGCAGGACACATTGAATGCACTGAGGAGCTCATTTAGCGGTAGGCTGTACCATCCTAGGTGCACAACGGAAAGGTTCCGCAGGTCCTTCCTACTTACAGCTATCAGACTTTATAACCTAACCAGGGCTGCTCATAGAGGTCGTATTGAATGCACTCAATGTAACAACCTTACACAACTAGAAAAGCACTCGGAGAGCGCAGACCTCCGCCAAGCGCCACAGTTCCACCCATACAGTGTTTGTGTGTACGTTTTCAGATTCCTTGACCATGAAAACATATGACTAGCAATTGAATTCACAATGATAGGATTAGTGGTTCAGTAGTTATTGACGAAAATGGCTCCACGTGAGGGATCGTCACTTCCTTGTGGTAACGTATCGTCACTTCCTGTTTTGCTGTCTGCCTGTGTGGTTTGCTCTCCAGCTCTCTAGCCACTAGCTATGGCTACTACCTCTCTTTCCTCTCCTCTGGTGTGCTCTCTCTGTCAGATGTTTAGCTACACCTCTGCCTCTTTTAGTGATAACGGTAAATGTAATAAATGTTGTCTTTTTGAGGCGCTCGAGGCGAGGTTGTCTGATTTGGAATCCCGGCTCCGCTGCATTGAAACACCGTCTGCGCCAGTTAATCTCGACGGACGCCCATTAGCTGCAGCGGAGCTAGCTAGCTAAGGCCCCCCTATCAGTGGTTCCCCGGCTCTCCTCAGCAGCGAGGAGACTGGGTGGGTGACGGTGAGAAGGAAGCCTAGTCGCAAAGCCCCGGTACACCACCAACCTGTTCACGTTTCTAATCGTTTTTCCCCGCTCAGCGACACACCCGCTGAGGAAAAAACTCTGATCATTGGCGACTCTGTAGTCAGAAACGTGAACCTAGAGACTCCAGCGGTCATAGTCCAATGTATTCCTGGGGCCAGAGCAGGCGACATCGAGTCAAATTTGAAAATGCTGGCTAAAAGTAACTGTAAATATTCCACAATTGTTATTCACGCCGGCATTAATGACATCCGTCTCCGGCAGTCGGAAGTCACGAAACTTAATATAGAATCGGTGTGTGACTTTGCAAAAACGATGTCTGCCACTGTAGTATTCTCTGGGCCCCTCCCCAATCTGACCAGTGATGACATGTTTAGTCGCTCGTCATCCTTGAACCGCTGGCTGTCTGTGTGGTGTCCTAAAAATGACGTGGGCTACATTGACAATTGGAGCTCTTTTTGGGGAAAACCTGGTCTTATGAGACGAGACAGCATTCATCCCACTTTGGATGGTGCTTCTCATTTATCTAACAATCTGGCATCTTTTTTATCCAAATTTCCAAAACCATGACTACTCAGAGTTGGGACCAGGAAGCAGAGTCTCAGTCTTACACGCCTCTCTGCAGCTCCTCTTCATCCGCCACCCCTCAGCTTAGCCCCTGTCTTCCCCATCAGAGAATCGTTGTCTGCTCCCTCCAAAGTGAATAAAAATATAATGTATAAGCATCCCAAAGTGATAAAGCAAATTATTGGTAAAACTCAAATTAAACATAAAGCCTCTAAATTGAATGATTTGGCCTCTGTTCCTCCTCATAATTTAAAAATTAAATGTGGTTTACAGAGACAGTCAGCTCGCACTCCTGGGGTTTGTTCCGCTGCATGCTGAGTTTACAGCCTTGAAGTTAAAGTGTTCATGCATTTTGCCCTTACTGTGACCTAGAGACTCAGATCAATATGTAGATGTGCTTGTTAGCCTCTTTGTCTGACACTTGGAGCGAGGTCTAGCTAGACTGAACAAACTGATTAAGAAAGCTAGCTCTGTCCTGGGGCAACGCCTTGATCCGATGGAGGAGATAGGAGAGAGAAGGACGGTGGCTAAACTGTCATCTCTGCTGGAGTCCGAGTTCCACCCTATGCAGGACATACTGGATGCACTGAGGAGCTCATTTAGCAGCAGACTACATCATCCCAGGTGCACAACCGAGAGGTTTCGTAGGTCCTTCCTACCAACGGCTGTCAGACTGTACAACCTAAGCAGGGCTGCTCGCAGAGATAGCAAAAAGACGTAACAAACTAATAGTTTTTTTTTTAATGCAAAAGATGCAATAGACTTACACAATGGTCCTCTCCGGCATACAACTAGGAACATACCGGTCGCTATGGAGGGTGAGAATATGTATGGGCACATAATCATACCATGTAGGATAACTAAATAGACGGTTATGCTGTTTCATCCCACCTAGCAACAATGCTCTGCACTGTGTGTGTTTATATATTTACATATTTATTCCATCTAGCTACAATGCTCTGCACTGGGTGTGTTTATATTTATATATCTATATATTTATTCCATCTAGCTACAATGCTCAGCACTGGGTGTGTTTATATTTATATATCTATATATTTATTCCATCTAGCTACAATGCTCCGCACTGTGTTTTTATATATCTACATATTATTCCATCTAGCTACATTGCTCCGCACTGTGTGTGTTTATATACTTGCATATTTATTCCACCTAGCTGCAATGCTCCGTACTGTGGGTGTTTATATATTTACATATTTATTCCATCTAGCTACAATGCTCTGCACTGTGTGTTCATATATTCATATATTTATTCCATCCAGCTACAATGCTCTGCACTGTGTGTCTGTGTGTGTGTGTGTGTATATATATATTTTATAGTAATATGTACATATGTATATTAGCTGCTCTTGCTTGCTTGTTTTTTTTCTTGCCTTCTGATTGTTGCTCTGAGTGTTGCTATCCCTGTGCTGTTGCAATCCTGGAATTTCCCCGTTGTGGGACTAATAAAGGCTTATCTTATCTTATCTGCCCATTGTGATGTATGTCTTACAAATGCAAATACCTCCTGCCTGTTCTGTTGTCCCTTTGATCATTCTAAACTGTGGGGTACGTCTCTTTGATGTATTGTTATGATCAAGTATTTAAGGTGCAACTCTGTAACGCAATCTCTCTCTCTCAATCTGACTTCAACCCTGCTGCAGGACACAGATTTTGTGTCCCCTCTTCACTGAGAGCCTGAGGAATTCGGCTTCAGCCTGCTCACGCTATGGCTGGAGCCGAGTTCCCGTGACGGCGGTATGATTAATAAAACCTGCTTAAAACCACAGCACTGCTGCTTATTTTTTCATGCCGCCTCACTGGTGACCCCTCGAACACGCACACGTTTTGTGCGAAAGCAACCTTCCGAGCTGGACAGCCGCACAGCTGCGTTGGTGACCCCTTGAAGACGCACACGCTTTGTGCGACGCAGCCTTCTGATTTGGACGGCCACGCTGGCGAACCGACGCTGAAAAAAACGAGCGGCCAGCGAACACAACACCCGGACACACACACGCTTTGTGCGAAGCAAACTTCTGGTCCGGACCGCGACTGGTGACCGCTTCACGCTTCACGGTGAGATCTGCACGCCTGAGATCTACACATCCACGCTGGACCGGCCGCTCTCACAGAGAACGCACGCACCTCGTCCTCTCTCCACGACGGCAACCTCCAGGGCCGACGGAGAGCGCAGCGCGTGGAACTGAACGCACCATGGCTGCACGAGCCCGGGGCACAAAGATCGCCTATTGCCTCGCACCGCTCCAACGCGTCTCCTCCCTCTCACCGCTCCAACGCAGCTGCATGAGCCGAGGAACAAAAGATTGTCTATTCCCTCCCGCCGCTCCAACGCATCTGCACGGGCCTGAGGGACTAAAGATCGTCTATTTCCTCTCACCGCTCCAACGCACCATGGCCAATCTACAGCAACAGCTCAACCTGGATTTTATCGGCGCCGTCTGCGCCGATTTCCACCAAGTTTCTGCACCCTGACTCGCCACTCCAGTGGCCCACCCACGCCACGGAACCCCCGCGCACGCTCGGGGAGTTACAAGGACGGCGCATCACGCACGGGACAGGTAACGGCTCCACAGACTGCCTTCCTCCTTCGCCGCTGCCTTTCAGGGCTGCTCGCTCACCTGAGGCACGCATGCAGCATGATCGAAGGATTTATTAACAGTCCCAGCCACGCCAGAGACCGCCATCATCCTCCGCCGCTGCCCACAGAACCTTCAGGGCTGCTCGTTCACCTGAAGCAAGCACGCAGCTCGCCACTGGATTTTTTAATGGTCTTAGCCATGGCACAACGGGATTTCAGCCGTCAGCTGTTCCCGGGAGCTTTGGGGTTGCTTCAGCACCCAAAGCCAACAGTCCCTATGCTTTGTTTACTTTTTCTCTTACAGCCGCTCCTGCTTTTCTTCATGGCTACGAGAGGAGTCAGAGACTAATTTTTCTTCTTGTGGACCGCTGCACGTTCAACGGGACCAGCCCTTCGACATTGCGGACCCACAAGCAATTTTTGCGCGGCTCAAGACGATTTCACAGCTCCTGCCGGCACTTACTACCCCTCCCCTCCCTCCCCCTCCGCCTGCAGCGAGCTTCTCCCACAGCTCGCTCACACAGATGGATCATCGAGGTCGCGGCCCCCTACCGTTTCCCTCTTGGGGGGGAGCGTGTGTGGCGGTTCGTTTTAACCCCACAACAGACTAAGGACACTCAGCCCTCTTTTCTCTGTTTTCCTGCTACACTACTGAGATGCAGTGTGCCATTCATGTATTTGTGATGCAAACATGCATGTATTGTGATGTAATGCGCCATTCTGTATAGTGTGCATATGGCTTGTCCTTACTGTGCTTTTTCTGAGCATCTTACATATGTAGATGTGCTTTGGTGTATTAATGTCTACAGGTAGACGAGTTTCTTCTGTCTCACCTATGTGATGTTAATCGTTGCCTTTCATGCATGGTATTCACATCGCGGAGCAGCAAACACTTTTGGTGCGACTACCCCCCCCCCCCCCCTCCTGCACAGAGCTTTTCCCTGCTCGCTGCCCAGACTGCAACATCGAGGTCACGGTCCCCTACCGTTTCCCTCTTGGGGGGGAGCAGTGTAGTGGTTTGATTAAACCCCCCACAACACACAAACAGAACACAGAGACAGTCAGCTCGCACTCCTGGGGTTTGTTCCGCTGCATGCTGAGTTTACAGCCTTGAAGTTAAAGTGTTCATGCATTTTGCCCTTACTGTGACCTAGAGACTCAGATCAATATGTAGATGTGCTTGTTAGCCTCTTTGTCTGACACTTGGAGCGAGGTCTAGCTAATCTGCCCATTGTGATGTATGTCTAACAAATGCAAATACCTCCTGCCTGTTCTGTTGTCCCTTTGATCATTCTAAACTGTGGGGTACGTCTCTTTGATGTATTGTTATGATCAAGTATTTAAGGTGCAACTCTGTAACGCAATCTCTCTCTCTCAATCTGACTTCAACCCTGCTGCAGGACACAGATTTTGTGTCCCCTCTTCACTGAGAGCCTGAGGAATTCGGCTTCAGCCTGCTCACGCTATGGCTGGAGCCGAGTTCCCGTGACGGCGGTATGATTAATAAAACCTGCTTAAAACCACAGCACTGCTGCTTATTTTTTCGTGCCGCTTCAGTTTGTTAAATATTAGGTCTCTAACTCCCAAGTCTCTGTTAGTCCATGATCTGTTAATTGATCATCAGATTGATTTAATTTCCCTTACAGAGACTTGGTTAGGACAAGAGGATTATGTTGGTTTAAATGAATCAACCCCCTCTGGTTATTTAAACTGTCAAAATCCCAGAAGTTCTGGTCGTGGAGGAGGAGTAGCAACAATTTACCATTCCAAATTACTAGTTAATGTAAAGCAAAAAACATGTTATAATTCCTTTGAGGGCCTGGTCCTCAGTATTGGGCACTTTAGCAATTTCAGGATAAACCCAATTTTATTTGCCATTGTTTATCGTCCCCCATCAACCTATTCAGAATTTTTATCCGAATTTGCTGATTTCTTAGCTGATTTAGTGTTGAAATCTGATAGAATAATTATAGTAGGGGACTTTAATATACATGTGGATGTAGATAGTGACTGCCTTAATGTGGCTTTTAATTCAATATTAGACTCGATTGGGTTTTCTCAGAAAGTAGGAAATTCTACTCATTACCTCCACCATACATTGGACCTTGTTCTGACATATGGCATAGAAATAGAAAATCTTGTAGTGTCTCCTCATAACCCTGTACTGTCAGACCATTGTCTGTTAACCTTTGATTTTACTATTTCTGACTATTTGGCTCCTAAAGAAAAATATTATCACAGTAGATGCCTCTCAGATGATGCTGTTTCCAAATTTATGCAGATTGTTTCCTCTATGCCATGTGTCAACACAACGGAAATAAGCTATAGACAGCTTGCTCCTTCTGTAATTGATAACATGGTGGATAGTGTTTCAGCTTCTCTGCATCAGGCTCTAGACTTGGTGGCCCCCTTAAAAAAGAAAAAGTCTAATCAGAGATTTTTAACTCCTTGGTTCAACACAGAAACTCGTAGCTTAAAACAGAAGACTTGTCAATTAGAAAGAAAATGGCGCTCTACTAATTTAGATGAAATCTATTTAGCTTGGAGAAATCATCTTTTAATTTATAAAAAATCTCTTAGAAAAGCTAGAATGAGTTATTACTCTGCATTAATAGAAGAGAACAAGAATAATCCCAGGTTTCTTTTCAGTACTGTAGCCAGGTTGACAAAGAGTCAGGACTCTGTCAATCCTAGCATCCCCTTAGAGCTTACTAGTCAGGACTTTATGAACTTTTTCAATAATAAAATTTCATCCATCAGAGATAAAATCAATCAGATTCTTCCCACAGTTAACTTAAATACTGTAACTACTACAACTCCTTCTATTGATGTCTGTCTTGATGAGTTTACTCCAATCGACCTTTGTGAGTTAGACAAAGTAGTTTCCTCATCCAAACCTTCAACTTGTCTTTTAGATCCTATTCCTACCACGTTATTTAAAGAAGTCTTCCCACTTATTGGTAGCTTTATTCTTCATATAATCAATTCTTCATTAACTTTAGGCCATGTACCGCAGGCTTTTAAAACGGCTGTAATTAAACCCTTACTCAAAAAGCCAACGCTAGATCCAGGAGCTTTAGCTAACTATAGACCAATCTCTAATCTCCCTTTCATTTCAAAAATCTTAGAAAGAGTTGTTGCTACGCAATTATTTGACCACCTGCAGGGAAATGGTTTACTTGAAGAGTTTCAATCTGGGTTTAGAATCCATCATAGTACTGAAACAGCCTTAGCGAAGGTCACTAATGACCTCCTCATTGCATCTGATAATGGACTAGTTTCTGTACTTGTCCTTTTAGATCTTAGTGCAGCTTTTGATACTATTGATCATAATATTCTACTTGATAGATTAGAACACTATGTTGGACTTAATGGAACTTCGTTGCAGTGGTTTAGATCTTATTTATCTGATAGGTTCCAGTTTGTTCACGTAAATGATGAGTTTTCTTTCAGCTCAAAGCTTAGTCATGGAGTTCCACAGGGATCTGTGCTAGGCCCTACTCTTTTTAGTTTATATATGCTTCCGTTAGGCAACATTATTAGAAAGCACTGTATACATTTTCATTGTTATGCAGATGACACACAATTATACCTGTCAATGAAGCCAGATGATACTAATCAATTAGCCAAGTTAGAAGCCTGTCTTAAGGAAATCAAAGCTTGGATGACTTGTAATTTCCTGCTATTAAATTCAGATAAGACTGAAGTCATTCTTGTTGGTCCAAAAAACCTTAGAAATTCCTTTCCAAATCAAACTTTCAGTTTGGACGCAGTTACTCTTTCTCTTAATAGCTCTGTGAGGAACCTTGGAGTTATTTTTGATGAGGATTTGTCCTTCAATTCACATATTAAATTTGTTTCTAAGACTGCCTTCTATCATTTGCGTAATATTGCCAAGATTAGGAGCATCTTGTCTCAGAGTGATGCTGAGAAGCTGATCCACGCTTTTGTTAGCTCGAGATTAGATTATTGTAATTCTTTATTATCAGGCTGTCCTAAAACATCTTTAAAAAGTCTTCAGCTGATCCAAAATGCTGCAGCAAGAGTTTTAACAGGTACTAGAAAGAGAGATCATATCTCTCCGGTTCTGGCCTCCCTTCATTGGCTTCCCATAGAGTTTAGAATTAAGTTTAAAATCCTTCTTCTCACTTACAAAGCTCTAAACAATCAGGCTCCTTTTTATTTAAAAGATCTGATACTACCGTATTATCCTAACAGAGCACTACGCTCTCAAAATGCAGGATTACTTGTAATACCTAGAATCTCCAAAAGTACAATGGGAGGCAGAGCCTTCAGTTATCAAGCTCCTCTCCTGTGGAATCAGCTGCCAATCTGGATTCGGGAGTCAGACTCGATCTCTGTTTTTAAGAATAGGGCTAAAACCTACCTTTTTGATATAGCCTACAATTAGGGAGGGATCATGTGTTTCTGAACCCTCCCTTAGTTATGCTGCTAATAGGTTTAGTCAGCCGGGGGACCTCCAGTAATGCACTGGGCCTCACTCCTTTCCTCACTCTCTATGAAATATTTTTTTTTTGCTGGTCATTAACATTTGTTTGTTCTCTCCCATAGATTGAGTCCCCATCGTGCTGTTTGCTCTCTACATGTCTGTTCTTTTCTTCTTCTCTATCCCCTCACCCCCCAGCCAGTCGCAGCAGATGACTGCCCCTCCCTGAGCCTGGTTCTGCTGGAGGTTTCTTCCTGTTAAAAGGGAGTTTTTCCTCTCCACCGTCGCCAAGTGCTTGCTCACAGGGGATCGCCTGATTGCTGGGGTCTTTCTGCAACTGTGGGGGTTCCCCCCTACAGTTGATAGTGCTATGAGATGACTGTTGTTGTGAAATGGCGCTATATAAATAAAGTTGAATTGAATTGAATTTTCCGTAATGGCGGTTTAGCACCACAGTTCCCCCCATACAGTGTTTGTGTATATGTTTTCAGATTCCTTGACCATGAAAACATATGACTAGCAATTGGATTGACAATGATAGGATTAGTGGTTCAGTAGTTATTGACGAAAATGGCATTTTCCGTAATGGCGGTTTAGCACCACAGTTCTCCCCATACAGTGTTTGTGTGTACGTTTTCAGATTCCTTGACCATGAAAACATATGACAAGCAACTGGATTGACAACAATTGGATTGACAATGATAGGATTAGTGGTTTAGTAGTTATTCACGAAAATGGCATTTTGCGTAATGGCAGTTTTCTTGTGGACAGTGATCCGGATCACCACCAAAATGTAATCATCTGTAGGATACCCCATTTCTGACAATCTGTAAAAATTTCATGAAAATCCGTCCATAACTTTTTGAGTTATCTTGCTAACAAACAAACAAACAGACAGACAAACCAACACCAATGATCACATTTGTGTGTACGTTTTCAGATTCCTTGACCATGAAAACATATGACTAGCAATTGGATTCACAATGATAGGATTAGTGGTTCAGTAGTTATTGACGAAAATGGCATTTTCCGTAATGGCGGTTTAGCGCCACAGTTCCCCCCATACAGTGTTTGTGTGTACGTTTTCAGATTCCTTGACCATGAAAACATATGAAAAGCAATTGGATTGACAACAATTGGATTGACAATGATAGGATTAGTGGTTTAGTAATTATTCACAAAAATGGCATTTTGCGTAATGGCGGTTTTCTTGTGGACGGTGATCTGGATCACCACCAAAATCTAATCATCTGTAGGATACCCCATTTCTGACAATCTGTGAAAATTTCATGAAAATCCGTCCATAACTTTTTGAGTTATCTTGCTAACAAACAAACAAACAAACAGACAAACAAACAAACAAACAGACAGACAAACAGACAGACAAACCAACGCCGATGATCACATAACCTCCTTGGCGGAGGTAATAAACCATCCCCTCCATTATAGAACTTGGACAATATCAATCATTACTGAGGGTGGCAACAACATTGTTGATTCAAATATGAGGGCAACTTAACAAACCGTAATGTTATTTATACCATCTAGCTGCAATGCTCATACACTGTGTTTATATCTGTGTACATATGTATAGTCACTTATTGCTTTTGGCTAACCAGTTCTTATCTTATTAACTATTGCTCTGAGTGCTGATATCCCTTTGCTGCTGTAATCCTGGAATTTCCCCATTGTGGGACTAATAAAAGCTTATCTTATTCTCTATGGACCATGCATGGATGGCAGTATGTGTGGGGAGGGCATTATCTGTATAGCTCATAGATCAGTATTGATCTGTTACACTGCTACTATCAACTACAATCATGGATGAATTGACTTTATTTATTTATAGATAGATAGATAGATAGATAGATGTACTTTATTGATCCCAAACTGGGAAATTACAGTGTAACAGCAGCATGACAGTTGACAGCCAAACAACAGAAACACACACATGACAGACAAAGGGATTACCCGTGGAAAGTAAAGACTAACACGACTATAAAACCCATATACATCATAGCTTAATATATGATGACCCATATAAACACATGAATCATCCCATTGCACAAAAAAGGACTATCAGGAGCAGAGTGAAAAGTGATGTACCAGTTAGTCTGTAAGATGCAGTGTGACAGCATAGCTATGACCAGAATACAACATCATAGTGAGTTATTGTACAGTGAAATTGCATGTGGCAGGAAAGATTTCCTGTACCTGGACAACGAAGCTGTAGTAGTCTACTGGAGAAAGTGCTTCGCTGTCTATCTAGTGTGTGGTGGAGGGGGTGATCAGGATTGTCCATGATGGATTGCAGTTTATTTAGTGTTCTCCTCTCCACCACTGTCTCAAAGGTCTCCGGTCTGAGACCAATTACAGAGCCAGCCCTCTTGCTGATCTTGTCAAGTCTGTTGGTATCTCTGGCCCTGATCCTGCTACCCCAACAGACCGCAGCAAAGAAGATGGCACTGGTGACAACAGTCTGGTAGAAAAGCTCCAGCATCCTGCTGCACACGTTGAAGGATCTCAGCTTTCTCAGGAAGTAGAGTCTGCTCATCCCCTTCTTGTGCACAGCATCGGTGTTGGATATCCAGTCCAACCCGCTGCTGATCCTGACACCCAGATATTTGTAGTCCTCAACCACTCCCACATCCTCTCCCCTAATCTGCAGTAGCTGAAAAGGAGCCTTCCTCTTCCTGAAGTCAATCACCATCTCCCTGGTCTTGCTGACATTCAACCTCAGGTGATTCTGCTCCGTCCACTCCACAAATCTGTCTACCAGTGCCCTGTACTCCCCCTCCTCACCTCCTCTTATACACCCCATAACAGCTGAGTCATCAGATAATTTTTGCAGGTGGCATGACTCAGTGTTGTACTGAAAGTCAGTGGTGTATAAGGTAAAAAGAAAAGGAGAGAGCACAGTCCCCTGTGGCGCTCCCGTATCACTGTCACATGGGCTGAGACGCCATTGTTATCTGGCGCTCAGGCCATATTCCTCCTCAGCCCAGCTCTTATTGTGACAGCGTCTCAGCGGGCTCCCAGCTGTCAAGCTCTACGGGATGGCTGGAGCCCAATTACCTCTCATCAGCTGAGGCACTGTCAACCAGTATAAAAGGGAGCAGCTCCGATCACTCAGGGCTGTGACCTCGCACGATTATCCATGCTTTTCTCCGGTGTGGGTAAGGCTGGAACCCCTTCGTCTGGCGCCAGCCACCCTGTCGTCATTCAGCATCATGTGTAAGTGTATGCCCTTGTATGATCATTTGTGTTTTGGCCCCACGAGGCCCTGTTCCTTTGTTCCTTTTCCCCTTATTGCAATAAACATCGCAAACTCACTGGTCTGCCCTTGGCTCTCATTGTATGGCTCGCGAGAGCCATATGTAACGATCACTAGCCACCACTCCAGACAAGACACTGCCCAGCCTGACAAACTGTGGTCTGCCTGTCAGGTAGTCTGTAATCCAGGAGATCACAGAGCTGTCAACCCCCATCACCCGCAGCTTCTTGCCCAGCAGCAGTGGCTGGATGGTGTTAAAGGCACTGGAGAAATGAAAAAAAAGTGATTCTCACAGTATCTCCTCCACCATTCAGTTTCAGATGGGCTCATTGCAGCAGGTAGATGACAGCATCTTCAACTCATAAATGGGGCTGATATACAAACCGCAGAGGGACCAGCCACGTCTTCACCTGCTACATCAGGTGGGCTAAGACCAGTCTCTCAAGGTCCTTCATCACATGAGATGTGAGGGCAACTGGTCGGTAGTCATTCAAATCCGATGAAGACGACTTCTTGGGGACAGGAACCCAGGCAGGATGTCTTCCACAGCACTGGTACTCTCTCCAGACTCAGGCTCAGGTTGTACAGGTGTTTCAGTACCGGAGCTAGTTGGTTGGCACAGGTCCTCAGGGTCCTTGCGGAGATGCCGTCAGGGCTTGAAGCCTTCCGCTGATGAAGTCTCTCCAGCTGTTTCTCCACCTGATCTGTAGTCACCGTGAAATGAGGGAGGGTCCTGGTGCCCCCTGGGGAGGAAGAGGGGGGAGATGGAGAGAGGTTCTGCACAGGAGGGTGGGTGGTGAGGGGTGCATGGGGGTCTGGTTGTGTTGCACGGGTGACAGACTGTGAATTGAACCTATTAAAAAACAGATTCAGTTCCTCAGCTCTCTCCTGGCTCCCAGATGGCTGCCTGACTCTCCCTTTGTACCCAGTTATTTGTTTCATTCCCTCCCACACATCTTTAGTGTTATTTTGCCTGATTTTCTCTTCCAACTTCCTCCTATAATTGTCCTTGCACCTCCTCAGCATTTATTCGTTTGTTTACAAGTTTAAACTTGGAAGATAATCAGTGAAGAACTTTTGAGATTTCTGTTGTACTTACTCTGTTTCAGGAACCCTTGCTGTCCATTCAGGGTTTGCCCTTGGGGAAAGACTAAAATATCTCAGTCCTCAACCCCTGCTATCCTCAGTGCTGCCTGACTTTTCTGAATTTTCATTGGTTGATTCAAGGTTTGGACCTGTGCCATGCAGTTCGCCTTTGTTATATCAGTGCCCTCCTATTACAGCAACAAGTCAGTGTCCACCAAGATGTCCCTGCATTCCCTAGACTGCCTGTTGAGGACTCTAAATTGTCCATCACCTTAAACTTTGTTCCAAATTGTCATCAGTACTCCCATTTGGAGAGCCTAACTGTGACACGTGAGATGGCAGCTTTGATAGACGAAAGCACCAGAGAGCAGTCTAAATGTCCATTATGGAAAGAAGTGCGCCAGCCCAGAGTTACAGCCAGTAGATTTTATGAGGTTTGTCATGTCCGAGGGGAGTCCTCTTGTCAGGTTCAGGTTCAGGTTCAGGTTACTTTATTTGTACCCGTAGGTAGATTTGTTTTGCAGTCTGGTGACATCCATATTTACAAGCCACTAATTACATTCAACATAGACACAAACACAGGCACACATGAAGCTGACTATAAACATGATAAAAAATACTCAAGGCTCCATCAATCAGGGTATAAAAAGACAAAGAGATGAGGGAAAAACCAGGGGTAAGAGAGAAGGGTCATATTAAAAGTTAAAAACTAGTCAAAGAGGTTAAAACACCCAAAGGTCTAAAACCCAATAAAATATTTAGAACCCAAGTGACATCCTACAAAAATAAGTAAATATAAAATGGAGTTAATAAATAGGTACCTAAATTATGTACAATATATTTTTACAGCTTGTTCAACTCTTTGACAGCAGCAGGGACAAAGCTGTTTTTGTAGCGCTGGGTTTTACTTTTTGGGACAGCAAACCTCCGTCTTGAGGGAAGAAGCTGAAAGTGGCAGTGCAAAGGGTGGGAGTCATCATTTAAAATGGAGGTAGCCATCCTCTGTACTTGTCTGGTGTACAGGGATGTCAGGCTCAGCTGTGGCTCACCAAGAAAATGACTGGACCTTCTAACTACCTGATCCAAGGATTTCCTCTGTTTCAGTTTTATCTGACCAAACCATGACACTAAAGAAAAGGATAAAACAGATTCAATAAAAGCCTGATAAAACATTGTCATTATGGTTCTGTCAACTTGGAAGCGTACAAGTTTT
Source organism: Pholidichthys leucotaenia (assembly GCA_020510985.1). NCBI lineage: Eukaryota > Metazoa > Chordata > Actinopteri > Cichliformes > Pholidichthyidae > Pholidichthys > Pholidichthys leucotaenia. The sequence goes on along the minus strand of CM035844.1, from coordinate 391,539,579 downwards.
CTCAAGCAATGCAAATGTTGCTGACCCTTTTTGCACACCCTTTCACAGTTCTCTTCAAAGTTTAAATTACTATCAATAATCGTCCCAAGATATTTGTAGGATTGTACACATTCGGTGGTCTGGCCTTTTAGTATGGTGACTTTGTGCCTGGGATTTTTCCTCCTAAAGTCAATAATCATGTCTTTAGTTTTTGTCGTATTCAGCTGCAGGTAAGAATCCTCACACCAGTGAACAAAATCATCAACTACTGGGCCGTGGCCACTCTCACCATCCTGGAGGAGACTGACAATAACTGAGTCATCAGCATACTTTATAATGTGTCTGTTGTCATGTCTGCTCCGACACATGTTTGTGTACAGGATGAAGAGTAGTGGTGACAACACACACCCCTGAGGAGAGCCAGTAGAAGAGCACTTTAGGTCAGACAATGTACCATTGACCCTTACTCTCTGCGTCCTGTTGGTTAAGAAATTCAGAATCCAACCCACCAGATTATTGCTCAAATCAAATTGCTGCAGGAGCCTTTCAACTAAGATATGAGGTTGGATTGTATTAAAGGCGGAGGAAAAGTTCACAAATAAAAGCCTGGCGTGTGTCCCATTAAAATCCAGATGTTTAACCCTCATCCTACCAACATATTTTAAGTACAAATAGTACCAACTGGGGTCCGTTTGGACCCTACACAAAATTTAACTGTTAATTGGATTATTAAGCAATACCAAAGTATTTTTTTCACTTAAAATGTTTTATTTGGTTAAAACAAAGAGTTGTGCTTGAAACATGATCCAAAAATCCCAGAATTGGGCTAGTTTGTCGGTTGCCTGCCTTTCAGCACGAGTAGCCCTACATGTAGCATGCTACATGCTAGCATGTACTACATGTATGTAGCATGTAGTACATACTAGCAATGACGTAGATAGAGCTAGACCGCTTACTGTTTGGCGGACAACAGCGTCGCCATGGCAAATCGGCACTGACTTACGGTAGTGGCAAGAAGCTGTGGCGCACTATTTGATCCTTTCAAAACACATTAATTTCAAAGTCTCCAAACAGTGTTTGATGACACGCTTTGTGTTGTTTCATCACACCAACTGATTGAAAAAGATAAAAACTAAGCACAAGGCATCTTTCTACGACAATCACACTCATATAATAGCAAACACAGAGCCTCCAATATCCTTCATATTTAGCCTCTTCACACGTTCTGCCTACATGAGGCTACAACAAACAGAGACCACCACACAATGACACATGCATAATGATTGCTGAATGCTGATGCAGTGATTGTGTCAATAAAAACACTTCATACTTTCTGCAACATTAGTGTTTCACTTACCCTGTTTCATGGGCTCTAGAAAATATTCGAACCAATGCCAAATAAAAAATTTTGTTTTTTAAACAATTTTTCTCCAATTCAAATTGTTCAGTTGGACTTAAAAAGCAGCACATGCAGTAATCAAAAATTCCAAATTATGTTTTAGTGTAAAGAGGGATAGAAAATTCACCTCAAGGGACTTGGTGGTGTAGTACAGGGACTTCGTGTTTCGGCTGTGGTTTGCATGCTGGGCTGCTACGCCAGCGACCCGTGTTCGATTCCCCGAACAGCCATCTTCCCAACTGGCATGCCAGGTCTGGGACTCTGGGTGTCTAATTAATTTGGTACTGTTGCCAGCAGTACTACAGTACAGGAAATAGGAAATATACAGTATATTTCACAATGAAATTTCATGAACAATTTGCTATAAAAAGCCAGCTTTAGGGCAAAAACAAAATGTTTGAAACTTATGAAGTAGCCTATTTTCCCAGAAATAGCGTGCCAAAATTGTTTAAGAAAAGCATTTTGACGATATGAAATGCATTGCTTTTTAAAAATCTCACCAAAAGTGTACTTTTCTACATAATTTTCACAAAGTGAACAAATTACTAATTTTCAGTGCGTCCAAAGGCTTCAAAATGCCAGTGCTGGTCTAGGGTCTCCTGGCCTGGTGGTGTTCTCAACGTATCTCAAGTATTGTGACTTGATTCCACCACAGAAGTTTACTGTAACCTTGGTAAATCACGAAACACAAAGCCACATTCCGTGCTGACGTTCGAATCTGACACCACATCTTGCCACTACCGGAAGTCAGCTCCTATCTGCCGCCTCTCAGCGGGCAATGAGCGGTCTAGCTATATCTACGTCATTGCATACTAGCATGTAGCATGCTACATGCTACATGTAGCATGCTACATGCTAGTATACAATGCTACTTTGCTACAATGGCAAAGTATTTGCATATTTGCATGGCAAAGTCTACCTCGTTGAGCCATCATTCACTGAAATATAACACAAAATTCATACATTTAATATCATTAACATCATATTTTTCCCTGGGGTCCAATTGGACCCCAATGAAAAATCTGAACTGACAGTACAGAAGAAAACTGTATTTTAAATCAGATTTATTTTTTGTGATTCACAGATGATGACAAACAAAGTCAGAAAGCATGATAGCTGTGATCGATTGTAATATGTCCGTGTTGTGCATAAGAACATATGTGTGGGGTCAATTGGGACCCCACTCGGTAGGATCAGGGTTAAAAAGCATGTTAAACAGAGTGACAGTGGCATCCTCCACTCCTCTGTGTGGCCTATAGGCAAACTGCAGAGGATCCAATGCCTGCTCAGTCTGCTTTAGGACCTCACATCTGACCAGTTTTTCAAAAATTTTCATTAAAATTGAAGTCAAAGCAACTGGTCTAAAGTCGTTTACCATTTTAGGACAGCTGGATTTTGGAACGGGAACAACCACGGCTTCTTTCCAGATCTTAGGCACATGTTGTGTCTGTAAGGACTTATCGAAAATGTAATGAAATATAGGACTCAGTTCATGTGCACAGGACTTTACCAAGCGCCCGCATATATTATCAGGGCCCTGACTTTTGTTCACTTTTACAGCGCAGAACTCCCTTTTAACATCCTGCACCTCAATATTAAAGTGCTGATTGTCTTTGAGTTTCTGTTTCAAATCTTGGATTTCTGTGCTAAAATCAAAGGAGTCAAAACGACCATAAAAACAATTAAGAGCATTAGCCAGCTCTGTGTCTGAATTAAAACCATCTAAAAACACACAATTACTGCGCTCTGTGCTCTGAAGGCCTGCAATAGTTTTCATACTGGCCCAGGCTGAACCAAGTTTCTTTGTTGCCATCTTACTTTCCAACTCTGATTTATAATTCTGTTTTGCTCTTAAAATTTTGGCCTTCAGCTCCTTTGTGGGAACCTGTAGCTCAGAAACAGATAAGCTCCTTTGTGGCTCCTGGTTCCAAGGTTGTCATAGCCAGGAGCGGCACTGGGGTTAAGCTCCCAGTGCTCATAAAATGCTCCTTATGGCGTGCGTCTCGAAAAGCCTCTGACAACTAAGTCCAACTCCTAGCCTGCCTGTGTGGTTTAGTCTCTAAGCCCGGCAGAACTGCTTTTACTAATAGGAGAAGGGGCGAGGGCGGATCTCTGGCGCCTTAAAACCAGATGCTTTGGGTAGATGGTGGCTCGTCAACCTGGGAAGGTAGCCCATCTAGGGGAAGGTAAACCCTGATTTCAAACATCCTCTGCCTTGCGGCACACCTGGTCACAGGAGAGGCTTCGGGAGTCAACCCTGAGGAAAAATCCGGAGTCGGAGCCCCTAAGGCAGTTCTCTGTTGTGCTCAACATCGTTCTGGCAGCTCCTGCGACGGCGCTGGTGCCAAACTGTAGCAGCCCTGCTGTTCCTTTGGATTCATCAGTGACGTGGAGAGGGGGGACATGCTGCATGGGCAACATCTTGTCCTCCATATCTTCCTGCCCAGGCTTGAATCCTTACCAATGCCCAACGCTGGAAGGTAGAACACTGGATCACTGGAGAGGACACTCCAGCTTCGCCTTTGGCGTAGACAAAACATGGGGAATGACAGTTACTGGTTATAAGCCACCGTTCAGTTGGCGTAGAGCGCGGCACCAGGGGTTGTTCCCGACGGTGGGAGGGATCATCGGATCTCACTGGACAGCTACCGCCCGCCTCAAGCTGGGCAGCCCCCAGCCAATAAGGTGTTGTCCCGCCACAGCTTGCTTTCCTCATTGGGTGCATGGGGATGAGGAGAAGTCCGAACAGCAGGCTGAGAACCTTCGCACCAGGCAAGACAAAAAACCAAAAGAGACCAACTCTAAAACTGGGAACTTGGAACGTCCGCACTATGATGACAGGACTCGCTGCTAACCTCAAGGACATCAACGACACCAGGAAGACTTCCATCATCAATAATGAGCTGAAGAGACTGGGAGTGGATATCGCCACTCTCCAGGAAACATGGTTGGCTGACGCAGGCACACTGAGAGAGAAGGACTACACGTTCTACTGGCAGGGAAAGGGCAGTGACGAACACAGGGAACACGGAGTGGGCTTTGCAGTGAAGAACACCTTGCTGAAGATGGTGGAACCGGGCAGCAATGGCTCTGCACGACTCCTCACCCTCCGCTTGAACACCACTCAAGGCCCAGTCACCATCATCAGTGTGTATGCCCCAACACTGACAGCAACACCAGAGGCAAAAGACGAGTTCTACGAGAATCTCGCAACAACTGTCAGGATCATCCCCAACTCTGAACAACTCATTCTCCTTGGAGACTTCAATGCCAGAGTGGGTGCTGACCACGACTCCTGGCCCTCCTGTCTTGGACCATTTGGCGTGGGCAGAATGAACAACAACGGACAGCAGCTGCTCGAGTTCTGCACATATCACAATCTGTGCATCACAAACTCGTTCTCGGTTGATGATCACAGAAAAGAACAAGCAGATGGAGAGATGGGTGGAACACTACTCCGACCTCTACTCCAGACAGAACACCGTGACACCGTCAGCCCGTGATGCCATCGACTGTCTGCCATCCATGGACAAACTTGACGCCGAGCCAACCATCGACGAACTCAGCAAGGCCATTAATAGCTTGGCCGCTGGCAAGGCACCCGGCAACGACGGCATACCCCCCGACCTGATCAAGCAGTGCAAGACCGCCCTACTGCTGCCATTGCATGATGTCCTCTGCCAGTGCTGGAAGGAAGGTGCCGTACCACAGGACATGAGGGACGCCAAGATCATCACCCTCTACAAAAACAAAGGGGAGAGAAGCGACTGCAACAACTACAGAGGCATCTCCCTCCTCAGCGTTGTTGGCAAAGTCTACGCACAAGTTGTTCTCGTTCGTCTACAGAAGCTTGCCGAATGTTTCTACCCCGAGTCTCAGTGTGGCTTCCGCGCTGAGCGATCGACGGTAGACATGATATTCTCCATCCGCCAACTCTAGGAGAAATGCAGAGAACAGAACATGCCCCTGTACGTCGCCTTCATCGACCTCACCAAAGCATTCTATCTGGTCAGCAGAGAGGGCCTTTTCAAGGTCCTGCCAAAGATAGGATGCCCACCAAAGTAGCAAAGCCTCATCGAATCATTTCACACCAACATGCAGGGGATAGTGCAGCACGACGGCAATGTCTCAGAGCCATTCAACATACGCAGCGGAGTGAAACAGGGCTGTGTACTTGTGCCAACCCTCTTTGGGATTTTCTTTGCTATGCTCCTGAGGCATGCCTTCAGCACAGCAACAAAGGGAATCTACCTGCACACAAGATCTGACGGCAGTCTTTTCAACCTCGCCCGCCTGAAAGCCAGAACCAAAGTACGCGAGGCTCTAATCACAGACATGCTGTTCGCAGACGATGCTGCAGTCGCAACCCACACACAGCAGGAGCTTCAGACCCTGATGGTCCGCTTCTCCCAGGCATGCAAGGACTTCGGGCTTACCATCAGCCTGAAGAAGACTAACGTCTTGGCGCAAGGCACGGAAGCACCACCAACCATCACCATCGACAACTACGAGCTGGAGGTCGTGAATCAGTCCACGTACCTGGGGTCCACGATCAGCAACAACCTCTCCCTTGATACAGAGATCGACAAGAGGATTGGAAAATCAGCCTTCACACTCGCTCGCCTCACCACACGAGTGTGGGAGAATCCCAAACTCTCTGTCAAGACGAAGATGGCAGTGTACAACGCCTGCGTCATCAGCACACTGCTCTATGGGAGTGAAACATGGACAACATACGCCCGGCAGGAAAAGAGACTGAACTCCTTCCACTTGCGCTGCATTCGCCACATCCTGGACATATCCTGGCAGGACAAAGTGCCCAACACAGAAGTTCTGTCCCGCGCCGGCCTTCCCTCCATGTTCACTCTACTCAGGCAGCGCAGGCTCCGCTGGCTAGGCCACGTTCACCGTATGGAGGATGGCAGAATCCCCAAAGACGTCCTCTACGGAGAACTGGCGACTGGCAGGAGAGACGTTGGCCGCCCACAGCTGCGCTTTAGAGACATCTGCAAGAGAGACATGAAGGCCCTGGAGATCAATACAGAGCGCTGGGAGGACCTTGCAATGGACCGCTCCAAATGGAGAGGCACCCTGACCAGACAGCTCAAGGCGGGTGAAGAGAGACTGACTGCTGCAGCAGATGAAAAAAGGACCCACAGGAAGAATCGCCACAGACCCAGCAGCACGGAGACCACCCACAAGTGCGACCTGTGTGACAGGGACTGCCATTCGCGCATCGGCCTGTTCAACCACAGGCGGCGCTGTTCTAGCAGAGTAGACGTTTAGGAATCTCCCCCATGGTCATCATAGACCGACGGAGGCCAACGAACTGCGCTCTGTGCTCTGAAGGCCTGCAATAGTTTTCATACTGGCCCAGGCTGAACCAAGTTTCTTTGTTGCCATCTTGCTTTCCAACTCTGATTTATAATTCTGTTTTGCTCTTAAAATTTCAGCCTTCAGCTCCTTTGTGGCAACCTGTAGCTCAGAAACAGAACCCTGTTTAAAGGCAAGTGCTTTCCCCTGTAAGCAGGATTTAACTGATTTTGTAACCCATGGTTTGTTGTTGGGATATATTTTGACACGTTTACGTGGAACAATCTTATTTTTACAGAAAGACATGTATGAGCATGTAACGTCCACCAGAGAGTCCAAATCATCCCCGCAGGCCAGTGTGAACATCTCCCAGTCTGTACAGTCAAAGCATTCCTGGAGGCTGTGCACTGAATCTTCTGTCCACACATCAGTGTCTCTCGTCTCCACCTTGCCTCTTCTGAGAGCAGTTTTATATGTGGGCAGCAAATGTACACAGTTGTGATCTGAGGATCCTAATGGAGGAAGGGGGAGTGATTTATAGGCCCTCTCTATGGATCCATAGCACAGGTCCAATGTCTTTTTTCGCCTGGTTGGGCAGGAGACATACTGATAAAAGTTTTTAAGTATCTTCTTTAAAGAAACATGGTTAAAATCCCCAAGAATGAAGTTTGGCGCCTCTGGAGAAATTGGTGCCCACAGGGCACTGGCAGCAATAATACTGGAGTATGACAAACTTCTGCAATGAAAAGAGACCTTGAATGTGAACCTCAGGTGCTGGAACAATATTCAAAAATCATGAGTGTAAATTTCTCACCCTGTGGCTTTGTCATACATCCTGATGCTCCATACCTTGGTGCCAGACCAGATGCAAAAGTGTATGACCCAAATGCAGCTCCCTGTATTGGGCTTGCTGAAGTTAAATGTCCTAGCATCTCTAACATTTCAGAGGCATGGCATGTTAGAACTGTAAATGGCCAGACAAAACTAAAAAGAAAACCCACAAGTACTACTGGCAAGTTCAAGGTCCGTTTGCGGTGACTGGACTGAGCTGGTGTGATTTTATTACAGACCCTGAGGAGGACATCACTATTTAAAGAGTCTGTAGGGATGATGAAATGATTAATGAGATGAAACAAAAATTAGACATCTTCAATTTTGGTACATACTATGTAGATATATACCTCCAGACAGCTAAATGGTAAGGGCCCAGTTACATAACACAGAGATCATTGATAAATTGGGCCAATTTTTGATATTTGACATTGAGATCCTTGTCTGTTTTGGACTGAGTCAAAACTTTGAGGAGGCTGTGGTGACAGTGGACATCACTAAAGATCATTGAGATATCAAAAATTGGCCAGATCTCTCAATGATCTCCACCACTGTGTAAAGGGGGTATAACTTCAAACAAGCAACATTTTAATTCCTGAATGTGTGAATTACTGTATACTTGCACTGGAGAATGCAAATGTGTAAATTATTTGTGTGTATATATTTGTAAATGAAAGGAGATCAAGGGAACACTTAACAGTTATATTTTTGTAAATAATTAATTTTTATTTGATGTGATTTTTTTCTAAACAATATTAAAAAGAATAAAATGTTTTACTGCTAATACATGCCTGTTCTTTACAGGTAATACACAACTAAACATTTAATGCATTTGTATTAAGAACTTTATCTAACGTGAATAAACTGATTAAAGGATCTGAATAAAATGTGCAGTGCGGTGGCGGAGTGGTTAGCACTGGGTTTGATCCCAGCCCCTAACCAACAGTGATCTGTGTGGCGTTTGCATGTTCTCCGGGTTTACCCCGGAATGTCTCCAGTTTCCTCCCACATGCCAAAAAACATGCAAGTTAGGTTAAATGAAGACTCTAAAGTGGCCCCAGGTGTGAATGTGTGTGTGAATGGTGAAAGGGCTGGATGCCGCACCAGTGGCTGCCTCATCCACTCATGTAGATGCCCTGTAATTTCCTCATTGTGGGACTAATAAAGGAATCTAAAATGCATATAGCCCAACAGCTAAAATTGTCAGAATACCAATCAGACTTGAGCTTTAACAAAAGTGTTACAAAGGTACAGAACTATAACAATGAGTACTTCACAAACAAGTTCAAACTTTAAGCTACATAAACTTTTATGCAATTTTGATAGATAGATAGATAGATAGATAGATAGATAGATAGATAGATAGATAGATAGATAGATAGATAGATAGATAGATAGATAGATAGATAGATAGATAGATAGATAGATAGATAGATAGATAGATAGATAGATCACATCTTTGGAAAGCTGAGTTCAATTTCTCCAGCCACACCAAGGCCTGATTACTGCCACAACTGTTCTCAGTCAAAAAAAATCACTTAAATAGGACTTGCCTGACAAAGTGAAGTAGACAAAAAAGATCCTCAAAAGCTAGACATCATCCAAAGAATTCAGCAACAAGTGAGAAACAAAGTAATTGAGATCTAGCAGTCTGGAAAAGGTTATAAGGCCATTTCTAAAGCTTTGGGATTCCAGTAAACCACAGTGAGAGTCATTATCCACAAATGGCAAAAAGATGGAACAGTGGTGAACCTTCCCAGGAGGGGCCGGATGGCCAAAATTACCCCAAGAGTGCAGCAACGAATCATCCAAGAGGTCACAAAAGACCCCATGACAACATCCAAAGAACTGCAGGCCTCACTTTCCTCAGCTAAGGTCAGTGCTCATGACTCCATCATAAGAAAGAGACTGGGCAAAAATGGCCTGCATGGCTGAGCTCCAAGACAAAAACCACCGCTGAGCAAAAAGAACATAAAGGCTCATCTCAGTTTTTCCAGAAAACATCTTGATGATCCCCAAGACTTTTGGGAAAATACTCTGTGGACTGACGAGACAAAAGTTGAAGTTTTTGCAAGGTGTGTGTCCCATTACATCCGGAGTAAAAGTAATACAGCATTTCAGAAAAGGAACATCATACCAACAGTAAAATATGGTGGTGGTAGTGTGATGGTCTGGGGCTGTTTTGCTGCTTCAGGACCTGGAAGACTTGCTGTGGTAAATGGAACCATGAATTCTCCTGTCTACCAAAAAATCCTGAAGGAGAATGTCCGGCCATCTGTTCATGACTTCAAGCTGAAGCGTACTTGGGTTCTGCAGCAGGACAATGATCCAAAACACACCAGCAAGTCCACCTCTGAATGGCTTAAGAAAAACAAAATGAAGACTTTGGAGTGGCCTATTCAAAGTCCTGACCTTAATCCAATTGAGATGCTGTGGCATGACCTTTAAAAGGCAGTTCATGCTCGAAAATCCTCCAATGTTCAGGTTCAGGTTACTTTATTTGTACCCGTAGGTAGATTTGTTTTGCAGTCTGGTGACAACCATATTTACAAGCCACTAATTACATTCAACATAGACACAAACACAGGCACATATGAAGCTGACTATAAACATGATAAAAATACTCAAGGCTCCATCAAAGAGAGTATAAAAAGACAAAGAGATGAGGGAGAAACCAGAGGTAAGAGAGAGGGGTCATGTTAAAGTTAAAAGTTAAAAACTAGTCAGAGGTTAAAAAACTTAAAGGTCTAAAACCCAATAAAATATTTAGAACCCAAGTGACATCATACAAAATAAGTAAATATAAAATATGTACAATATATTTTTATGGCTTGTTCAACTCTTTGACAGCAGCAGGGACAAAGCTGTTTTTGTAGAGCTGGGTTTTACTTTTGGGACAGCAAACCTCCGTCTGGAGGGAAGAAGCTGAAAGTTGCAGTGCAAAGGGTGGGAGTCATCATTTAAAATGGAGGCAGCCATCCTCTGTACTTGTCTGGTGTACAGGGATGTCAGGCTCAGCTGTGACTCACCAAGCAAACGACTGGACCTTCTAACTACCTGATCCAAGGATTTCCTCTGTTTCAGTTTTATCTGACCAAACCATGACACTAAAGAAAAGGATAAAACAGATTCAATAAAAGCCCGATAAAACATTGTCATTATGGTTCGGTCAATTTGGAAGCGTGCAAGTTTCCTCAAACAATGCAAATTTTGCTGACCCTTTTTGCACACCCTTTCACAGTTCACTTCAAAGTTTAAATTACTATCAATAATTGTCCCAAGATATTTGTACGACTGTACACATTCGGTGGTCTGGCCTTTTAGTATGGTGACTTTGTGCCTGGGAGTTTTCCTCCTAAAGTCAATAATCATATCTTTCGTTTTTGTTGTATTCAGCTGCAGGTAGGAATCCTCACACCACTGAACAAAATCATCAACTACTGGGCCGTGGCCACTCTCACCATCCTGGAGGAGACTGACAATAACTGAGTCATCAGCATACTTTATAATGTGTCTATTGTCATGACTGCGCCAACACATGTTTGTGTACAGGATGAAGAGTAGTGGTGACAACACACACCCCTGAGGAGAGCCAGTAGAAGAGCACTTTAGGTCAGACAATGTACCATTGACCCTTACTCTCTGTGTCCTGTTGGTTAAGAAATCCAGAATCCAACCCACCAGATTATTGCTCAAATCAAATTGTTGCAGGAGCCTTTCAACTAAAATATGAGGTTGGATTATATTAAAGGCGGAAGAAAAGTCCACAAATAAAAGCCTGGCGTGTGTCCCATTAAAATCCAGATGTTTAAAAAGCATGTTAAACATAGTGACAGTGGCATCCTCCACTCCTCTGTGAGGCCTATAGGCAAACTGCAGAGGATCCAATGCATGTTCAGTCTGCCTTAGGACCTCACGTCTGACCAGTTTTTCAAAAATTTTCATTAAAATTGAAGTCAAAGCAACTGTGTCTGAATTAAAACAATTCTGCAAAGATGAATGGGTCAAAATACCTCCACAATGCTGTAAAAGACTCATTGCCAGTTATCACAAACTCTTGATTGCAGTTGTTGCTGCGAAAGGTGGTCCAACCAGTTATTAGGTTTAGGGGGCAATCACTTTTTCTACACAGGGTCATGTAGGTTTGGATTTTTTTTTCTTAATAATGAACACCTTCATTTAAAAACTGGATTTTGTGTTTACTCGTGTTATCTTTGTGTAATATTTAAATTTGTTTGATCTGAAACATTTAAGTATGACAAATATACAAAAAAATAAGATATCAGGAAGGGGGCAAACACGTTTTCACATCACTGTATTCTGGGCTATGCTAGCTGGAAGTTGCTAAACACAACAATGACTCCTTCTGGTGTCATGAACCCGGAAACGTGAAAGAGGCATATTGCTGGTCTTTGCTGGCTAGCTTCTAGCTCAGATAGCAAGCCTGAGCCAAATGACATAAATTTGTCTTTAAGAATGATCGAAAAAAATGTATCACTGGTGGATAGGGGTATATGGTTTCAGTGGTCAATGGGATATGACTGGTGCCTGGAGTACAATAAGCACAGAAACATTCACAAATGAGTGAATGATGGTTGCCCAACATGTCTGTAGCATCATCTCACTTTGGCTCATCAATAAAATGATTATTCAGTTTAAAGACATTGTTTCACCCAGGAAAAGAACAGTCAAGAACTGCTCTTTTATCCCAGGACCACAGCTGAACTAACATTCCTTTGTTAAACCAGCCTCAGGAATTCCTCCTGAATATTTTATGGGCTAATAAAATGTGGACAAAGAACAGATCTATGGTCACTACAAAAATACTGTATCCACAGCTCAACAATGCCCTCTACTGGCAACTCCAGGACATGCTGGATTTAACCAGCAAACCTTCTAACCACATTTTTGTTAAAAGACTCAATTTTCAACATCCTCTTTTTTCAGGACACCATGGAAAAGCAAATGGACTCTGATGCTTGGTGTGGACAATCAATAATGGGTTTGAAATATATTAATCCTTGATTTTAAATATGTGCATGTTAAAATGTTTAAATGAATGTTTATTCTTGCATGTTAATTTAAAAGCATTAGTTATAAAGTTGCATGAATCACTAAGGTAGGTTAGATTTTTATACATAAGCATATTTTTTTTTTTTTTTTTGTTACTTATTTGTACCCGTAGGTAGATTTGGTTTGCAGTCTTGTGACAAGCCACCGGCTGCCGGTCGCTGCATGCGCGAGCGCCCTAAACCTACATGTTTTTGGTATGCGGGAGGAAACCGGAGAAATCCCGGAGTAAACCCACGCAACACGGGGAGAACATGCAAACTCCACACAGCTCACTGTTGGTCGGGGGCTGGGATCGAACCCACGATCTCATGATCCCCGCGATCCCCCGGCCGAGGGTAAACTGTGCTGCCGCAGTGCTAAACCACTGCGCCACCGTGCAGCCATATTGATGAATATGAAGTATTGAAGTATTGAAGATGATGAAGTATTGAAGTTTTGTCACTGTGTGAGGACTGAACCGAACATGCTGGGCCCTAGCTCCTTCATTCCATTGTTTCCTCACAGACAAAAGCCTGTCATTGGACTAATGTTCATAAAACCCGCCCATGAAGGAAAACTATTGGCTGGGGCTCCTGTCAATTCCCAGAAGCCCACAAAAGTTAGCCACAGATAAAAAGGAAGAGGCACCCTCTTTTCAGGCTCCTTTTGTCTTTTATTCTTTGTCTTGTCTACACACCAGATGACTGCACAGCACTTCAGAGCGTTTTGGGGAGAACAAAGATTTCACTGCCCGAACAAAGAAACCTTCTCCCACGTGTTTTTTTGCTACGATCTCCTCAGGGCAGAGGACATGTTTGTGTAAACTTCTGTATTTTAATGTTTTTCTTTAAATGTCTAGGAATTAATCATTTTCTTTCCTGAGCTCAAATTTTCATTTGGAGTCAAACTCCATTTCTAGACACCTATTTTTATAACTTTTTCTTGTTAAACTTTCTTTAAACTAAACTTTTAATCTTGACTTTATTTTTATTCCTTTTATTGACCAACTCCACACTAGAAGCTAATTTCATCTCCACAAAGTCTGAAAATTCTTTTAATTTTGCTATTGGATCAGATTTTGTAATTATTCTCGAATTCCCTTGTGAGAATTTGTTGATCCACGACGCACAGCTGAAAAAATCAGCACGCCACGAAAAAGGGAGACTTTTGGGCTGTACCTCAGCCCAGGGGATCAACACATCAAAATCTCATCTTGTGACAATAGGCTGGAAAGCCACTGTACTTTGTAAGAATATCTGCTGGCCAGATATTCTGGGTTGGGACCCATCTAAGAACTACAGACTACAACGCCAAAAGGATCTCCACCATGCAAGTGTTGTGCTATTCTATCTTAACCTCCAGTTCTTTTGATACGAAGGCTAAAACACCAGTCTATGAGTCGAATGACATTTTCCATAATTTGATAGCACAGAGATATGGTTCAGGTACAGCGCTGGAGCATAACTCTCATGACATACCAGAAGAGAATGCTGCTTGATAAGTGGGTCCTATGGTTTTTATAGTACTCTGCCACTCCCTCACATAGGAGGGAGGGCTCCCCTCACATATATCAGTATTCTTCCACTATGTGCCAGCTCAGCTGAGGGCAGAGCTGATTCTATCTGGTTTCAGCGAGTGAGTCCTTGGGTGTTATCTAATGGCGGCAGTGTGGCGTGCAAAGCAAGCAGGATGAAGGATGGAAACCATAGTTACAGAATAATTGACATTCTCAAAGCAAGCAGGATGAAGGTTGGAGAAACAGAGTTGCAGAATAGCCAACATTCTCAAGAGAGACAAGGGCGTCATAGAAATTTACCAACACAAGGTCATGTGAGCTGCATTCTTTATTCATCTTCTGAATAAAATGTTTGAGATTTGAGAATAATTCAGTATCTGATCAGATACAAAATTAAAGAGACAAGGGCATCATAGAAATTTACCAACAATTCCCCCTGTTGAGGTGTCCTAATGGGCACCTCACTAACGTAATAGCAACTTATATTTGCGTTTTTGCATCTCCCCTGTTGAGATGGGCATAAACCCATCTCATAACCCTACTCTAGTCCCTGAGTGTAGTGTTTCTAAGTTTCTATATGTAACTGATGTCCCCTTCCAGCAGTCACGTGGACCTGCCCCCCTTCAGGTCACCTTCTCTCCGGTGGACATCAGGTGTGGTGCAAACATTGTGGGTCAATATGGCTAACAATTCTATATGTGTAAAATAAATCAAAATAATCTATTCCCCTATATGCATCTACATCCCATGAATCATATCTCACAAGAGAAACCTGTGGGGCAGAGGCACAGTGAAGCAAATGCTAACATCATGTAGGTGTGCATTGTAGACCCTATTGCAGGCCCTAAACTATTTCTGGTGCGTCTTCAAAGTCCTTGTCCAGGTCCAGTCGTGGCACAACTTCATCGCCATCCTTGCAGTCAGAAAGCAGGTGGGCAGCTTCCTGGACACCTTGGTATGGAGGAGGATCCCTGCAAGAGAAGGCTGCTGAAATAGTTCTTTCAACAAGTCATTTAATTATGGGAATACAACAACATCCACAGAAGACAAAGATCAACAAACTAATAATAATAATCCTTGTGGATATCCAAACGCATAGGCTCCGAACACATAATTACCATTATCTGTCAATGACCACTTGAGAGGTAGTAATTTTACATGGTTTTGTTCCTTATCAGTTTACCTTGTTCCTTATAACCATGATATTTCCATTACAATAATCTACAGATATTTTCTTAAATATTTGGAAATTTATTGATGCAGTGTTTAACTTTTCCTATTGAATGTTGTGATTTCATTACCACGCAGTTTCATTTATATTTTTCTCTTCATTATTGATCATCTATTGATAATTTTTATGTATTATCTTTTTTTCTGAGGATTGCTAATTATTTTTGCTATTTAATTTCTTTGGTACCCCCCTTTTGATGAATGGAGACGCACATACAGCAAAGCTACAGGGTAGTTGCTTGAAGGGTTGTGTATGTTTACTAGAAGGAAGCATGTTACCACTTTTATGTGTTACACACAGTTAATTTAGAAGAAAATCTGTGAGTAGTACAGCTACTTCAAAATGACGTTTCAATAATCATGGGTTGTTTTATAACGTCTCTTGAACTAATTTACAAATTCCATTTACGAAAAAGCAATTTAGCTGTCTGTGCAGATCTGATATGATTTAGCATTGATAAGTAAGATCAGTTTGTCCAGTTGAACACAGACAGGTTGTATTTGTGTAACTGAATCCTTGTGAAAGATTGTGTCACACTCCTTCAATCAATGGAAAGGTGGACATTTTGCCTAATTAGAATTTGGCTTAATTTTGTACAAGGAATGCCTCATTTTATACATTCCTTGGTAAATTATGGGGTGGCCTGTAGTCCAAAGGCCCAGCTTGTCCACTGCTTGGCATTGGGAAAACACATTCCTTATTACTGTCACATTTCTGAAATGTGATATTATCACACCATTATGTGATGAGTGGCATCAGATGTATCCTGCAATGTGAAGTCATATGAACACTACATTTTTAAAGTGAGAGTCATTTAAATTGTTATGCTTTATGTCATTTGCAATGTCATTTGTTCTACTTAGCTTAAAAAAATGCTTGTCAATTGAGAAGTCCTTCCCCCTGTAGCCACCGTCGCGCCCTCCAGCAATCCAAGCCTGGCGTTCACTTTCCTTCCCTATTTCTTTGTCCTCGTTGTGTTTGGGTATGTCTGCATTCTTACCGCTTGGCTTGCTGTCTTCCATCTTTTCACTCTCCTCCTGGAGCACCTGGATCATCGCAGGTACCCTTTTGAAGGAGACCTGCCTTTTTCTCCTCCTCTCTTGCCTGTTCTTGTTGTCTATGCAATCTCCCCACATACGCGACTTTGTCTGCTTTGTTTGGTAGGGGATCCCCAAATGACCAAATATCCCATCTCTTTGCAACCATTTAACCCATGTTTTAAACTGTTTGTGCTCGTCATTTAATTTTTCACATCGTGCAGTCGCTCTTAACACTTCCTCCATTTCCTTTACTGCATATCCCAAGGTACCCGGAGGGTATTCAGAACTGTGTTTGTCATTGTCCATTTTATCGTTATCCGGTTGCCGTTTAGTCCAACCAGTTTAAGTGCTATAGTCTAATATCAATATCTTATAACATAGAATGAGAGTATTATTGTGATCTTATTTATTTCCACTTCTTCACAGCAATAACTTCTCCACAATTTAACCTGTTTAACTCCGGGATTCCGCGGGCGATCACGTCTCTGCGTCATAGTGCGTCTAAGTGCGCACTGAAAAAAAAAAAGCTGCATTTCCGTTCTTCCAGTACAGAGACAGCCGTGAACAGAAAGCCAAAGGAGTGTTTTGATTGGTTTAGATTTGATTGACCTCTCATTCGACTAATAGGAGCCTTGAATTGGGTTTCTGAAACCTTGAAGAACCAATGACTGAAAACCTAGCAAGAAGGACCTGCCTACCAATGACCGCGAATACAACAAGCCAATTGAAGCAGAGAAGTTCGACGATTGAAACGCGTACGTCGCCGTGCGTAAAATCTTTTTTGTCTAAGTCGCTGGGTGACACACATTGAGACCTGTGTGTAACGGTAGCATTAGCCACTCTCAGCTGTTAGCCAGTCTTTTTTATTGCTACTGTTCTTATTTGTTTTGAAAAATGGTTCGCAAAAACCGCAATCATGGAAGCGGAGATGGTTGAACCGGGTCAGGTGACCAGAACCACGAGTCCGTAACAACCAGACCAGTTTCATGTTCGTCTGACAATGAGAAACAGATGTTCACCAACGACACTGCTGTTGTGGACAGGTAAGTGTTGTAAGCTAAATTATTCTTTATCAATGAAAATAGTAATAAAAATGACTTTTGACCGATCAGTAATTACAACGGTCCATCATTGCCACAAGTTTTTTTTGTGCGCCGAGCTCCTCTGTAGTGGGGGGAGGGAGTTGTTATCCTCTACATTGCAGATATAATTTTTATTGCACTGTAGGTTATTTTTTCTTGTAAAAAAAAGGCCACACATTTTTTACGTGGCATGTTTCTTTGTGTGGGGGGGGGCTTGTTTGTTCATTTATTCATTCATGAATTAACAAACAACCCCCCCCCCCCCACACACACACACACATAGCCCTGAGTGTCACCTTTCATTAGAGCCCAAGATGAAGGTTCTATGTTGAAGCATTCAAAAGTTACAGACATTTTTCCAAACTGTGCCATTTGGCACAATTTGGCACAGTTCAAAAATGCCTGGGAACAACCTGACAAAAAAAGTTGTGTAATATATTCATTTTTTTGTGGTATTGTTATAAAATTTTGACTTCAGCTTGATAACACTTGGTTCTACATTTCTGTTGCATTTTCCAGCCAATATCTGACAGCTGTGTGCTATTTGCAAGCATTTGTATCTAAAAAAAACCACCCAGGCGAACTTTATTTTCTTCAAATTCAGTATGTTTAGATGACTGTTACTCAGTGCCAGAAGCACTTAGAGAGATTATGACTGTTTTGCCAAAAAATTCAAAGTGTTTTAAATGAGACCAACCCGATGAAGATGCTGCAAAGGGTTGAAGAACAGCTTTTGATTTACTTTGGGTATGTTATTTTTAGGCATTTTTAGGGAAATTGACCAGAGTTCAAGGGGTTAAAATTTTCTGCAGTAAGACCTACTCTATTTTAGAGACGCGCCCGTTGCAGTTCTCTGGGAGTTAAAACCTTTTGGTCTGAGCTAAATACGCTAGGGGTGCCAACTCTTCTTTTTAGAAATTAAGCAATAATTTCAAGGGGCCTTTTGGCAAAGCTATGCAAAACTGGATAACACTTCTTTTTCGGTGGCCCGACAGTACATCAGCCACCTCGGGGTTTAAACCTTTTACCCAGGCTATGCAATGCTGAATGGGGCAACACTTCTTTTTCGATGGCCATATTTCAGCCACCCTGGGGTTTAAACCTCTTGCCCAAGCTATCTCTAACTCTACTTTTAGGGATAGTGGTAATGCGTATAACTAATCCCATGGGGTTAAAACCATTTGGAGAACTCTCTCTTATATCACTTAAAAATATTCCAAAACCTTATAAAACCTTTTAATGTAAAATATCAAAAACCATAACCGTATCTCTGGCTTTTTTCGCAAGCATAAAACACACGTGCATGAGAATTTAATCTCTACAGCAAGGCCTGTTCCCGAAGGGACAGGCAGATGTTTATTGCAAAAAGGTTTCTGCTTACCTTCTCAGAATCGTGCAGCCACCAAACTGTAGAGAAAAGTCCTCATGCCGTCTACAAAACTAAAATTTAGCCTCGTAACTGGGTGGAAACACCAAATTGATGCGCTATTCTATCTTAACCTCCAGTTCTTTTGATACGAAGTCTAAAACACCAGTCTATGAGTCAAATGACATTTTCCATAATTTAATAACACAGAGATATGGTTCAGGTACAGCACTGGAGCATAACTCTCTTGACATATCAGAAGAGAATGCTGCTCGAAAAGTGGGTCCTATGGTTTTTATATAACGCTGCCACTCCCTCACGTAGGAGGGAGGGCTCCCCTCACATGTATCAGTATTCTTCCACTATGTGCCAGCTCAGCTGAGGGCAGAGCTGATTCTATCTGGTTTCAGAAAGTGAGTCCTTGGGTGTAATCTAACAGCGGCAGTATGGCATGCAAAGCAAGCAGGATGAAGGATGAAAACCATAGTTACAGAATAACTGACATTCTCAAAGCAAGCAGGATGAAGGTTGGAGAAACAGAGTTACAGAATAACCAACATTCTCAAGAGAGACAAGGGCGTCATAGAAATTTACCAACACAAGGTCATGTGAGCTGCATTCTTTATTCATCTTCTGAATAAAATGTTTGAGATTTGAGAATAATTCAGTATCTGATCAGATACAAAATTAAAGAGCAATTAACATAACACTTCTTTTCCTTAAAATTCAATTTTCATTTTCTTAAGAGTAATCCAGAATTTTCTATATAATTAGTTTAATTTTCCCCATAAATTTGCGTTCAGTTTTCCATAATCCATTAACTTCAAACTGATCTAAATTCAGCATACATTTTCACCCTTGTTCTGCAAATGTTCACATTGTTACTCTATCATTTACAAGTTTAATTTAATGGTTAATGAAATTATTGCAATATCCTTTAATCATCATTTTATTTAATAAATACGTGAAAATGAGAGAAGTTGTTAGGAATTTATTTCATTCTGAGTCTGGTTTCAAAGCCCCCAGTATCGAATTCTCTAAAATTTTGAGACTGTTTATTTATTAATATATTGAGTGATTAAACAGGTATAAAGTGAAATTAATGATCAAAGTGCTCACGAAAAAGGTTAGCTGGTGCCCCACGAGTGTTTATTAACTTTTCCTGTGTGTGTGGACCCGGAGTAAATCTCAGGTCCCAATATATTAATATAAATTAAATAATTTTAATACCTGATCATAATTATAACTCACATATTGCTACATGTCTATAGCTGACACTAGCCAGCTGCTAGCATCATACATTATTTTAAGCCGCTAAAAATAATATTTAAGAGCAACATATGGTCAAGTGCTGGTAAAGATGAACAAAAATTCCAGTGGGGAGGGTACACAGAATTTATAGAAAATAGTTATCAAAACACATATCAGTTAAGCTAATGCCAAGCAACCTGTCTGACTGCCAAGACAAGCTCTTGGTAATGAATTGATGTAGCATCACTGCAAAAATATAACAAAATAAGTCAGAATGAACTGAGATATATTGCTGACTATAGATTCATCATCAACATCATCATGTTGTGGCCTTGGCCAAGATGGCATGCACACGCTTTCTCCAGGAGTCTGGGTCCACCGGGGCATTGCCTAGTTCTGATGGCATCATTCCCATATGAGATAACCTGGGGATAGGTCAGGCGGCCTTTGTTCAACTGTTTCCATAGGAGAAGTCTTGATATTAGTTTGCTCTTGGTGCAGAAACAGTGTCCTGCAAACTGTGTGCCCCGCTGATTTAGGCGGAAGCTCGGTCTTGGTAGTGAACCGGAGATCTGGTCAAGGGTGGAATGAGATTTCCAGGAAATACCCTGGACCCTTTGTAGGAGGTTTGTATAGCAACCATCAAGGTGTTTTTAAAGGTAAACAGTGAGGGTCCAAGTTTCTGAACTATACATTAAAGTAGGCTTGATGGTACAACTGAAGAGGTTAAGTTTTAGCGATTTTGGCAGGTTAGAGTTCCAGATGCTATCCATTTTGTTACATGCCTTCCAGGCTTGGGCTTTCTGGGTAACGGAGTCTTTTCCAGAGTCCATAATCTATAGATTAGTAAACCAGGTGAAAACAGGGATGCCTATTAGGGTGACTGAAATCTAAAGAAAATAACAATATAAACTTGGCAAGTACACTACCGTTCAAAAGTTTGGGGTCACCCAGACAATTATTTTGTGTTTTACATGAAAAGTCACACTTATTTACCACCATGAGTTGTAAAATGAATAGAAAATATAGTCAAGACATTGACAAGGTTAGAAATAATGATTTGTATTTGAAATAATAATTTTTTCCTTCAAACTTTGCTTTCGTCAAAGAATCCTCCATTTGCAGCAATTACAGCATTGCAGACCTAACATGATTGCACAAAGGTTTTCTATCATCATCTATCATCTAATTATTCTAATCATCCATTAGCCTTCTGACACAATGAGCAAACACATTGTACCATTAGAACACTGGAGTGATAGTTGCTGGAGATTGGCCTCTATACACCTATGTAGATATTGCACCAAAAACCAGACATTTGCAGCTAGAATAGTCATTTACCACATTAGCAATGTATAGAGTGTGGGCCTAAGGTTATTTCACACCTTAGACAGAGACAATGAATACACATGGGAGAACAGTGGGAGTGGGGGTTGAATGAAGTGTGGTGTAGATGTCCTCCTGTTATGAGGAAGTGCCTTGAATCTTGTGAAGTGTAGCTTGATGTAGAGAGAAGGATGTTTAATGTCACTAGTCAGTCTGTTCTGTGCTCGTGATGTGACGAGTCAGTCTGTTCAGTGCTCGTGAGATGTGAGTGTGCAATAAATCATTTGAAATGTATCTGCTTCTGATTTCACACACTCCACACTGGTGACCCAAGACGTATTATGGAACACGAGGCAAGATCCCCGGTGCCGGCCCGGTCAGGAAGCTACAGCGAGGCAGCAGCCATCCCACAGGCAGCCCGGACTGGAACCTCCAGCCACGCGTGTGCGGTTGCAGTCAAGCTACCGGATTTCTGGCAGCACAACCCGCACTCTTGGTTCCACCTCACCGAGGCCCAGTTCGCCCTCCAGGGAGTAACAGCAGATGACACCAGATTCTACCATGTGGTTGCAGCGCTCGACGCCCGCACAGCTCAACAGGTAGCGAGCCTGCTCGATCAGCCACCAGCCAGCAACAGATACGAGGCGCTCAAGACTGCGCTCATCCAGCGCTACACGCTCTCGGACTGTGAGAGAGTGGAGAGGCTCCTGACGCGGACCAAGCTAGGAGATGGTTTGGCCGTAGACCTGATGGAGAAGATGCTGGCATTAAGGGGCACGGACGACGGGCACTTTCTGTTTGCCCACCTCTTCCTCCGGAACCTTCCGACTGTAGCGAGAGCAGTTCTGGCCAATTCGCCGTGGCTGGCTGCGCGAGACTACCGTGCGCTAGCCCAGGAGGTAGACCAGATTATCATCACCACCAGGGCAATCATAGTCAACGCGGCAGTGACAGAGCCCAGCGAGACGACCAGAGGAGGTGAGGAGCCGCCAACGGTAGCAGCAGCAGGGGCCAAGGCGCGCCAGAGAGACACGCTCTGTTTCTACCACCGCCGCTTCGGAGAGAACGCACGCAGATGTGCGCCACCATGCCAATTCAAGCGCTCGGGAAAACGCCAAGGCCAGGGGTCGGTAGCAGCAGCAACCCTCGGTGAAGAGAACAAGCTGCTCTACCTAACGGATACACGCTCGGGGAGGCGTTTCCTCATGGACACCGGAGCTCAGAAGAGCTTCATCCGGCCGACCTACGCTGACCAGCTGGCAGGATCTAGCGGCCCCGGGATGCTGGCAGCAAACGGCTCGGATATTAAGACCTTTGGTGAGAGGACTCTACTCTTATCTCTACACGGCCATACATATGAGTGGACTTTTGTCATAGCAGCACTGAATTACCATATCCTGGGGGCTGATTTTCTTTGTGCACATAGTTTACTGGTTGATGTTGCTAACAGGTGCCTGGTTAATGCACTGTCCTTTGACTCTCTCCCCTGTATAGCTCAAGTGACCCAGCCAACAGCACAAGCCAACGTCACAGCTACAGGTGGTAAGTTCCACACACTGCTCACTCAGTTCCCAGCACTCACGGTCCCGACGTTTTCCACGGCCATCGCTAAACACGGGGTGGAGTACTTTATAACCACCACCGGGCCGCCCGTTTTTGCAAGACCTCGGCGCTTGGACGCAGCTAAACTGGCCATAGCACGCGAGGAGTTCGCCAACCTGGAAAGGTTGGGCATCATCAGGCGCTCGAACAGCCCATGGGCGTCCCTGCTACACTTGATCCCTAAGGCTGAGGGATCGTGGCGACCGTGCCGTGATTTCCGCAGGTTGAACAACGCCACAGCGCAGGACTGCTACCCATTTCCCCACATACAGGATTTTTCCGTTCACCTCGCCGGGGCACGCATTTTTTCCAAAATAGACCTGGTCCGCGGTTACCACCAAGTCCCAGTGCACGCTGAGGACATACCCAAAACAGCGGTAATAACTCCGCTCGGTCTATTCGAGTTCCTGTGCATGCCATTCGGGTTAAAAGGAGCGGCACAGACGTTCCAGCGCATGATGGATGCAGTGCTGCGCGATCTCCCGTTCGTGTTCGTCTACCTGGACGATATCCTGGTAGCCAGCGCGTCCGAAGATGAACACGAAACCCAACTCACGAGGGTTTTCCGGAGGTTGGAGGAGCACAGGTTAATAATCAACCCGGCGAAATGCCAGTTCGGTGTGACAGAGATTGATTTTTTGGGGCACCGCGTCTCTCCAGAAGGAGTGATCCCGCTGCCCGACAAAGTGCGCACCGTGGCGGATTTTCCCCGGCCTCAGACGGTCAGGGCGCTGCAGGAATTTTTGGGAATGGTGAACTTTTATAACCGTTTCCTTCCCCGCGCGGTGCAGCTCATGCAACCATTGTACGCCGCGCTCAAGAAACAGAAACCAGCGGATAGGGTCGAATAGACCCCGGAGCGAGAGCGGGCATTCTCGGAGGTTAAAACAGCCCTGGCAAACGCCGCACTGCTGGCACATCCAGACCCGACGGCCCGCATAGCACTCACCACCGACGCTTCAGACGTGGCCATAGGGGCTGTCGTGGAGCAGCGCGTCACCAGGGCTTGGCAGCCGCTCGCCTTTTTCAGCAGAACTTTGTGCGACAGCGAACGTAAATACAGCGCGTTCGACAGAGAGTTGCTGGCTCTCCACCTGGCCATTCGCCACTTCCAGTTCTGGCTGGAAGGGCGCAGCTTCACCGCGTTCGTGGACCACAAGCCGCTAACATTCGCGATGGCCAAGGTTTCAGAACCGTAGTCGGGCCGGCAGCGGAGACAGCTGGCCGCGATCTCAGAGTTTACTACCGATATTCAGCATGTGTCGGGTAAACTGAATGTAGTGGCGGACTGCCTCTCACGCGCCGTGGTGGCCCCAGACTGCGTCGGGATAGATTACGCAGCCATGGCCGCGGAGCAGATTAGCGATGCAGACGTGTGCGCACTCCAATCTGGACCAACAGGGTTAAGGCTGGAGAGCAGGGTGCTGCAAGACGGCATGCCCCCCCTAATCTGCGATGTCTCCACGGGTCGCTCGCGTCCCGTGGTCCCGGCCGCGTGGCGCCACCGTGTGTTTGAGTCAGTTCACACTCTGGCGCACCCAGGAGTGCGCGTGTTGATCAAAATGGTGGGAGAGAAGTTTGTGTGGCCGAGCCTACACAAACAAGTGAAAGAGTGGGCTGCAGCCTGCATGGCATGACAACAAGCCAAGGTACACAGACACACGAAGGCTCCCTTGGAGCCGTTTCGTATTCTGGTTAAGAGGTTCGACCATGTTCACGTGGACCTCGTGGGCCCCCTCCCGCCATCACAGGGGTGCACGCACCTCCTGACAATGGTGGACCGCACTACCCGCTGGCCAGAAGCAGTCCCGCTGGCGGCAACCACGTCCGCAGACGTGCCGTGCGCTTTTTTAACAGCATGGGTGGCTCGTTTTGGAGTCCCATCGGACATTACGTCCGACAGGGTCCCTCAATTTGTTTCCGAACTCTGGTCCGCGATGGCCCGCAGCCTGGGTGTTACAATTCACCGCACAACCGCATACAACCCACAGGCCAATGGGTTATGCAAGCATTTTCATAGATCACTGAAAGCAGCACTCAGGTCTTCATTGACGGATGCAAATTGGATAGACAAGTTACCGTGGGTTTTATTGGGGTTGCGCTTCGCGTCGAAAGAGGATCTGGAAGCTTCCCCGGCAGAGCTCGTTTTTGCGCAGCCACTACGGCTGCCTAGGGAATTTCTGCCAAATAATCCCACGCCCGGCAGCTCCCCTTCTCAGCTTTTGCAGCGTAGAGCGAACACAGGCACGCTGCCGGGACCTGCCCACCACAGTTTTCCGCGTGTTTTTGTGCCTAAAACTTTGAAAAAAGCAGAGTTCGTGTTTGTCAGACACGACGCCCACCGCCCTCCATTGCGCCCACCCTATGATGGACCGTTCAGAGTGCTGGAAACAGGGGATAAGCATTTTTTGCTAGACTTGGGGGGTAGGAGGGAAAAAATTGGCATAGACAGACTCAAACCTGTTTTCGTTGTGGCGGACGAGCAAGTGCTGTTGGCTAGGGCCCCTCGGCGTGGAAGACCCCCACGGAGAGTTCCCCAGGGAAACAATTCATCAGAGCAGCCACATGGGCAGAGTGAACCCCCCCTCCCCTCTCCACGGCTCACCCGCAGTCAGACACACTACCAGCAGCCTCCCACCGGCACAGCAGCACCACGGAGGTGGTAAAACCCATTTGCAGCAGATATGGGAGGAGGCTGAAGCCGAAACAGCGTGTGGACTGATGTTCTATTGTTCTATCTAAGTTGCTGGGGGGGGCAGTGTGGGCCTCAGGTTATTTCACACCTTAGACAGAGACAATAAATACACATGGGAGAACAGTGGGACTGGGGGTTGAATGAAGTGTGGTGTAGATGTCCTGCTTTTATAAGGAAGTGCCTTGAATCTTGTGAAGTGTAACTTGATGTAGAGAGAAGGATGTTTAATGTCACTAGTCAGTCTGTTCTGTGCTCGTGATGTGACGAGTCAGTCTGTTCAGTGCTCGTGAGATGTGAGTGTGCAATAAATCATTTGAAATGTATCTGCTTCTGATTTCACACACTCCACAAGAGTGTATTTCTGATTAGTTTAAAGTTATCTTCATTGAAAAAAAGTGCTTTTCTTTCAAAAATAAGGAAATTTCTAAGTGACCCCAAACTTTTGAATGGTAGTGTAAACTCTTCAGTAGCATTGTTAGCTCTGAAGCTAATGCTTTTGGCTCCTCTTCCATCCACATAACTGACAGCTTGGCTGGCTGATAATAGAGCAGCAGGTGGGTATCAATGTCAGGGTGTGGGTGAGGAGAAAAAGACCCAATCACCAGACCTCGGTTTGCAGTGTTTAATTTGAGAGCTGAACCAAACTATAAATAATAAGAATTTCAAACAGACGGGCAAAAGACAAGCACAACAGGAACAAACTAATACTTTTAACTTGGCAGACAGGAACAGACAGACGCGTGTTATTCACGCTGACACTGACAAGGACCAAGACACTGACAAGGCAGGTGAGAGCACCGTTCCCTCACCTGCCAAGGTGAGGGAACGGTGCCCTTAAAAAAACTAGACAGAAATTACAGACAGGCGTGAATCACTAGCAAACCAGACTATGCAAAGGCAGGAACTGAAAGAGCTGTCAAAATAAAGCCAAACACAAAAACCCGAGAATCATGGCAGGAATGACAATGGGCAAACACGGACATGATTATGATAATAACAATATGAACCAAACAAGACTGAATAATAATGATAATGACAACCCAGAATGCAAAACACAGAAGTCATGATATTAATGTAAATAATAAACAGCTCAGGGCAAAACCTACAAAACACAAATGCAGACAAAATAATGAATAATAATAAATACAGAAAAACCCAAAATACAACTCAAGGTGAGAACGTGGGCTAAGGCCATGTCCTGGAGAGAAGGAATAAAGCAATAACTCAAGGAGAGGGCATGAAGCCCCATCTATGTCCTAACAGTACCCCCTTCTTAAGGGGCAGATTATAGACAACCCCTAATGGTAACACCAACAAAGGAGAAAAGAACTAAAATCCCCCTCAGGATGGGTGGTGGGGGTACAAGGCCAAAGGTATGGCCGAAACACCCCCCCCCCCCCGAGTCCAAAACAGAACATTACTCGTGGGCCAAACAAAGTCCAAGGCCCCAAAACCCAAAACAAAGCAAGTCGGGTGGCCTTCCGCAGTCTCTGGGCTACCAGACAGGAGAAAACAACGAGTCAGGGGGCCTACCCAAGTCCATTGGCCCTTGGACTTGAGAACAGAAAGGGTCGGGGGGCCTTTCCCAGTCCATGGCCCACCAGACTGAAAAGCAGGATAGTTCAGGTGGTTCACCACTGTCTTTGGGCCACTGAACTACAGAGCCTGGTGAAACAACGGCAACAGGGACACAGAGCTTGACAAACTCCACCAAAATAACTCTATGTTCTGCAACCAGTAACTGCAGCCTGCTGACCCCCAGCACAGGTGGTGGAGACACACCGACCTTTGAAACAAATGTCAGGGGCCCACCAAACTTTGGGGCAACAGGTGGAGGTCCCTGCTCGACCACTGGAATGTCGACGGGTGGAGTGGACTGCCCGCCCTCATGAACGGCGACGGGTGGAGCAGACTGCTCGCCCTCATGAACGGCGACAGGTGGAGCAGACTGCTCACCCTCAGGAATGGCGATGGGTGGAGCGGACTGCTCGCCCTCAGGAACGGTGATGGGTAGAGCGGACTGCTCGACCTCTTGGGCTTTGATGGGTGGAGTGGATTGGTCGACCTCTTGGATGACGGGTGGAGGGTGGTCCTCTTGTGGCCCCATCTTCAGCATGACCACCTATGATGAGGGAGGAGAACAGGTGATCAATGAGGTGACACCACAGTCGTTAGCAGCAGAGACTGGTGGGGAAGATCCAAGAGCTGGTGGACTCTGCGCTTGGGTCCCCCCACCAGAAGTAAGGCAAGTCTTTTCTAAAATAGTTGGAGAAATTAATGGAAAAAGTACTTGCTTTAGCCCCTGGTCTCCTGCAGCCACAGTGACAACCTCAGGATCAGCTGCATGGGCGGTAGCCTCTGGGAGAGCTGCAGGAGCAGTGGTCTCAGCCGCTGGAGCAGTTGATGGTTGGGTGCGCTGACTTCAGGTGCTGATGGTTGCATAATTGAATGGGGAAAGGTGGACAGAAGAGGAGTGGTGACCCCTGTCCTGTCATCATCATCATCATCATCATCATCATCATAGCAGTCTGTCGGGGGCGACAATGAATGTTTCATTTAGGTCTGATCAGATTCCTCCATGCAGCTCAGACCTTTGCCTTCCACTGCCAGGAACTCCTGACCTTGTTAACCCGGGCGACATCCGAACCCGCATAAGCCAAGAAAGGAACACTTGTTCCCGAAGAGACTCAACTGCAAAATAAATAAATAAATAAATAAATAGAGCTATGGCAGACCAAAGACTGGAAAACCTCAAGGTGTAATGAGCCAGTTTGTATGCAGTGTTGCCAGATCTCGCGAGAGAAACAAGCGCAAAAAGAGCTTAACAGGCTGTGTAAAAGAGATGCTGCTTGATAACAGTATAGATATATAGATTTATTTTTGTTTGCAGTGAATTGACTAAACACAGTCATCACTGAATAACTGAATTTTACAAACTCTAATTAAAGGAAAATACATATGCATTCTGCATAAGCAACAGCAAATTTATAGTGAACAGTCAGCATAAAAAATTTGAATAAATTAAATTTTTCAACTCTGGTCAAAAGAAAAGACATGCATTCTGCATAAGTAACAGCACTAAACACGATTACAGTTTAATGATGTGGGATGATGAGAGTTGTTGTCCACTAGTCATTTAAACAAAACTAAATATTGCTCTGATATTATACGACAGCCGACAACTTTAATTATGTGGAAAATTATCTTTTAAATTAACAAACTTCTTAGTTGTGTAACTTGGTGGCAAAATTTGATCATGATCAAAGTATTTTTTCTCTTGCCATTCATTTCAACTAGTGCATGCCCATAGAAAGGAAGTTTTCCTGTCTGAAACAGGTAGGCCAATTAGGCTTTACAAGCCCAAATGTAGGCTGTGTTTGAAAGTGGGCCAGAAAGGCTGGGAAGGTCACACCCATGAACATGTGATACTTTACAGCTCCACTTGTCTACTCTAAGGAACAGCAGGACTTAACAAAGTGTTGTGTATAGTATGAGAGATATGAGATAAAATATAATGCCAACTACAGAGGACAAAGATGAATTGCAGGGTTTTCGGAGCTTAGGCAAATATCTAATCAGCCGATCAATTTATCTCCCTGTACCTCTACCGACAAAGTGGTGGATGGCAGTGTGACCAGGTTGACACTGCAAGTAGTGGAGTTTAATTATTTAAAGACTTCTGAAATATTAAGAAACTGTAAATTCAAGTAATTTCAAGGTTTTGGAAAGACTTTGGTAATCCATACAACTTCGTGGAATTTGCAGAATAAGTCAGGCAGCCCTAACATAAACATCAACGTAAATGTAAAATATAATGCAGAAATTTAATAACAAAAAATAACAACTTTATTGCAATGACAATATGAAATATTAATGAAAGTCATGAACATAAATACTTGAAAAAAAGGCTTGTAAAATGATAAAAACATAGAATGAGCAAATAAAAATTTACAAAAGGATTTTTTTTAAAAATTAAAATAAAAATAATGAATGCAAAATTAATTCAATTTCTTAATTTACTGAAAAGTCACAGTAATCCAGGCGGGTAAGTGTGATGTATGGGAGTTGTATGAGTTGTATGAGTTGCATTTGCATATGTCACCCCATTGGTGGGCGCTGTACCCTGTGGCATTGCCAATAGTATAAGAGTGTGCTCATTGAACTGAACTGACACGTGTATGTGTGCGTATGCCTGAGTAAACGAGCAAGCTAATGACCTGCAGCCATGTGTGTCTTTGTGTTTGTTCCTCCGAGTGGTAATCTAAAGTAGAAACCCACGGACATAACATCATTGGCGACGAAGATAACTAGGTTTCCAAGTCTCGCCGCGGTATTGACTGCGAGTGACGGAGGAAGAGGAACGTTTGTCCTGGTGGGAGTTTGGCTGGGCGTGGCACGCCAGGTGACAGGACGCCAGGTGACAGCGCGCCAGGTGACAGGACGCCAGGTGACAGGACGCCAGGTGACAGGACGCCGGGTGACAGGACACTGGGTGACGGGACGCCAGGTGACGGGACGCCAGGTGACAGGACGCCAGGTGACAAGATTGCTAAACGCTAGCTAACTGCACGCCATGGCTGGATTTATTGGACACATTAACCCATTCGACGAGTCGGTGGAGCAGTGGACAACCTACGTTGAGAGGTTTGAGTATTTTGTAACGGCAAATGGTATTGCAGAGGAGAAAAAGCTTGCTGTTTTCTTAAGTGTAATTGATGCGTCAACATATGGACTTTTACGTAGTCTCGTAGCTCCAGATAAGCCAGGGGCTAAGACATATGCTCAACTCACGGAAGTTTTGAAAGACCACTTTTCCCCAAAGCCAATTGTGATTGCTGAAAGATTTCGCTTTCATAAACGGAACCAACAAGAGGGAGAAACTGTGACGCAATACATAGCAGTCATTAAAAAGCTTTCTGAACACTGCGAGTTTGGTTTGCACCTGCAGGATGCATTGAGGGATAGGCTCGTTTGTGGACTGAATATAGAAGCTATCCAGAAAAAATTGCTGACGGAGGAGAAGCTTACTTTTTCCAAAGCAATGGAACTAGCCGTGTCAATGGAGACAGTAGCTCGCGAGACACATCAGCTGAGCAATGCGCTGGAAGTGCATGTACTGTCACCACACGAGAAACAACACATGAAATGTTTGCGCTGTGGAAAAATGAACCACAAAGAGAGCGATTGTTTTTATAAGGAGCAAAAATGCCATAAATGTGGTAAGAGAGGACATATCTCGAAAATGTGCAGGAACAAAGAGACTGTAAATAAGGAGAAACCAGTGGAGTATAAAGCTAAAAAGAAAAAAAGGGTGCACCAACTGGATGTAAAAGAAATATCTAGTGATGGTAGGACTACAGACACTGAAGTGAGCCTGCATATGGTGTCTCAGCAGAGTAATTTGTCATACATGTGTGTTAAACCAAAAATTGAAGGTAAAAGGATTATTATGGAATTAGATACCGGTGCTGCCGTTTCTCTGATTTCAAGAAAACTGTATGATGCACACTTTAAGGACTTGCCCTTGCGCCAAACCCATATAATGCTGAAAACATACACGGGCGAGATGATTCCAGCAGAGGGTGTCATCACCGTTTCAGTGAGGATGAACAAGCAGAGGGCTAGACTACCACTGTATGTGGTTTGGGGAAGTTCACCCCCACTTTTTGGTTGGGAGTGGCTGTGGAGGATTCGAATTGACTGGCGAGAAATAAAGACGGTCCGGGAGGAGACGCTAGAGGGCATGCTACAAAGACATGCAGAGGTCTTTAAGAAAGAATTAGGCACTCTGAAAGGCATGGAAGTAGCCATAGCGCTGAAGCCGGATCATGTGCCACGGTTCTGTCAAGCGAGAGTCGTTCCCTATGCCCTTAGGCCAAAAGTGGAGGCTGAAATTGACCGATTGTGTGAGCAGGGCATTATATCCCCTGTCAAATTCAGTGAATGGGCAACATCCATTGTGCCCGTTGTGAAAAAGAACGGAGATGTTAGGATATGTGGGGATTTTAAAGTCACAGTTAATCCTGCCCTGTGTGTGGAGAAATACCCAATTCCACGCATTGAAGATCTATTTGCATCACTTTCGGGGGAGCAGCATTTTAGTAAACTGGACTTATCTCATGCCTATTTGCAAATGGTGATAGAGGGAAATTCCAGAAAATATCTCACAATAACCACATCCAAGGGTCTGTTTTGTTACAACAGGCTGGCATTTGGAATTACCTCAGCACCAGCGATATTCCAGCGTGCCATGGACCAAGTCCTCCAGGGTCTGCCGAACGTTCACTGTTACCTGGACGATATATTGGTCAGTGGACAGGATCGTGTGCAGCATCTGAAAAATCTGGATGCAGTCCTAGGGCACTTGGAAGAATTCGGTTTGTGAGTACGGAAGGAAAAATGTGAATTTTTCAAGGATTCACTGGAATATCTGGGTCACATCATTGATGCCCAGGGTCTACACAAGGCACCAGAGAAAGTCAGGGCAATTGTGGAGGCTCCTGCACCTACAGACGTGAGTCAGTTACGTTCTTTCTTGGGGCTAATTAATTATTACAGCAGATTTATCCCCAACTTGTCATCTATCCTAAGCCCACTGAATACTCTGCTGTGCAAAGGAAAACAATGGCAATGGACATCTGAATGTGCTGCATCTTTCAAAGAGGCAAAAAAGCAGTTACTCTCTCAAAGCGTGTTAACCCATTATGATCCACAACTTCCCATTCGGCTGGCGTGTGATGCATCACCTTATGGTGTAGGTAGTGTCATCTCACATATTCTCCCGAATGGACAAGAGAGGCCCATAGCTTTTGCATCAAGGACTCTGAATAAGGCAGAACGCAATTATGCCCACATTGAGCACGAAGCTCTTGGCATTATATTTGGAGTTCGTAAATTCCATCATTATCTGTATGGCAGGCAGTTTACACTCCTTACAGATCATCGCCCATTGACCACTATTCTGAGTCCGTGCAAAGCCACACCATCTATGGCTGCTGCTAGAATGCAGCGGTGGGCTCTCCTGTTAGCTGCCCATAATTACACCATACAGTACCGAGAGGCAGCTCATCATGGAAATGCGGATGGGCTTTCACGCCTTCCATTACCAACATCATCAAGAGAGAGAATCAGTACTGTGGACAGTTTTCACATTAAACACCTAGAAGCCTTACCTGTGAACTGTCGAGAAATCTGCCGAGAGAGCAGGGGTGATCCTGTCCTTGCTCAAGTCCTGGAGATGGTCTCCACAGGTCGCTTTCCGAGGGTCCAGGATGTGACCAGCACATTGGCGCCATTCATCAGCCGGAGGGATGAGTTGACACTCCAGCAAGGTTGCCTTATGTGGGGTGTGCGAGTCGTCATTCCCTCAAAATTGAGATCACGACTGCTGTCGGAACTGCATACTGGACACCCAGGTGTTGTCAAAATGAAAGCTGTCGCCCGCAGTTACATGTGGTGGCCCGGAATTGATGCTGAAATTGAACAGGTCTCAAAAACATGCCAGTCCTGTCAATTCACACAGAAAGCACTGGGACCAGTACCACTCCACCCATGGACCTGGCCTGGATCCCCGTGGCAGAGAATTCATGTTGACTTTGCTGGGCCGTTCCAAGGCCAAATGTTTATGGTGGTTGTAGACGCCCATTCAAAATGGCCTGAGGTACACCTTATGAGTTCCACTACAACGGCTAATACCATCCAGGTGCTCCAAGGGTTATTTAGTCGCTATGGGCTCCCTGAGGTGTTAGTGAACGATAATGGTCCTCAGTTTACCTCACATGAGTTTGACACTTTTATGAAAGGCTATGGAGTAAAGCACATTCGCTCTGCACCATTCCATCCATCAACAAATGGTCTTGCAGAACGTTTTGTATAGACATTTAAGCAGTCACTGAAGCGTTCCACTGGAACCACTTCCATACAACACCGACTGGACGCCTTTCTACTCACTTACCGTAATACTCCACACTCTACAACGAAGGAGTCCCCATCTATGCTTTTCATGCATCGCAAGCTGCGATCTCCATTGGACCTGTTGAAGCCTAGCGTGACATCAGAGGTAGAGAAAGCACAAGAGGCACAGTGTGCGTATCGAGGAATGCATGCAAAAGTCAGAATGTTCAAGGTGGGAGACCCAGTTCTTGTTCGGGATTACGGGAGAGGAGAGAAGAAGTGGATACCAGGGGTTGTTTCAGCTGAGACTGGCCCTGTATCCTACATCGTCGACATCGGCGCATCGCAGCACTGGAGGCGACACGCGGACCAGATGCTGGCCAGGGTTGCTGAATTGGATACCTCTACAGACGACGGCGGAGCTGCATCGTCGTGCATCTCAGCAGACCTGCCTGTGCTGGAAAAGACTGTTCCAGAACTAGCTACTCCGGTTCCTGTGAGTGACCCCTCACCATTATCCCAGGTAACTTCAGAGGGAAACACCACATCACCTCCAGAGACTGGTAAGAGATATCCTTCTCGTATTACTAGACCACCAGAGCATTATGTTCCATAAACTTTGTTTAAGATACTTTTAAGAGACATATATTGGACATTTTTGAATAAGAGACCTTTTTTATGTGTTAGATGAGAGAGTCACGTCTCACCAAAAGGGCAGAATAAACCCTTGACTGACTCAGGGGTTTGGGATCGTCTACTCCCAGCCTCAAGGCTAGTGTGTGTTTTTAAAATAATAAAAGTTGTTTGCTTTGTGTATCTTGGGGGTGGGTACAACATTTAGTGGGGAGGAGATTTGATGTATGGGAGTTGTATGAGTTGTATGAGTTGTATGAGTTGCATTTGCATATGCCACCCCATTGGTGGGCGCTGTACCCTGTGGCATTGCCAATAGTATAAGAGTGCGCTCATTGAACTGAACTGACATGTGTATGTGTGCGTATGCCTGAGTAAACGAGCAAGCTAATGACCTGCAGCCGTGTGTGTCTTTGTGTTTGTTCCTCCGAGTGGTAATCTAAAGTAGAAACCCACGGACATAACAGTAAGTATGCTGTATGAAAGCTCACTCAAGTCAACTGGATTCAAATATTTTTACTTCTGAAATGTTTCACCATTCATCCAAATTCTACGGTAATACCAAGCAGCATATATGTGTATTTTTTTCCCCACAATACAATGTTTTATTTTCTTATTTCTTTTTAAACTATTATTTTACAAACTTAAATAGTGCTCATTTTGTTTATTTTTCAAAATTATGCTGCTTCATATTACCCCGGGCGGGGAGTCAGTGAGTGCTTGACTGAGGTTGCGCAGTGCGCAATGAGTCCTTGGCTCTGACATCCCATAGGCTGCCATAGTCATGTGGCACGGCAGCTAGTGACAGCCAGATGAGGCATTCTGGAGGACTTGAGGCCTTTCATCAAAATGGTTCATATACAGGTACATCTCAAAAAAATAGAAAATCATGAAAAAGTTCAATAGTTTTTGTCACTCATTTCAGAAAGTGAAACCCATATATTATATAGTCATTACACAGAGAATGAGTGTGTACATTCAATTCAATTCAACTTTATTTATATAGCGCCATTTCACAACAACAGTCATCTCATAGCACTATCAACTGTAGGAGGAATCCCCACAGTTACAGAAAGACCCCAGCAATCAGGCGATCCCCTGTGAGCAAGCACTTGGCGATGGTGGAGAGGAAAAACTCCCTTTTAACAGGAAGAAACCTCAAGCAGAACCAGGCTCAGGGAGGGGCAGTCATCTGCTGCGACTGGCTGGGGGGTGAGGGGATAGAGAAGAAGAAAAGAACAGACGTGTAGAGAGCAAACAGCACGATGGGGACTCAATCTATGGGAGAGAACAAACAAATGTTAATGACCAGCAAAAAAAATATTTCATTGAGAGTGAGAAAAGGAGTGAGGCCCAGTGCATTACTGGAGGTACCCCGGCTGACTAAACCTATTAGCAGCATAACTAAGGGAGGGTTCAGAAACACATGATTCCTCCCTAATTGTAGGCTATATCAAAAAGGTAGGTTTTAGCCCTATTCTTAAAAACAGAGATTGAGTCTGACTCCCGAATCCAGATTGGCAGCTGATTCCACAGGAGAGGAGCTTGATAACTGAAGGCTCTGCCTCCCATTGTACTTTTGGAGATTCTAGGTATTACAAGTAAACCTGCATTTTGGGAGCGTAGTGCTCTGTTAGGATGATACGGTAGTATCAGATCTTTTAAATAAAAAGGAGCCTGATTGTTTAGAGCTTTGTAAGTAAGAAGAAGGATTTTAAACTTAATTCTAAACTCTATGGGAAGCCAATGAAGGGAGGCCAGAACCGGAGAGATATGTGTACATGGACATACTTTTAAGTCAGCCAACATTTCCATTAAAAAACTATTTTTTTTAATTAATTTTATGTAATATTCTAATTTTTTGAGAAACTGAATTTGGGGTTTTCATGGGCTGTAAGCCATAATCATCAAAATTAAAATAAATAAACACTTGAACTATATCATTCTCTGTGTAATGACTCTATATAATATATGGGTTTCACTTTCTGAAATGAGTGACAAAAAATATTGAACTTTTTCATGATATTCTAATTTTTTGAGATGTATCTGTAGACGAGGTCTCATGTGAAACTTCATTTTCTCTACTAGGCAATCTAGAGGACAAAATGTATACAACATGCAGATTTTTACAAGGGTGTGATTGGTTTGTGTATTTTTTCATTTCAATAAATGCACTTTTAAGAGATATCAATGATCATAAGGGAAACAAGAAATAAAACTGAGGTGACTACAGGGAATGTGCTTGTTCTACTTATCCATTTTTATTAAGAAATAATAACTTTTCAACAGTCTTATACTGTCTTTCCCAGTACATTCATCTCTGTCCTGATTGTCACGCAGGGCACAATAGTACCTCAGCATAATGATGTTACTGTTGTATCCAAGGTCTTTGAAACACAACAGACACTTTACAGTGCAAATAAAAATAAAATTACAAGAATGACGCACCCAGAATTTGAACCCAGGCCTCCCACTTGTAGAGCAGATGCTTCACTGCTAAGTCACCGCCTCCGTTACAATCAACATACACTATTTGTGGAAAATATATCAATGGGAGAAATGCTCTCAAAGTGTTCCCAAACGGGAGAAGTCCATGTTTTTTGGTGCTGCCTCCATCTAAAAATTGGCTTTGACAAATTCCTTACACAGTCAAACATGACAACACAAAATATGAGTGATGGGGATTTCCACTGTGTATCGCTGCTCACTTTCTTTCCTTTTTCACTGAATGAACAAAATACAACATACAAAATCTCGATGAGGATAACTGTTGCAAAGAGTTTCAAAACAAAAAAAACAAAAACAAACAGAACTTTCACCGATAATATACAAACAATCAATCAAACTTCACATTCAAATTGACAAGAAGAAAAAAAGAAGGGGCATGTCACGAACCTGAGTGGTCAAGGCACACCAGAGAAGGAACGGAGGCTTCCAAACAACAGTTTTGCAATCAGCAATTTTCCATTTATTACACAAGATACTTCACAGGCAACAACTCACGTGAACATCGACACCCACCCCAAACCAAATGACAAACGCCTGTTATATACTGTGAGATAATTAGTTAATTGGAACATACCAAAATCCCAAGCAAAACAATAAACATTTTAATATTTCCACATACCCAATAATATCTAAAAGAGACATAAATACATAAATAATTTCCCCCTATTTACAGAATAAATATCACACCATAAATAATGCAATAAATAGTTTTAAACCCATAGTTACATATTAAATTACCCCTTACTCAACCATCACATGCCTTCTTCCTCCTGGCATCCTTTAAAAGGCACTCAAACCCCTATGGAGTCTTTTTGACAGTGTTATCGACGTTTGATGGTTAGATCTCCGAAAGAAGGCCAGAGAAATTTGTCAGACGGTTTGGCAAAGAAGTCAGGTGACGTGACTGGAGTTTACAAGCATGGAAGAATGAGGAGGAGAAACGCGGTAAAGGAAGGTGTGGTGGGTCGGCACAACAGCATTGTGAATGGGCAAGACTCTTTTATTTTTATCATGTTTAATGTTGCAGCATTGCACCGAGACAAATTCCTAGTTTGTGTACTACATGAACAATGGCAATAAATCTGATTCTGATTCTGATTCTGGGGAGATTCTGATGTCTGGGATAGTGAAGACAGTATGGATACTGGGCAGGGAAGCGGGAAAGGGAGAGAAAAAAGGGAGAATAACTTTCCTGAAAATAATGCAAAGAAGGCCAGAAGTAGTGGAAGTGGTGATAGCATGGAGGGAGGACGGCAGGAAGGAGCTGAATTCAAAATTATTGTAAGGTTTGAGGAAGAAAAGGGAATATCTACAATGAGCCCAGTTAAACTGACAACAATATTGAAAAACCAGGTTGGAGAAATACTCATGGCAAAGGTGCTGAGGGATGGAAATCTACTGATTGTATGTAGGAATGAGGAGCAAAGGGAAAGAGCTGACAAAATGAGGGAGATTGGGCGGTTCAAAGTGAAAAGTACAAGCTTTATGTTATGACCCGAGCACTATGTTATTTGTGCTCGGGCTATTCCTGTCGGGGCTTGACAGCGGCGTTGTTATCCTGGCTCTCTGAGCTCTTATTGTGACAGCGCTCGGGGAGGCTTCCGCTCAGCTGTCAAGTCCTGAACAGCTGTTCTGCATTTGCGGTCGTTAGTGACGGACTTCTTAAACCCACGTTAGCGGCCGCATCCCTGCAGCAGTGTCCGTCTCTTATCGTCGGAGCTACGTATGCTTTGGACTGTTTCTATTTTGCCTGTCTGTGGTTTGACCATCGCCTCCTGTGGACCTGTAAGTGAGCTGTTAGCCTTACGCCTCCCGGTGTGTGTAGACTTGTATGTGTCATTGCCTCAGCAGCTTGTATTATCATTACTTCACCGTTAATAAAAACTCTTGCACAACTCTCTGGTGACGGTGTGGCATCTTATGGTGGCTCGCGAGAGCCACCGCATGACAGTACACTGCTGCCAAAAAATGGCGTTTACGGTGACGCCAACCCGAGACGCCTTTCACCAGTGGGTTGGTGTTTTTTGGACATTTGCTTTTCCTGTCTGGGTACGGTGTGTGTGAGGAATGCCATCGCGGAGGGGCCGCGCTCGGAGTCCGAACCACGAGCTGACGGGCGTCCTTGAATTCATGGATGAGATGCTCATTTCCGCTTCCCTCCTGGATTACGATCACGGCATACACTGGTACCTGGACTCTGCTGAAGACGCTCTTCGTCATCTCTCTCCCCACTACGCCGACCACCCGGAAGTCGATGCGAGGAGGGTTGATATCGCCGCACAACGCGAGATATTCCTTATGCTGGAGGAGGAGCACGGCAAGAAGCAGAGGAGGAGGCGCTCCTGCTCTTTGCCTATGGATCCCGATCCTGTCCTCGATCCATTTCTGGACCTTGCACCATCTGGGGGCTGGCGTAGGCGTCGGCGCCGCAGCCGAGCACATCTTCAGCAAGCTCCTGTTCCAGATCCAGTTCCAGGCCGCCGGAATGACCCAGTCAACCAGTCAGCTGTCTCTTCGGCGTCACATCAGGAGGGAATTCCTGCAGCCCCTTTTCTCGGGCCACCACCCCCTGCTGTACGGTCAGCATGTTGTGCCCGGCACGCTTCGGCTGCCGCTCCCTCATCCTTGACGTCCTCTCCAGCTGCTGTGTGTGATCAGAGTCCTGCGCCGGCGAGTTCTGTCCATGGGTCCTTTCCTACCACCCAGCGAGCGAGGGAAGGAGCAATGTCCTCTACAGCTGGCACCATCCTCCCTCCGGGAGACAGGCGAGTTCAAATTCACTCCCCTACTTATCTGGTTGATCTGTCTTGTCTGACTCCTGGGGGTGAAGCTCGGGGTTTGCAGCCCCCCGGGTTTCCTCCTCCAGCTGTAGTTACCTGTACTGAACCTGCTGCCTCTGCGTTTCCTCCTGCTGAGCGGACCTCGGTGTTAGGTCCACGCTGTCGAACGAGGGGGAGGCCTGCGACTCTGGGAATAATCCTGGCCCCGCAGCCTTGTTTTGGACAGAGGAGGAGAGCGGACTGCGGTGTGGAGCCTGAGCCGACGAGTCTCCCCAGGTCTCCACAGAGGAGCAGCCCGAGCCAGCAAGTCGATGGTCCCCTGCCACCACGCCGTGTGGGTTATCAGTGTGGACATCAGCGCAAGAGGATCCAGCTGCAGAGACCATCAGGCCGGCTGTGGAACCCAACGCAGCTGAGTGGGAGCCCGACGACGAGCTTCTACCTGAACCTGGATCGACGAAGTCCTGGACGGCTCCAGAGCCCGAGTGCAGGCAAATGCTCTTCCTTGTTTTTCTTTGTGGTGTGTTAGAGCATTTTTGCCTGCCTCGTGGGGAGGCGAGCAAGGGGCAGCCGTCTGTTGCGCCCGAGCTCGTCTCGCTGGGCTCTGGCGCTATCGGTGATACTGATCCTGGTCCTCTCCTGTCCTTTGAGCCTCTCCACAGCGTAACCGGTTTGGAGTCTGTCGAGGTCGCGGGGCTGGAGGTCCCAAGTTCGGGGATGGAGGTCGTCGCCGGTGCAGTACCGACCCAGTCGGGGTCTGTCCAGACCCAGTCGGGGTCTGACGCGTGGGCTGAGGTGACCCAGTCGGGGTCCGACGCGGGTGCAGCGGTGACCCAATCTGGGTCCATCCAGACCCAGTCGGGGTCCGCCACGTGGGCTGAGGTGACCCAATCGGGGTCCGACGTGGGTGCAGCGGTGACCTAATCAGGACCTGCTGAGATCCAGTGGGGGTCCAACGCAGGTGCCGCTGTGATCCAATCGGGGTCCGACGCTGGTGCCAATCAGGGCCTGACGAGATCCAGCGGGGGTCCAGCGCAGGTGCGGCTGTGACCCAATCGGGGTCTGATGCAGGTGCGGCTGTGACCCAATCGGGGTCCGACGAGGTCCAGTGGGGGTCCAAGCAGGTGCAGCTGTGACCCAATCGGGGTCCGACGAGGTCCAATCAGGGTCCAATGAGGTCCAGTGGGGGTCCAACGCAGGTGCAGCTGCGACCCAATCGGGGTCCGACGAGGTCCAATCGGGGTCTGACGCAGGTGCGGCTGTGACCCAATCGGGGTCCGACGAGGTCCAGTGGGGGTCCAACGTAGGTACAGCTGCGACCCAATCGGGGTCCGACGAGGTCCAGTGGGGGTCCGACGCGGGTGCAGCTGTGATCCAATCGGGATCCGATACAGGCGGAGCTGCGACAATCGCATCGGTCTGGACCGAGATCGGTGGAGGAGCCACAGACCCTTCGCCGCCTGATGTGATGTGGACCCATTGTCTTGATTATTCCCCTCTCAGGAGCCACCAGCTGGGGTCGTTAGCACTGGGGGCCATTGGAGGTTTTTGTCTAGCAGGCTGGCCCTCTCATGTAGTTTCTCCGTCTGGCAGGCCACCGCACGCTATTCCTCCACAGTTCTGGTGGCTGAGGGATGCGGGTCGGCCACCCAAGGAACTGCTCCGCTGGTTTGGCGCCTTGGGTTGGTCACCCGATAAACTGTGTTTGCTACTGGGTGGCCTGGTACGGCCACCGGAGGACTTGACTTTTGGGGCCTGGGACTGGGGCAGGCTGCCTGACCATGTACTGTTTTTTGTTACTATCCGTAGGCCATCAGATGCATGGAGGTCGCCGGAGCTCTGCCTGGGGCGTTTGATCTCCGCCGATCGTCTTCTGTTTGGGACCATACGGTGTAAGGTTATTTGGAGCAATTGAGATTCCCTCGTGTATGTTTGCAGAATGCTTTTGTTTTTTTTTGTTTTCCTCCTCTCTTCTACTTGAGGGGCTATAGCATGTATTTCTTGTTTTTTTTCATAGATACCATAGTGTTTGAGGCTGTTGTTTTGGGCTTAATTGTGGCTGGGTTTCATGTACATGGGTGATTTGGGAGTATAATTGTGGCATTTCAAAGTTTGTGTGTGAAAAGATCTTTACTCTGAGTTCTAAACCATGTGGGGTTATGTACTCTGGAGTTAGACAGGTTGTCTGTGGTCTCTGTGGGAAAGGTTTCGGTGTCAGGTAATTATGCTCTGTATGGTTTGTACCCCTTGTAATTCTTGCCTTGGTTTTTTTTTTTTTTTCTTCATTGTTCTGGGGGAATTTGATGGATATGTCGGGGGATGTGTACTTCTTTTTCCTTTTTGTTTGGGGCCTTGTTGGGTTTGGTTTGGCTCCCTCCTTGCCTGTTCCTCCATTCACTCGCCCTGCGGTTTGGGGCTGGGTGTTACAAGACGTTCGGAGCCTGCCTTTTGAGGGGGGGCTACCGTTATGACCCGAGCACTATGTTATTTGTGCTCGGACTATTCCTGTCAGGGCTTGACAGCGCCGTTGTTATCCTGGCTCTCCGAGCTCTTATTGTGACAGTGCTCGGGGAGGCTTCCGCTCAGCTGTCAAGTCCTGAACAGCTGTTCTGCATTTGCGGTCGTTAGTGACGGACTTCTTAAACCCACGCTAGCAGCCGCATCCCTGCAGCAGTGTCCGTCTCTTATCGTCGGAGCTACGTATGCTTTGGACTGTTTCTATCTTGCCTGTCTGTGGTATGACCGTCGCCTCCTGTGGACCTTAGTGAGCTGTTAGCCTTATGCCTCCCGGTGTGTGTAGACTTGTATGTGTCATTGCCTCAGTAGCTTGTATTATCATTACTTCACCGTTAATAAAAACTCTTGCACAACTCTCTGGTGACGGTATGGCGTCTTATGGTGGCTCGCGAGAGCCACCGCATGACACTTTATTGATAATGGATCTAAGTGGAACAAGGGTGAAATTTGGGGGGTGCCAATAGGAGTCTCAATGGAAGAAATTAAAGCTAATTTAAAGGGGGGGGGTAGTAAAAGCAGCTCGTAGACTACAGGCCACTTGGGAAGGACAGAGGAGAGATACTGAGGGTGTGGTGATTGAGTTTGAAGGAGAAGTGCTCCCCAAAAACGTATTTTTTTTTTTTTTTTGAGTTACGGGGTAAGGGAATTTGTTCCTAATCCAGCCCGGTGTTATAATTGTCAAAGATTTGGACACACAGCTAAAACATGTAGATGGAGAAGTAGGTGTGTAAGGTGTGGGGGCACCCATTAGTATGGCGAATGTGACCAAGAAACGCCAAAATGTTGTAATTGTGGCGGTAGTCATAGTGTGGCCTACAGAGGCTGTGAAAGAATGATGAAAGAAAGGGAAATTCAGCAAGTCAGAGTACAGAATAAAATCTCCTATGCCGAAGCAGTGAAAAGGATGAACCAGGGAGGAGGGAATGGGCAAAGGACTGGGGGGAGGCTGCTTGTAAGGGAAAGAGAACTGGGATGGAATGGGGAAATCCAGGCTGATCTGAAGAAACTGGTTATTTTTATAGCAGGAGTTGTGAATGCCACAATGGAAGTCAAGTCCAAAACTGAGAGAACTCAAATAATAGTGAAAGCAGCAGCTAATCATCTTGGTTTCAGTGGTTTAACTTGGGAGGAGATGAGAAATAGGCTTAGTAGTCAGGCAAGTCAGGATCAAGCATCGATTGGATAGGAATTGTGCTAATGGTCATTTTGGTTCAATGGAATGCAAGAAGCTTGCTGGCAAATGGACAGGAATTCAAAAGGTATATTGAGATACTTTCAGACAAACCAGATGTTATCTGTGTCCAGGAGACATGGTTGAAACCCAATCTGGATTTTAAAATGGTGGGATATGTCTCTTTTCGGAATGATAGAAGGAAAGGAATGGGAGGTTGATGTGCAAGATTTGTGAGGGAGGGAATTCAGTTCAGACAGCTTGGTAAAGGGGCTAAACTGGAGTATGTGGTAGTTGAAATTTGGACAAAAGAGGGGGAATTAGTAGTTGTTAATTTGTATAATCCTTGTAAGAGGTTGATGTTGAATCAATTATCTCAGATGGAGGGGATAGATGGGAGCAGGGTGGTAATTTGTGGGGACTTTAATGCCCACAATGTATTATGGGGGCAAATCATACAGACATAAATGATGAGACTATTGAAGAACTTTTGGAAGAGAAGAATCTAGTATGCTTAAATGATGGTAGAGCAACTAGAATTGATGTACATACGGTGAGTGGTTCAGTTCTTAACTTAACTTTGGTGACTAGAAATATTGCAAGTGTGTGTGAGTGGGAGATTTTAGAGGAGTCCTCAGTGAGAAGTGACCATTTCCCAGTGTATTGTAATATTTTCATTTCAGTGAATAGGGTAAGTGGTCATAAAAAAGGGAGATGGGTTTTTAGCACTGCTAATTGGAAGCTATTTAAGTTTATCTGTGAGAGAGACCTTCCCCTAGTAGAGGTCAGTGAAGACATTGAGAGTATGGAGAAAAAGATTAAAACTATTTTTCTTGAAGCAGCCAATCAGTCAATCTCTGAAACTAAGGGTAAAAGATTAAAGAAAGCAGTGCCTTGGTGGACAGATGAGTGCACTAAAGCTATTAAAGAGAGGAATAAGACACTTAAGGTCTTAAAAAGAAGTCATAATTGGCAAAACTTGCTTAATTATAAGAGGGCACCAGCAAAAGCCAGGGAAACTATCCGGAGGGCTAAGAGAGAAAGCTGGCAGAGATACTGGAGCACTGTAGGGAGATCAACAGCCGTGGGAGATGTGTGGAGTATGATCAAGGCTATGAGAGGAGTAAGGAGGGAATGGCAGTATCTAATACTAAAAAGTGGGGGAGTGATTGCAATAACTGATGAGGAAAAAGCGACAATGATAGCAAAGAGTCTGACTCAAATTCATAGCTCAAGCAATTTGACTGAAGAAGGTAAAAGAGGAAGAAGTAGGACGAGTTTAGCACACTCTGGGGCTCTGGAGGAAAGGTT
Organism: Pholidichthys leucotaenia; assembly: GCA_020510985.1. Taxonomy (NCBI): domain Eukaryota; kingdom Metazoa; phylum Chordata; class Actinopteri; order Cichliformes; family Pholidichthyidae; genus Pholidichthys; species Pholidichthys leucotaenia. The sequence goes on along the minus strand of CM035844.1, from coordinate 391,495,083 downwards.
TGATTTTAGTAGTTCTTTGGACTCTCCTTTCACTCTAGACGAATTGGAAAGAGCAGTAAACAAATCAGGATTAACGTCCCCTAGGAAAGACAATGTCTGTTACATCATGGTGAAACATTTAGGTGCTTTGGCTATGAGGAAGCTATTGAATTCAATTCAATTCAACTTTATTTATATAGCGCCATTTCACAACAACAGTCATCTCATAGCACTATCAACTGTAGGGAGGACCCCCACAGTTGCAGAAAGACCCCAGCAATCAGGCGATCCCCTGTGAGCAAGCACTTGGCGACGGTGGAGAGGAAACCTCCCTTTTAACAGGAAGAAACCTCCAGCAGAACCAGGCTCAGGGAGGGGCAGTCATCTGCTGCGACTGGCTGGAGGGTGAGGGGATAGAGAAGAAGAAAAGAACAGACACGTAGAGAGCAAACAGCACGATGGGGACTCAATCTATGGGAGAGAACAAACAAATGTTAATGACCAGCAAAAAAAAAATATTTCATAGAGAGTGAGGAAAGGAGTGAGGCCCAGTGCATTACTGGAGGTCCCCCGGCTGACTAAACCTATTAGCAGCATAACTAAGGGAGGGTTCAGAAACACATGATCCCTCCCTAATTGTAGGCTATATCAAAAAGGTAGGTTTTAGCCCTATTCTTAAAAACAGAGATCGAGTCTGACTCCCGAATCCAGATTGGCAGCTGATTCCACAGGAGAGGAGCTTGATAACTGAAGGCTCTGCCTCCCATTGTACTTTTGGAGATTCTAGGTATTACAAGTAATTCTGCATTTTGGGAGCGTAGTGCTCTGTTAGGATGATACGGTAGTATCAGATCTTTTAAATAAAAAGGAGCCTGATTGTTTAAAGCTTTGTAAGTAAGAAGAAGGATTTTAAACTTAATTCTAAACTCTATGGGAAGCCAATGAAGGGAGGCCAGAACCGGAGAGATATGATCTCTCTTTCTAGTACCTGTTAAAACTCTTGCTGCAGCATTTTGGATCAGTTGAAGACTTTTTAAAGATGTTTTAGGGCAGCCTGATAATAAAGAATTACAATAATCTAATCTCGAGCTAACAAAAGCGTGGATCAGCTTCTCAGCATCACTCTGAGACAAGATGCTCCTAATCTGGGCAATATTACGCAAATGATAGAAGGCAGTCTTAGAAACAAATTTAATATGTGAATTGAAGGACAAATCCTCATCAAAAATAACTCCAAGGTTCCTCACAGAGCTATTAAGAGAAAGAGTAACTGCATCCAAACTGAAAGTTTGATTTGGAAAGGAATTTCTAAGGTTTTTTGGACCAACAAGAATGACTTCAGTCTTATCTGAATTTAATAGCAGGAAATTACAAGTCATCCAAGCTTTGATTTCCTTAAGACAGGCTTCTAACTTGGCTAATTGATTAGTATCATCTGGCTTCATTGACAGGTATAATTGTGTGTCATCTGCATAACAATGAAAATGTATACAGTGCTTTCTAATAATGTTGCCTAACGGAAGCATATATAAACTAAAAAGAGTAGGGCCTAGCACAGATCCCTGTGGAACTCCATGACTAAGCTTTGAGCTGAAAGAAAACTCATCATTTACATGAACAAACTGGAACCTATCAGATAAATAAGATCTAAACCACTGCAACGAAGTTCCATTAAGTCCAACATAGTGTTCTAATCTATCAAGTAGAATATTATGATCAATAGTATCAAAAGCTGCACTAAGATCTAAAAGGACAAGTACAGAAACTAGTCCATTATCAGATGCAATGAGGAGGTCGTTAGTGACCTTCGCTAAGGCTGTTTCAGTACTATGATGGATTCTAAACCCAGATTGAAACTCTTCAAGTAAACCATTTCCCTGCAGGTGGTCAAATAATTGCATAGCAACAACTCTTTCTAAGATTTTTGAAATGAAAGGGAGATTAGAGATTGGTCTATAGTTAGCTAAAGCTTCTGGATCTAGCGTTGGCTTTTTGAGTAAGGGTTTAATTACAGCCATTTTAAAAGCCTGCGGTACATGGCCTAAAGTTAATGAAGAATTGATTATATGAAGAATAAAGCTACCAATAAGTGGGAAGACTTCTTTCAATAACCTGGTAGGAATAGGGTCTAAAAGACAAGTTGAAGGTTTGGATGAGGAAACTATTTTGTCTAACTCACAAAGGTCGATTGGAGTAAACTCATCAAGACAGACATCAATAGAAGGAGTTGTAGTAGTTACAGTATTTAAGTTAACTGTGGGAAGAATCTGATTGATTTTATCTCTGATGGATGAAATTTTATTATTGAAAACGTTCATAAAGTCCTGACTAGTAAGCTCTAAGGGGATGCTAGGATTGACAGAGTCCTGACTCTTTGTCAACCTGGCTACAGTACTGAAAAGAAACCTGGGATTATTCTTGTTCTCTTCTATTAATGCAGAGTAATAACTCGTTCTAGCTTTTCTAAGAGATTTTTTATAAATTAAAAGATGATTTCTCCAAGCTAAATAGATTTCATCTAAATTAGTAGAGCGCCATTTTCTTTCTAATTGACGAGTCTTCTGTTTTAAGCTACGAGTTTCTGTGTTGAACCAAGGAGTTAAAAATCTCTGATTAGACTTTTTCTTTTTTAAGGGGGCCACCAAGTCTAGAGCCTGATGCAGAGAAGCTGAAACACTATCCACCATGTTATCAATTACAGAAGGAGCAAGCTGTCTATAGCTTATTTCCGTTGTGTTGACACATGGCATAGAGGAAACAATCTGCATAAATTTGGAAACAGCATCATCTGAGAGGCATCTACTGTGATAATATTTTTCTTTAGGAGCCAAATAGTCAGAAATAGTAAAATCAAAGGTTAACAGACAATGGTCTGACAGTACAGGGTTATGAGGAGACACTACAAGATTTTCTATTTCTATGCCATATGTCAGAACAAGGTCCAATGTATGGTGGAGGTAATGAGTAGAATTTCCTACTTTCTGAGAAAACCCAATCGAGTCTAATATTGAATTAAAAGCCACATTAAGGCAGTCACTATCTACATCCACATGTATATTAAAGTCCCCTACTATAATTATTCTATCAGATTTCAGCACTAAATCAGCTAAGAAATCAGCAAATTCGGATAAAAATTCTGAATAGGTTGATGGGGGACGATAAACTATGGCAAATAAAATTGGGTTTAACCTGAAATTGCTAAAGTGCCCAACACTGAGGACCAGGCCCTCAAAGGAACTATAACATGTTTTTTGCTTTACATTAACTAGTAATTTGGAATGGTAAATTGTTGCTACTCCTCCACGACCAGAACTTCTGGGATTTTGACAGTTTAAATAACCAGAGGGAGTTATTGGAAGTCTACAACAAAGTGTGGGAAAAGGGAAAGCTCCCAACTGCATGGAAAGAGGCAGTGATTGTTCCTGTAAGGAAACCGGGAAAGGATCCCTCAGACCCAGCGAGCTACAGACCTATAGCTCTAACGTCACATTTGGGAAAAGTAATGGAGAGAATGACATACCTTTCAAGGCATACCTCATGCCTCCCTTATTGGGGGGGGGGCTTTCACACCTGTACTGAGTACTTAAAAACTGTATTTATTGGCAGATGAAAGAAAACTGAAGCAAAAAAACCAAACAAAAAACAAACAAACAACAACAATTGCAACATGAACTATTTCAAACATATTTATTCCAATGTACACTTATATGGACACAATCTTGAGCCATAACTTTTTGGTAATGTGAAAATAATAAGCCAAGTAGCACAAAAAAAATAAAATAAAATAAAAAATAAATAAATTAAAAAAATAAATGATAATATTAATAATAAATAAATAAAAATAAATAAAAAAACAATATTTTTCAAATTTACATTAGCACAAGGTAGATTGCTTAATTTGAAAGTACACAATAAGAATAATTCTGAATATAGTTCTTAATTGTCAGCTAGATATATACACTTGGAATTAAAGAGTTTTTTATTGTCAGCTTTGTTACACTAATGCACTTGGATGAACTTGAAACAAGAAAATGTTCACTGATGCTGCTTGTTATAGTTCCAAGTAGCAGCCTTTGCTGACTCTAGCATTTCTTTTGAAGGCTTGACCTTGAAGCATGGAGTGTCACAATTCATTTTCACTTGCATGAAAGAAGTCAGAGTTTCTGGGAGCATACTTTTTCTGAAGTCAGTGTGAATTTTCCTGACCATGCTGAAAGCCCTCTCACTGTCAGCATTGCTGTGAGGAAGGCAAAGCAGTGCTGAGTACACTTTGAGGAGCTGGGGGAAGCGGGGCACATCAAGGGCTGTCTTCAAGGCCATCACCTGACCCCAGTAGACATCAACACAGACAGGCTTGCCATCCTTGTCTTGTAGAGGCACTGTGTTTTCTGGCAGCAGTTGCAGGTCCTCCCATTCTTCTTTCAGCTCTTCTGTATCAACAGGGGGGAAAAATGCAGCAGCAAGCTCTACAATGGGGCCATAGGTCAGGGACTCTGTTTTCTTGGGGTCGAGGACAGAGAGATGTGGCAGAATTTTGTCGTCAAAGGGGAACTTGTTGAGCATCTTTCTCACTACAGCTTCATAGAAGCCTCTTACTGCTTCAAAGAACTTCTGCTCTGTGCCTGGGTCAAGTTCATGGGTTTGTAGGGCTTCTCTGGTTTCCAGTCCAATGGCGATAAACTCATCAGAGTGCTGCAGGTCACTGTCCAGGAAATCCAGCCCTCTTAGGTCATTGGTCGCCTTTACATACTTCATTTGAACAAATTTGACCAATAGTTTTCTCAAGAGACGATCCATTTCAGGGAGGAGACTGCCTATCTTGCTCTCGTCTGCTTGAAAGATGGTGTTGAAGTTGTTGATGATAGGCAGGATGAACTTGAGAAGCAGGAACAAGTCACATACTGTCAGGCTCTTTTGGCCATGTACCAAAAAAAAAACAAAAAAACAAGACAACTTCTTTGACAGACTAATCACATAGAATGAAACATACGTCCATCACTATGATACAGAAACTAAAGCCCAGTTGAAGCAATGGAAGCGTTATGATTCACCACCTCTGAAGAAGGCACATGTCCAACCCTTGGCAGACAAGGTCATGCTCACGGTCTTTTGGGACCAGCATGGAGTAGTGATGATGGATTGCCTGGTAAAGGGTACCACAATTACCGGGACTTACTACACTTCACTGCTGCAGAAATTGCGGAAGGTCATCAAAAGCAATCATCATGCTGCCCAAAGGTGTCCGCTTCCTGCAAGATAATGCCGGGTTCACAACTTACACGTTGCCCAGAGGGAAGCACAGTCCTGCGGCTATTTAATCCTTCCTCACCCCACTTCCCCTTCCTACCTTACACCATTGACTTCCACCTTTTTCCAACAATGAAGTGATTTTTGAAGGGCAAGCCCTTCCAAGACAATGAAATGCTGATTTCCATGGTCAAGTTGTGGCTTCTGGCACAGCCTGCAGACTTCTACAGGTGAGGTCTCCGCAGCTGCATAAAGCGATAGGAGAAATGTGTAACCCTTGGTGGTAACTATGCAGAGAAAGACTAATAAATGTGCCAAGGTTGAGTCTTCTCAGTCCATGGAAGATGACTCCGGGGAAATCTCTTATGAACAGCCCTCATAAATGTGTAACATTTCTATATTTTAGCTAAATTATATAAAATTGAAAAGCCTGTTTTTTAGTGCCATAGCTATCATGGAGCAGCATATGCCCTGCTGAATCTGAACAGCGCTGTCAGTCAAAGATGGTGTTTCCCTATTCTCACCTACTGTAAATCATCACCTTCATTGGGTTTGATCTACTGAAAGCTGAAGTTTGATACTTTATATCCAGTGTGTCTAGGAAGCATGAAGGACTAAAAAGGCGCCGACCTGCAGTGTGGGTCTGGCTGTCAGGTACGATCTGATGCAGATGAGCATATTTTCCCTTCTCAAAGCTCGGACTCTCCCATTCTTTTCGGTGACGTCCAGTCCCTCGACTTCCCTTTACTTCAAGCTTTGTTTTCTTCACCGGCGGCGCGCTGCATGAAGCCATTTTGAAAATCACAAAAAGACTGCTTAGGTGCGCTCAATTTCGCCAGGCATCAAATTACTGTTTAGTTGATTTTAGGTTCTCTCAATATTTTTTTTTTTTTTTCGCTGTATATTTTTCTTTTTGGCGTACATAAATGGCAATACGCCCGTATTTGCTAAAATTGCATTTTCCCCGTATTAAAATACAGCGAAACCGTATCACTTGACGGGTATGGAATGATTACAGACAGAATTGTCTTTTATCTCGAAAGTAGAGGAATTTTGTCACCACATCAGAGCGGATTTAGAAAAGGAAGGGGAACTATGGATCCTGTTGTGTGTTTGGAGACAGAGATACGGAAGGCTCAAGTTAATAGAGAGTCGGTAATTGCAGTGTTCTTTGATGTGGAAAAGGCATATGACATGTTGTGGAAGGAGGGGTTAATGATTAAGCTAAGTATGATAGGAATTTCTGGGAGGACATTCAACTGGATCAAAGACTTTTTGTTTAATAGGTACATTCAAGTTAGAGTGGGCAGAGCCTTGTCAGATAGGTACTTGGTGGAAAATGGCACCCCCCAGGGTAGTGTTATAAGCCCAGTACTTTTTTCCATTATGATAAATGATGTTTTTTCTGATGTGAAGAATGACAATGGCCTCTATATGCTGATGATGGGGCATTATTGATGAGAGGGAGTAATTTTAATTATATAAGAGGGAAAATACAAGAGACAATACGTGCAGTGGAGGGGTGGTCATACTCTTGGGGATTTAAATTTTCTGTTGAGAAAACTAACGTTGTTGTATTCACAAGGAAAAGGGTAGCTGATGCCCAGTTAACATTGTATCCTCAGGAAATAGAGCAAGTCAAAGTTTTCTGATTTTTGGGTGTCTGGTTTGATGTTAATCTAACTTGGAGGGACCATATTCAAAATATGTCAGTAAAATGCAAAAAGGTACTGAATGTAATGAGGTGCTTGATAGGGACAGAGTGGGGTGCTAGTAGAGCGGCTATGAAAAACATTTCTGTTGCGTTAATTAGGTCTGTATTGGACTATGGGTGTACTGTATATAGATCTGCTTCCAAAACCATGTAGAACAAGTTAGATGTCATCCAAGCCCAAGCATTGAGGATCTGCTGTGGTGCACTTAAAACAACTCCTGTTGCTGCTCTTCAGGTGGAAATGAGGGAAAGGCCATTAAATGTTAGGCATAAACAGGTGATGATGAACTACTGGGTCAATCTGCAAGGGCACACTCAAGATAAACATCCTACAGTTAGAGTTTTGATGCCTTGTTGGGAAGGGGAAAGGGTCAAAAAGGAGAGTTTTACATTTTATGCTGGGAGGATAGCCAGAGACATGAAATTATGTGACAGAACATATATTCCATCAGTTCCTTTGCCAGTCACGCCTCCATGGTTTTTCTATCCAGTTTCTGTTGATTTGCATTTTTTGGAAAAGATGTGAGGTTATAGAGAATTTGGAAACACTGCAGTTTTAGTAGAGGATCGTTTGGGAACAATGTATCATTCCTTTACCCCAGTATTCACTGATGGATCAAAAGATTCTGACACTGGTTGCACTGTCTTTGCTTTCTATATTTCTGCCTTGGAAATGTCTGTTAACAAAAGAACATCTTCCCATTTGTCTGTGTATACAGTTGAAATGTTGGCTTTGGTAACTGCATTACAGAGGATTGAGGAACTGCCGATCAAAAATGTTATCCTTTGTTCGGACTCCAGGGCAGCTTTGTTGTCAATAAAATCAGGGTCATCTGACAGCAGGCAGGACATAGTCTATGAAATGTATGAGACTCTGTATAGACTTAGAAATAAAGAGGTGGCTGTATCGTTTATGTGGATACCAGCTCACAAGGGGGTAAAGGGCAATGAGGCTGCAGATAAATTGGCTAAACAGGCTCTGGGGCACCAGGAGGTGTGGGATATTTCATTTAGTAAGTCTGAGGCAAAAACATTGATTTAAAGAGTATAATGGGCAGGAGTGGCAGTGTAGGTGGGACACAGGAGGTACAGGACGACACTTGTATGCTATCCAGAGCGCAGTTGGAGTGAAGGGCAGGGTGGGAGTGAGAACTACAAAGGAAGAGAATATTTTATCTAGGCTAAGGATGGGTCATACTAGATTAAACAGAACTTTGTATTTGGTAGGTAAGCACCAGACAGGGATGTGTGATTATTGTGAGAGAGAGGAAGAAACTGTGGAGCATGTCATTCTGCACTGCCAGAAACATGCCCAGGAGAGAGACATATTAGTGGGGGGAATTAGGGAACTAGGGGTGGGAGATGGTAACTTAAGCGTGATATTGGGGATTGGGGTAAGGAAGTTGTTTGTCTACCTTAAAGATACAGGACTAATTAATAGGATATAGGGGTGCCTCCTTTTTTTTTTTTTTTTTTTGAGTGTGTTTGGGTTCCAATGTCTGGTCCACACTCCAACGCTGGATGACGGTAATGCGCCTTTACATTGGGTGCCCCCACCAAAAAAAATAGAAGAAGAAGAAGAAGAAGGAGTATTTTGCCTGGATACCACCAGGAAGCATGCTGGCAAAGGTACGTGGTCTTAATATTCAATTGCCTCACCCAATTAATATAATTAACCTTAAGATTCATCTCACAGAAGAATTCAATTCAGTCAAAACAGATCTCCAAATATATGTGCACTTTATCAATACTGTGACGTTTGCGGGATTCACACAAAGAAAGAGGAGCAAGATGGTTGTGATGAACAGGCTTTATTTACACATCACCGACCCCCAACTTACTTCTGAGCACAGAGAGGAGGGGAGGTCATTCTCCCAGACCTCCGTTTCAATCATGGTTACACACACATGATACATCTTGCCCTAATCCTGCTAAACACTACTGGGTCATTATAACGCAGTTATAATGACACAGCAGTATAACTCAGTAATAACACATTTAATAGACACACACAGTAACGTTTTCAACTGGCAAAGCATGCTGAGAAATCCCTGCCCCCCATAAAATGGCCCCGACGTTACACTGCCCTCCCCTGGACTGGTTTCTGTCCCCAGAAAATTCAAAGTTCACTTTCAGAAATCCAACGCGAGTCAGCCCGGTGCCGGGGCGGCATGCACGGGCCATCCAGTGTCCATCTGAGTCTCGGTCGGAATATCTGGTTGGGGTAGGGCTCCGGTTTGGCCACCAGCGGGCGGATGGACACACCTGACAGCCTCTGTAGGACCACGCACAGTCCCTTCCCTGGCAGCGGGAGTCCCAAGCCCGCTCCGGCCAACTCCCACAGCTGCCAGGTCTCCCAGGCGGCCGCTGGTCCGCGTCCATGCGTCCAGCCTTTGCCGCGCCTGGAAAATGGCCGGATCTTCGTCCTGCTCACTCCGCTGCTGCGCGTCTGCTGCGCCGAGGGCCTCCGTGACGTCACCGAAAGGGGAAACATCTGCGGTGGAGGTAGGACACGCACAGTTCCTCCTCTGGCAGCGGGAGTCACGACTCCCACCGCTGCCAGGACCTCCCAGGCGGCCGCTGGCCCACGTCCAGGCGTCCAGCCCCTGCCGATCCCGGGAAAAGACAGGATCTGTCCTGCTCGCTCTGCTGCTGCTGCGCTCCAAAGGCCTCTGTGACGTCACCGCCGGGGGAAGCATCTGCAGGAGGCGGCTTTTTCTCCGTCCATGCCACCTCACTCTAATTTAACGTTGGCGAGGGGTCAGTTTGTCGTGCGCTGCGTGTGGGGCAGTACCGTGTGAAGTACCCTGGCTCTGCGCAGCAGAAGCCCCCCTTCCTCGCGTCGCTGCGGCTGTCTCCTCCACGCTGCCGTAGCTCCTCCTCCCACTTGCTCTCAGCACGGTGGTTTCCTCCGATGACCAGTCGTTCAGCGTGGCAGCCAACTCGACCTGGGCCAGGTGGTCATCCAACAGGTTCTCACCGTTGTAGCGGGGAATCTTGGCCTGCTGCCGGATGGATGGGATGGTCATCTCCCGGTCGATCGTTGATCATAATTGCTCTGGAATCGCCAGCCCGTCCTGCCCTGAAAACGGCGGGAAACAGGGCTGGTTTGCTCTGCTCGGCCCGTCGGGTCCGCTGCACCGTCCGTCACGGCGAGCCACTCCGGGGTCCGGCGTCTCAGCTCTACGCTCCGTTCCCAGCCGAGCGATGAACTGCTCCGGCCGCTGGACCTCCGCCTGGATCCTCATCTTGCTCCATCCCACTTCTGACACCAGTGTGACATTTGCGGGATTCACACAAAGAAAGAGGAGCAAGATGGTTGTGATGAACAGGCTTTATTTACACACCACTGACCCCAACTACTTCTGAGCACAGAGAGGAGGGGAGGTCATTCTCCCAGACCTCCGTTTCAATCATGGTTACACACACGATACATCTTGCCCTAATCCTGCTAAACACTGCTGGGTCATTATAACGCAGTTATAATGACACAGCAGTATAACTCAGTAATAACACATTTAATACACACACACAGTAACGTTTTCAACTGGCAAAGCATGCTGGGAAATCCCTGCCCCCCTTAAAATGGCACCGACGTTACAATACAATCCATATTAACATTTACAAATTCTACACATAAAATATAATTCTCAATTACAAAAAAACATAGCAGTGGCGACACTCCGTCATCACCGGGTACATTGAAAGAGAGAGAGAGAAAGAGAGCGCAAGGAGCACCATTCTCTAATAAGACTTTATATATATATATATATATATATATATATATATATATATATATATATATACTGTATATATACAATAGTAGGAGCTGTCCAATGTCTTGCATTTTTTTTCCCATCCTGCATGAAGTCAGCTTTAGTGAGGAGAAAAAAACATTTAAAATCATTCATAAAAACCAGGAGGCGGGGCTTACTGTTCCTCTATTTACAGCAGTGGATATGATATTTACCCATAAGGATAATAATGTTTATTAAGTCACTAGAATACGAATTTATATTTTCCATGTAATACATTATATGTTGGATTTCAAAACAAGGAATGTTGTTAATTTGAAGGGAGATCCAATTCTTAATGTCTAGCCAAAATTTCTTAGTTAGTGGGCATGAGAAAAGCAGATGTTCCAGAGTTTCATCTAAGCTGTTGCAGAAAGCACAAAGTTCAGCTTGAAAATCAAATCGCTTAAGAAATTCCGCAACAAGATATGTCCTGTTAATTACCTTAAAATGAGTTTCTTTAATCTTAGAAGAGACTGGCCATTTAAGAAATTTAGAGTGTGCATTCTCAATAAATATTATAGTATTCAGATCTGACCCCGGAGCATGGAAGTCTCTATTAAAGGGATGGAACAGCTTAGATTTAAAAGCTACACTGATAATTTTATTATTACACCTATAATCAATCAAATTATATTCACCAATCCTAATGTTTGGCAAAATCGGTTTAACCATGGAAAATTTTTTGGTGTTTTGAATCAGTTGAATCAAGGGTATTGGAATCGCAGTGCAAAGCTTACTGTAAGCTTTACTTGTACAATTAAAGTTATATTTTCCAAAAAAAGCCCTCAATTCCATAAAATTTCCATTTTCGTCCATTATGTCATTAATAGACATGATGCTTTTCTCATACCATTCCTTTTTATAAATTTGTTTGCCATTGATAAGAATTACTCTATTATTCCATAAAGATGAATTTGGGGGTGAAAAGTTATGAGTAAAAATAATTTTCCAAAAATTAAGAATCTGTTTATGAAACTTTAACAATTTAATGGGAATTTTACAAACATCAAAATCACATTTTAAGAGAAACTCAAGACCACCTATATTATTAAACAAGGATTTGGGTATATGGAACCACATCGAGTTAGACTGTGACAAAAATGTTTTGATCCATTTAATCCTGAATAATCCAATTATCGATTCAAATTCTGGTGCTCTACTACCATCCTGAACATACTCTTTGACCAGCTGAGATCTTTTAATGTAATGATTTTTTTTTTCTCCAGAGAAACTGAAAAATCAGTGAGTTTGCTTTTTAATTTTGCTGGATGAACCATGTAATGAACAACATTGGTATAATAACTGAGAGGTGCCTTCATCTTTGGAAAGGATAGTTCTCCCAAAAATGGTAAGATCTCTAGTTAACCAGTGACTAAGAGATTTCTTCATATCAGACATTCTACTGGAAATATTAGTGTCTTCCCGTCTAGTCGCGTTTTTACTAATTGTTATGCCCAAATATTTAACTTCCGATTCAACTTGAATGGAAGCAATGCTGGATTCCGCACACGTGTGGATGGGAAGCAATTCACATTTGTTCATTTTCAAGACTAAATCTGGTGCTTTAGAGAATACTGAAATCAAATTTAGAGCTTTTTCTATCATGGATTTATCTCTTAAAAGGATGCATGTGTTGTCAGCAAACTTGCTAATTTTAAATTCCTTATTAAAAATTGTGATACCTTTTAAATCAAACAGTATTTATAAGAGATGTAGGTAACTGCATTGTTAAAATAAAAAGCTTTGGAGAAAATGGACATCCTTGATGAATACCACACTGCACAGTAAATCTAGGAGTGATTCCAGGATTCAATGATGCAGAGCTGTATATGTCAGAGTAAAACATTTTAACTATGTTAAAAAATTATCTCCAAATCTCCAAAATTGTAACACTTAATAGAAAAGAATGCTCACGTTTATCAAATGCCTAGTAAAAATCTAAAAATAACAAAAAACTGTCAGTGTGACTAAATTCTTCGTAGTCCAACATGTCCAGTACCAGTCTAATATGATTATGTATACTCCTTCCTTTTATAAAGGCTGACTGGCATTCATCAACTATTTTGGTTAATGTCACGACCCGAGCACCGGTCCTGTCCGCGCTCGGGCCACACATAGCTCGCTGCCGGCCTTGACAGCTGTGGGTTGTATTCTGGCCTCACCGGGCTCTTATTGTGAAGGCGCTCGGTGGGGCTTCCGCCTGTCAAGGGCCGTCAGCTGACTGTCATTACTGCTCGTTAGGGCTCGCCCTTATTAGGCGGACGCTGACGGCAGTTAGATTGCAGGAGTATCGTCAGACATCATCCAAGCCTCGTCAGACATTCATCGTTCTGGTCTGGTCAGGTTCGTGTGTATTTTCTCGCACTTTGCTCGTTCATGTCATGCCATGTTTTAGACCGTAAGTGGCTGGGGTTAGCCTTACGGTCCCATGCTCAGTGTTCAGTGTTTTTTCGTCACAGTCATAGTCTTGTATGTGTGTCTCGTGTTTTGTAAATAAACCACCATCATTGCAAACTCATCGGTGGACTCTTGGTGTCTTATGGTGATCCACAAGGATCACCGCATGACAGTATACTCCTGCCACGGACGTCTAAACGGAGACGCCACACCGAGACAACTTTCTTCCGTGAGTTTTGCCATTGAGTGGAATTTTTTTCTCCTGTAGTTGGACTTGGTAGGGAGATGCCCGACAGCGAGTGTGACTATTGCCCGGAGTGGCTGGAGGAGATTGACAGCTATCTGGCGGAAGCCGCCCGTCTCATGCCCACTGACGCGGCCGATCATTACCCATGCCTCGCACAGCGGGCTGTGCACTGTTACCATCTCACCTATATTCCGGTAGGAGAAAAGAGATTATCATGGATTTTTGCACAACGCACATTGAGGGAGAAGGTGCTCCTGGGAACCCCTCCACCTCCCGCGAGGACAGCGTCCCTGGCGAGAGTGGAGATTCGTCGGCTGGAGGGAAAGCCCGGCAGGGGACCTGTGGATCGGAATCCAGTGCCTGCCACCCGCCCAGTCCCAGCGTCATGTGTCCCCAGGCCCTTCACCACTCCATCAGCCAGTAGGCCCCATAGCCGTGCTCCTACCAAGCCCCAACGAGAATCCCGTCCGGATCCAGCTCCGGGTCGTCGGAGGGACCCAGCCTCCCTGGTGGAGAAGGGAATCCCCGCAGCCGCCGCCCACGGGTCATCTGTTCCAGCTGCGCTGTCAGCTCCTCGTGCCCGCATCGCCCCGACTGCCATGTCCTCCTCTGTGACGTCATCCCCCGCGGCTGGGAATGCTGTGAGTCGTGCTTTGGTGAGGCCTGTCAGCAATCCATCTCGAGCGGTGCCTCCTCTTGGCCCTGAGGAGCCTGCCGTTTTCTCCCGGAGGGATAAAAGGAGAACCCACCTGCTGCAGCAGGCATCATCTTCTCTCCAGGAGACAGGCAAGTGCAAATTGTTTCTTCCCATCATTATTATGATCTGCCTTGTCTGACTCCTGGGGCCGGAGTTCGGGGTTCGCAGCCCCCCGAGCTTCCGCCACCTGCTGTAACTGTTATTCCTAAACCTGCTGCCTCTGTGTCTTCCCCTGCCGAGTGGTCCGCGACGCCAGGCCTACGTCACGGGAGGAAGAGGGGGCCTGCGCGGTTGGAAAGCCTGGATCCAGCCCAGCAGCCATGTCGCGGACAGAGGAGGAGAGCAGACTGCGGCCCAGAACCTGTGCTGATGGAGAAGCGTCCCCGGGTTTCCTCGCCGGAACGGTCTGAATCAGCGGGTCGAGTGTCCCCTGCCCCCACGCCATACGGGTCATCGGCGTGGACATCAGCACGGGAGGAACCTCAGGCTGCAGATGTCATCTTGCCAGCTGCGGAGCCCGACGCAGCTGAGTCACCGCCCTGAACCTGGATCAACGAAGTCCTGGGTGGCAACAGAACCCGAGTGCAGGCAAGTGCTCCCTATTGTGTCTCTGTGCTCTGTTTCGGAGCATTTGTGCCTGCCTCTCGGGGAGGCGAGTGAGGAGCAGCCGCCTGCTGTGCCCGAGCTCGTCTCGCTGGGTTCTGTTGCTACCGGTGATACCGATCCCAGATTTCCTGTTGTGTGTGAGCTTAATTGCAGTGTCACCGGCATGGAGCCAGTCGGGGTCACTGATTTGGAGGTTCCAGGTTCGGGGGTGGAGATCGTCAGCGGAGCTGCACCGACCCAGTCGGGGTCCGTTGTGGAGGCTGCGGTGGCCCAATCGGGGTCCGACGGGGGGGCGCCCGAGACCCAATTGGGGTCCATCGCGGGAGCGGCCTTGGCCCAATCGGGGTCTGACGTGGGTGTGCCAGAGGCCCAATTGGGGTCCACCGCAGGTGCGGTTCTGGCCCAATTGGGGCCGGACAGGAGTGCACCCGAGGCCCAATCGGGGTCCATCGCTGGAGCTGCTTTGGCCCAATCGGGGTCCGAAGTGGGTGCAGCCGGGACTCAATCGGGGTCCAGCAGAGGTGCAGCGCCGGTGTGGTCCGCGGACAGTGGAGGAGCTGGAGACCCTTCACCGTCGGACGGAGTTCGGGCTCATCTTTGCCTTCTAGTCCCTCTACTGAGTCGTTGCCCCTGTGCATCATCGCTAGGGGCCGTGGGGGTCCCTTCTCGCTCGCCCCGGCTCTCCCGAGCTTTGTCTCCGCCAGGGAGGCCGCCGCGGGCTGTTTTCCCCTGATACTGGTGGCTGAGGGACGCGGGTCGGCCGCCTGAGGAACTGCTTCGCTGGTTCGGCGCTTCGGGTCGGCCACCCTATGTGTTATGTGTTTTGCTGGGTGACCTGGTTCGGCCACCAGAGGAGTGGACGTGCTGGGCTTTGGACTGTGATGAGCCGCCCGGTCATGTCCCGCCCCCCATGACCACCCATCGGCCGTTGGGCGCGGGGAGACCACCTGAACTGTTCCTGTGGCACCTGGTCTCCGCCGATCGGCATGAACTGTTGGGGGGGTAGAGGTCACTTTTTTTGGTGGAGGTTGATCCAGTAATTGTTCTGTTTTTTTTTTCTTGTTATCCTGTGTTTTTGTAATGTTATTTGGGTATCTGTGAGTATTTGTGGTTTACCCTGCAGTTGCCTTATTTTATGTGCAGTTAGGTTTGACCCAGTAATTGTTCTGTTTTTTTGTATTTGGTTATTTGAAAATTCACTCGAGCATTCACACAGGTGAGAAGCCATTTTCTTGTGAAACATGGGCAAAGATTTAATTTTTTCTTGCTGTCCTGTGCTGTTTGCTGTAATTGTTATTTTGGCATTTAATCTGATCCAAGTGTTTGGTATATTTTTTGTCATTGTGCTGTGTTAGTTTTGTTTCCTTTGCCTGGTCTTGATTGTGTTTTATTGTACTGATTCTGGGTTTGGTCTCTCTCCCTCCAGACCTACACCCCAGCCGCCCACCCTTGAGGGAGGGGGGGGCAGGGTTGTCCATGGGCGTTCTGGAAGCCCGCCTTGGAGGGAGGGTACTGTTACGACCCGAGCGCCGGTCCTGTCCGCGCTCGGGCCACGCATAGCTCGCTGCCGGCCTTGACAGCTGTGGGTTGTATTCTGGCTTCACCGGGCTCTTATTGTGAAGGCGCTCGGTGGCGCTTCCGCCTGTCAAGAGCCGTCACCTGACTGTCATTACTGCTCGTTAGGGCTCGCCCTTATTAGGTGGACGCTGACGGCAGTTAATTGCAGGAGTATCGTCAGACATCATCCAAGCCTCGTCAGACATTCATCGTTCTGGTCTGGTCAGGTTCGTGTGTATTTTCTCGCACTTTGCTCGTTCATGTCATGCCATGCTTTAGACCGTAAGTGGCTAGGGTTAGCCTTACAGCCCCATGCTCAGTGTTCAGTGTTTTTTCATCACAGTCATAGTCTTGTATGTGTGTCTCGTGTTTTGTAAATAAATCACCATCATTGTAAACTCATCAGTGGACTCTTGGCGTCTTATGGTGATCCACGAGGATCACCATAAGACATGACATGACATGACAGTTAAGCCCCATTCAACCTATTTGCATATGCATGTGCCAGCAATTTATAATCATTACATAATAGTGTGGTCTCTGGTCAGATGAACTCAAGACAAACAAAATATATACAGAGGTTCTTTATTCTAAATGAAAAACTGAGTTCTTTTAAAATAGACAAATCTTAAAGAAAAACTGTTCACAAACTGAGTAATCAATAACTATAGTGGCTTGTCTTCCTGTTTAAATTAGAATACAAAACCCACATTAACAATAAGAAAACCAACAACAGTTATACTTATTAAACAGTAAAATACACACATAATACTAACTTTTTGCTGAATTGCTAAGGGCCCACTCACAAATGCACATCTCAGATCCAAACAGTTCTAAAACAACAAAAGAGAATACATCATCTTCATTTCAAGTCAATCATAACAATAAAACAAGAAATAACACAATACATCATAAATACCATTAATGACAAGGAAAGCCCATGGCCCTCATTAGCCCTGCAAGATCATTTGATTATTTTTTTTTTTGTATACTTTATTGATCCCCAGAGGGGAAATTGAGGGCATCCACCTGGATGGATTTGGCCTTCCACCATGTAAACCATAAAGAATCAGTTAGCCTTAGGTAATAGCGGGGGAGCTAACTGAGGTTCTGGCTGGATCGAAGCTCAACTACAGAGGCGGTAAGCCGTGGAGCTAACAGCCAAGGAGTTAACCGAGGTTCCAGACAGATCGGCGCTCAACTACAGCTGGTTCAGTTGGTTTATGTTGTTTTGTTTCCATTAAATCTATATTAAAGTCACCACAAATAAAGATATCTTTTTGTCTTATTTTTGTATATATCTTTCTATACCATTTCTAATTTTTTTAATATCAGATCCTGGTGCTCTATATGTACAACTTACTATTATGTTTTTTCTATTTTCCATCGTAATTTCAGTTGTTAAATATACCATAATTTCATTCACTGTTGATGTCATGCTGTCCACTTTTTTACTTTTTAAATTTCTATCAATATACAGTGCTACCCCTCCACCAATTTTACATTTCCTATTTTGTGTATGCATCTCATATCCATGTAGTTCAAAATTTACTGTACATCTTTTTCTTTATTAATCCATGTTTCAGTTATTGCTATAATCCTAAATAGGGTGTTAAATTGATTTAAAAATTCCTTAATTCTATCAAAGTTGGCATAGAGACTCCTACTATTAATATGTACTAGTACATACCCGTGCATACCCATCCATGCCCATAGAAACCAAGTATAAGCAAGTATTTCTGCATGCCCATTGCTGAAGGGTCTCCTCCTGTCTCAGACGCCTGTGTTGTTCACAGTCATGCCTGCGGCGTACTGCTGGAACCTGAGGTGTTTCATGTTCACGCCATCTTTTCTGATGTGCAGCAGTTCTCCTCATTCTATTGCTCTCCATCTGCTGGGTCTTCTTCTTCTTCTTCATTCAGACCACTGGTTGAGGGATAGGTGCGTCGTAATTTCGGTTCATGGGCAGGATCATGAAAATAGATCTGAGCAAAAAGTGGCTTTCGACCCTGTTCAGGAAGGCCCATGAATGTCCATAGAAACCAAGAAACCGGAGCACCGGGAGAAAATCAGCGCTTTGCTTGGCATTTTACACATTTATAGTGTAGACTGGCATTCTTCAAGGATACACATTTTTACTGTGTCAGCACCTCTTTAAAAACAATATTGCTGAGAAAGTGACACTTTTGCTTAGCTTCTTCATCTCGAACAAGAATACGAAGACTGCTTGATCTGGCAACTCTGCTCGCGGCAATGTAGAATTGGCCATGGCTGCAGAAATCTGTTGTGCAGAAAACACGAACGCACTGTAAAGACTGGCCCTGTGACTTATTCACCTTGCCAATTTTGAGCCATATGACATCATAAAGACATATTAGTCTAGTTATCGTGAGTGATGGTCTATATGACACCATAAAGACACATTTGTCTATGAGCCATATGACATCATAAAGACACATTAGTCTAGGCATCATGAATGATGGATATGACATCATAGACACATTGTCTATATGATGGCATCACGAGTCCTATGATGCCTGAGTTCATAGGACGTCCTATAATGATCAGGCAGAGATCATAGGCTGTCCTATGGTGTCCTATAAACGTCACACACACACACACACACACTTCTTGCTTTAATAGAGTGATGAAGTGGTAAGAGTGGGGAGTGGCACTGAATTGAGTTACAATATGGCGTGCATTTAGGGCGCATATATGGTATGCATGTATGGTATGCATTTTCCCTCACATATATTTAGTAGGCATGACGGTGCATACTCTGGAGGCTTCACGTCTAAACATCCAAGAGGACCTGACCCGGCAGAGACCTCGGGAGGTGTGAAGTGGTTTCTGGGGAGACGGGAAGTCAGAGAGAATGTCCCAGCAGGAGCCCCCGAGGCTGAGGAGTTGAGAGACAATGGAGACGCCAAAGAGCCTCGGAGGCTATAGGGCCTTTTCCACGGGCCCCGCTTTCCCCAGCACCGCACCAGGGCCCCGGTGTTTGTGCATTTTCCATGAGCCCCAGCACCGGTTAGCAGGCGCGATTTTCGTACCTGATTGCGGGCAGGGTCCCGCACGGCCCCGGCTCAGCCGGCCCGGGGCTGTGATGTGACGTCAACAGACTGCTCGCCGCTGATTGGTCAGGTCGTAACGTCACGGTTATAGCGACAGTCTTCCCCGTCTTCTGATAACGGCCATTGCAATATTGTCATGGACTAAGTCGGTCACGGAGTGAATATGATATTAATACAGACAGCGTTGTAGGTTTTGCGGCACTCTACACCGTGGTCCAATGAAGAGGTGCGGAGTTTTCTCTGCTTTGTGGCAGATCCACAGTGAGGAGTGACCCGGACCTATAAGGCTGCACAGAAACCGGAGTTTGGACCAGCTGTAGACGAAAACCATCTATTTATATGGTGAGTGATTTTTAATAATGTGCATCTGCTTGCTTATTTATCCTATTGGTGGTACGGTCACTTTTTTTGAGCCATTACAGTGCTGTTCTGTGCTGGCTAACGTTTTAAAGCTAACTGTAGTGGAGCTGAAATGACGAGGCGATTTTGTATTAAAAACAGGGTTTTTAATGAATAGCTCCTCTATCAAATCTCATCAAGTGTACAGCTTGGCAGAAGGCAAGAGAAAGATCTCTGCTTCGCTCGCTGGTTAAATACAAGCACATATAGGACCACTCATTGAAAAAGCTGACGTAAGAGCCACTCATTGAAAAAGGTAACATCTCCCCGTTATCTTAACCCCCATTGTCCTGCCATCCCCTCTCCCTGTCTTGGGAGGTGATGGGAACTCCCCTTCTCGCTTTAGGGGTAAAGGTGTCGAGTCCATCTCCACTGCCGCGTCTTGGGAGGTCCATTGTCTTTAACCCGGCGTGGGGGATGCTCTGTCCTTTCTAGGTGTGAAGCTCCTTACATATGCTGTCACAGAACATTTCCACTTGTTCTAACATATGTAGATATGGGATATAAGAGTCATATATACCACAGGCCCCCCAAACACTAGGAAAGGACACAGAAAGAATTACAGTCTAAGATAAACAACTATGAAATACTACGTGTTACAACTGTTGCTACTGGAGAAGTTTTCTAGCAGCCATGCTCCTAAGAAAGCTCAGTGGTAAACATAACAGCATAGTGAAATCATAAGTAGCCTTAAACTGTTGTAGCACAATTAGTGAATAATTGCGGGGTGGTTGGTATCAGTCCTTGTGCTGTTTGGGCTTTATCCTTCTCCCAAAACTGCTGTAGGTTGGCTTAGGTGTCCCGCTGGGACCTTCTCGTGGTGAATCTGCATTGTGGGAAAGAAAGAGATTATTTGTTCCCTGCCTGGGGGCTGAAACTTTTCCTCTGGGGGGTCTACCACGCCGAGGCGCTCGTGCCACCTGTGTAGGCTCGTCTCTCAGCAAGAAGGCAGGTTTGAGTCTGTCAACACTGACCACTTCCTTTCTGTCCCCATAATCAAGCACAAAGTGTTTGTCACCATTTTCCAGCACTCTGAACGGGCCATCATAAACTGGGCGTAACGTTGGTTTAATAGCTTCATGCTTAACAAAAACGAACTCAGCGTTTTTCAAAGTTTGAGGAAGAAAAACTCGTGGAAAAGAGTGATGAGCTGGACCGTGGAGTCCAGTGGACAGTGGAGTCCACTGCTGCCTAAAAACCTTGGGACGGGAAAGTGTCCTGGTTCTGGGTTCTCTGGTAAAAATTCTCCTGGGAGTCTGATAGGCTGGGCAAAAACTAATTCTGCAGGAGAAGCGTCTAAATCCTCTTTAGGTGCTGCACACAACCCCAATAAAACCCAGGGAAGTTTATTAACCCAATTTGTGTCCGTTAGTGAGGCCCTGAGGGCAGCCTTTAAGGACCTGTGAAAACACTCGCATAACCCATTAGCCTGAGGGTGATAAGCGGTGGTGCGATGAATTGTTGCCCCTAAACTGTTAGACATGGCTGACCAGAGCTCTGAGATAAATTGAGGCCCTCTGTCTGACGTGATGTCTGATGGAACACCGAAACGTGCCACCCAGTTTGCTAGAAAAACGCGAGCGACTTCCTCCGCTGTGGTTGACGCTAGAGGGACTGCCTCTGGCCAGCGCGTGGTGCGGTCTATCATTGTTAGCAGGTGTGTGAAACCTTGGGAGGAAGGTAGCGGCCCCACGAGGTCGACGTGAATGTGGTCGAATCTTCTAGCAGGAATTGGAAAAGGCTCCAGAGGGGCCTTTGTGTGTCTGTGTATTTTGGCGCATTGACAAGGAATGCAAGTTTTTGCCCATTCTCTTACGTTTTTGCGCAGGCCTGACCACACAAACTTTTCAGCAACCATTTTGACCGAGGCGCGCACACCTGGGTGCGCAAGGGAGTGAATTGCATCGAAAATACGGCGGCGCCAAGCAGTTGGTACTAACGGGCGAGGTCGGCCGGTTGAAACGTCGCATATTAGGGGAGGCACGCCGTCACGCAACTTTTTTTTCTCCAGCCTTAACCCTGTTGGTCCAGACAGGAGCGCGCGCACGTCCGCATCACTACCTTGTTCTTCCGCCATGGCTGCATAATCTATCCCTTCATGGATAGGTGCTGCATATGTGTTTGCGTTAGAGAAAAGCTCAGCTGCTGAAGCAGTGTAATCTGTCTCCTCGTGCTCTGGCGGTGCCACAGCGCGAGAGAGACAGTCCGCTACTACGTTAAGTTTGCCCGCTACATGTCGAATGTCTGTGGTGAACTCTGAAATCGCAGCTAGCTGTCTTTGTTGTCTGCCCGACCAAGGTTCTGAAATTTTAGCCATAGCAAAAGTGAGCGGTTTATGGTCCACAAAAGCCGTGAAACTCCGCCCTTCTAACCAGAACTGGAAGTGGCGGATGGATAAATGGAGCGTCAGCAGCTCCCTGTCAAAAGTGCTGTATTTGCGTTCCGTCGGGTTTAACGATTTGCTAAAAAATGCTAAAGGTTGCCAGACCCCCTTGACAAGTTGTTCTACAACTGCCCCTATGGCCAAGTCTGAAGCATCTGTGGTTAGAGCAATGCGGGCCGAGGGATCTGGATGGACTAACATTGTGGCGTTAGCTAGGGCGTTTTTAGCTTCCGCAAAAGCGCGTTCGCGTTCCGGGGTCCATTCGACCGCGTTGGAAGCTTTCTTTTTTTTGAGCGCGTCATACAGGGGCTGCATGAGCTGAGCTGCATGAGGGAGGAAACGGTTGTAAAAATTAACCATCCCCAAAAATTCCTGTAGCGATTTGACCGTTTGGGGCCGTGGAAAACCTTCTATCGCATGAATTTTGTCTGGAAGCGGAGCTGCCCCTTTCGGGGAGACTCTGTGTCCCAAAAAATCAATTTGCGATACGCCGAATTTGCATTTGGCTGGATTAATTATTAATCCGTGCTCTTCTAGCCTCTGAAAAACGGTAGTGAGATGCTGCTCGTGCTCTTCCTCCGATGAGCTGGCTACCAGCATGTCGTCAAGGTAGACGAAAACAAAGGGGAGGTCACGTAAGACTGCGTCCATCATACGTTGAAAAGTCTGAGCAGCACCTTTGAGGCCGAAAGGCATTCGCAGGAATTCAAAAAGGCCGAAAGGGGTTATAACCGCTGTTTTAGGAATGTCTTCAGCTCGGACTGGGACTTGGTGATAACCGCGGACTAAGTCTATCTTTGAAAAAATCCGCGCGCCCGCTAAATGCAGTGAAAAATCCTGTATATGAGGGATGGGGTAGCGGTCATGCGCTGTGGCGCTGTTTAATCTGCGGTAATCTCCGCACGGTCTCCAAGAACCGTCGGATTTCGGAACCATGTGAAGTGGTGAAGCCCAAGGGCTCTTTGAACGTCGGCAAATGCCTAATTTTTCAAGAGCTGCAAATTCGTCCCTTGCTATGTTGAGCTTGGCCGCGTCTAAGCGGCGAGCTTTGGCAAAAACGGGAGGTCCCGTTGTTGGAATGAAGTGTTTAACCCCGTGTTTGGCTACAGTGGCTGAGAATTTGGGGGTTGTGAGTGCTGGAAATTGGGTGAGGAGTTGCTCAAACTTACCTCCTGCCGTAGTGACGTTGGCCTGCACAGGTGGGGGAGAAACTCGAGCTGAGCATGGAATAGAAGCAAAAGATAGTGCATTAACCAGGCGCCTATTTGCAAGATCCACTAATAACCCATGTGCACGCAGAAAATCTGCGCCTAACAAGTTAAAGCTCACCGCTGCTACAACAAATGTCCATCTGTAGCTGCGGCCGTGGATGAGGAGGTGCAGGCTCTTTTCCCCGAACGTGTCGATGTCAGAGCTGTTGGCTGCCACTGCTCCGTTGCCCCGGGTGCCCATGGTTCGATCTGCGTGGGAGGGCATGACGAAACTCAGCTGAGGTCCCGTGTCGATGAGGAACTGCTTGCCTGTGTATCCATCCGTCACGTATAACAGCTTATTCTTCTCGCCGAGAACTGCTGCTGTTAATGGCCCTCGGCTTTGGCGTTTCCACGACATCGTAAACTTGCAGGGGGGAACGCATTTGCGGGCTTTTTCTGCGAAGCAGTGGTGATAATAGCAGACGTCGTTCTGCTCGTTGCGCTTGGGCCGCGCCGCTGTCACCGTGTGTTGAGTCTCTCCAAGGCTCGGGGTGTCAGTTTTCAGATCTGCGGATGCCACTGTGGGTGTCCGTTCTCTGCAGGCGTTGACGAGCCGGTAAGCCTCGTTGGCCAGTGTGCGGAAATCCTAATGATTATTGCACTTCATACTGGCGAGTGTCCCTCTCAAATGCGGTGGTAGCGTGCTGAGGAAAATGAATTGGAAAAGGAAATTATCATTATCCTCCTCCTTGAGTTGTAGCAAATCCTCCATGAGGGTCCTCGGATTGCTCCCTCTGTGGCCGTAGACCGCCAGGATCCTCTCGGCTCTTTCCTACGCTGACGGGACATAATTCGCCACGATGGTCGCCTTGAATGTCTCATATTTGTCCCGGGCTGGTGGTCGCCGGACCAAGCTCCGCACACACTTCGAAGTGGCGGAGTCGAGTTTGGAGACGATATGGTAAAACTTAATATCGTCTGCTGTGATGCCCGCCAGTACAAACTGGGCTTCAGCTTGCTGAAACCAAGAGGCGGGGTCTTCTCGCCAGAAGTCTGGCAGGTTGACAGCAACGGCGTTCGCGCACACCATCACTGTTGTGTCCGCCGGGTGAGAGTGCCTTGCCTCGGCACTCACGGCGGTGCTGGAGCTCGGTTGAGCTCTCTCAGTGCCCTCTGCCGTGGGGAACAGCTGTCTGCTCGTTCCCTCGTCTGCGTCGTCGCTGGCGTATGCCAGAGTCACCATGGATGAGCAGCTTGAAGAACGCCTCCGGTCCATATTCTCGCGTCAGGGTCACCAGTGTAGTGGAGCTGAAATGACGAGGCGATTTTGTATTAAAAACAGGGTTTTTAATGAATAGCTCCTCTATCAAATCTCATCAGGTGTACAGCTTGGCAGAAGGCAAGAGAAAGATCTCTGCTTCGCTCGCTGGTTAAATACAAGCACACATAGGACCACTCATTGAAAAAGCTGACGTAAGAGCCACTCATTGAAAAAGGTAACATCTCCCCATTATCTTAACCCCCATTGTCCTGCCATCCCCTCTCCCTGTCTTGGGAGGTGATGGGAACTCCCCCTCTCGCTTTAGGGGTAAAGGTGTCGAGTCCATCTCCACTGCCGCGTCTTGGGAGGTCCATTGTCTTTAACCCGGCGTGGGGGATGCTCTGTCCTTTCTAGGTGTGAAGCTCCTTACATATGCTGTCACAGAACATTTCCACTTGTTCTAACATATGTAGATATGGGATATAAGAGTCATATATACCACATTTTAATTTGCTAGCTAGCAAGTACCAACTGGTGAATCGTGCATGTTTTCTCCTAAATATTCGCTTGTCAGAGCAAAACGATGAAATATGTTAATCCTGGTTAAAGTCCTGGTTTGCGTTTTTTATTCCACTTTGGTCCTGGGCATTAAATTGTGTGCTGTTCTGTGATGGCTAACGTTTTCTAGCTATAACGTTTGCTGAAGCCACAGTAAAAACAAATGATTTTTAATGTAACGCAGCCCCTGAAAAATCTACCGAAGCGCAGCTACATGAAAACTGTGGTTAAATACAACAACAAAGTACTTTATTGTCACATTCAAATAGTAATCGCTCCTGTTTTGTTTTTCTTTTGAATACTTGGATGAAATATGGTGGGCAATATAAGCTGCGGCTTCAGCCATCACCCATTTCAGATAACCTATGTTGAACTGTCTAATCAGAGGAGTTATTGTTTATTTTGACCTTGTTAAATTTTTTTCTCCTTTGTTATATTATTCTATTTTATTTTAATCTTTACCTTTAATCAACCCGAAATTAAGATTCATTCATTAATTCACATTCCACCACTGGCTTTTAGCAACAAGTGTATTTCCCAAATATGTGTTAAACTTGCTTTAACTAACCACCACCCATTTGTCTTTTGTGTAGGCAAGACGGAAAATGTCCACCCCAACTGGACCTTGCCTCACTATTTACAGAGATGCAGGCTGAAGATCTGCTGGACCAGGACCAGGGCCGATCCGGTTGCTTCTCAGTGAGGGAGCGTGGCAGCCGTGTGTGACCCATTCAAATTTTATTCTTTTTTACAGTTTGAATTTTGCACATTCTGAATAATCTGGAATTTGCTGCTGATTGTAATAAAGAATTTAGTGACTTAAGTGTTTGCATCATGATTTTCCATTTTGTCTGTTAAGACACCGTTGGGAAAAGAGTCAACTGTACAAAGGATTTATCTGTGACCTTGAAAATAAAGGCTCATTTTTAAGAAAAAAGTAACCAACACAATAATTTTATTAACTGAACACTGTATTGTTGGATGTATATGGAGGAATTCTGGGTCATATTAGCATCTGCTCTTCATCATAATGGGTTTTGGGCAGGGGTGGCAAAGACCCTGCAGGCTTTACCTCCAACCAGTGTCTTCAACAGCAGACTCCACTGAACTTCTTCCACTGACTGATCAGTGAGAACACCTGCTGAAGAGACTGGGTAGAAGAGAGAACCTGCAGTGTCTTGACCCCCCATGACAACTGATTGGAAGCCCCTGGATTAGGTTTAATGGGATTTAAAATTTAACACAAACTGCTTTATGGTTCATAATATTATATAATACAATATGGCTCATAATTTTGATGAGACTTATACCCAACCAAAAGTGATTTCTCAAAATGCTGGATTGCTCTTAGCTTTGCCAATCTTTCAGTGTTTAATTTGTGCCACATGGTGGTAACCTTCAGATATATAAAAAAGAGACATCTGCCAAAAATTCACAGGTTTATTGTCAGTGCAATTCCCAGTGCAATACTACATGAATGCATGTATAGTACATTGTTGATGCAGAGAATATACATTTCTACAGTACATGTATCGAGGAAATCAATTATTTTCCATGTGACCTTATGACTGCATTATTTTAATTGCCTTTTTGTAATTAAACTTTTTATTGACTTTATACAAGATGGTACTACACATACTGATCTTCCAAGTATCACATCAGTCTCCAAAAAGGTTAAATAGGGTGAAAAAAAAATATATGTATACATATACTGGATTACAAAGCAAGGATATCAGTGAGGGAAGGCAATAACCCCCCCCCCCAGGAAAAAAAAAAAAACAGAGAAAGACAGGTCTTCATTAACATTACCTATTTTTAACTATTTTACATAATTGCCTTTAATCCTAGATCAAGTTTGTTTTGGCCTATAATACATCATAACTATAAAATATATCTTATACGTAACTCAGTACTGTTTACTTTTTGAATAGATATTTTGTGGCTAATATAGTTATTAAACTGGCGATCAAGTTGTGTCAGCTGATCAATTTTTTCTATGACCACACCTCAGACTGCTGGAGAAGCAGGTACAGTCTCTCCATGATTTTCACAGAGCAGAGTAATTTGTTATACAGGAAATGAACGTTTCTACAGAAATTCTTAAGCTTGGTGAACCTGTGCAGTCATTAGTGCCAGGCTGATGACAGTGAGAGGCGATGCTGAGCCAGAACGACCATTTCAGAATCAGAATCAGAAAAAGATTTATTGCCAAGTACATTAACAGATCACTGATAACATACAAGAGAATTTGACTTGACACAGTAATGAACCTGCATTTCCGTGCCGCGGCGCATCTGAAACGCGCCTATCAGCAGGAAGGTACAGGTAGCATAAGGATAATACAATAGGAAGGAGCAAAAAAATCATCGATTCAAAATACTGGTTACATAATTAATCAATATTAAGAGTTCAAGGAAAAAAAAAGCTCTCATTGCACATACATTCGCTACACAGGATTCACGAGACACAAGAGAGCAGTGTATCTTTATTCAGTTCTTGGATCAGTGTGTGTGCGGTGTTGAGCAGTGTTAATGATAATAAGAGAGACCCAAGGACACTTGGCAGAAGATGTTTTGTCTGGCTGGCGCCCAGTCCTTATCTGGCGCAGTGCAGCTGACTGTCCAAGGCCTTGTGCTCGATGATTTTGAAAACACAGTTTGCAGACAGCCAGGAGGAATTTTCATGGGGAATGAGCCAAATAGGACTGATCACAGAGAAGGCTTATATTTCTTCTGTAGATTCAGTACTAGTCCTTCATTGCGGGGCTTTAAATCCGTCGTGGAAAGACCTAAGCGAAATCATGATGTAATCCACCTTACGAGACAGTTCTCCAGTAGTCGCTATCAGGGTCTTCTCCAGTTTTTCAATTTGATGGATGCACCTCGCCTGGTCAGCATTTTGATAGGTTGAATCCATCTTCAGCAATTTGCAGTAAACCAGGACAATTCCAGTCCCAATCAGAAAAATCCCGATCACCAATATTACGAAGATAAACAAATCTTCAATATCTTCGATAGAGAGATTAGTGAGACACAGCATTTTCCAATTACCTGTGTCATTTGAAGAGGTAATTTCTCAACAACAGAGCCATCTGAAACACACACACACAGCATACATATTTTAGTACCTAACTTGCAGACATTACAGTGTAGCACGACGTACTTACAGCAAACTAACATTAGCAACCATTAGCTTACCTAGTTTGTATCCTCATGTCTTCGGCTCTCCCAGAAGCTGCAGAACTATTCCAGAGTGTTTAGTCTCGCTGCCCGTACCCTTAGCTGGCGGTGCTTTTTGGTATTTACGGCGAAAAAAGCCACAAACCGAGGAGTCGTCTTGTAGAGCAGCCATGTTATGTTTGTTTGGGTCACGCGCTTCACGTCACGAGAGTGAAGCACCGCCTTGCTGTTAAGAAATCCCACCCAGCCGCGGCCGGGCTGCAGTGCTGTTGAAAAGCAATCGAGGGACCATGGAGCGGCGCCGACCCGAGTCGTGTTCTCGGGCCGAGGCTGACCGGGGTCCATGGAAAAGTGCCTTATATGTTTACTGAAGGACTGTGGGTTGGAGATGCGGTATTTGATGTTGGGGTTTTTTGTGTCTCTGGAGAGTATAAGAGCTGTGAAGTATGATTGTTCTGCCTCTTTGCTGAGATACTTTTCTTGTTAGAGGATGTAGACTCCAAATAAACCTTTCCTGAGAAATAAACTCAGTCTCGTTTGTGAAGTCATCCTCTACACTGGTGACCTACGACAAACCATGGCCGGTGGCGGCGAGCTTTCCGCGCCGGACTCTTCAGGAGCCTACCAGGTTAACGCAGCTACCACACTACAGCTGCCCGATTTCTGGCAACATAACCCGCGCTCCTGGTTTACCACTGTGGAGGCGCAGTTCCACCTTCGGGGAATCTCAGCAGATGCAACGAGGTTCTACCATGTCGTCGCGAAGCTGGACAGCCTCACAGTGCAGCGGGTGGAGAGCCTGACCAACCACCCGCCCCAAGACGACAAGTATGGCGCACTGAAAGCCGCCCTCATTCGAGCCTTCACTCCCTCGCTGGGAGAGCGAGCAGAGAAGCTCCTGGCGCTGACAGAAGGGGAAGCAGACAGGCCGGCAGATCTGATGGCGAAGATGATGAGCCTGAGAGGCGAGGATGACGACAGCTTTATCTTCGCCCACCTCTTCCTCAGAACGCTACCGCCAGCAGTGAGAGTCACCCTGGCCAGCTCACAGCTACCCAATAACCGTGACTACCACGAGCTGGGCCAGGAGGCGCAGTGGCTCGTCGACGCCCATAGACGGCACACAGCCACGACGGCAGCGGCAGAGCTGAACGCACCCCCGCGAGATGAGGGGAGACCAGAGGCTGCAGCACCGGATCCACTGACGTCGGCAGCGGCAGAGGCCAGGAGAAGCGGAGCTGACAACACGAGAGAGCGCTCGAGAGAGCGCGCAGATGCGCCCCACCATGCCGATACCAGCGCCAGGGAAACGCCAAGACCGAGAGCCGGTAGCAGCTGCGACTCTCGGCACGAAAAACAAGCTGCTTTTCGTGACAGACGCAAATTCAGGGAAAGAATTCCTGGTGGACACAGGCTCCCAGCTAAGTTTTGTCAAGCCTGCCTACGCAGACATGCTGACGCCTGCCAGCGGACCCCTGGTGTTAGCGGCGAACGGCTCCACGATCAAAACCTATGGGGAGAAGACGATCCTCCTGTCCCTCCACGGGCGCACCTTCGAGTGGACCTTCGTCGTAGCCGCAGTTAGCAACAACATGCTAGGTGCTGACTTTTTATGCTCAAACAGTTTGTTAGTTGATCTTACTAATAGACATATTGTAAATGCACTGTCTTTCTACTCTATCTCCTGCACAGCTCGGGTGGCCCTGCCTTCTGCACATCCCAATGTCACAGCTGCGGGTGGTAAGTTTCATGCATTACTCAATCAGTTTCCAACACTCACGGTCCCGACATTTTCAGCGTCAGTCGCCAAACACGGGGTCGAGCATTTCATAACTACCTCTGGCCCCCCTGTTTTTGCAAAAGCTCGGCGCTTGGACCCAGCTAAACTGGCCATCGCGCACGAGGAATTCGGCAACTTGGAAAAACTGGGCATTGTTAGACGCTCGAACAGCTCTTGGTCGTCACCCCTGCACATGGTACCCAAGGCTGACGGCTCGTGGCACCCTTGCGGTGATTTCCGCAGATTAAATAATGCTTCAGCACATGACCGCTACCCGATTCCGCACATCCGGGATTTTTCGGCACATTTGGCGGGGGCGCGCACCTTTTCCAAAATAGATTTGGTGCGCGGTTATCACCAAGTCCCAGTCCGCGCGCAAGACATACCCAAAACGGCAGTTATAACCCCTTTCGGGCTTTTCGAGCTTTTGCGCATGCCTTTCGGTCTCAAAGGCGCCGCGCAGATGTTCCAACGCATGATGGATGCAGTGCTGCGCGGCCTCCCTTTCGTGTTCGCTTATTTGGATGATATTTTGGTAGCCAGTGCATCCGAAGTCGAACACGAACGCCACCTCACAGCCGTTTTTCAGAGGCTGACAGAACACGGGCTGATAATTAACCCAGTGAAATGCCAATTCGGGGTAGCGCAAATCGATTTTTTGGGGCACCACGTGCCGCCAGAAGGCGCGGTCCCGCTGCCGGATAAAGTGCGCGCGATAACGGATTTCCCCCAACCGCAGACAGTTAAGGCACTGCAAGAATTTTGGGGGATGGTCAATTTTTATAACCGCTTCCTCCCCAACGCGGCACGGCTCATGCACCCATTGTATGTGGCACTAAAGAAGCAAAAACCTGCAGCTAAGGTCGAGTGGTCCCCGGACCGGGAGCGCGCTTTCTCACAGGTCAAATTGGCCCTCGCGAACGCTGCGTTATTGGCACACCCGGTGCCAGCAGCTCGCATGGCGCTAACCACGGACGCTTCCGGCGTGGCAGTGGGGGTGGTTGTCGAGCAACTGGTAGCAGGGAGCTGGCAACCACTTGCGTTTTTCAGCAAAACATTGCGCGATAACGAGCGTAAATACAGCGCGTTTGATAGGGAGCTTTTAGCCCTGCATTTGGCCATCCGCCACTTCCAGTTCTGGTTGGAAGGGTGCCGTTTCACCGCGTTTGTAGACCACAAACCATTAACATTTGCAATGGCTAAAATTTCAGAGCCGTGGTCGGGCCGACAACAGAGACAGCTGGCTGCGATTTCAGAGTTTACCACCGACATTCAACACGTGGCGGGCAAACACAATGTAGTGGCAGATTGTCTCTCGCGCGCAGTTGCACTGCCAGGCCCCCAGGGGGCAGACTCGGTGGCTGTAGACTCGGGCCAGGCTTGCGGCGCGGAAGCGCTCACAGCCCCGGTCTTCGTTGGGTTAGATTATGCAGCCATGGCCGCCGAGCAGGTTAATGATGCGGATGTGCGCGCGCTCCAGTCTGGGCCAACAGGGCTAAGGCTGGAGCACAGGGTGCATCAAAGAGGTATGCCCCCTCTAATCTGCGATATCTCCATGGGGCGCCCCCGCCCCATGGTCCCAGCTGCGTGGCGTCGCCGTGTTTTTGACTTAATACATTCGCTGGCACATCTGGGCGTTCGCGCGTCGATCAAAATGGTGGGAGAGAAGTTTGTTTGGCTGGGGCTGCGTAAACAGGTCAAAGAATGGGCCGCAGCCTGCGCAGCGTGTCAAAGAGCAAAGATACACAAGCACACGCGGGCCCCTCTAGAACCTTTTCACATCCCAGCCAAACGCTTCGACCACGTGCATGTCGACTTGGTGGGACCCCTCCCGCTGTCACAGGGGTTCACACACCTTCTAACTATGGTGGACCGCACTATGCGCTGGCCAGAGGCGATTCCTCTGGCGTCAACCACAGCAGCAGACGTTGCGCGCGCTTTTTTAACGGCTTGGGTCGCGCGCTTTGGAGTCCCATCAGACATAACGTCTGACAGGGGACCCCAATTTGTTTCCGAGCTCTGGTCATCCATGGCACTCAGCCTGGGGGTGAAAATTCATCGCACAACTGCGTACAACCCCCAGGCCAACGGTTTGTGCGAACGCTTTCACCGGTCATTGATAGCAGCCCTCAGAGCGGCTCTCACGGACACAAATTGGGTTGATAAGCTTCCATGGGTTTTATTAGGGTTGCGTTCAGCACCTAAGGAAGATTTGCAAGCCTCTCCGGCCGAACCAGTCTTCGCCCAACCTCTCCGGTTACCGGGAGAATTCCTTCCTGAGAACCCTGCACCAGATCGCCCCCCCGCTCAGCTGCTGCAGAGCGACGCGGGATCAAACACCCTCCCCGGCCCAGTTCATCACAGTTTTCCACCGTTTTTGTGCCTAAAGCCTTAAAGAATGCAGAATTCGTCTTTGTTAGACACAACGCACAGAGGTTAGGTTTAAGACCACCTTATGATGGACCGTTCAGAATGTTAGAAACCGGGGAAAAGCATTTTTTGCTCGATTTGGGAGACAGGAGGGAATTAGTCTGCATTAACAGACTCAAACCCGCTTTTGTGTTAGCTGATGAACAAGTTCAGTTGGCCAGGGCCCCCCGCCGCGGCAGGCCGCCGGGGAAACATTCTGCTAAGCTTTCACAACGATGTGCTAATGACTCTGATCCACAGATGCAAGAGACAGCCACAGGCAGAGCGAGACCTGCTCACAGCAGATATGGCAGGAAATTGAAGCCCAAGCAGTTGGATGTGTGATATGTTGTGCCAATTTTTTTTTCTTTCTGTGTGGATATGTCATGATTCTATGCATCTGGGGTGTAACTTGTCCTTATTTAAATGTTTGGGGGGGGGGGGGGTTATATGGCGCGCATTTAGGGCGCATATATGGTATGCATGTATGGTATGCATTTTCCCTCACATATATTTAGTAGGCATGACGGTGCATACTCTGGAGGCTTCACGTCTAAACATCCAAGAGGACCTGACCCGGCAGAGACCTCGGGAGGTGTGAAGTGGTTTCTGGGGAGACGGGAAGTCAGAGAGAATGTCCCAGCAGGAGCCCCCGAGGCTGAGGAGTTGAGAGACAATGGAGACGCCAAAGAGCCTCGGAGGCTATATGTTTACTGAAGGACTGTGGGTTGGAGATGTGATATTTGATGTTGGGGGTTTTTGTGTCTCCGGAGAGTATAAGAGCTGTGAAGTATGATTGTTCTGCCTCTTTGCTGAGATACTTTTCTTGTTAGAGGATGTAGACTCCAAATAAACCTTTCCTGAGAAATAAACTCAGTCTCGTTTGTGAAATCATCCTCTACAACAAGTTATTTATCTGAGAGACAACAGTTTGTGAAGATGGGAGAATATCTATCTGGGAGTATGAGAATTGCCTGTGGGGTCCCCCAGGGATCATTATTGGGCCCCAAATTATTTAACCTCTTGCACTCCGGGCAATTTTCCTAAAAATGCCAAAAAATAACGTGCCCAAAGTAAATCGAAAGCTGTTCTTCAACCCTTTGCAGCATCTTGGGGTTGGTCTCATTTAAAAGAAAAGACTTTGAATTTTTTGGCAAAAAAAACATAATCTCTCTACGTGCTCCGGCCACTGAGTTACAGTCATCTAAACATACTGAACTTGAAGAAAAAAAATTTGGACAGTGTTTTTTTGGATACAAATGCTTGTAAATAACACACAGCTGTCCGATCCGGCTGGAAAATGCAACAGAAATGTAGAACCAAGTGTTATCCAGCTGAGATCCAAATTTGGTAACAATACCACAAAAAATGAATATTTTACACAGCTTTGTTCTCAGGCTGTTCCCAGGCGTTTTGGAACTGTTGCCAAATTTTGCCAAATGGCACAGTTTGGAAAAACGTCTTTTTGAATAATTCAATGTAGAAGCTTCATTTTAGGCTCAAAGGAAAGGTCACACTCAGGGCTGTGTCTGTGTGTGTGTGGGGGGGGGGTCGTCCCCCCCCCCGCTACCAAGGACAGAGTTCGGCCCTCGCTACATGACGGATTACACTCGTTGCATGTTTCCACAGCAACGCTGTCACAGCGGCTCCCCCCCCCCTCGCTACTGTGTGTGTGTGTGGGGGGGTGTCCCACCCTCCCCGCTCGATACAGAGGATGGACTTCGGCCATCGCTACACAACGGATTAGCCTTATGTGGTGATGTAGGATAGCAGTGCAATCACCACGGCTCCCCCCCCTCGCTGCAGAAGAATAGCGGGGGTGGGGGGGGCGTTCACAGTCTGTACACTGCGAGCAACCCCTTGTACCGCGGCGCACGAACTTCAGACTTCGTGAACCGCACAGCTGTAATTTACTGATCGGTCAAAAGTCATTTTGGATTACAATTTTCAGGAATAGAGAATAATTTAGCTTATAACACCTTACCTCTTCACAGCGGAGTCTTGGCAAACTTGTCTTCCTCATTGTCAGACGAACACGACGCTGGTCCACTCTGGTTCTGGTCTCGCGACTCGATCAAAACATAATTCCATTATTGCGGTTTTGTGCTTCCATGATTGCGGTTTTTGGCGAACGATTTTTCAAAACAAATAACAGTAGTAATTAAAAAAAGACTGGCGAAGGCGTGTGTGTCACTCAGCCTTCGTCGTCAGCCTCCATCGGTCTATGACCATGGAAGAAAACATAACGTCTACTCTGCTGGAACCAATACAAAATAAGCACCGCCTGTGGCCGAACATGCCGATCCATGAATGGCACTCCCTGTCACACAGGTTGCATTTGTGGATGGTCTCCATGCTGCTGGGTCTGTGGGGCTCTTCCTGTGTCCTTTTTTGATCCGCTCCAGCAGTCAGTCTTCACCCAGCCTTAAAAAAAAACAGCTCACGAACTTCTCTGCTTCAACTGGCTCACTGCATTCAAAGCGTTGGGAGGCGGGTCCTCCTTCCTAGGTTTTCATTCATTGGCTCTTCAAGGTTTCAGAAACCCAATTCAAGGCTCTTATTAGTCGAATGAGAGGTCAATCAGATGAACTAATCTGTTTGCGGCTGTGTTTGCAGCTTTTTTTTTCAGTGGCGCTTGGAGGCCACACCACCTACACCACCACCATCAATATCCTTATCATGCGTCATGCGCACGAGGGCGCACGAGTGCGCTCTCGTGCGCCCTCGTGCGCCCTAAGACGCAGAGACTTGCCCGCCCGCGGAACAACGGAGTGCAAGAGGTTAACATATATATAAATGATATATTCCAAGTTTCTAAATTATTAAAAAATAATGTTAATTATTGAAAATGTTAAGGATATCAAATTTTTGGGTGTAATGCTAGATGATAAAGTTAGTTGGAAACCACACGTCAGATATGTACAAAACAAAGTTGCAAAAAATATTGCAATTATACAGTAAATAAACTTAAGCAAGTTCTAGATTACAAATTGCTTCATATCTTCAATTCAATTCAACTTTATTTATATAGCGCCATTTCACAACAACAGTCATCTCATAGCACTATCAACTGTAGGGGGGACCCCCACAGTTGCAGAAAGACCCCAGCAATCAGGCGATCCCCTGTGAGCAAGCACTTGGCAACGGTGGAGAGGAAAAACTCCCTTTTAACAGGAAGAAACCTCCAGCAGAACCAGGCTCAGGGAGGGGCAGTCATCTGCTGCGACTGGCTGGGGGGTGAGGGGATAGAGAAGAAGAAAAGAACAGACATGTAGAGAGCAAACAGCACGATGGGGACTCAATCTATGGGAGAGAACAAACAAATGTTAATGACCAGCAAAAAAAAAATATTTCATAGAGAGTGAGGAAAGGAGTGAGGCCCAGTGCATTACTGGAGGTCCCCCGGCTGACTAAACCTATTAGCAGCATAACTAAGGGAGGGTTCAGAAACACATGATCCCTCCCTAATTGTAGGCTATATCAAAAAGGTAGGTTTTAGCCCTATTCTTAAAAACAGAGATCGAGTCTGACTCCCGAATCCAGATTGGCAGCTGATTCCACAGGAGAGGAGCTTGATAACTGAAGGCTCTGCCTCCCATTGTACTTTTGGAGATTCTAGGTATTACAAGTAATCCTGCATTTTGGGAGCGTAGTGCTCTGTTAGGATGATATGGTAGTATCAGATCTTTTAAATAAAAAGGACCCTGATTGTTTAAAGCTTTGTAAGTAAGAAGAAGGATTTTAAACTTAATTCTACACTCTATGGGAAGCCAATGAAGGGAGGCCAGAACCGGAGAGATATGATCTCTCTTTCTAGTACCTGTTAAAACTCTTGCTGCAGCATTTTGGATCAGCTGAAGACTTTTTAAAGATGTTTTAGGACAGCCTGATAATAAAGAATTACAATAATCTAATCTCGAGCTAACAAAAGCGTGGATCAGCTTCTCAGCATCACTCTGAGACAAGATGCTCCTAATCTTGGCAATATTACGCAAATGATAGAAGGCAGTCTTAGAAACAAATTTAATATGTGAATTGAAGGACAAATCCTCATCAAAAATAACTCCAAGGTTCCTCACAGAGCTATTAAGAGAAAGAGTAACTGCATCCAAACTGAAAGTTTGATTTGGAAAGGAATTTCTAAGGTTTTTTGGACCAACAAGAATGACTTCAGTCTTATCTGAATTTAATAGCAGGAAATTACAAGTCATCCAAGCTTTGATTTCCGTAAGACAGGCTTCTAACTTGGCTAATTGATTAGTATCATCTGGCTTCATTGACAGGTATAATTGTGTGTCATCTGCATAACAATGAAAATGTATACAGTGCTTTCTAATAATGTTGCCTAACGGAAGCATATATAAACTAAAAAGAGTAGGGCCTAGCACAGATCCCTGTGGAACTCCATGACTAAGCTTTGAGCTGAAAGAAAACTCATCATTTACATGAACAAACTGGAACCTATCAGATAAATAAGATCTAAACCACTGCAACGAAGTTCCATTAAGTTCAACATAGTGTTCTAATCTATCAAGTAGAATATTATGATCAATAGTATCAAAAGCTGCACTAAGATCTAAAAGGACAAGTACAGAAACTAGTCCATTATCAGATGCAATGAGGAGGTCGTTAGTGACCTTCGCTAAGGCTGTTTCAGTACTATGATGGATTCTAAACCCAGATTGAAACTCTACAAGTAAACCATTTCCCTGCAGGTGGTCAAATAATTGCGTAGCAACAACTCTTTCTAAGATTTTTGAAATGAAAGGGAGATTAGAGATTGGTCTATAGTTAGCTAAAGCTCCCGGATCTAGCGTTGGCTTTTTGAGTAAGGGTTTAATTACAGCCATTTTAAAAGCCTGCGGTACATGGCCTAAAGTTAATGAAGAATTGATTATATGAAGAATAAAGCTACCAATAAGTGGGAAGACTTCTTTAAATAACCTGGTAGGAATAGGGTCTAAAAGACAAGTTGAAGGTTTGGATGAGGAAACTATTTTGTCTAACTCACAAAGGTCGATTGGAGTAAACTCATCAAGACAGACATCAATAGAAGGAGTTGTAATAGTTACAGTATTTAAGTTAACTGTGGGAAGAATCTGATTGATTTTATCTCTGATGGATGAAATTTTATTATTGAAAACGTTCATAAAGTCCTGACTAGTAAGCTCTAAGGGAATGCTAGGATTGACAGAGTCCTGACTCTTTGTCAACCTGGCTACAGTACTGAAAAGAAACCTGGGATCATTCTTGTTCTCTTCTATTAATGCAGAGTAATAACTCGTTCTAGCTTTTCTAAGAGATTTTTTATAAATTAAAAGATGATTTCTCCAAGCTAAATAGATTTCATCTAAATTAGTAGAGCGCCATTTTCTTTCTAATTGACGAGTCTTCTGTTTTAAGCTACGAGTTTCTGTGTTGAACCAAGGAGTTAAAAATCTCTGATTAGACTTTTTCTTTTTTAAGGGGGCCACCAAGTCTAGAGCCTGATGCAGAGAAGCTGAAACACTATCCACCATGTTATCAATTACAGAAGGAGCAAGCTGTCTATAGCTTATTTCCGTTGTGTTGACACATGGCATAGAGGAAACAATCTGCATAAATTTGGAAACAGCATCATCTGAGAGGCATCTACTGTGATAATATTTTTCTTTAGGAGCCAAATAGTCAGAAATAGTAAAATCAAAGGTTAACAGACAATGGTCTGACAGTACAGGGTTATGAGGAGACACTACAAGATTTTCTATTTCTATGCCATATGTCAGAACAAGGTCCAATGTATGGTGGAGGTAATGAGTAGAATTTCCTACTTTCTGAGAAAACCCAATCGAGTCTAATATTGAATTAAAAGCCACATTAAGGCAGTCACTATCTACAGCCACATGTATATTAAAGTCATTCATTCATTCATTCATCTTCTTCCGCTTAATCCTTTTCGGGTCGCGGGGGGGCTGGAGCCTATCCCAGCATCTTTGGGTGAGAGGCGGGGTCCACCCTGGACAGATCACCAGTCCATCGCAGGGCCAACACAGAGAGACAGACAACCATTCACTCTCACAGTCATACCTAAGGACAATTTAGAATCCCCAGTTTGATGCCAATTAACCTAACTTGCATGTTTTTGGCATGTGGGAGGAAACCGGAGAAATCCCGGAGTAAACCCACGCAGACACGGGGAGAACATGCAAACTCCACACAGATCACTGTTGGTCAGGGGCTGGGATCGAACCCAGGATCCCCCGGCCAAGGGTGAGTTGCTGTGCTGCCGCAGTGCTAACCACTCCGCCACCGCGCCGCCCATATATTAAAGTCCCCTACTATAATTATTCTATCAGATTTCAGCACTAAATCAGCTAAGAAATCAGCAAATTCGGATAAAAATTCTGAATAGGTTGATGGGGGACGATAAACTATGGCAAATAAAATTGGGTTTAACCTGAAATTGCTAAAGTGCCCAACACTGAGGACCAGGCCCTCAAAGGAATTATAACATGTTTTTTGCTTTACATTAACTAGTAATTTGGAATGGTAAATTGTTGCTACTCCTCCTCCACGACCAGAACTTCTGGGATTTTGACAGTTTAAATAACCAGAGGGGGTTGATTCATTTAAACCAACATAATCCTCTTGTCCTAACCAAGTCTCTGTAAGGGAAATTAAATCAATCTGATGATCAATTAACAGATCATGGACTAACAGAGACTTGGGAGTTAGAGACCTAATATTTAATAAACCTCATTTAATTTTTAAATTATGAGGAGGAACAGAGGCCAAATCATTCAATTTAGAGGCTTTATGTTTAATTTGAGTTTTACCAATATTTTGCTTTATCACTTTGGGATGCTTATACATTATATTTTTATTTACTTTGGAGGGAGCAGACAACGATTCTCTGATGGGGAAGACAGGGGCTAAGCTGAGGGGTGGTGGATGAAGAGGAGTTGCAGAGAGGCGTGTAAGACTGCAACTCTGTATTGCAGTCTTACACGTCTTGCATCTTGTATTGCTCATTAGTACTTCCATACTTGACCTATTGTATAGAGGTCTGGGGTAAAAATGATAAAAGTACACTTAATTCATTGCTAATATTACAAAAAAAAGGGCAGTCCATGTTATCCACAAAGTCGAGTATCTTGAACATACTGATTTCTTGTTTTTACATTCAAAGTTATTGAAATTACAGGATCTGGTTGATTATTATACAGCACAGTTACTGTTTAAAGTCAGTAAAAACTTTTTGCCACACAATATACAAAATCGTTTTAGTCAGAGAGAAGGGAAATACAATTTATGGGAGAATACAAAATTTAAAATGCACCTAGTAAGATCTACTAGGAAAAGATTTTGTGTGTCTGTGTGGGATAAAATTGTGGAATGGGTTGGGGGAGAAACACAGGCAATGTCCAAACTGACATAATTGGGTGACCCACGAACAGACGTGGACTCAGAATAAACACAATTATCTTTTATTATAAGAAGTGTGAGTGTGGGTGTGTGCGTGCGTGTAGGAGTGTAGCAGTAGGGCGAGCAGAGCACCGTTCTGACTGGCAACCCTAGGAGGAAACACAGACAGACGGATGAGTGTTTGAGGTATGGAGGATTGTATCAGAGAATGTGCTGTCTTACAAGCAGGCAGGAGAGCTGAGGCACTGAAGAACTCCCGAGGCTCCAATCCAGTCACTCCGTGCCAAGGCCGCTGCTGCTAATGAGGTGAAGAGGTGCAGGTTTGTACAGTATAGGAGAGGTGCAGGTTGTACTGTGTAGGAGAGGTGCAGGCTGTGCTCAGGTCTGTTGCCAGGAGGAGGAAGTCCACCACCAGGAGCTTCTACCTGTGCACAGGGAAGATGGAGAAGAGCAGAGAGTGCAGGAAAGGATAATGGCTTACTTGCCGGTGGGGAGTTCAGACTCCCAGGAGAAGCGCTGAGTAGGACGAAGCAGAGGAGGCGGAACTCCAGAGCAGGATGAGTAGTGTAGGCAAGAAGGTCTTGCCAGATCATGGGGGCGTTGACGTCTCCGTGCAGACCAGAGGGCAGCGCTGCTTAAATAGGCTGCCAGAGTAGGATGAAGAGGTGTACGTGCAGCTGTGGAGATAATTAGGGCAGCAGGCACGCAGAGCAGATCATGACACAAACATCCATATGTATATTTAAATCAACATATAAAGAAATGATTTTTGAACAATATAAAAATAAATGACAGTAATATTACTATGTGTCTTCAATGAAGAAAGGTTGTTATTGTTGAATTTATATATGCTGAGTTATTGTTGAATATACATTTAATTCAATTCAACTTTATTTATATAGTACCATATCACAACAACAGTAATTTCATAGCACTTTCAAATGTAGGGAAAACCACATAACTGCAGAAAGACCCCAACAATCAGACGATCCCCTGTGAGCAAGCACTTAGCGATGGTGGAGAGGAAAAACTCCCATTTAACAGGAAGAAACCTCTAGCAGAACCAGGCTGCGACTGACTGGGGGGTGAGGGGATAGAGAAGATGAAAAGAACAGACATAAAGAGAGCAAACATTAATGGAGAGAAGCCAAGTACATTATTGGAGGTCACCCAGCAGTCTAAATCTATTAACAGCAAAACAAAGGGGGGGGGGGGGGTGGCTAAGAGACACAAGATTCCTCCCTAATCGTAGGCTATATTGAAGAGGAAGGTTTTTACCCTATTCTTAAAAACAGAGATCGAGTCTGACTCCCGAACCCAGATTGGTAACTGGTTCCACAGGAAAGGAGCTTGATAGCAGAAGGCTCTGCCTCCCATTGTACTTTTGGAGATTCTAGGTATTACAAGTAATCCAGCATTTTGGGAGTGTAGTGCTCTGTTAGGATGATAGGGTGATATCAGATCTTTTATATAAAAGGGGGCCTGATTATTAAGAGCTTTGTAAGTGAGAAGAAGGATTTTAAACTTAATTCTAAACTCTATGGGAAGCCAATGAAGGGATGCCAGAACCGGAGAGATATGATCTCTCTTTCTAGAACCAGTTAAAACTCTTGCAGCAGCATTTTGGATCAACTGAAGACTTTTTAAAGATATTTTAGGGCAACCTGATAATAAAGAGTTACAATAATCTAATCTAGAGCTAACAAAAGCATGGATCAGTTTCTCAGCATCATTCAGAGACAAGATGCTCCTCAATCTTGGCAATATTGAGCAGATGATAGAAGACAGTCTTAGAAACAGATTTAATATGTGAATTAAAGAACAGATCTTGATCAAAAATAACTTCAAGGTTCCTTACAGAACTATTCAGAGTAAGAGTAGCGGCATCCAAAACAAGAGTTTGATTTGGAAAGGTATTTCTAAGGTTTTTTGGACCAACAAGAATGACTTCAGTCTTATCTAGGTTTAAAAGCAGAAAATTACAAGTCATCAAAGCTTTGATTTCCTTAAGACAGGCATCTAACTTGGCTAATTGATTACAATCATCGGGCTTCATTGACAGGTATAATTGTGTGTCATCTGCATAACAATGAAAATTATACAGTGCTTTCTAATGATGTTGCCTAACGGAAACATATATAAACTAAAAAGAGTAGGGCCTAACACAGAACCCTGTGGAACTCCATGACTGAGCTTAGTTGGAAGAAAACTCATTATTGAAAAGAACAAACTGAAATCTATCGGACAAATAAGATCTAAACCACTGCAGCCAAGTTCCATTTAGTCCATCATAGTGTTCTAATCTATCAAGTAGAATATCATGATTGATAGTATCAAAGGCTGCAGAAGGATCTAAAAGGACAAGTACAGAAACAAGCCCATTATCAGATGCGATAAGGAGGTCATTAGTGACCTTCACTAAGGCTGTTTCAGTGCTGTGATGAATTCTGAACCCAGATTGAAACTCTACAAATAAACCATTTCCTTGCAAGTGGTCAAATAATTGCATAGCAACAACAATTTCTAAGATTTTTGAAATGAAAGGGAGATTAGAGATTGGTCGATAGTTAGCCAAAACTCCTGGATTGAGTGTTGGCTTTCTGAGTAAGGGTTTAATTACAGCGATTTTAAAAGTCTGCGGTACATGAGCTAAAGTTAAAGAAGAATTGATTATTTGAAGAATATGGCTACCAATAAATGGGAAGACTTTTTTTTAAATAACCTGGTAGGAATAGACTCTAAAAGACAAGTTGAAGGCTTGGATTCAGCTTTATTTATGTATATAGTGTCATATCACAACAAAAGTAATCTCATAGCACTACCAAATGCAGGGAAAATCCCACAGTTTCAGAAAGACCCAGCAATCAGACGATCCCCTGTGAGCAAGCACTTAGTGACGGTGGAGAGGAAAAACTCCCATTTAACAGGAAGAAACCTCTAGCAATGGATGAGGAGATTATTTTATCTAACTCTAAGAGGTCAATTGGAGTAAACTTATCTAAACAGATATCATTTGAAGGAGTTGTAGTAGTTGCTGTACTTAAGTTTACGGTGGGAAGAATCTGACTGATTTTATCTCAAACAGATAAAATTTTATGACTGAAAAAGTTTGAAAAATCCTGACTAGAAGGCTCTAGGAGGATGTGAGGATTGACAGAGTCCTGACTCTTTGTCAGCCTGGCTAGAGTGTTGAAAAGAAACCTGGGGTTATTCTTATTCTCTTCTATTAATGCAGAGCAATAACTTGTTCTAGCTTTTCTAAGAGATTTTTTTATAAATTAGGAGATGATTTCTCCACGCTAAATAGAATTCATCTAAATTAGTAGAACGCCATTTTCTTTCTAACTGACAAGTCTTCTGTTTTAAGCTACGAGTTTAAATTAAATCACCCTTATTGTCATTCAACCGTACAACTAATCATGTACAGCAGAACGAGATTGTGCTTTACCTATCTACAGTGTAAATCACACACACCCCAAGTGCAGAATCAGAGGGCCGCTGCCATGCAAGGCGCCGCCACAGAGCTCCCTCCTCCATTCCATTTATTGCTGAGCACCAAGCTGGATGGCAGGAAGTTCCACTTTTATATGGTCTTTGGCATGACCCGGCCAGGATTTGAACCCCTGCCTCCCGGGTGTGGGGCGGATGCTCTACCAACTGAGCCACCACTCCGGTAGTTTGTGTTAAACCAAAGGGTTAGAAATCTCTGGTTAGACTTTTTCTTTTTTAAAGGGGCCACCAAGTCGAGAGTCTGATGCAGAGAGGCTGTAACACTATCTACCATGCTATCAATTACGGAAGGAGCAGGCTCTCCATCTTTTATTTTCGTTGTGTTGACCCATGGAATAGAGGAGACAACCTGCAAAAATTTGGTAACGTCATCTAAAAGGCATCTGCTGTAGTAATATTTTTCTTTATGAGTCAAATAATCAGAATTAGTGAAATCAAAGGTTAACAGACAATGGTCTGACAGTACAGGATTATGAGGAGACACTACCAGATTTTCTATTTCTCTACCATAAGTCAGAACAAGGTCCAATGTGAGGTAGAGATAATGGGTAGAATTTTCTACTTTCTGGGAAAACACCATTGAGTCTAATATTGAATTGAATGCCTTATTAAGACAGTCACTATCTACATCAACATGTATATTAAAATCCCCTACTATATCTATAGTATATATATATATATATATAGATATACTATATCTATACTATATATATCTATATCCCCTATCTGATTTCAGCACTAAATCAGCTAAAAATTTAGCAAATTTGGATAAAAACTCTGAGTAGGCTGAGGGAGGATGGTAAACTATGGCAAAGAAAATTGGGTTTAAGCTAAGATTGCTAACATACCCCATACTGAGGACCAGGCCCTCAAAGGAATTAAAACATGATTTTTGCTTTACATTAACTAGTAATTTAGAATGGAAAATTGTCGCTACTCCACCTCCATGACCAGAACTTCTGGGATTATGATAGTTAATAACCAGAGGGAGTTGATTCATTTAAACCAACATAATCATCTTGCCCTAGCCAAGTCTCTGTAAGGGATATTAAATCAACCTGATGATCAATTAATAGATCGTGAACTAGCAGAGACGTGGGAGTTAGAGACCTAATATTTAACAAACCACATTTAATTTTTAAATTATGAGGAGGAACAGAGGCCAAATTATTAAATTTAGAGACTTGATGTTTAATTTGAGTTTTACCAACATTTTGTTTAATCATTTTGGGATGTTTAAACATTATATTTTTATTAACTTTGGGGGGAGTAGACAAAGGTTCTCTAAGGGGGAGGCAGGGGCAAAGTTGAGGACTGGTGGATGAGGAGGAGCTGCAGAAAGATGTGTATTTATCAAGTTATGTTGTATTTGTCTTGGGTTATAATATTTTGGGTAACGGGAGACAGACACAATCTCTATGGGGTTATAAACTGAAGACTGATCTAAACAGTGAGGATTATTTGGATTAATAGGATTAATATGAGAAGTGGAAACAAAGAAGGGCTGGTTGGCAGACCCAGGAACTTCAGAGTGAGTTAACGCACCAAATTTCAGTCTCTGTACTAAAAAACGCTGAATGGAATAGAACAGATTGT
Organism: Pholidichthys leucotaenia; assembly: GCA_020510985.1. Classification (NCBI taxonomy): domain Eukaryota; kingdom Metazoa; phylum Chordata; class Actinopteri; order Cichliformes; family Pholidichthyidae; genus Pholidichthys; species Pholidichthys leucotaenia. The sequence continues at coordinate 391,450,096 of CM035844.1, read as the reverse complement.
CCCTTAAAACACGCGCACCAAGTCTAATATATATATGCTGAGTACTATTATTATCGATATCATTATTACTAGAATATTACAACAGAATTTTAGTATTATGATTGTTGTTTAGGATGGAATTATTTGAAGTATTATATAGGCCAGGTGGTATTATTATTATTATTATTATTATTATTATTATTATTATTATCATTATTATTATTATTATTATTGTTGTTGTTGTTGTTGTTGTTGTTAAAACTACTATATGGCTACCTATTATTATGGTTATTATTATTACATGGTTACTTATTCCACCTAGATATTGTAAGCCATGTGATATGGTGATATATATATTGTGATTATGTTGATGATAATATTGTCTCTAATTATATTAAACATACCAGAAATATTTACTTATTATTATTACAGTTATTATTAGATGTTGGTATTATTGCCACTATAAACTCTCATTGTTGTATTATTTCTATTGCATAATTTAATTATAAGATGCATTATATATTATGGTATTGTATAATGAATGTAATTATAGGATGGATAATGACTAGAATGATATTATAATTTACTGGGTATGGAGAAGGGGTGGGACTATATAAGCCCTGGCTTCTTCCCACTCCTTTTGAACAAGGCATTTTTTTATGGGGTTTTTTTATTTCTTGTTTTATTTTTTTTTTGTCTTGATGTTGATGTCAACAAGCCTGTCAGCATTGCATAAACACTTTTACCTCTTTAATAAATACAATGCTTGGCAATCTATAGCATCTCTTTAAAAAAACATTCACATGAAACATATACAAATACATCCAAACTTTCAACCACGTACAAGTATAGTTCATAACATTTTACCTAAAATCACTGGCTTGTTCCAAACACCTCGGGTGTGGCCTTCTGCTTGGGCTGCCTCAGCAGAACAAGAGAACTTGCTGTTTCCTGTCAGGTATTTGTAGTTTTCTCCCCACCCACCCCTTCGGCTGCTGCCTACTAAAACCAGGAAAGAGGCTCAGAAAATGCCATCACCCACTAGTGGAGAGGACACCCCCCCCCCCCCCCCCAAAAAAAAAACAAAAAAAACAAACTGGCTACACTAGTGTTACTGGTCTCCAGTTACCCAGAGAGAGGACATTCTTATTTGGCTTTGGAATTAAGGTGATGAGTCCATGTTTCATTGTGGGAGAAAGGTTTCTTTCTGAAATACACTGAGTGACTCCGTTAAACAGCAATACTCTAATATCGTCCCAAAAGAATTTATAAAATTCTATGGTCAGTCCGTTGATGCCTGGTGACTTGCCTTTATGCATGCTTTTAAGTGCATTATCAAATTCTTTAATTCTAAGAGCATCCTCTATTTGCTGCCTGACAACCTTATCCATCCTTTTATTTGATTCACCAGTTTGTTCAAAGAACCACAGTCATTTTCAAAAAAAACTTTGAATTATACAGGTTACAATAAAATTCTTTAATTCCCTCATTTATTAATGTTTGATCATTAATAATGTTATCATTAACACATAGTTTAGAAATTGTTTTTTTGGCTTGCCTTTTCTTTTCCAAACTGAAAAAAAAAAAAATGAGGCGTTCTTCTCTCCTTCCTCAATCCAGTGAGCTTTAGAACGAATAAATGCTCCTTTGGCTTTTTCAAGGTAAATAGAATCAATCTGAGATTGGAGACTATTTAATTCTGCAACTTCCATGTCTAATAATTTTGTTTTTGAACATAAATTGTTAATAATATCCCTAATAATGTTTTGCTGTTTTAGTTTCTTCTGTTTGGCTAAGAATTTAGTGGTTGTTATTGCAACCTGTTTAACTTTAAAGTTAAACCATTCCCATCTACAGTACCTGTATCTGTCAGTTCCATACTAAAAACCTCCTCTACCAATTTTTTAACATTCTGGCAAAAGTTTTGATCTTTTACAAGGGGACTATTAAACTTCCACAAAGGGTTATAAAAAGAATCATCTTTGCACCATGACAAGGCCAATGTTATTGCACAATGATCTGTAAGAGGTGAAGGAGAAATATCACATTTAAAAAGGACATTTACTAAACTGTTAGAAATCATCCAATAATCCAAACATGAGCACATTGTGTGAAGCACTGAACCAACTATATTGCACAGCTGAGGGATTTTTCATTCTCCAGCAGCCAGTTAAATTTAATTCTGAAATAGTATCATCATAGTTGTGGGACTGTCCCTTAGGGGGTCTACGATCTAGCCAGAGATTAGGAACCAGATTAAAATCTCCACACATTATGATTTTATCAGTATTATATCTTCCATTCTTTTATTCAATTCCTTAGCGATGAAAGAAAAGTCCTATTCTGACATTTTTTGTTATACCCATAAACACACAATAAAATGTAATTAATGTAGTTCATATATCCATATCTGCATATGTATAGACACAGGGGGATGTTTTGTGATTGCATGTGTGGGATGACCTCACGTCTCAGAAGAGGACAATAGGTCTGGACCGCCTGCGGAGAACAACGAGGAGATGGAGGCGCGGCGGTGAAGACCTGAAAAGACTTCCTGACCCCCCAGGGTCAGGCGAAGGAATGGGAGGACATTGGAAGGAAACATTGGATGATTGGAAGGATATGACAAGGATGTGTGATGTTGGCTTTTGTTGTGTGATGTATAAATATGGGGGTCTGACTGCGATCAGTCTCTTTCTGCTTTGGGGTGAGACATGTTGGGGATGTGAAGCCGACATTAAATCTGAATTACAAAACCATTCAGCTTCTTCATTTCACGTTCCCCACATTGGTGACCAGACGTGAGAATGGATGAAAGGTGTTCTCCCGTTGCAGACTCGTCGGAGGCGGCCCGAGCAAGCGCCGTCGCCATCAAGCTCCCAGAATTCTGGCAGAATGACCCGAACTCGTGGTTCAAGCAGGCTGAGGCACAATTCACGCTCGCAGGGGTGACGGCAGACGAAACCAAGTTCTATCATGTCATCGCTAGGCTCGACGCCGGCACAGCACAATGCGTGCGGAGCGTGATACAGCAGCCGCCCGTCAGCGACAAATACGAGGAGCTGAAGGCTACTCTCATCGAGAGTTTCATGCCCTCAGCCAAGGAAAGGGCCAAGAGACTACTGGCGATGTATGGCCAAGGAGGGCGCAGACCGATGGCCCTGATGGAAGACATGCTTCAGCTGAGGGAGGTAGACAACGACAGCTTCCTCTTTCAGCACATCTTCCTCAGCAGTCTCCCGACGCACATGAGAGGGACTCTGTCCAACATGCGTTGTAAGACCCAGCAGGATTTCCACGCACTGGTCCGGGAAGCACAGCGGCTCCTCAACTCCTGAGGCGAGCAGATGGCCACAGCAGCAGCGGCGGACCTCGGTGCAGAAGCCCAGGGCATCGGGGAGCCAGAGACAGCGGAGCAAATCCCACCCACTATGGCAGCGACGCGGCCACGACGCAACAGACGAGACGACCTCTGTTACTACCACCGGCGATTCGCTGAGAGGGCATACAAGTGTGTGCCACCGTGCAGTTTCAAGAGCTCGGGAAACTCCAAAGCCGGGAACCGTTAGCAGCTACGGCTCTCGGCGAGACCATCAAGCTGCTCTACATCACTGATGAAGGCTCCGGGCGACATTTCCTCATAGACACCGGAGCTCAGGTGAGCTTCATCACCCCGACCTACGCTGACCGAGTGGCTGGACCCCGCGGCAATGGGGCAATGGCTGCGAACGGCTCGAACATCAGCACTTATGGTGAAAGGACCTTGTCTCTGTCCTTACACGGCCGCACTTATGAGTGGACTTTTATCATAGTGGCGGTGAGTTTCAACATGTTAGGTGCTGATTTCTTATGTTCACATGGGTTGTTAGTTGATCATGCAAACAGACGCTTAATCAATGCACTGTCATTCTCTTCTATCCCCTGTGCAGCTCGAGTGTCCCCACCACCCGTGCAGGCCAACGTCGCCACAGCAGGAGGTAAGTTTGACAAACTCCTCACCCAATTTCCAGCACTCACAGTTCCCAAATTTTCGGCAACAGTAGCGAGACATGGGGTGGAGCACTTCATCTCCACAACGGGCCCCCCTGTTTTTGCTAAAGCTCGGCGCTTAGACGCGACCAAGCTCGCCATAGCATGCGACGAGTTCGCCAGCCTGGAAAAACTGGGCATTATTCGGCGTTCGAAAAGCCCATGGGCTTCGCCACTGCATATGGTCCCGAAAGCTGACGGCTCCTGGAGACCTTGCGGCGATTATCGCAGATTAAACAATGCTACAGCGCATGACCGCTACCCAATCCCTCACATCCAGAATTTTTCACTACATCTGGCAGGTGCGCGTATTTTTTCTAAAATAGACCTGGTCCGCGGCCACCACCAAGTCCCAGTCCAAACTGAGGACGTCCCTAAAACGGCCGTAATAACCCCTTTTGGTCTTTTTGAGTTTCTGCGCATGCCGTTTGGCCTTAAAGGCGCAGCACAAACATTTCAGCGTATGATGGACGCTGTGTTACGCGATCTTCCTTTCGTGTTTGTCTACCTCGATGATATTTTAGTCGCCAGCACGTCTGAGGAGGAACACAAAAATCACCTCACTACAGTTTTTCAGAGGTTGGAAGAACATGGGTTAATAATTAATCCAGCCAAGTGCCGATTCAGCGTGGCGCAGATTGATTTTTTGGGACATCGTGTTTCCCCAGAAGGGGCAGTCCCATTGCCTGATAAGGTGCGCGCAGTGGCAAATTTTCCCCGACCACAAACGGTCAGATCGCTGCAAGAGTTTTTGGGAATGGTAATTTTTTACAACCGTTTCCTCCCCCGCGCAGCTCAGCTCATGCAGCCATTATATGCCGCACTTAGAAAGCAAAAGCCCTCCAACGCGGTCGTGTGGTCCCCGGAGCGGGAACGCGCATTCGTGGAAGTAAAAAGAGCCCTGGCTGACGCCGCACTTTTGGCCCACCCCGACCCCTCGGCCCGCATAGCGCTTACCATAGACGCATCAAATTTGGCCATAGGGGCGGTCGTGGAGCAGCACGTGGACGGGGTTTGGCAACCGCTAGCGTTTTTTAGCAAATCCTTAAACGAAACCGAGCGCAAATACAGCGCGTTTGACAGGGAGCTGTTAGCGCTGCATTTGGCCATTCGCCATTTCCAGTTCTGGCTGGAAGGTCGGCGTTTCACGGCTTTTGTTGACCATAAACCGCTCACTTTTGCGATATCTAAAATCTCAGAACCTTGGTCGGGCCTGCAACAAAGGCAGCTGGCCGTAATTTCGGAATTTACCACGGACATTCGGCACGTAGCGGGCAAACTCAACGTGGTGGCAGACTGCCTCTCCCGCACCGTGACATCATCAGGGCACGCGGAGGCAGATTATACTACCGCACCCGCAGGGCGCAAGGCCAACGTGGAAGCATACGCGGCCCCAGTTCACGTAGGGATAGATTACACAGCCATGGCAGCAGAACAGGGTAGTGACGCGGACGTGCGCGCACTCCAGTCTGGACCAACAGGGTTAAGGCTGGAGAGCAGGGGCTTGCGTGACGGTGTGCCCCCCTTAATCTGCGATGTGTCAACCGGGCGACCTCGCCCGGTAGTCCCGGGCCGCGTGGCGCCGCCGCGTTTTTGACTCGGTTCACTTCCTGGCGTACCCGGGAGTGCGCGCTTTGGTGAAAATGGTGGCGGAGAAGTTTGTTTGGCCGGGCCTGCGTAAGCACGTAAAGGAGTGGGCAAGAACATGCATGTCTTGCCAACGTGCCAAAATTCACAAGCACACGAAAGCTCCTTTAGAACCGTTCCGAATCCCAGGAGGTTTGACCATGTGTATGTCGACCTCGTGGGCCCCCTCCCATCGTCGCAGGGGTTCACACATCTTTTAACAATGGTGGACCGAACCACACGTTGGCCAGAAGCGGTTCTGCTGACGTCAACTATGGCCGCAGAGGTGGCTCGCGTTTTTTTAACGACCTGGGTAGCGCGTTTCGGAGTCCCGTCGGACATCACGTCTGATAGGGGGCCGCAGTTTGTCTCAGAGCTCTGGTCTGCGATGGCCAGCAGCTTAGGGGCGACAATCCATCGCACTACCGCGTATCACCCCCAGGCTAATGGTTTATGTGAGCGTTTTCATAGGTCTTTGAAGGCTGCCCTCAGAGCGTCACTAATGGATGCAGATTGGGTTAACAAACTACCATGGGTCTTATTGGGGTTGCGCTCTGCGCCCAAGGAGGATCTAGATGCCTCCCCAGCAGAATTAGTTTTTGCACAACCTCTCAGGCTCCCCGGTGAATTCTTACCAGAACATCCAGAGCCGGGGCGCCTCCCAGCTCTGAGGCCATTAAGCAGCACGGGAGCGGACATGCTCCCGGGCCCGGTTCATCACACTTTTCTGCGGGTTTTTGTTCCCCAGGCTTTAAAAAATGCCAAATTCATTTTTGTTAGGCACGAGGCTTTAAAGTCAACCCTCCGCCCACCATATGATGGTCCTTATAGAGTGCTGGAACCTGGAGATAAGCATTTTGTGCTGGATTTGGGGGATAGAAAAGAGACAGTCAGCATTGACAGACTCAAGCCTGCCTTCATGTTGAGTGACGAGCCTGCACGGGTGGCGGGAGCACCTCGACGTGGTAGACTCCCCAAGGGACACGTCCCAGCCCCCCCGCAGGAATCAAATAACCACTCTTTTCCTCAAGCTGCAGATTCCTTGCAAGACAGCGCCGCTGGGACGCCGAGGCAGGCGTACAGCAGATTTGGAAGACGGTTAAAACCCAGGCGACACACAGACTGATGTGATTGTGATAATGTGTTTTAAGATATGCTGTCGGGGTTATCATGGCAGTTTTAAGGCGGACATGGGGCATAGACTATACTGTTACTGTTATCACCGTGCTTTTAATGTGATCAACTTGTGTAGTTATACCAGTCATGTCATCATATTCTGTGAACCTAAACATATTGTCCTTAGACGTTTGGGGGGGGGGGACTGTAGTTCATATATCCATATCTGCATATGTATAGACACAGGGGGATGTTTTGTGATTGCATGTGTGGGATGACCTCACATCTCAGAAGAGGACAATAGGTCTGGACCGCCTGCGGAGAACAACGAGGAGATGGAGGCGCGGCGGTGAAGACCTGAAAAGACTTCCTGACCCCCCAGGGTCAGGCGAAGGAATGGGAGGACATTGGAAGGAGACATTGGATGATTGGAAGGATGTGTGATGTTGGCTTTTGTTGTGTGATGTATAAATATGGGGGTCTGACTGTGATCAGTCTCTTTCTGCTTTGGGGTGAGACATGTTGGGGATATGAAGCCGACATTAAATCTGAATTACAAAACCATTCAGCTTCTTCATTTCACGTTCCCCACAATTAACGTCATTAAATTCTGTAACCACCATAAGCCAGTGTCCACTTTTGTCTCTTTTATGATCTATAATTTAACCAGGAAACCTATTAAACAAAACCATTACACCCCTGAATGTGATGTTCCATGACTAAAGAAGATGGTGTCTCCCCACTGTAATTTCTAAAATTTAGAATCATCCTCCATCGAATGAGTCTCTTGCAAAAAAAAATACAGTTGGCTTTTTGCTCCTTACAGTAAAGAAATATAGCCTTTTGTTTAATATTGTTTTTCAACCCCCTAGTATTCACAGAAAGAAAAGAAAGCATTATCTAGCTGCAGAAAAAAAAGAATTACAAAAATGAACGATGTGCAGGAGCGAACACTTTAGTCCTTGTATATATTATAAACAACATCCGTCGTAACCTCTAAACAATGTAAACTATTAGGCGTAACATACCTGTAGTAAATGACAGAATCTTGGCAGGTTTTATTTATTCAGAGTCAACTCTTTGGTTGTCAATCATAGCATAACCTTCCTTCAGGAAGGCTCTTTTTCCATTTATCCTGGTCTTCTCCACCAGCGGCCACAGCTTGGTACGAGCCTCTTGGTCTTCTTTGGAAAAATCTTCTCTGAAGCAAATTTGCATCTGGAAGCACACTCTGGCATCCTTGGATCTTTTCTAGACTTCATCATGCACAGTCCTCATCCCGAACTGGATTATGATGGCTCTGGGGGTGTTATTGGAGGTAGCGGGGCTGCCCTTCCTTCCTAAACGGTGAACGATATCCATGGTGTCCTGTAGCCGGTCCACGGACAGGGGCACAATGCTTGTGAGTATCGTAATGACAACCTCTCGTGCGTTTTCTCCCTCTTTTTCAGGAAGACCGGTCAACCTCAGGTTCCATCTTCTTTTGTACCGAGCCTGTTCCTCACAGGCCTGTTTAAGCATAACATTTTCTTTTTGCAATACACTCATGGCATTTTTCAGCTCATCGATGCTTTCTTTATTAGCTTTCAATGCCAGATTATTCTCTTCAATACGTTTTTTGAAGCTCTTCAAAAGTTCAGTCTGTTCATCTATCTTGCGTGTCAGGGCCTGAACAGCCTGAAGAATTGCAGCTCCTGTGACATCCTCCATTGTATCATCGTGTGCTCGCATTTTTTTTGGCATTGGGTTTTTCATGGGTGTGTGAGACCAGTTAATTTTGTTGTCTTTCGTTGTGTTGCCATCTACCTCAATTTCTTCAATGTTGGCGTCGTCACATGCCTTGTGAAGAGCAGTCATGCTGTAGTTATGGTCCGACGTGCAAGCAGTCATGCTATCTTTCCTTGTTCCAAGAGGACCAAACGGTTCTAAAGTCAAAAAAGATTAACTGAGATACACGCCAGCTCCTTCACTCCACACCAGTTCTGGATGTCAAACACCAAGCTCACAACTCAAGGACCAAATCCAAACTTCTAGCTGGAGCCCGAAAAAGTGTATCGGCTCGCATCCGCCATCTTTGATCCTCCCCCTACTCACTTTATTTCATGTTGCGTGCAAAATCATGAATGGCTTCCTGACCAAGTCACGTGGTACAACGTCAACACATAAGTCAACAATACATGTCTCGAAACGCACTTTGCCAAATATTTCCTGGAAAAACTCAGAGCACCATCGAAGTTCCGGTGTCTGCCGTCCCATCACTTCTGTTTAGCTCATTAGACATCTGAATCATGAATGGAGGCAGCTGGCCAGACGTGCAATGGCACAAACAAAAACAAGTTTATATGGTACGGAAATATGAGTGTATGTTTTCCAGTGTGGCAGAACAACCAAGGGTGCACCCCTCGCTGCGCTACAAAACAGGTAAGGAAAAAAAAAAAAGAGATAAGCGTTAGATATTTTAAAATAATTTACAAACAGACAAGTAAATGAGAAAATGGATGCCGGGTATGTGCGTGTGTGTGTGTGTATGCACACGGCTTAAGCTAGCAAATCACCTACAGTACCGAGTTGTGTGTAGGTGAGTGTGCATATAGCCATCTGTATGAGTGTTTGTGTGCCTGCAGTCAGTGACGAGGCTGCTCCATTACAAACTCTCAGTCATTTTTGCTCTAGGATGATGACTTTTCAGTATTATGGCCAACCATATTCTTTTCATTTTAAATTAAGACTAACTACTCCAGCATGACCAAGCTGTCACAACACTAGATAGTACAGAACATTAATTTTACATCATCAAAGCAAATTCTTTTTTTATTCAATGTTTAAAAAAAATTGTGACATGACTTAGCCGCCAAGAGGACACAGTCCAAGGAGAGGACCAGTTAAGTATGTCCCTGACTTCTACCAGGGACGGATAATTTTTTCACATGTAAGGAGTTGTTCAGAACTCCTCATAAGAACTCCTTATACAAAGATATAAAGTGATGATAATCAAGTCAGTGGCGGTAATGCAGCTGTAAGCTGGTTGCCAACCGTCAATCAAATCTAAAAGAAGAAGAAGACTTTTATTTTGAATTACTATGTTAACAATTTTTGGATACGGGGCAATCTAAATACAAAAGTTGCAAATTTAGTAATTCAAATACAGTACCAGTGCAGTAACAAAGAACTTATTTTAATAAAAGCTGTAATTATGATAATTCATTTAAAACTGAACTGATACTAAACTGATAATAAAACTGCAGATGCTTACGTATGTGCCCAAGTCATTTTTGAATGCATCTTCAATACTGTAACAACCAAAAATTACATTTCAGAAATAAGAGGTCTTTCTTTTTTAATTATCAAATATGAGACAGATTTAAAAAAAAACAAAATCAAAACATTCTTTATGCTTTATTGTTAATTTAACTGAACAGTCAGTGTCAAAAACAAAACCTCCCCCATCTGCAAATTGACGTAATATATTTTAAATAGCATGCTGTACAGATAGGTATGTTTTACTGGTTTTACTGGTAATGATGTTTATATAAAACATGTTCCCAAAATTTAAGAACAAATTTAATTTCTTTGATTTATGCTTTTATATTGTTTCCTTTTACATATTTTGTAATATTTGTGATTGTTTTCAGTTATAATAAAGCCTGTCCATACCATACCCTTTTCACAATGATGTGCTAACTTTCTGATTTTTTTTTTTTCCGTAGAGCATGGCATAAATTTAAAAAAATTAAGTTAGCACAAACTGAACATGAATGAGTGTTTTGGCTCTACATGCACTTATTAATTTATTCTCTGAGCAAGTCCTGCAGTGATTACAAATGACCACATGATGGGGCAAGAGATTATTGCAGGAAAAGAGATGGCCCTCAAGAAATTAAATTAATATCAGTAGTTGAGAATTAAGAGAATTAATAAATTGTAGTCTAATTTCTGCTTTGTCAAAGAAGCCACATGATGCAAACTTAAAGTATAAGAAATACTATTGTTAAAATAGCAAAAAGTACATTTTGCCAATTACAGAAGTTGCAAATTATTCCTTACACTTACTGTAACTGAGCACCAAGAAAACTGTGCTTCATATCTAAATCCGAATGAGCTACCTCCAACCTTTGATAGCAGGCCTTGACAGTTATTTATGGAATGAATTAATAACTCACCCCACTTTTATGGCTTCTCAAACCTCTGTTAACAGGGACTGTGGATGACATCAGTTATTTTTCTCATTCTTCAGGAAGTAACTAAAAACAAAAGGGGAAAGAAAGTAGAGATTTAAAAGTGAGAATTGGTAAGGGATGCTTCATTGAACAACCACTCCCAGCATTAACCTGCTGAACTCCAGGATTCTGCAGGTGGTCACGTCTCTGCATCCTAGTGCGTCTCAGAGTGCACTGAAAAAAAAAGCTGCATTTCCGTTCTTCCAGTACAGACACAGCCGTAAACAGAAAGCCAAAGGAGTGTTTGATTGGTTTAGATTTGAGTGACCTCTAATAAGAGCCTTGAATTGTGTTTCTGAAACCTTGAAAAACCAATGACTGAAAACCTAGCAAGAAGGACCTGCCTACCAACGACCGCGAATACAACGAGCCAATTGAAGCAGAGAAGTTCGACGATTGACGTGCGTCTCCCTGCATAAAATCTCTTTTGCCTAAGCCGCTGGGTGACTCACATTGAGACCTGTGCGTAACGGTAGCATTCACCACTCTCAGCCATTAGCCAGTCTTTTTTTATTACTATTGTTATTTGTTTTGAAAAATGGTTCCCAAAAACCACAAGCATGGAAGCGGAGATGGTTTGACCAGGTCGGGTGACCAGAAGCACGAGTCAGGAACAACCGGACCAGCTTCATGTTTGTGTGACAATGAGGAACTTACTGCTGTTGTGGACAAGTAAGTGTTATAAGGTAAATTATTCTTTATCGATAAAAATAACTTTTGACCGATCGGTAATTACAACGGTCACTCATGGCCACAAGTTTTTTTGTGTGCCGAGTTCCTCTGTAGCGGGGGGGGGGGGGGGGGGGGGGGTTATCCTCTACATTGCAGATAGATATTTTAGTATAATTTTTATTGCACTGTAGGCTATTTTTTCTTGTAAAAAAAGGCCACACATTTTTTACGTGGCATGCTTCTTTGTGTGTGTGTGTGTGGGGGGTTGTTTGTTACCCTCTAGAAATGTAATAATATTTTAGTATAATTTTTATTGCACTTTAGGCTATTTTTTCTTGTAAAAAAAAAAAGGAACTGTGCTGTGTATGTGAACTCTGGGAAAATAGGAGAATAGTGAAAAATAAAAATTGAACTTTGTAAATGACTTTTTATTTTCACATAATAGATAAAACTTCAGATGAAGACTCTGGTGAGGAGTGGGTGCCAGACGAGTACTCTGCCAGCAAGCGCAGAAGAAGGGAGCTGCAGGAGAGCTCGTCACTAGAGGAAACCCCAACCCCAAAAAGAGGGAGACCACTAGGGATAGGAAGAGGAGGGAGAGGAAGAGGAAGAGGGAGAGGAAGAGGAAGAGGGAGAGGAAGAGGAGGTAGCAGGCGAGTAAGAGGAGGCGAGAGTGGTGATGGCAGCCCTCATCCTGGGACATCGGCTGTCCCTTCATCAGCTGAGGAGAGGTGGCATGATTCCGACACCCCTGACATCATTCCACCACAGCCCATTTTTTGTCCCAAAAATCCACCTGGACCTCAGCAAATTACAAAAGCTTCATACACCCCCGTTCAGTTGTTTCAGTTATTTTTCACTTCATCTGTGCTAGACCACATTGTTAAGAACACCAACCTACATGGCTCTGCACACTACAACACACCCACCAGCCCCTGGATTGACCTCACACGCTCCAACCTGCTCTCATTTTTTGGCCTGATTATTTACATGGGTATAGTCAAGTGCAAATCCTTCAGTGATTACTGGCGAGGGGGAGACCTGTACAGCCTTCCTTTCCCCAAGAGTGTAATGACCAGGACAAAGTTTCTCCTGATCAGCTGGGCCCTTCACCTCATCAGCCCAGCAGCAGAAGAGGCCAATGAGCAGAAGAGAGGCACGGATATGCATGACCGCCTCAGCAAAATCAAGCCTCTCTATGAAGAGATGAGAGAAGCATGCAGGAGAAACTTTTACCCTGGTCAGGACATCTCCATCGATGAGAGGATGGTTGCATCAAAAGCCCGCATTGGCTTGAAACAGTATATGAAAAACAAGCTAGTGAAGTGGGGCTACAAGCTGTTTGTGTTGGCCGACTCCAGTACTGGCTACACCTGAGACTTTTTTGTGTATAAGGGCAAAGCGAAGTCAAGTACTGGCATGGGACTCAGTTATGAGTCAGTGATGCAGCTACTTGACACACGGTTGCTGGGCACTGGGTACAAACTCTTTGTGGACAACTTCTACACAAGCCCTGCTCTTTTTCAGGATCTCCTGAAAAAGAGGATCTATGCCTGTGGAACCTTCCACACCAACAGGGTCGGCTTTCCCCAGACCAAGGACAACAGCCTGGTTTCCAGATCTCCACGGGCAAGCATCCGCTGGATAAGGAAGGACTCCCTTCTTTTCCTCCAGTGGTGAGACACAAGGGATGTGCTCATGTGTTCCACAGTGCACACTGCCCACTCAGGAAAGACTGTGTCCCAGAGGGTGAAAGATGCACAGGGGCAGTGGTCAAGAAAGGACATCTCCGTGCCGCCTTGCGTAAAGGACTACAACAGGTATGTAATGATTTGAAAATGTAACAATTGGCTTGAGTAATATATTGAAGTGTTTTTTTCCTTTTATTCTAAATATTATGTTTTTTTGTCCATTCAGGTGCGTGGGTGGAGTGGACCTATCAGATGCCCTGATAGGCTACTACAGTGTGCTCCACAAGACCATGAAGTGGTATAAGAGCTTTTTTTTACCACTTCATGGACATTGCCATCGTCAATGCCTACATCCTCCACAAGGCACTTGCCTCTGGAAGAGGAGAGAAGCCATTGAGACAGAGGGCATTTCGGGAGACCCTTGCTACGCAGCTGGCACAAGTGCGCTCTCGATCAGCCACACCCACACCACCTAATCCTACACCCACTGCACATCACAGGATTGTCTTTATCTCAGGGCAATGCACAAATGGACGGGCACTATGCAGGCACTGCCGTAAAAAGACACCACTCAAGTGCTCCACCTGTGATGTGCCTCTCTGTTTGATCCCAAACTGGGACTGTTACAATAACTGGCATATTGCCAATAACACATAAAGGACTTCATATTCACATTTGTTGTTTGTAAATAGTATGTTTTGTATACTGACATTTTTGTTCAGTAAAGCATGTGTATATTTGAAACTTCATTTTCTCTGCGTCATTACTACTGACAGTGTTTCTGGATATCTAACAAGATAGCCCTGAGTGTCACCTTTCATTAGAGCCCAAGATGAAGCGTCTATGTTGAAGCATTCAAAAGCTATAGACGTTTTTCCAAACTGTGCCATTTGGCACAGTTTGGCACAGTTCAAAAATGCCTGGGAACAACCTGAGAAAAAAGCTGTGTAATATCTTCATTTTTTGTGGTATTGTTACAAAATTTTGACCTCAGCTTGATAACACTTGGTTCTACATTTCTGTTGCATTTTCCAGCCAGTATCTGACAGCTGTGTGTTATTTGCAAGCATTTGTATCTAAAAAAAAAAAACCACCCAGGCGAACTTTATTTTCTTCAAGTTCAGTATGTTTAGATGACTGTTACTCAGTGGCAGGAGCACTTAGAGAGATTATGACTGTTTTGCCAAAAAATTCAGTGTTTTCTTTTAATTCAGACCAACCCCATGAAGATGCTGCAAAGGGTTGAAGAACAGCTTTTGATTTACTTTGGGTATGTTATTTTTAGGTGTTTTTAGGGAAATTGACCAGAGTTCAACAGGTTAAACTGTTCTGTATTTTTAAAATGTCATGATTTTGAGATTTTGATAATTATAAAATTCAATTAAAAGGCAAGTTTTAACACTATGGATTATAAGATAAGATAAGATAAGATAAGATAAGCCTTTATTAGTCCCACAATGGGGAAATTCCAGGATTGCAACAGCACAGGGATAGCAACACTCAGACCAACAATCAGAAGGCAAGGAAAAACAAGAACAGCTAGTAAACTTATGTACATATTACTATAAATATATATATATATATATATATATATATATATATATATATATATATATATATATATATATATATATATATATATATATATACGTATGTATATACTGTATATATACAGTATGTATGTATATATATATATATATATATATATATATATATATATATATATATATATATACAGTATATATATATATATATATATATATATATATATATATATATATATATATATATATACTGTATATAGACACACAGTGCGGAGCATTATGGTTGGTGAATGTGCAGCAGAAAGTTCAAGCTCTCTCTCCGCGGATGCGGCGGGCCAGCTGGAAGTCTTTGGGCATGATGGTGATCCTCTTAGTGAAGAAGAGACCCACCAGGTAGGCCTCGCTGGCCTCCTGCAGAGCCACGACGGCGAAGCTCTGGAAGCGCAGGTCGGACTTGAAGTCCTGAGCGATCTCCCTCACCAGGCGCTGGATGGGCAGCTTACGGATGAGCAGCTCCGTGGATTTCTGGTAGCGACGGATCTCTCTCAGAGCCACGGGCCTGTAACGGTGAGGCTTCTTCACTCCGCCGGTGGCCAGAGCGCTTTTCCAAGCAGCCTTGGTGGCTAGCCGCTTCCTGGGGGGCTCTTTCCTCCAGTAGATTTTACGGGCGGTCTGCTTGGTTCTTGCCATCGCTCTTCATTATTCTGTCTTATATTTCTTGCACGCCGCCTAAACTCCAGCCCGGCACCCGCGTCGTTTTCGCTACAGTTCCCGGTATGTCGAGTTTCTCCGTTAGCACCGGGTGGCGGTTGAGTGCTAGCTAGCCCTTCCCTGCTGTAACGTCTCCTGCTGTAAACAGAGGCTCCGTCCGCCGACTCGGGAGACCTTTGGGGCGATCTGTGTGTCCGTGATATATATATAGAGTGAAAGGTGTAGAAAGAAGAAGGAAGATAAAAAAAAGTCTGTTGCAACGGGCAGCCAACTCGTGTGGCACCGCCGGACCGGCGGAACTGGAACCAGAAAATATTATAAATCCGGTTATATTTCCGGTTATATATATATATATATATATATATATATATATATATATATATATATATAATATAATAATTTATAATTATTATACTATAATTAAAATTATAATTAAATAATATAATAATTTATATAATAATATACAGTATATATATAATAATATATATAATATATATACTGTAAATTATAGATAAGTCACTCTGAAGGCTCCTCTTAAATATCCACATTTAAAGAAATTGATTACTTTCCCTGCAGATCATTTTCAGATCTTCTGTCCTCTGGTAATATACCACAACTGCCCAAAAGAGTATCTAAGCGGATATATAAGAAATAAACACCAAATAGATGAATGAAAGAATAGATGCATTTCATAGGCCTAAACTTTTTCAAATATCTCATTCAGAAAAATGCAGTTACTCTAAATTTTATCCATTTGCATAATGTGTTAAAATGAGTTCAAAAGCACAACAATACAGCATCACTGATTTATTTGAAATTTAGTTATTGACCTTAAAATCACATTTCCGTTCCCATTTTATTTAATCATGAGACAGTATTGTTGTGTGGAGATTTGGCCCTTGGGGCTTGCCATAGCCGATGCCAGGCAGTCAACGTGGTGACGTCAGGCAGGCTCATCATCATCATCATCATCATAGCAGTCTGTCGGGGGCGACAATGACTGTTTCATTTAGGTCTGATCAGATTCCTCCACGCAGCTCTGTAATTCGCCTCCCGCTGCCAGGAACTCCTGACCTTGTTAACCTGGGCGACGTCCGAGCCGGTATGAGTTGCTCTCTGACTGACCATTTTATGAAACTGCTTGCAAAGCATTTGTGTACCGCTAGCTTTTGCTGGACTAGCAACACATTCTTGGCAGATAGAGGTATTATCAGTGACAAGGACAGGCCAAGACAAACTGACTCCAGTATTTGTTGCAGTGACTGACCAGATGATAGGTTTGTTTATTTCTGCTCTTTGTGTAGTGCATGTCATGATGCACCGACTGGCAAAAGTCCACCACAGACCTTACAACAGATGTGCTTATCTACGGCCAGTGTATAATGAGCCTGGTTTCTCAATAAAGTTCAGTTCGTTGCTCAGTTCAGCATGGCTCTGGTCTCCTGTTATTAGGACATAACATTTTGGCAATGAGGACTAAACCATAGGAGCATGCACAAAACCATCATCTCCGTTCTTACAGTCTCCGGGTGTGCCAACTACACCATGGTGCCACTGGTGGGAGGCGTCTGAGGTGTATATTACTGCAACTGGCCTTGGCGGCACCGACGAAGAGAGAAGGAGGAGCCTGCTGATTCACTGCCTCGGTGAGGAGGGCCAACGGATATTTTGCACGCTGGGTGACAAAGGCTCGTTGAAGGAGTGTCTGGACATAATGGACAATTTCTTTATGGACCAGTCCAACATCACAGCACAAAGCTATAAATTCTTTGACCGCCAACAACAGGCTGGTGAGTCTACCCAACGTTTCATAATGGAACTCTGTAGCCTAGCAAGAAAGTGCGCCTTTGGGCCAACTGAGGAGGAGCTAGTCCGGGACAAGCTAGCACATGGTATGAACAACAAGTAGCTCAGAGAAAAGCTAACGCTAACTACGGACGTCTTCACGCTGAACAAAGTAGTTGAATTGACCAGCCAGGTTGAGTCTGCTGCCCAGCTAGGTCTACAAGTGCTAGCTAAAGAGAACTTAGCCATCTAAGTTCCCCCTCCATGTCAGGCCATTAGCATCTCAGCTAATCCTTCAGGGCAGACCCCAAAAGGCAGCGGACCAAGGCAGGGCAGAAGTGGGAGCTCGGGGTTTGTGTGGCGGCTGTGGCTATCCCCATCACCAAGCGGGCACGTCCACTTGCCCCGCCAGAGGGAAAAAGTGCCATAACTGCGGCCGCTCTAATCACTGGGCCAGGGTCTGCACCACAGCTATTAAAACATCAGCTGCAGAGCACAAAAGCATGACGCAGGTGTGTGTGGCAGGCACCAGGAAGATGCCATTAAAGTGGTACGTCTTGCAACTAGACAGGGTCGATGTGCTGCTTATAGTGGACACAGGGGCTGGTAAATCCATACTGAGCATGACCACATTGAAAAGATTTTTCCAGGGCAAAAACCATCAAAGCAGGGGCGGTGAAAATGCTTGGGTACGGTCATGCTAAAATTGACATGGCAGGCACAGTCAGCTTCTCGGTGAAATGTGGGCCAAGGATTATTCCCGCATTTACCTTCCAGGTGTCGCACCAGGGTGCCGACTTGCTTGGAATTGTTCTGCTGGGCGAATTAGGATTCTCCATCACAGACCCAGGGGGCTCCGCGGTGGTGACGGCGTCCCCCGAATGGCATGTCCACTGGCCGGCATTGTTCGTGGGCCTAGGTTGTATTAAAGCGTTCAACCACCGCCCGCTCATCGACCCAAGTGTGAGGCCCAAAATCCAACCATTACGGCGGCTTCCCCTCACCCTGCGAGACGACGTCATGGTAGAACTGAGCAAACTGCTTAAAGCCGGCATCATCGAGAAAATGGATGCCTTGCCGTGGATTTCGGACGTTGTGGTGGCCAAGAATAAGACGTGCGGCATCTGGGCATGTATTGACCTTAGGATGGTGAATAAAGCGATTATCCCAGACAAATACTCGCTCCCCACAATGGAGAAACTCACCGCAATGTTCAGCGGCTCAAGGGTGTTCACAAAGCTAGATCTCCGTCAGGGTTATCTGCAAGTGCCCCTTCAGGGGCACGCTGTCAGGTCCCCCACTAGCAGGGACCTGACAGCGTTCATGACCCTCATGAGCATTTTCAGGTACACCCGCATGCCTTTTGGTCTGAGCTCAGCACCTAGCTGCTTTCAGAAGATCATGTCCACGATTTTGGCTGGCCTCAGGTGTGTAGTGGTGTACCTGGATGACATCGCGGTCCACATCACGTCGTTAGAAGAACACGACAGTCGTTTGAGACCAGTGATGGAGGTGCTGCTGGAGCACAGAGTCACATTGAATGGGGAAAAGTGCATTTTTGCAGCATATTTCATTGAGTTTGTGGGATTCCGGCTGGCGGCCGAGGGCCTGAGGCCCCTGCATTCGAACGTGGAGGTGGTCCTGTGTCTCCCCGATCCCACAACACCCGCACAAATATCCTTGTTCCTGGGCATGGTGAACTTTTACAGGGAATTTATTCCTCATTATTCAGAGACTATCAAACCACTCCGGGCCCTTCTGAAGCAGGACGCACCGTGGCAGTGGACCCCGGCCTGCTCAGTGGCAGTCGTTAGGCTGAAATCTCAATTCACCTCCCCTCCAGTGTTGGCCCACTTTGATCAAAAATGGCCGACTTTTGTGACTTGTGATGTGTCTGGTTCGGCGGTGGAGGCGGTTATGTCTCAAGTGCAAGATACCTGACATCCAGTGGCATTTGCGTCAAGGTCCCTTTCAGCGGCTGAACAGAAATATGGTGTGGGTGAGAGGGAGGCGCTCACTTGTGTCTGGGCATTTGAACGGTGGCACATCTACCTCTCCAGGTGCCATTTCACCCTACGAACGGACCACCAGGCGCTGACGACACTGCTGGAGATGACAGTCTTGGGACACAGGCCCGTACGGATCCACAGATGGACTGAGCGGCTGAGGGCCTACAACTTTACTACCCAATTCACTCCTGGAAAACAAAACGTAGTGGCGGTTCTCCTGTCCTGTGCCATGGCCAACACCATACAACCAGGCGACGATGACGACCCCACAGAGGCCGATCTTGTTATCACGCTGCACGGACCCCTCTGGGACATGGTATCCCTCCAGGAGCTCCGGGAGGAATTGGAACGGGACCCCACGTTATCACAACTATGCTCGGTCATCAGGGAGGGTTGGCCCACGAAAGTACAGGGCAATCTGGCGCCTTTCCACCTGTTCAGAGACGAACTGAGTTGCTGGAACAGGGTGTGTGTGGCAAGGGGACACTGCACATTGATCCCGGTGTCCCTGAGATCACGAGTTCTGGCAATGCTCCACAAGGGTCACCTGGGCGTGGTCAGGGTGAAGCAGTGTTGCAGGGATTCAGAGTGGTGGCCTGGTATCGATAAGGACATTGAAACTATGGTAAAGAACTATGTTCCGTGCTTAGACTGCTGAAAGACAGGCGGATTTTCCCCCCACCCCTGCGACCATTACTGTACCCAGAAGGCCCTTGGAAGCACATCCAGTTGGACATTTATGGTGAACTACATATGGCACCCCCAAACAGCCATTTTTTGCTTGTGGTCTATGATCTGTTTTCCGAATGGCCAGAGGTGTTGCCCACTAATTCAGTCATGACGGATGTGGTTACAGGATTCCTCTCATCACTGTTCACCAGATGGAGGTCCCGGATGCCATCACTACAGACAATGGCCCACAGTTAACCTCTGGTGGGTTTGAGGAGTTTTTGGGTATTAGAGGATTGGAACACATCAAAACCGTGTTCTACCACCCCCAAGCCAGTGGGGTGTAGAGCATTTCAACAAGACTCTGAAAAATGGTCTGAGAGCCCATTTGGTGGATGGCTTCACGTTCCTTGACGCCCTCCAGAGCACTCTCCTCCACTACAGGGCAACGGCCCATGCCACAACAGGGTGCTTCCCAACAAAACTCATGCTGGGGCGTGAATTCCACCTGCCCCTGGAACAACTGACGCCCCCCACAACCTCCCATCCAGGGAACACAGACCCACCACGAGACCGGGTTGTCGCCCAGCAGCAGAAGTTGAAACACAGGGCAAAGGCCCACGGACTCAGTGTGTCAGACTGGGTCTAGATTAAGCATCCCAACTGCACGCATAAACAGCAGCCTTTCTGGACAGGGCCACTACAGATTGGCGGCAGGGCCAGGACACATTTGAGCTCTCGGATGGATCATGGTGGCACCCCAGCTGACTCAGGAAGTCATTGCCTCCACAGGGTCCGGGAGCTGCGGCAGAACAAACTGATGTGGGTTGGGACTTATCTGATGAGGGTGTTGGGGACACTCAAGTGTGGCCGACGGAGCCTGGAGCAGGTTCTCCACCTGTGAGACGCTTGACTAGGACGTGTCAGAGGCCCAGACACCTTGATGACTATGTAGTAGGCCTAGCTTTAGCTGACGCGTGTTGGTCATGGGCAGCAGAATTATCCGCTTCAACATGAGAGAGCACCCTGGCAGTCCACCCAGGTGCCCATTTAGCTCACTAGGCTTAGTGGTTTGTATTCAATTCAATTCAATTCAGCGTTGTTTATGAAGCGCCACATCACAACAGAAGTCATCTCATAGTGCTACAAAATGCAGAGAAAACCCCACAATTTCAGAAAGACCCAGCAATCAGACGATCCCCTGTGAGCAAGCACTTTGCGATGGTGGAGAGGAAAAACTCCCATGTAACAGGAAGAAACCTCTAGCAGAACCAGGCTCAGGGAGGGGCAGTCATCTGCTGCAACTGGCTGGGGGTGAGGGGGTAGAGAGGATAAAGAGGACAGACATAAAGAACATAACTGTGAGATGCCAAGTACATTATTGGAAGTCACCCAGCAGTATGGATCTATTAACAGCAGAACAGAAGCAGGGTTAAGAGGCACATAATCCCTCCCTAATTGTAGGCTATATTAAAAAGGAAGGATTTTACCCTGTTCTTAAAAACAAAGACCGAGTCTGACTCCCGGACCCATAGTGTTGTATGTGTTTAAAACAAAAAAGAAATGAAAAGATGTTTGAATGTATGAATAAATTGTGTGTTCTCTTTTGATATGGGGGTTTTCACTGCTAAATTTAAAGGGGAGGAGGTGTTTTGATTTATGTTCTTACTGTTTTGTAAAGGGTAGAATGTTGTGTGGGGATTTGGCCCTTGGGGCTTGCCGTTGCCGACACCAGGCAGTCAACGTGGTGACGTCAGGCGGGCTATGGCCAGTGTGTATATTGAGCCTGGTTTTCTCAATAAAGTTCAGTTCATTGCTTGGTTCAACATGGCTCCTGTCTTCCGTTATTTGGACATAACAAGCATTACACAAATTAGGCAGTGATCAAACACTGAGATATTGATGGCTCACTGTATAGTAATTTAGCACCTAGTATAACAAGATTTATCACCTAAATACTGTACCTTTTGAGTTTGTTGGTGTTTAAGGGTCAATTTACAATAAAGGGAGTGCTAAGAATAAATAAATTGATAAATAAGAAGTTGCAATGCTTCTTCCAGTATTTTTTTTCCAGCATTTGTCACCTCCAGCCTGTTGCTTTTTCTGTATGGTCACTTCAGTACTGAGTGTGTGTGTGTGTGTGTGTGTTATATATGAACTAAAAGCATATTATAAACCCATCTGAAGTTAGAGCTGTTCTCACTACCAACTTTTGGGACTCCATATATTCTGTCCAATCTTTTTTCTCCCTTAGTAAACTCCATCAGTGTTTCATGTAGCACTGTGACATTTCTAATGTCACTTTTTCATGTGTGCAACTTTTTTGTCATATTTTTACAGCTTTTCTTGAAAACCAGAGACATTTTTTCTTGGAAATGTGCCTACTTTTTGTATAAATATGCAGTATTTCCCCCATGTTGTTTTCTCCCCTAAATTCACAGTTTCTCACAAAAATGTAGCATTTTTCTCACATTTGCAATTTTTGTAATGGAAAATAAGCCTTTTCCTTACATATTTGCAAAATCATTTAAATTTCGGATTTTTTTAGATAGATAGATAGATAGATAGATAGATAGATAGATAGATAGATAGATAGATGTGTATAGCTCAGTGGAACAATGGTTTGCACTGTGCTAGCACAGCAAGAAAGTTTTGGGTTTGATCTCAGAGATCTCAACCCCCCACCCCCAATGTTTGAAACAAAGTTACACCCTTGGATAGATAGATAGATAGATAGATAGATAGATAGATAGATAGATAGATAGATAGATGTGTATAGCTCAGTGGAACAATGGTTAGCACTGTGCTAGCACAGCAAGAAAGTTGTGTGTTCGATCCCACCCCTGGCCAGCGGTGACCTTTCTGCGTAGAGTTTGCATGTTCCCCTCTTGTCTGCATGGATTTTCTCCGGGTACTCTAGTTTCCTCCCACAGGTCAAAGAGATGCATGTTAGGTTAACTGGCATCAAATGGGGATTCTAAATTGTCCTTAGACATGAATGTGAAAGTGAATTGTTGTCTGTCGCTCGATGTTGGCCCTGCGATGGACTGACGATCTGTCCAGGGTCCCTGCCTTTTGCCCAAAGATGCTGGGATAGACTCCAGCCCCCAGTGACCCAAAAATGATTAAGCAGTTGAAGATGGATGACTGTATATATGTATAAAGATAGCCACTGTAATAAACTTTTTGTGTAGCATGTACTTACATTGGAAAAACTCTCTACTTTTCAGTTAAAGGAGGTAAAGCCCATTTTAAGGAATTAACAAAGACCTAAACCTGAGTTTCTATCCAAGACCTTGCCGTCTTCCTTTAGCTCTACTTGACAAAAAGTGAAGACACCATAAATTCATCTGCAATATTTTATAGACTAGAGCATGTTTCGTGTCCCAAAGCCCGAGAGCCTTAACATAAATAGCCAGCAGGTGGCACTATGCTTCTTCTAAAGGTTTTGGGAAATGTACTGCCATTGACACTCAGGCATTTACTTCATTATGGTAAAAATAGTGGCGTTCTGGTTGATATTGTCATTCATTCTTAAAATAAACAAATCTATACTAAAAGCTAGATTTTCAATATAAGTATGTTGAGAATGAAGGCATTAAGGATGTTAGAATGGACCAGTCCAGAAAGTGAAGAATGCCTAAACTGACTCTGGCAAAACAGTTCTCTTTGCTTCCTCAGCTTATAGCTGTACCCCTTCATCTGAATCATAGTGAACAAATGCACTGGCTGCACAGGTAAGGGGGGGGGGGGGATGTCCGGATCCATTGACAATGTTGATGGTCAACACCATAGCATGTAAGAGGAGAGTAACAATTCAAATACTAGGCTTAGCAACTAAAAAGCATAATCTAACTTGGGGCTTGGAACACGTGTTTAGAAACTCATTTCATAATGGCTGTTTGTTTCTTTCATTATTTCATGGCATTTCACATAGCAAAAATCTTGAACTCTAACTTGTATCTATATTAAAAATAAACAAGGTATGGCCTTATAAAACTCTTATGGGGTAACCAGCCTAGTAGTGAGGGCACATACCATTTTCATTTGCAGTTTGCTTTGCTTGACACTTTTTTCTCTATGCCTTTTCCCATCTCTTCAGACCCTTTTCTTTACTTACTGTCCAATCAAATATAACACACTGTAGAAAACAAACCAAAAAAGAATATTTCTGTTAAGTTAACCATTGTTTGTCTTCAGCTGCAAACACAGTGATAAAACATACTAAAAATATCCAATAGGCATACTTGTAAATATTATGAGAGCTGTTCATTAAAGATTTCCCCTGACTTTCATGGACTGAGAAGAACCAAACTTGGCACAGATATTAGTCTTTCTTGACACAGGTATCATACACTTCTCCCATCACTTTCCGTAGTTGTGAAAACTTCACCTGTAGAAGTCTACAGGTTTCATCAGAAGCCACAAGTTG
Organism: Pholidichthys leucotaenia; assembly: GCA_020510985.1. Classification (NCBI taxonomy): domain Eukaryota; kingdom Metazoa; phylum Chordata; class Actinopteri; order Cichliformes; family Pholidichthyidae; genus Pholidichthys; species Pholidichthys leucotaenia. The sequence goes on along the minus strand of CM035844.1, from coordinate 391,425,616 downwards.
ACCTTGGAAATCAGTATTTCATTGTCTTTGACATGGTGTAATACTCATACCCAGGAACAGACATGGAGGACAACGTTTAAGGTTAGTGAAACAATTATTTATTGACAATAATATTCCAAAATAGTGATGATGAGGAGGATCTGGCAACCCTGCAGGGGAGAGAGCAGAGACAATGGTAAATATGGGATATAATGGCCGGGAGATTAATATTGTTTGTATACTTACAGAATTCTCCTGGTGAAGCAGCGGGGAATGGCAGCAGATCCTAATGATGATGGAGATCAGGGAAGGAGTCCTTTTGTACAGGTGAGTGGGTGGGGGGAAAGGATAGACAGGCCTAGGTACTGGGGAAAGGGGAAGGTTGGTAATGGTGATATACGGTGGCAAGTTGACTTACTTGGGGAGGTGATGAAGTGCACAGTGCAAGAATATCCAATTCCAGTATGCAAGGCAGTTTTCAGGGTCCGAAGGCAGGCAGGGATCAGAGTTTGGCAGGCAAGATCAGAACAGGCAGACTATTCCAATACAGCAGGCAGGCACAGGGTCTAGAAGCAGGCAGGGGTCAGTTCACGGCAAAACAAGGACCAAGATTAGTCAGGTTTAAATACAGGCAGGATACAGGTGGGTTGTTGAGCAGATGTGGCCAGACAGAACAATGGGAGGGCATCTTATTTATAATGTCCCACTGATTGGCCACAGGTGATGATTGCAGTTGGAGGGAGAGGAGTGCAATCAGCAGGGACAGGGAGAAAGGAGCAGGCAGGCAGATCAGACAGGAGCCTTACAGTAACCCCCCCCCCAGAATGCCTCCTGGCGTAACCCTGGGCTTGTCTGAGTGACGGTGATAGAAATCCCTGATCAAGGTGTTATCCATTATAAAAGATCTGGGAAACCAAGACCAGCTGGTCTGGGAATGCCTTGTTATCCTCTCTGAAGAGCTGGACCAGGTGGCTGGGGAGAGGGAAGTCTGGGCTTCTCTGCTTGAACTGCTGCCTCCGCAACCCGGACCTCCGGAAAAGCGGTAGAAAATGGATGGATGGATGGAAATACACTCTTTGTGCAACACACCAGATTGATTGTCATTTGATTAATTGTCTATGTTTATTGCACTGTCCCTGTCAAATAAACAAATAATCTAACCAAGACCATTCTTCGGGCCCGTAACCCTTCCAGTCCACTAGAAACTGGACTCCCTGCCTCCTGCGGCGGGCGTCCAGGATGCATATGACCACATACACCAATCCTTCATCGACCATCTTCGGTGGGGGGGGGGGGGGGTGGATGGGGGACATAGGGAACTGGTGAAAACGGGGGGGGGGGGTTATATCCCAGTGAGGCCTCAAAGGTGGAGAAGCCGGTGGCTACAGATTTGGCTGAGTTATGGGCATGTCCCACCCATGGCAAGAATGTGCTCCATGATGACGGATCTTCAGCTGTCACGCAGCAGAGCATGGCCTCTAGCTCCTGGTTTGCCCGCTCGCTCTGCCTGTTGCTCTGCAGATGGTAGTCAGAGGAGAGGCTGACCGTGGCCCCAAAGGTCTTACAAAATGCTCGCCAGACCTGAGAGATAAACTGGGGGCCACGGCTGGACAAAATGTCCACAGGGATACCGTGCAACCTAACCATGTGGTTGGACAGAAACTGTGCCGTCTCAAAGACAGAGGGTAGCTTTTTGAGTGGGATGAAGTGTGCTGCCTTGAAGAACCTGTCCACCACAGTGAGAATCACGGTATGCCCATCGGAGAGTGGCAATCCACTGATGAAGTCCAAGGCGATGTTGACCTCAGGCTGACTGGGGACAGGGAGGGGCTGAAGAAGGCCGGCCAGAGGGGTGGTGGGAGACTTTCCAGCTGAGCACTGATGGCAGGCTTTGATATACCCCTGTGCATCTTTTTTCCATTGTGGGCCACCAGAACATGCACTGGAGCGATGAAAGAGTCCTAGCCACCCCCGGATGACAGGAAAACTTGACCATGTGGCGCCAGTGAATCACTTCTCCTCTGAGAGCGGCAGGGACAAATAAATGTCCTGGTGGACTCCCTCCTGGTTCCGGGTCAGTGACCAGAGCCTTCTTGATCCACCGCTCGATCTCCCGCATCAGGGCCCCCATGACAATGGCTTTCGGGATAATGGTTAACTCATTGGGGGCTGACGGTTCAGCAGCAAATTGATGGAAGAGGGCATCTGGCTTGATGTTTTTCAATGCTGGCCTGTATATAAGGGTGAAGCAGAACCTAGCAAAGAAGAGGACCCATCTGGCTTGGCGGGAATTAAGTCTTTTGGCGGACTCGATGTGCTTGAGGTTTTTGTGATCTGTCCAACCAAGGAATTGTTGGGCTGCCCCCTCCAACCAGTCGCGCCACTCTTCTAAGGCTAATTTCAGGGCCAGCAGCTCTTGATCACCAACGTCGTAATTCCTCTCAGCTGGGGACAGTCGCTGAGAGAAATATGCGTAGCGGTGTATCTTCTCATCGGTGACTGAGTGCTGAGAAAACATGGCCCCTACCCCAGTGTTGGAAGCATCCATCTCCACTATGAACTGGTGTTCTGGGTTAGCTTGGACCAAAATGGGGGTTTGTGTGAAGTGGGACTTCAGGTGGGTGAACGCCTCATTGGCTTTCCGTGTCCAGCAAAAAGGGCATTTCCTGGATGTCAGGGTGGTGAGTGGGTGGGTGATCGAGCTGGTAAGATAAGCCTTTAATAGTCTCACCATGGGGAAATTCCAGAATTTCCATAATTTCTTATGGAGCTGCAGTAGAAACTGGTGAATCCTAGGAAATGTTGCAGCTGTTTTCTCAAGGAGGGGATGGGCCAGTCAGTGACAGTTTTAATCTTGGCAAGGTCTTTTTTGATAGAGTTGGGAGAAATGATGAACCCCAAAAATGTGGTGGCGGTGGTATGGAACTTGAACTTCTCCACTTTCACATGCATCTGGTTTTCGAGGAGGCACTGGAGAATCGTGCAGACATGGGTTTGATGTTCTTCTAGAGAACGAGAGAAGATGAGGATGTCACCCAGGTAAACAAATATGAATGAATTTAGGAAGTCCTCTAAAACATCATTTATTAAGCACTGGAATACTGTGGTGGCATTGGTGAGGCCAAATGGCATTACACAGTACTCAAACTGGCCCAAGTGCACTTTAAAAGCCGTCTTCTATTCGTCGCCCCCCTTATTCTCATGAGGTGGTAGGCATTTCTAAGGCTGAGTTTAGTGTAAATGGTTGCGCCCTGGAGCTGGTCAAATACAAAGTTTATGAGGGGAAGGAGTTATTTGTCCTTGATGGTGATGTTATTGAGTTTGCGAAAGTCGATGCAGGGATGCAGAGAGCCGTCTTTGTTCCCCATTAAGAAACACCCTGCCCCCAAGGCAGAAGAGGAGCGGTGAATGAGGCCGGTACTGCATGACTCCTTAATGTAATTTCCCATGGCTTCTCTCTTAGAGTCAGCAGTGATAGGACGCATCACTGGCGGTGATGAAGCATCCTACAGGAGGGAGGTGGCCAGCCTGGTGTCATGGTGTGAGGACAACAACCTCACCCTCAACACGGACAAGACGAAGGAGATGATAGTAGACATGTGGAAGGGGAGGAGGAGACCCCATCGGCCGCTGTTCATCCGGAAGCTTGAGGTGGAGAGGGTGAGCAACTTTAAATACCTGGGCATTCACATCAGCAAGGTCCCCCAAGATCCTCAACAGTTTCTACAACTGCGTCATTGAGAGCATCTTGACCAAGTGCATCACTGCGTGGTACGGCAGCACTACTGCCCTGGACCACAAACGCCTGCAGAGAATGGTGAATACAGCGGAGAAGATCATCAGGACTCCACTCCCTTCTCTGCAGAGCATCTACCACCACACTGTCATAAACCTCCGTGCACCATTGCTCGGCACACGAGAGACAGAATGAAACCCAAAAGTGAAAGTAGATGGTTCACTTTTATTAACAAACACGAAGAAAATAACAAATCCAGTAATGTCCACAATACAGAGAGATGAATATGCAGAGATAAGGGCCACCGGACAAACAGGGGGCTACCCGGATGTTCTACAGCCGGGGAGGGGAATGCCTAGTGCTACCAAACTGCTAAACGCACAACAGGGAAAGGCGACAGCCTAGTGCCGACGCAGCGATAGCACAAAAGGAAAGGCAAATGAGCACTTATGGCTGGAACAATTCAAAGCTGTCCGAGAAGTCTGGTGGATGAGGATAGGAAGCTGAGGCAGCCACGAACACCCAGGAACTGATTGTCTGAAGATGTCGGGCTGAGTACGTGGAGGGAGTGATACGTCATTCATGGAGAGCTAGCTGCCATGAACGAGGGTGAATGCCCTGATAATCTCTTCCCTCTGGAGCTGCAAACAAAAACTCCTGAAGCTAACGAGAAAAGAGATTGCCGGTATGAGAATGCGTGGGCAGAACTGATTGGCACCAGGTGTGTGAGAGGGCATGTAAGAGCGTGTGAATGGGAATGAATGAAGCGTGTGCATGTGGTGTGTGTATGTGTGTGAACACCCGCGACCTTGCAGCTGATGGCACTAGACAGGAGGAGGGGGCGTGCCCGAGCTGTCAGAGGAAAACTAGGGCAAAACATAACAATTAGTCAGAACTGGGTTTGCCCTCCAAACCCAGATTCATGACACACAGAGTCCAAACGAGAGCTGCCGCCATCCTCCAGGAGCCCACCCACCCCCAGCACATGTTAACATTGTGTATAAATATAAATAAATGTATAAACATTGCTTGGACTTCAGGAGTATGGTACTGGACGTGGATGAGGTGTGAGCAACACAGACCATTGAGGATTATATCTCGGACACCCGCACCTCCCACACGCTGGTTTCTGGACTTGGCAGCTGCAATCATCAAAACTACCCCAATCATGCAGAGCTACCCTGACCTGTTTGGGCTGCTGATCTCCATCCAGAACCTCAGGCATATTTACTGTGAGATGGTGAGATACGTACCTGGAATGTCAAAGACTTTGCCGATGAGTGAGCGTCCTCTGGCTTCGGCATTTCCCTCATCCCACCATGCTCTGGTACACACACCATCTCGTCATCCTCTGGTGCCCGTTCCAGTCCCAACCTGTCTTTCTCCATCCCCGCAGCTACCACATGGGCTGGAGGAGAGTTCACCATCCGCGCCTCAGCCCGCCCCTGTGAGGAGGCGCCCCCGGGCTCTGGCGCCTCAGCAGTCCATTCCTCCTTGTTCCACTACACTGGCTCACATGGCAGCTGCAATGCCGGCATCCACGATAGCCATCCCGTCAGCTCCTATGGCAGCTGCAGTGCCAATTCCACATCATCCTCCATCAGCACTGCCGGCTCCCTCATCTGCTGCATGGTTGACCACACCCCACTGCCCTGGAAGCAGTCACTGCCTCCACTCAGGATTCTTCACCGTCAGCGACAGCAGACAATGGAACAGGCAAGTACATACTTGTTTCTCCTTTACCACCTATTGAGATGTTGTCTTGTTTCAAGTGAGGGGTCCGAGCAGCAGTCCCCTTCTGCTGCTGAGCCTTCACCACCTGTTTCTGCTGTAACCCTGTGTGTGTGTGATGCCACCCATCCTAGTGTCCCTGATTTTCCCTGAGGTGCACGTGCAGCTCTAGCTGCCCCTGAGGTGCACACCCCTGCTCCAGTTCTCCCTGAGGTGCATGAAGCAGCTCCAGCAGTCTTTGAGGTGCACGAGCCTGCTCCAGCTACTCCCGAGGTGCACACCCCTGCTTCAGTTTCCCTTGAGATGCATGTAGCAGCTTCAGCAGCCTCTGGGGTGCACAACTCTGCTCCAGCAGCCCACAAGGTGCACCCCTTAGCTCCAGCACTGTCCGTGGTCAGCATTCCTCAGCATCAGTTTCTATCCGTGGTCAACATCCCCCAACAGCAGCATCTCACTCTGGTTAACACTCCCCAGAAACAGTATTTCCCAGAGGCCATTACCCCTGCAGCTTCCCCTGAGGTGGTCACCCCAGCAGCAGTGGACCAGGTGCTTAGGCAAGTTCTTTTCTTCACTTTTATAACATCTATATTAGTTAAGACTTGCCTAGCTCCTGGTGATAGTGGTGTGGACCTGACACCCATTTGTGTTTCCTCCCACCTGTTCGAGGTGGCTGCATCAGGGATGGAGAAGCATTCTTCAACAGCAGCTCGAGCAGCCCCCAAGGTGCACACCACTGCTCCAGCAGCCCCCGAGCTGCACATCACTACTCCAGTACTCTTCGTGGTCGGCACTCCCCAGTCATCTCCCAGTGTGGTCAGCACTCCCCAGTAATCTCCCAGTGTGGTCTGTGCTCCCCAGGCGCCGCCGTCATCTGCCGGAGAGGCCTGTGTGCCTCCATCACCTGCTCCTGAGGTCTGGGGGTCCACAGACTTGGGCAGGTCCCCCGATCCACCTTGTCTTCTGATCAGGGGCCCCATGGGCTTTGGTAGGCCGCCTGATCTGCCTTGGTTTTCAGTCTGGTAGCCTATAGACCATGATAGGCCATCAGACTCTCTGTGTTCACTGGTCCAGAAGCCTAGAGACTCTGAGAGACCATCCGACTCCCCATGTTTCCTGGGCTGAGGACCTGTGGATACTGGTAAACCCCCAACTCACTGTGCTCCCTGGTCCAGGTAGTCCATGGACTTTTAAAGACTGTTTCAGTGACATTTTTGTTTTCTTTGTGTGAAGACTCAATGTTTATGTTTCCCACCATGCCTTGTCCCCCCTCCTCCCACCCGTTTTTGGCATTCCTTTGTTTTCCTTTTTTATGGGTGTCTGGAATCCACCCCTTAAAGGGGGGGGGGGTTATGTCAAGTTCTGGGCATGGTTGGAGACTGTGCCCACACTTTATGTTCATTTGTGTTCTCTGTGTGCCTCTCTGATCTGGTTTATGATGTTTAATTGCATTATTTGCCCTCTGTGTCCCCCTGTGTCCTCTGTCTCTGTCTTCTGTGTCCCCCAGTCTATTGTTATGTGGTGTCATCCCTGTTGGTCTCTGATGTCTTTATTAGTGTCTGTGTTAGCTGCATGGAGGAATCTGATCAGACCTAATCAGTTTGTTTGTTTGTTCTCTCCCATAGATTGAGTCCCCATTGTGCTGTTTGCTCTCTACATGTCTGTTCTTTTCTTCTTCTCTATCCCCTCACCCCCCAGCCAGTCGCAGCAGATGACTGCCCCTCCCTGAGCCTGGTTCTGCTGGAGGTTTCTTCCTGTTAAAAGGGAGTTTTTCCTCTCCACCGTCGCCAAGTGCTTGCTCACAGGGGATCGCCTGATTGCTGGGGCATTCTGCAACTGTGGGTGTTCCCCCCTACAGCTGATAGTGCTATGAGATGACTGTTGTTGTGAAATGGCGCTATATAAATAAAGTTGAATTGAATTGAATTGAGTTGAGTTGAATTGAACCTAAATGAAACAGTCATTGTCACCCCCGACAGACTGCTATGATGATGATGATGATGTTTTCATTTGTCATGATTATTATTTGCATTACGTGTGCTCCTTAGTTAAGTATTGTTTGTTCCTCATTAGTCCAGCAAAAGCTAGCGGTACTCAAATACTTTGCAAGCAGTTTCATGAAATGGTCAGTCAGAAAGCAACTCATACCGGCTCAGACGTCGCCCGGGTTAACAAGGCCAGAGTTCCTGGCAGCAGAGGGCGAAGGACAGAGCTGTGTGGAGGAATCTGATCAGACTTAAATGAAACAGACATTGTTGCCCCCGACAGACTGCTATGATGATGATGATGATGATGATGAGCTTGCCTTTAAGTATGCTCTGGAGTTTTGGTCCCACTCTTAAGTATTATGATTATGTTCACAGTTATGTTTTTGCCACTGCCCTCTCTGTATTGTGTCCTGCATGTTCATTGTCATGTCTCTTGTGCATCCCATCTATGAATGTCTGTGTAGCCCCGCCCATCCTGTTTTCCTCAACTGCTGCCCTGATTGTTAGCCCAGCTGTCTCAGCTTTGTAATTTATCGGTTACCCTATTTATGACAGTTTTTGAATGTGCTCTGTCTGGCGTCATTGTCGTTGTTCTCCCGTGGTTTCTCTGTCGTGTTCTTCCCGTGACTACCTATGCTATGCTGTGTTATCCCTGTCAGTTTATTTAGTTTCTAGATCTCCTGTGCTGTTTTCTGCCCCCGTGCAGCCATTTATTTATTCTTTTGTTTTTGTAGTAAAATATATTATTCTTAAGTTGAGTCTGCACCCTGGGTCCTCATTTTAACCACAATCTGCCTGGAACGCAGATTCTTGACAGGTCTCATGTTTTGTTGAAGATTGAATTATTGTGTTGTGGCCCTATCAACTGTATCTGCTGCTGTGTTGTAGAGGATGTCGACCACTGCACCAGAGTCTGAGCCTGTGTACAGTCCAATGGTTATTCGTACTCTGACCACGTACTTGAGAGTTTACTCCCTCTCCTCTGGCCACAGAGAGCGAGAGCGAGAGAGAGAGAGAGAGAGAGAGAGAGAGAGAGAGAGAGAGAGAGAGAGAGAGAGAGAGAGAGAGTTCCTTCTGTAATAATTACTGCTGATATAGGTCACACACACAAATATAAATGCACAAGAGATATACAGCTGTGTGTGCATACTGTAAGTACTCACCATGACCAAACTGATGTGGGTACAAAATGATTAATCACTAAGCACCATTCACTCCATCCTGCTGGAGCGCTCTCGATAACACACACACACCCTCACACACATGCACCATGTTCTTATCAAGAACTTGATTAAAGGATTGATTACAAACAGGAGAAGAGAAAATGTGGTAATTTTGAATAAACCATGAAAAAGAAATGGTGAATCTAAGTGTTCTGATGCTTAAGGGCAAAGTTTTTATTGATTTTGGTTTCTCTCTATAGCTTTTCCAATTGCCTCTACAAGTATCAGTATAATGCAGACTAGACACTGAACAAACCATTCATGGGTATGTTTGTGCATCTTAACTGCAGCTGAAAATTATGTATTCTTTTATGTTAAAAAAAAGTGAGAAAACTGTAAGAAATAGGAGTTTAACTATAGCTGCTATCAGTAGCACCTGCATCTCCGAAACAGTTTTTGTCATTACATGTTAATGCAAATACACTTTTAAATATATAGCACAAAGTATTTGCATATTATTTATGATATGTTTTCCCACCTCGGTGACATCTTTTAGATCACCTCTACCTCTGGGGGAAATTTAAAATTGTTCATGTGCAACTCCTTTTATTTCCTAGTCATTAGGATGTGCTGAGTTGACTGTGGCAGGTTATCAAACCTGAAGTCGTGACTAACCGTGTTTGCATGAAAGGACTGTTGGCTGCAATTTGATGACAAGCTTTCATCATGCACACAAGATATGTTTTTCAGCTAATTTGATAACTTCCAGCTAATTGGCAAATTGCTTTAATGCCAGACAGTATTTTAGCATTTTGTGACTGTTGGCATCATAGGCGCATGTTTGCACATATTCCTATTTTTGGTGAATGTTTTTCCAGTCTCATCTTTCATGAAGGGGCAATAATGGCATACAATAAGACATTTGTATCTTTACAGCTTTTAAAAAAATGCTAAAGTAGGGAAATATGATGTGTCATCGGGGCATGTTCAGTTAACATGTGCCACCCCTTAAATTATTGATTATTTCAGACTTGCAGTTGTTTATGGTGATTTATTCTGTTCTAGGTTTATGTATGAGTACTCCTCATGTCTCCCTTGTCTAGTCTAGTTTTGTAATGTCTCCTGTGTTATCAATGTGTTAGTTAGGTTCTTTTGATCTTATTTCATTCTGTGAAGCATCTCTTGTGTTATTCCTAAGTCTCCCTGGGCCTTAAGTTTATTTTTGATGGCACTCCCTGCCTTGGTTAGTTTTATGTAGCTTTACTTCCTGTTTATTTTGCTGTGTCATTTCCTGTAGTAGGCATGTGCTGACTCCGTTGGCACTCGGGCTGTGCGGTAGTCTCCCTTCTCTCTACTGGCGCGGTTCTAGACATTTATTTTGACAGTGTCTCAGCAGGGCTTCTAGCTGTCAGTGGAGCTCTGCAGAGCACCTGTTTCTGATCAGCTGATGACCCTTCATCAGCTGGTCAATCTATTCCTCCTTATTTAAGGGAGCAGCCCTGTTTGCTCAGGGCTGCGACCTACACGGACATTCCTATGTCTTCCTTCCAGTATGGCTTCCCCAACCCTGAGGTCAGTTCCTACAGCGTCAGGTTCCGCCCTCGCTGTACATATGTAAGTGTTTGTATTGTGTATTTGCCCCACGAGGCTTGTTATTTTGTCAGTTGTGTGTCTTTATTTAATAAATGTACAAACCCACGGCTGCCTATAGCGTCTCACTGATGGCTCGTGAGAGCCATCCATAACGCTTTTGTTGTATGGGATAAATTTTACAAATGAAGAAGCCATGTAGTCATTTTCTTTGGGCTGGTTCCTTTATTTATTTATTTAGTAGGGGCTACCAGGGATGTTGGGAGTGGATTTTAATGCATTCTTCATATTACAGTGTATGACATCTCAAGTGGTGAAACAAATTAGTGGTAGTGCCACATAATTTGCACAAAACTGTATTTTATTCAATTTTTACCTTTGTAAGTCCCAACTACTGCCAGAGAATGGAGCGGGTGTTTTTTTTTTTTTTTTCTCCTTTCGTTAAAGCCTGCTGGAGTGCAGCCGGTATCTGTGTGTCATTTCATTTTTTCCCCCTTTCCCCGCGCTCTGCCAGTGCCTGGGTGCAGTTGTATGAGAGAGGAGAGGAGAGGAGAGGAGAGAGAGGCTGACCCTCCATCCATCCATTCATCCAAGGTTGGATGGATGGATGGATGGAGAAGCATGCACATCTCTCTCACAGGGATTACCTGTAGGCCTACATACACTAACCACATTATCTTTTATCCTGTTGATTTGATTATTCACCAATTTACCATCGGCAAAGAGGACAAATTTACAAGAATGGGTGCAAATATATAATATAATAATTTACAATTAAAAGTCACAAATTTGACTTCCGGTTATGGCTGCCACGTAAGACGGACGTGTCTCACTCTGCTCTGCTCCTGGAGAAAAAAAATTGGCAAATAACTCTCTCATTTGGGACAGAACGTATCCCAGCGTTTGGGCGAGGATATGTCGGCGAAGCCTAAGGCTGGAAAACCAGGTAAAGGAAAAAGCGAGCCGCCGAAACAGTCCAAATTAACGGACTTTCAGGTCTGTGACGCAGCAAACAAAACTCCATATATGGCGGAGGAGGCTGGCAACGGTGCGAAATCTGCGGGGAGCGGCGCAGATGCGCTGATGGCTGCCATGAGTTCAATGAGAGCGGACTTTTCCTCTAGATTTGATGGGATTATGACAGCGTTGGAAGGAATAAGAAAGGAATTGTGTGACTGTGTAGAACGAACGGCGCAGATGGAGCTCCGTCTCGCTAGTGCTGAAGATGACGTCACCCGTCTTCAATTAAAGGTGCGCACTTTGGAAAAAAAAAATAAATGTCTAGAAGATAATATTTTGGATTTGGAATCTCGGTCGAGACAGAATAACTTGAGGCTGGTGGGTCTTCCAGAGGAATCAGAAGGTCGGGACGTATATTCCTTTCTGGAAAAGTGGATTCCGGAGGTGCTGGGCAGCGAGGAGTTGCAATCAGCAGTGGTTCTGGAAAAAGCACATCGTATTGGCCCACGGAGAGATAAGGGACTGCCGAGGACCTTAATTATGAAGTTTCTTAGCAACAGAGACAGGATGAAGATCTTCAACGCTGCACGAGCTAAAGGAGAGATTAAACACCAGGATCAGCAGGTGCGGTTCTACCCAGATTTGGCCACAGGAATCCAACAATTGAGGAAGCAGTTTGATCCCATACGTAAGGAGCTGCGCAACCTTGGGATTCGTCATGGTGTAATCTATCCTGCGAGACTGCTGACCACGTATGAGGGCAGAACCCACATCTTCAAGACCCCAGAGGAGGCGCAGGAGTTCATCAAGAAGATCAAAGAAGAAGAAGAGACTGGTGGGTGCTAAGCATGAACAAAATATAAGGTAGAATAATTAAGCATTTGCACAGGCATCTGACTGACTTGAAGTAAATAGCAAGTTTACAAAATATAGATTGTATTATATATTAAAAAAAAACAAAAACAAAACAAACAAAAAAAAACTATGATGTACAAAGTTGTTAAAAATTTTGGAGTTAAGTTGGAAAACTACAGAGGAGAGTTAATGTTACGTCATTAAAAGCAGTAGAGTTAGGGTGACTGGGAGGATGAAGAAGGAGTGGCTTAGGCTGTTCCCCGTGGGTGTGGAGCGGTCGATGGCTATATCGGGAGACGGAATTTTTCTTTTGATTTTGGGGGGTTCGCCACAAGTGTGGGAAGGGGGAATTTGTTTGTGTGTAGTTTGTAGGATGAATGTTCAACCACTCATGTTTTTGCTTCTCTGTATGAGCATGTTTACACTGCAAGGTAATCCCAAACTCTCTATTGATCATAAACCAAAGTGTTAATCTTAATTTAACTTCATGGAATTGCAGAGGTCTACAAAATTTAAAAAAACTTAAACAAGTTATGAATAAAATAAAAGACATGGGTTCAAAAATTGTGTTTTTACAAGAAACTCATCTAATAGAGGAGGATATAAAAAGAATTAGGAGTAGATGGCAAGGAAGTGTCTTCACCTCATCATTCTCATCCCGGGCCAGGGGAGTTATGACTCTCATACATAAATTAGTCCCTTTTCAAGTGAAAAATGTAATTGGAGACAAACTTGGAAGATATGTAATTATTCAAGGTTCTTTGCTATTAGAAAATATAAATCTTGTGAACTTATATGGTCCCAATTTAGATGACCAAAAGTTCTTTGCTAATTTATTTCTTATTTTATCATCACTTACAGGGCAACATATAATAGCAGGGGATTTTAATTGTACATTGAATCCAGGTATAGATAGATCAACAGGACTGGATTGTACGCACAATGGATGTAGGATGACTATTAATAATTTTATGAAAGAATTGAGATTGTTAGATATATGGAGAGAAATGAAACCACAAGTTAAAGCCTATTCTTGTTATTCCAGTACCTACAAGACATTCTCACGTATTGATTATTTTTTGATTTCCACAGAATTAAGATCCAAGATTCAAAACTGCTTTTATGATAACATCGTGATCTCTGATCATGCACCCTGTTGTCTAATATATGTAGATAAAAAATTGACAAAGGAATCAGGTAGATGGCAATTTCAGCATAAATGGCTTCAGGATGAGGAATTTGTCAAGTATATAGAAAAACAGATAGACGAGTACTTTGACATCAATACTACACAAACATCAGCATGTGTAAAGTGGGAGGCTTTCAAAGCTTTTATTAGGGGACATATTATTAGTTATACAGGATCAAAATCTAAGAAGACTCGAGAGGAGAGAGCTAAATTGGAACATAAAATGAAAAGTCTTCAGGAAAAAGTGTATGCTAACTAACTAACTAACTAACCTGCACTTATATAGCGCTTTTCTAGTCACAAAGACCACTCAAAGCGCTTTCATTAATACTAACCCTCTATTCTAAGGGCCTATAGGAAACAGATATCTAGGGACAATTTAGAACAGCCAATTAACCTAACATGCATGTTTTTGGCATGTGGGAGGAAACCGGAGAAATCCCGGAGTAAACCCACGCAACACGGGGAGAACATGCAAACTCCACACAGATCACTGTTGGTCGGGGGCTGGGATCGAACCCACGATCCCCACAATCCCCCGGCCAAGGGTAAACTGTGCTGCCGCAGTGCTAACCACTGCGCCACCGTGCAGCCCTATCACTATGCAGGAAGTGATCCAAGGTTGGAGAATGAATTACTGATTTTGAGAGCTGAATACGACAAAAAATCAGCGAATAGAGCTGCCTCGAGTCTTCTAAGATTGAAACAATCTTTTTATGAACAAGGTGAAAAATCAGGAAAATTATTGGCATGGCAGATTAAACAATTAGAAATTAAAACACCAATTACTAGTATTATAAGTAACGGACAGGTAGTTATAGATCCTTTAGAAATTAACAGAGCCTTTAGAGATTACTATGAAAAATTATATGATACTAAAAATGAATTTGATTTAACAAAACTAAATGGGTTTTTGAACGAACTATCTATACCGTGTATTCCAAATGAAAACAGGGAGATATTGGAGTCTAAAATTAGTCAAGAAGAAGTTGGGCTAGCCATTGATAATATGAAATCAGGAAAAAGTGCAGGACCAGATGGTCTTCCAGTTGACCTTTATAAAAAATTTAAGAATAAATTAATAAAACCTTTTTTGGAAATGGTTTTAGAAGCATTTCAAAATAATAATTTACCATCATACATAAATAATGCCTTAATTATACTGCTGCCAAAACCAGGTAAGCCCTCTAATAAATGTGAAAATATGAGACCAATAAGCCTATTAAATGCCGACCTTAAGATAATCTGTAAAATTTTAGCAAGACGAATACAAGAAATTTTACTAAATATTATTAATCGAGATCAGAATGGCTTTATAAAGGGAAGACAAGGCTTCCATAATGTAAGAAGACTATTTAATATTATTTATTTTAATAAAGAAGCACCGGATACAGCTCTCCTATCACTGGACGCCGAAAAGGCCTTTGATAGAGTTGAATGGCCCTTTCTTTTTGAAGTCCTACAAAGGTTTGGACTTGGAAATAATTTCATAAAATGGGTTCAAATAATATACAATAATGTTACAGCAGAAATCCTAACAAATAACAATATTTCAAAACCAATAAAAATCAATAGAGGATGTCGACAAGGCTGTCCACTTTCACCTTTACTGTTTACTATGGCAATTGAACCTTTAGCGATAGCGATACGTTTACATTCACAAATATATGGAATTAAAGTTGGACCAACAGAACATAAAATCTCCCTGTACGCCCATGACATAATTTTGTTTATGTCGAATCTAAAAAAATCAATTCCAACCTTGTTGAATTTAATAAAGAATTTGGGGGAAATATCAGGATATAAAATAAATAAAACTAAATCTTCAATATTAATGCTAAATGAGACCCAGAGAAATTACCCAGCCCCTGAGGTAAATCAATTCAATGTTGTAAATCAGTTTAAATATTTAGGAATCCAAATTGTGCCTAAGCTAGAATCAGTCGCCAGTGTCAACTATGAAGCCTTAATGTCAGATATCAATGAGTTAACTCAGAGATGGATGTCACTACCAATGTCGATGATCGGGAGAATCAATATACTTAAAAGTAATATTTTACCTAAAATACTTTATTTATTTCAATACATTCCCTTATCACCACCTTTAGATTTATTCTCAAGAATAAAAAAAAAGTTAGTGGAATTTATATGGAACAACAGGAGGGCTAGATTACGTCTGTCTTTATTATATTTACCATTTGATCGTGGAGGTCTGAAATGTCCAAATTTTATGTTGTATTATTGGTCGGCACAACTGAGGTCTATGACATATTATTTTTCATCAAATGATCTCCCTCACTGGACTGAAATGGAATCATACAATTTACCTTTACCTCTTCCCATATTCATATACTCAGATTCGGCAAAAAATTTACAAAAACAAGTTAAAAATCCATTTGTAAAGCATATGATCAAAATATGGTGTGAAGCTAAAAACTATTTAAAAGAACCACAGTTATTGTCACAATTTAGTCCAATATGGGGTAATCAATATTTTACACCAGGGAGAGCGGACGCTGTATTTAAAGTATGGAATTTAAAAGGGATACAAAAGATTCAGGATTTATATTTGCCATGTGCAGATAACATAATGTCTTTTGAAGAGCTGAGGATCAAATTTAATCTCAATAGAACACATTTTTTTAAATATCTTCAACTTAGAAACTTTATTCGATCAAATCAAAATAAAGCTCTCACTCGACCTATTTATTCATCCTTGGAAAAAATGATGATGAAAGATAGTAAAAGAAAGGGTATTATTTCAGAGTTTTATAACTCATTGACACTATCTTCAAGTGAAAATTCACTGAAAAGATTAAACTACTGGAAAGAAGATCTGCAAACTGAAATTTCAGAGGAACAATGGGAATTGGCTTGTACAGAAGCTCAAACCAAATCAATAAATGTACGCCTTAAATTGATACATTTCAAATGGTTAATGCGGATGTATGTTACACCGGAGGAGTTAAATAAATATAACAAAAATATACCAGATACATGCACAAAATGCATGGAAAGTAAAGGAACTCTATTTCATTGTGTATGGGAATGTAGATTAATAAGAATGTTTTGGGAAGAGGTGAGGGTAACAATTGAAAAAATAATCTCAAAACAAATCATATTGAATCCTAAATTGTTTTTGTTGGGTCTGTACCCAGAAAAGCATAATTTGAATAAAAGTGAAAGAACATTCATAGACCTCAGTTTGCTTAATGCCAAAAAATGTATTGCACTATTATGGAAAAAGACTCATAGACCAGATGTGACTCAGTGGTTAAGACAGATGTTAACAAACCTTCCATTAGAAAGAATAACATATATACTGAAATCAAAGGAAATTGTGTTTGAGAATATATGGAGACCTTTTATTGATTATGTAAACAATTTAAACATAACTTTTGAAGAAGAAGGTGAATGATGTGTGTGGACCTTGTAAATTCCAAACTGGTGAACATAATATGTATACTTATGTATTGGATTGTCTAGACTAAACAGAGGAGCATTGTTGAAGATTTGATTTTCCTGGTGGTTGTTGGTGTTTTTAGTGCATCTTTTTTTTTTTTTTTTTTGTAGTACTTTAGTGTTAGTGTTTGATTGTTTGTATCATGTTTGTTAAAAAAAAAGGTTCAATAAAGATATTGTGGAAAAAAAAAGTCACAAATTTACCATATGCAAGTCCAAAGTCTGAGAAAAAGTTACAAATTTGTGGGGAAAAACATGAATGGGGAGAATCCACATTTATAAGAAACAAGTATCAAATTTACAAGAAAAAATAGCAGATTACAGAGAAAAAAAACTGCTCATTTACAAGAGATTCAAATTTACGAACAAAAGTTGTTTTTTTTTTGTTGCAGTCTGCTTTACTGGAATAATATGAATGCTTTATTCAACAACAATGGTATTGCTTCAAGGAAAAGGAGGATGTTATGAAGCCACAACTTACAACAGACTATGTTAGACGTGATGCGTTAACGTCTCGTTGCGTCAAAGCGTTATCTTGTCCGCTTTTGTTTGTTTTTATTGATTTCATTTTTAATTTTTTATTTCTTTTTGCTGACATTAGTTTTTGCTTGGTGTTAGCTTAGTATTGGCCTAGCAGAAAAGCTCGATCGGATGTGCGGGTGTGTTGGACCCCCAGCTGGGCTGTTTTACCGGGCTAGGCTAACCTGCTAACCAGTTTTTAAGCCTTTTTAGCTGTTTTTAGCTAACCTGTTTTTAGCTGCTTTTGGCTGGCTGGCTATCCACCTATCGCCTGGAACGTCATGGCTCCATCCCCGACGTGTGTCAGCTGTGTGTCCCTCCTTAGGAAGGTTTCTGAGTTGGAAGTGAGTCTCTCCAACCTCTATAAGATTCGGGAGGCTGAAGACCACCTTGACACCATAATTCCCGGGTGAACAACAGCCCCGGCAATCGACTCGCAGCTGGCAGAGACAGCTACTTACCTGGGTGAGTTCAGCACATCTCCGTCTACTTCCACCCCTGCTCCGGTTTCTTCTGACGTCCAGGACCACAGCAATAGACACTAGCTTTGACTCGGGGCTAGACCCAAAACCCCGGTTGGTTCTTCTCATCCTCGGTGCGCGCCCTGGACCTTGGTCGGACCAGCTAGCGATCATCGTCGATCGACCAGACAGGGCCGTGCCTCTTCTCTTCCCCTGCTACTGGAAAATAGATTTGACATCCTTTCTCTGGAGGATTTTCCCCACCTGGACGCTGGCCATCCGCGCTTGGCCGCACCTCCTCCTCCCTCTCCTTCTCCTTCAGCGGCGGCTCAAACCCGCAAACCCTGGATTAAGACTACTTTAGGTGTGTCAAATTACACACCAGCTCCAAAAAGAAGAGAGTGCATCACCCCGCCATCACAGCACCATCGACAAAATTATCCACCACTTCAGAAACCACCGACAAAGCCCCCCCAGACGACGCTGGTAACTGGTCAGAATCAGAATCAGAATCAGAATCAGATTTATTGCCATTGTTCATGTAGTACACAAACTAGGAATTTGTCTCGGTGCCATGCTGCAACATTAAAAACATGATGAGATAAAGAGATAAACTAAAAAAACTAAAAGACTAAAAACATGCAATAAGTGTAGAATAATAAGTAATAATAATAATAATAATAATAATAATAATAATAATGAGTAATACTAGTCAAGGCAGATTAATAAATTAGCAAGTAGCAGATAATATGGGGTACCACAGTGCAGTCGATAATGCAACAGAAAAACAGTGATGAATGACATGAGTCTGGTTGAGCTGCTGTACATAGTGCACGAGAGTCAATAAGTCACTTAATGTTCAGCAGTCTGATGGCAGAGGGGAAAAAGCTGTTCATGTGCCGGGAGGTTTTAGTCTGAATGGACCGAAGTCTTCTACCTGAGGGGAGGGGGGCAAACAGTACGTGACCAGGGTGTGAAGGATCGGCTATGATCCGGCCTGCACGCCTCCGGGTCCTGGAGATGTACAGGTCCTGGAGAGATGGGAGCTTGCAGCCGATCACCTTCTCAGCAGTGCACACGACGCGCTGCAGCCTTAGTCTGTCCCTGGCAGTGGCTCCTGCGTACCACACGGTTATGGAGGAGGTGAGGATGGACTCGATGATGGCCGTGTAGAACTGCACTAACATCTTGGTGGGTAGCTTGAGCTTCCTCAGCTGCCGCAGAAAGAACATCCTCTGCTGGGCCTTTTTGATGAGGGAGCTGATGGTTGGCTCCCATTTGAGGTCCCGGGTGATGGTGGTGCCCAAGAAGCGGAAGGAATCTGCAATGGTGATGGGAGAGCCTGTGATGGTGAGGGGGGGCAGGGGGGTTGTGACTTTCCTGAAGTCCACAATCATCTCCGCTGTCTTCAGAGTGTTCAGCTGCAGGTTGTTGTGGCTGCACCAGGACACCAGCTGGGCCACCTCTTTCCTGTAGACGGACTCGTTGCCGTTGGAGATGAGCCCGATGAGGGTGGTGTCGTCCGCAAACTTGATCAGCTTGACAGACTGGTGGGAGGAGGTGCAGGAGTTGGTATAAAGGGAGAAGAGTAGGGGGGAAAGTACACAGCCCTGGGGTGATCCGATGCTGATGCTAACAGAGTCCGAGACAGACTTCCCCAGCCGCACATGCTGCCTCCGGTCCGTCAGGAAATCGGTGATCCACCTGCAGAGGGAGTCAGGCACGCCGAGCAGGGACAGCTTGTCCTGGAGCAGAGCGGGGCGGATGGTGTTGAATGCAGAGCTGAAGTCCACAAACAGGATCCTGGCATAGGTTCCCAGGGAGTCCAGGTGCTGCAGGATGGAGTGGAGGGCCAGGTTGACTGCGTCGTCCACAGACCTGTTGGCACGGTAGGCAAACTGCAGCGGGTCCAGGAGGGGAGTGGTGATGGACTTGAGGTGAGACAGGACCAAGCACTCAAAGGACTTCATGACTACAGAGGTGAGCGCTACAGGTCTGTAGTCGTTAAGTCCAGTAATCCGTGGCTTCTTGGGGACAGGGATGATGGTGGAGGATTTGAGGCAGGTCGGCACGTGGCATAGCTTAAGGGAGGTGTTAAAAATGTCTGTGAAGACAGGAGCCAGCTCTTTCGCACAGTGTCTCAGGGTGGAGGGAGACACACCGTCCGGCCTGGGGGCCTTGCGCGGGTTCAGTCTGGAGAATTGTCTGTGCACGTCCTGCTCACTGATGACAAGGGCAGGGGGGGAGGAGGAGGAGTGGGGGACCGCTTTTGATGAATTAGGGGCCGAGGAGGCAGTGGAGCTGGGTGGAGTGGGGGAGTTGGACACAGCTGACGAGGTGTCAAAACAGGCGTAATGTTGGGACAGTTTTTGACAAAGGGCTTTGTCAGCCTGACCTTTAGAAGCCTGAGGCTGATAGTTGGTGATTTGCCTCAGTCCTCTCCACACAGAAGCCGAGTCATTAGCAGTGAACTGCTGCTGGAGTCTCTCAGAATACACAGATTTAGCTCTCCTCAGCTCTCTGTTAAACCGATATTTAACCTCCCTGTAGCAGTCTCTGTCTCCACTTTTCAACGCAGCTTCCTTCTCCTTTCTGATCTGTCTGAGCTTAGCAGTGAACCAGGGCTTATCATTAGAGTACCTCACCCTGGTGCGCGATGGGAGAATGCTCTCCTCACAAAAGTTGATATAGGAGTTCACAGTGTCTGTGTACTCATTAAGATCATGTGTGGCTTCTTTAAACATATCCCAGTCAGTTATTTCCTTGCATGTGTTCAGTTTCTCTCCAGCTTCACTGGTCAATTTCTTCGTGGTGGTCACAACAGGTTTAGTGAGTTTCAGTCTCTGTCTGTATGTGGGAATGAGGTGGACCATCACGTGATCAGATAGTCCGAGCGCAGCGCGGGGAACAGCGCAACATGCGTCCTTCACTGTAGTGTAACAGTGATCCAGCGTGTTATTTCCTCTGGTTGGACATTTAATAAACTGTCTGTATCGGGGGAGCTCGTGACTCAGATTGCTCTGGTTAAAGTCGCCTACCACAATAACCAGGGAGTCTGGAAAATTCCGCTCCGCATGTAGGATGTGATTTGCAAGCGCGCACTGGGCCTCGCGCGCGTCCGCGTCGGGAGGGGCGTACACAGCGATCAAAACAAATGATGCAAACTCCCGCGGGGAATAAAATGGCTTGCAGTTAACAGAGAGAAATTCTAGATCGGTAGAACAGTGTTGTGAAACCACCGTTACATCAGAGCACCAGCTGCTGTTAATGTAGAAGCACACTCCTCCTCCAATAGACTTACCGGAGAGCTCTGTGACGCGATCAGCACGAAACAGCTGAAATCCCTCGAGGCTGATCGCGCTGTCCGGTATGCTCCTTTTAAGCCAGGTCTCAGAGAAACAGATGACAGACGAGGAAGCGAGGTCCTTAAATCGCATCAGCAGTCTTAATTAACTGGTGACTCAATTATGAGGAATGTCAAAAGCAGGTACTGTGTGACAAAATTTTTTTCCTGGGGCTAGAGTGTCTGACATTGAGGCTCTTACCCCTGACCTATTAAATGAATTCCCCCACGTTAAAACTGTCATAGTACATGTTGGATGAAACAACATCCCAGATGAAGCATCAGAGATCTTAAAGAGTGACTTCAGGAGCCTTCTGTCCACTCTTATGAACTGTGGCAGACGTGCGTTTAACTTTGGGCCTTTAGCACCTTTCAGACAAGGTTGCAATTATTTTAGCAGAACTCTCAGTCTTAATACTTGGTTGTGTTCTACATGTCCTACTTTTAACATTGGTTTTGTTGACAATTTTAACCTGTTTTGGAACCGCCCATCACTTATGAAGCCTGATGGCATCCATCCAAATAGACTTGGTGCACATGTTTTAAGGGACAATCTGTTCTATTCCATTCAGCGTTTTTTAATGCATCATCATCATCATCATCATAGCAGTCTGTCGTGGGCGACAATGACTGTTTCATTTAGGTCTGATCAGATTCCTCGACACAGCTCTGTCCTTAGCCTTCCGCTGCCAGGAACTCCTGTCTATGTCCAACTTCTTCAAGTTTCTTTTTACAGTGTCTTTAAATCTGAGCCTTGGTCTACTCTGATTGCGTTTGCCCTCGCATAACTGTGAGTAGAGTAACTGCCGAGGGAGACGCTGGTGGTCCATCCTCTCAACATGTCTGAGCCATCTCAGGTTCATCTGTATCAGCATTGTCCTCCATTGATGGGAGACCAGCTCGTTTCAACACTTCTATGTTGGTTATCTTGTCTTTCCATGAGATGTTCATTATGGCTCGAAGATGTCTCATCACGTACGCGTGGAGTTTCTTCACCTGCACTCTGTAGACAGTCCAAGTTTCAGCACCGTACAATAGAGTAGCCAGTATTGTCACTCTGTACACTTCGCACAGGCGCCTCGTCATGGCTGCCGGGTCATTGGGATGCACCTTTCGTGCGCGTCCAATGTCAAGTCAAATTCCTCATATGTTTACTTGTTTACTTGTAAATGTGCTTGGCAATAAATCTGATTCTGATTTCACACAGATAGACACATGTCGATTGTTCCACAGTCTCTCCCTCAAGTTTCCAAACACAGCGCTCGCTCTTCCCATTCTGAGAGATAGTTCATTCTCCAGCCTAGCATTCTCTGAAACAGTACTCCCTAGGTACTTGAAAGTCTTGCAATTGACTAGTGACTTTGTACCAATGCTGATTTCTTCTGGTAGTGATGTTGATTATTAGAACTTTGGTGGTTGATAAAGGCACTCTGTCTTCTTGATGTTGATTTGGAGGCTGAATTGGCTAGCTGCTCTTGCAAATTTCTCTGCTAAAGATTGCACATCTTCCACGCTGTGTGCAACTAGAGCACTGTCGTCGGCAAAGAGCATTTCTCTTACTACCTTTATCGATGTCTTACTCTTGGCTTTAAACTGCGCCACATTGAACAGGTCTGCTTCTTTCCTTGTTTGAATGTATACTCCTTCTGAAGTGTCTTTGAAGGCCACCTCAAGCATGGCTGCCTGATATAGTGAGAAGAGTGTAGGTGCCAGCACACACCCTTGTTTCACCCTGTTGCTGACTGAAAAGTCTTTAGATACTGAACCACTCATTGCCACATTTGCTTGCATACCTGTATGGAGTGCCTCGATCAGGCTGACAAACTTCTCTGTGCAACCATATTTCTTGAGTACCTGCCAAAGTCCTTGTCGCAAAACAGTATCGGAGGCTTTACTGAAGTCTATGAAGACTACATAAAGTGGCATGTTCTGTTCAATACACTTTTCTTGAACCTGTTTCAAGTAGAAAATCATGTCCACTGTGGCTCTTCCACTTCTAAAGCCGCACTGGGTTTCCAGTAGTACATTCTGCGAGATGTGTTCAGAGTCTGTTCAGTAGTACACGTGAGAGAATCTTACCAACAGTGGCTAGTAGTGATATACCTCGGTAATTTCCACAATCCTTCCTGTCACCTTTCTTGAACAAAGACACAATACTTGCATCCTTCCAGTCTTGAGATACTTTCTGGGCATCCCATATCTCTTGGATGAGCTTGTGCAGGCAGTTGGTCAGCTGAACACCACCAAATTTCCACACTTCTGCTGGAATTCCATCCCTTCCTGGAGCTTTACCATCCTGTGTTGTCCTGATAGCTTCCATTAGTTCATCAAAATTTGGTGGTTCATCCAGACTTGATACAGCTGGTCACTGCACTAGAGCTTTTTTAGCCTCTTGAGTGAGATCTCCAGGGTTGTTTAGTAGTTGGTCAAAGTGGTCTGCAAATCTCTCCAGGATCTTGTCTTTCTCCTGCAAAACTGTTTCACCATCCATAGCCTTTAGTTGGATCAATCCTCTTGGTTTAGGGCCGTAGATTTCTCTCAAACCTGTGAAGAATGTTTTCATGTCCTTCCTGTCTGCTGCAGTTTGAAGTTTCTCCACTTTTTCATCCCACCAGTTGGACTTCATCTCTCTGGTGTACTTCTGTAACTCACTCTGAACCTCTGAGTATTTCTTCTTCTTCTTCGACCTTGGGTTACACTGTAGGTTTTCCTGCCTAGCTGTATTCCTCGCTTCTAGTAGTTTCTTCAGGTGTTCATCATGCTCATCAAACCAATCTTGATGTTTCCTCTCAGGGTAGCCTAATACATCACTCACAGTCTGATACACCATATCCTTCAGTGTTGCCCATTTCTCTTCTATGTTATTCTCCGAGTTGTTGCTGTCCCAGTCTTTCAAGTTTTTATCCATTTCCTGTGCAAGTTCTTCCTGCTTCTTTTGGCCTTTCAGTGCACTAGTGTTTTGCTTCCATGGTGGCTTTGCACCTGTCCTGCAGTGCTGTTTTCGTCTCCAAATCCTTAATCTAGATCTCAGCATAACATGATCAGTGCCACAGTCCGCGCCTCTCATTGCTCTGGTGTCCAATACATCCCTTATGTCTCTCTGCCTGACTATGATATAGTCTAATAAGTGCCAGTGCTTGGATCTTGGGTGCATCCATGTCTTCTTGTGTGTGTCCTTGTGCTTAACTAGAGTGTTGGTTATCACAAGGTTGTACTCTGAACATAGTGCAAGTAGAAGTTCTCCATTAGCATTGCACTTGCCTACTCCATGACTGCCTAGTACTCCTTTCCATTTTTCAGTGTCCGAACCAGCTCTGGCATTAAAATCTCCAACGAGTATCAGCCTGTCATCAGTCGGTACATGCCTGATAGTCTCATGTAAATCACTGTATAACTCCTTCTTCACCTCCTCTGTGTTGGTCATTGTTGGGGCATATACACTGATGAGTGTGGCATACATCTTCCGCTGTAGTGGGAGTCTCATAGTCATTATCCTGTCGTTGATTGGCACCGGGTTCTCATGAAGCATTGCTGCTATCTCCTTTCTAACTGCAAAGCCCACTCCTGCTTCGCTCCTTTCTTGAGTTGATCTCCCTCTCCAAAAGAAGATGTACCCATGGTCTTCCAAGCTGCCATATCCAGGCAATCTTGTTTCACTAAGTGCAGCTATGTCTACATTGTACCTGTTCATTTCCAGGGCCACAAGCATGGTCTGTCTTTCTGGGCGCTGTGATGTTGTTCTGTCCAACAGAGTGCATACATTCCATTCTGCTACACACAAGGTTGTTGTTTTCCTCTTCTTTTGTCTTCCTGCTCCTAGTTTACTTTTCGCTCCCTGTTGGAGTGTGAACAGATCAGCGCGGACCTTGTAAGCCCGGGCGACGTCCGAGCCGGTATGAGTTGCTTTCTGATTGACCATTTCATGAAACTGCTTGCAAAGTATTTGAGTACTGCTAGCTTTTCAGAATCAGAATCAGAATCAGAATCAGATTTATTGCCATTGTTCATGTAGTACACAAACTAGGAATTTGTTTCGGTGCAATGCTGCAACATTAAACATGATAAAAATAGAAGATAGAAATAAAAAAACTATACATGCAATAAAATGTAGAATATGAATGAGTAATACTAGTCAAGCAATTTAAATATATTAGCGAGCAGCAGATATTGTGGAGTACCACATAGTGCAGTCGGTAATACAAAAAGAAAACAGTGATGATTGACATGAGTCTGGTTGAGCTGCTGTACGTAGTGCACGAGAGTCTAATAAGTCACGAGAGTTTTGCTGGACTAGCAGCACATTCTTGGCAGATAAAGGTATTATCAGTGGTAAGGACAAGCCAAGACAAACTGACTCCAGTATCTGTTGCAGTGACTGACCAGATGATAGGTTTGTTTATCTCTGCTCTTTGTGTAGTGCATGTCACAATGCACCAACTGGCACAGTCCACAACAGACCTTGCGACAGACGTGTTTATCTGCCAGGATGTCCAGTCTCACTCTGTGTAACTGGGAGTGGTCCACCACAGACCTGTGGCAGATATTGTTTTTAGTTCTGCCAGGATGCCCTGTTTCACCCTCCACGCCCTCGAAAGGGCGGGGATGCCAGTTGAGTCGCCGATGGCCCGACCCATGAGACAGGTAGCACCGGTTTTCATGGTTATCCGGTAGCAAGCAAGCCAATGCCTGACCTGACACAAGGCCTCCACCTACAAGGGGCATTACCAACTTAATGGCAGCCCCAAAGCTCAGTGATCTCCCTCACATCTGTATTGGCCAAAATAGCATATTGTGGCTTTTTACCCACAAAAAAAAAAAAACTTTCATTGCCTTAGAATTGCTTGGAAAGAGCTTTTAAATCTTTCACCTGCTTAAGTATGCATGACTCTATTAATATTTTAATTAGCTCCCTGAAGGGCTTGCACGTGATTGGTCGCCACAATCCCCAACCTGCAGGGCTTGCACATGATTGGTCGCCGTGACTCCTGGTGGATGGGCTGCTAGCCTGTTCATGATGTTTCTGGACGTTAAAGTTTTGCCTATATCTTCAAAAGTAAAAAGCGAAGCATCTTTCTGAAAACAGTCTCGCCAAGCACAGCGAGCCTTCGCCAATTCTGCTTCCCAAAAGTGGCCCACTGGGCGGCTGACATTCCGCATCTCGGTGCCCCGTGTGCCGACAAAGTGAGTTCAGAGCAGCGGTCTTGCTGAGCAACATTCAAGCCGGTGTAACAGAACAAATTAACCCCTCCTCAGAGTCTACCCGGGGGAAAAACTGGCCTAGGCCAAACCATACCCGGTGGTGTAAAAGAACCTAGGCCAGACTATACCCCTCCAGGCCAGAATATACCCCTCTTGTGTAAAGAGGTTTTGATTGTATTTACACATATACACTACCGTTCAAAAGTTTGGGGTCACCCAGACAATTATTTTGTGTTTTCCATGAAAAGTCACACTTATTTACCACCATGAGTTGTAAAATGAATAGAAAATATAGTCAAGACATTGACAAGGTTAGAAATAATGATTTGTATTTGAAATAATAATTTTTTCCTTCAAACTTTGCTTTCATCAAAGAATCCTCCATTTGCAGCAATTACAGCATTGCAGACCTAACATGATTGTACAAGGGTTTTCTAATCATCCATTAGCCTTCTGACGAAATGAGCAAACACATTGTACCATTAGAACACTGGAGTGATAGTTGCTGGAAATGGGCCTCTATACACCTATGTAGATATTGCACCAAAAAACAGACATTTGCAGCTAGAATAGTCATTTACCACATTAGCAATGTATAGAGTGTATTTCTGATTAGTTTAAAGTTATCTTCATTGAAAAAAATTGCTTTTCTTTCAAAAATAAGGAAATTTCTAAGTGACCCCAAACTTTTGAACGGTAGTGTATATTTGCAACACAACACGTCACCATGTCATGACGTCACTATGTTACGTTACCTTACGTTATTATCAGTTGATCTGACCACTTTTTTCCATTTTCCATTTTCCATTAAAATGACATATACAGTATATTGAAATAAATGACATGCCTGCCTATCCCACTTTTATGCACAGGTAAATATTTTTCTGCTATAATATTAAAACCACATCTCAGTCTATCAATGTCAAACATAGCATTTAGAATCCACACATTCAGTTTCACTTTCCATTTTCAAAGTTTTTTACCGCTCCAAATGTACACCAAACATGATGAAAATATTTGGAAAAACATGACAGAAATTGTTTATCATAACTGGTTTTACTTGTCCTATCAACATACAGACGTGGACAAAATTGCTGGCACCCCTCTGCCAATGAAAGAAAAACCCACAATGGCCACAGAAACAACCCAAATCCGACAAAAGTGGCAACAAACAAAAATTCTATGAAAATTAACCAATGAAAACCAGACAACGCTTCCAAACTGTGGCTCAACAGAATTATTCCAAAAAACAAACTCATGAAACCGACCTGGACAAAAATGATGGCACCCCTAGAAAAAATTGAAAATAATGTGACCATAGGGACATATTCAACCAAGATGTGTCCTCTAATTAACATTACAGGTGTCTACAAACTTGTAATCAGTCAGCCAGCCTATTTAAAGGGTGACAAGTAGTCACTGTGCTGTTTGTTGACATGGTGTGTACCACACAAAACATGGACCAGATGAAGCAAAGGAGAGAGTTGTCTCAGGAGATTAGAAAGAAAATTATAGACAAGCATGTTAAAGGAAAAGGCTATAAGACCATCTCCAAGCAGCTTGATGTTCCTGTGACTACAGCTGCACATATTATTCAGAAATTTAAGATCCGCATGACTGTAGCCAACCTCCCTGGACGTGGCCGCAGGAGTAGACGGATCATACGAATGGTAACAAAAGAGACCAGAACAACCTCTAAACACATTCATGGTGAACTCCAAGGTCAAAGTACATCAGTGTCAGATTGCACCATCCGTCTTTGTTTGAGCCAAAGTGGACTTCATGGGAGACGACCAAGGAGGACACCACTGTTGAAAACAAATCATAAAAAAGCCAGATTGGAATTTGCCAAACTGCATGTTGACAAGCCACAAAGTTTCTGGGAGAATGTCCTATGAACAGACGAGACAAAACTGGAACTTTTTGGCAAGGCACATGAGCTCTATGTTCACAGACGCAAAAATGAAGCATACCAAGAAAAGAACACTGTCCCTACTGTGAAACATGGAGGAGGTTCTGTTATGTTCTGGGGCTGCTTTGCTGCATCTGGCACAGAGTGTCTTGAATCTGTGCAGGGTACAATGAAATCTCAAGACTATCAAGGTATTCTAGATAGAAATGTGCTGCCCAGTGTCAGACAGCTTGGTCTCAGTCACAGGTCATGGGTCTTGCAACAGGATAATGACCCAAAACACACCCAAGAATGGTGTGTTGATGACCTAAGGACACTACTGGGATTTAATCAGCTAGACCATGACAAAAGTAACAGTTATCCTGCCTGCAGAGACATTATGAACACAGCACACCACACCTTATAGTGGGGTAAAAAAGTATTTAGTCAGCCACCAATTGTGCAAGTTCTCCCACTTAAAAGATGAGAGAGGTCTCCAATTTTCATCATAGGTATACCTCAACTATGAGAAAAAAAAATCCAGAAAATCACATTGAAGGATTTTTAATGAATTAATTGGTAAATTCTTCGGTAAAATAAGTATTTGGTCACCTACAAACAAGCAAGATTTCTGGCTTTCTCAGACACGTAACTTCTTTAAGAGGCTCCTCTGTCCTCCACTCATTATCTGTATTAATGGCACCTGTTTGAACTCGTTATCAGTATAAAAGACACCTGTCCACAACCTCAAACAGTCAGACTCCAAACTCCACTATGGCCAAGACCAAAGAGCTGTCAAAGGACACCAGAAACAAAATTGTAGACCTGCACCAGGCTGGGAAGACTGAATCTGCAATAGGTAAGCAGCTTGGTGTGAAGAAATCAACTGTGGGAGCAATTATTAGAAAATGGAAGACGTACAAGACCACTGATAATCTCCCTCGATCTGGGGCTCCACGCAAGATCTCACCCTGTGGGGTCAAACTGATCACGAGAACGGTGAGCAAAAATCCCAGAACCACACGGGGAGACCTAGTGAATGACCTGCAGAGAGCTGGGACCAAAGTAACAAAGGCTACCATCAGTAACACACTACGCCGCCAGGGACTCAAATCCTGCAGTGCCAGATGTGTCCCCCTGCTTAAGCCAGTACATGTCCAGGCCCGTCTGAAGTTTGCTAGAGAGCATTTGGATGATCCAGAAGAGGAGTGGGAGAATATCATATGGTCGGATGAAACCCAAATAGAACATTTTGGTAAAAACTCAACTTGTCGTGTTTGGAGGAGAAAGAACACCATACCTACTGTGAAGCATGGGGGTGGAAACATCATGCTTTGGGGCCGTTTTTCTGCAAAGGGACCAGGACGACTGATCCATGTAAAGGAAAGAATAAATGGGGCCATGTATCGTGAGATTTTGAGTGAAAACCTCCTTCCATCAGCAAGGGCATTGAAGATGAAACCTGGCTGGGTCTTTCAGCATGACAATGATCCCAGACACACCGCCCGGGCAACGAAGGAGTGGCTTCGTAAGAAGCATTTCAAGGTCCTGGAGTGGCCTAGCCAGTCTCCAGATCTCAACCCCATAGAAAATCTTTGGAGGGAGTTGAAAGTCCGTGTTGCCCAGCAACAGCCCCAAAACATCACTGCTCTAGAGGAGATCTGCATGGAGGAATGGGCCAAAATACCAGCAACAGTGTGTGAAAACCTTGTGAAGACTAACAGAAAACGTTTGACCTCTGTCATTGCCAGCAAAGGGTATATAACAAAGTATTGAGATGAACTTTTGTTATTGACCAAATACTTATTTTACCGAGGAATTTACCAATTAATTCATTAAAAATCCTTCAATGTGATTTTCTGGATTTTTTTTTCTCATTTTGTCTCTCATAGTTGAGGTATACCTATGATGAAAATTGGAGACCTCTCTCATCTTTTAAGTGGGAGAAATTGCACAATTGGTGGCTGACTAAATCCTTTTTTGCCCCACTGTAGGTGTGCCGTTTCATTCATGAAATAATAACAAATCTGTGAGTGGATTTGTGACTAAATCTGTCACCACTCGCCGCTCTCGGGCATCCACCTCAGCTGCACGCACACCTACACCTCGTTAGTGCTGAACTATTTATTCCACCTCGCCCTGAGCGTCGGCCTGGAGCCGTCTGTCTTACTACGTGTTCAATCCCTCAGCAGAATCCTTTCTTCAGGCCTGCTATTCATTGCTGCGACACGTAAGCTGTCTCATTACTCACCTGTTCTCTCAGCCTTCCCCTGTGCACAGGTGGATTCCCTGTCGGCGGACATCCTCTCCTTCGCCATCATCTTCTCCCTGCGTCTCCTCTCCTCGTTGGACGCACAGCAGGGTGCTGTCTCCCAGGCTTGGAATCTTTGCCAACGCCAGCCACCTCTATCTCTGCAAGGTTGCCTGGCCGCACGGCGTGCTGCTCTGTTCCTGCCTTCATCTACCACCCACAATACATTTCCATATCACATACACGCATCCAAACACATTACACTGGTTGAATAAAGCTTTCAAATCTACCTGAGTCTGTGTGCGTGTTTTCTGGGCCGAGAAATATGTCAGTACGGCTCCAGCAAAGCGGCCCAGCGGACAGCGGGCTCGCACGCCGTTTTTCCACCCTCGAGGCTCGGGTGGATATGATTGCGCACCAAAAACAAGTAATATTCAACCAATTAACTATAATCACTCACCGGTTAGACCGCCTTGACCCCCAGCAGGCGTTCCCCCCGGCTCCTCAAGGCGGCTTGGCTCCGGCCGCTTCCACAGCTGGCCAACCTGGCTCGGGAGCGCCGACCCAGCTCACACCAATTCCGACCCCCGTTCGCTTCAACGGGAAGCTCGGTGGAGCACAGGGGTTTATTTTACAATGTGAGTCAGTGTTCTTGCACGTTCCCAGGGATTTCTCCTCAGACCATAGCCGAATCGGTTACATGGCTAATCTCTTGGAGGGGCAAGCATTAGCTTGGGCTTACGCCGTCATGTCGAAGCCCAGCTACGCGACCCTCTCCTACGACCGGTTCGTGCAAGACTTCCTAGAGGTGTTTGACCACTCGCGTCGAGACATCGTCCTCGCCGATTGGCTCCTTAGCCTCCAACAGGGAAGCCGGTCGGGGGCGAATCACGCTGTTGACTTCCGGGTGGCAGTGGAGGAGGTTGGCTGGGGAGAGGCTGCTCTGCAGCATCTTCCTCCGTAGCCTCAATTCTGGTCTGCGGGATGAGTTAGCCAGTCGGGATCTCCCAGGGCGGCTGTCCGAGCTAATCTCCCTCACGATTAGTTTGGACAATAGGCTGCGAGTGCGGGCTGCAGAGCGGAAGTCAGTCAGCCGCGCGCACGGATCTTCTGTCCGCTCTCCTCAGTCTCGCCACCTGGCGTCACCTGCTCCGGAGTCCGCCGATGAGTCAGAGGCCATGGCGATCGGGCGCACCAGGCTCCCTCTTGCGGAGAGACAACGCCGGCGGGAACTGGGTCTCTGCATGTATTGCGGAGACGACCAGCATACCGTGGAGCAGTGCCCGGTTAAGCCAAACAGGGGGGTCCACGAGTCACTGTAGGGGGCCTCGCAGACTCTAACCGGTCAAAGCTCCTATCTAGTTGCATATTGCCCATCAGATTCTGCCATAATTCCATCGGGCATCTCACTCATGCACTGGTGGATTCGGGGGCAGAGCAAAGTTTTATTTCCAAAAGCCTGGCAACCCGTTTGGGCATACCCTGTCTGCCATTATCAACTCCCCTTAATCTGGTCACCCTCTCTTGCTCTCCCCTGGGGGTAGTGACGCATCGCACCAAGCCGGTCCCCATAATAATCTCTGGCAACCACCGTGAGGACCTGACTCTATTTGTCCTGCCCTCCTCTTCGGACCATGTCATCCTGGGCTACCCATGGCTGCGCCTGCACAACCCCGTCCTCGATTGGAGGTCTGGTAGTGTCCTTTCATGGAGCTCCTTCTGCCTGAGCACCTGCCTCCAGTCTGCGGCTTGTGCTCCCTCCGCCCGCGCCGGTCTCCGAGCCTCCGGACCTCACCCTGGTGCCGCAGGAGTTC
This sequence comes from Pholidichthys leucotaenia, assembly GCA_020510985.1. Classification (NCBI taxonomy): domain Eukaryota; kingdom Metazoa; phylum Chordata; class Actinopteri; order Cichliformes; family Pholidichthyidae; genus Pholidichthys; species Pholidichthys leucotaenia. The sequence continues at coordinate 391,393,488 of CM035844.1, read as the reverse complement.
CACGACTTGGGGGTGGCATTCAGTAAGTCCAAGGCTATGTCTCTTCCCCCTCACCGGCCATATGACTGCGCCGTAAACCTCTGTCCAGGAGCCCCCTTACCATCTGGCCGCCTCTACAGCCTTTCAGCTCCTGAACACGAGGCGATGGACTCTTACATCAAGGAGTCACTCAGCGCTGGGATCATCCGCCCCTCCTAGTCTCCGCTCAGTGCGGGCTTCTTCTTCGTCTCCAAGAAGGATGGGTCCCTTCGCCCCTGCATTGACTTCAGAGCGCTAAATGACATTATGATTAAGGACCGCTACACCTTGCCGCTGATGGACACCGCCTTCCACTCCCTCCAGGGGGCGACCTGGTTCACAAAATTAGAGCTCCGCAGCGCCTACCACCTTGTTCGGATCCGGGAGGGTGATGAGTGGAAGACGGCTTTCAGGACACCCAGCGGCCACTTCGAGTACCTAGTGATGCCGTTTGGGCTCACCAACGCACCTGCCGTCTTCCAGCAACTCATAAATGACGTCCTACGAGATTTCCTGGGGGTCTTTGTCTTCGTCTACTTGGATGATATACTCATCTTCTCCAGGTCACGGGAGGAGCACCAGGCTCATGTGAGGCGGGTCCTGCAACGGCTGCTGGAGAACAGACTCTACATCAAGGCGGAGAAATGCGAATTCTACGCCCAGACCACCTCTTTCCTGGGGTTTGTCATCTCACACAATCAGATCCTCCCCGACCCCGCTAAGGTGAAAGCGGTGGTCGAGTGGCCCACGCCTACCTCCAGGAAGCAGGTACAACAGTTCATCGGCTTCACTAATTTCTACCGTCGCTTTGTCCCCAACTTCGGCACCATTGTTACCCCCCTGACTCGCCTCACTTCTTCTAAGGTGCCCTTCCAGTGGTCCGAGGAGGCAGCCGCCGCCTTCAGACCCTCAAGGAGGAGTTCTCATCCTCCCGGGTCCTGACCCAGGTCGACCCTGCGCTGCAGTGCTTGGTGGAGGTCGATGCATCTGACACGGGGGTGGGGGCGGTGCTTTCCCAGCATTCCGCAGTGGACGGAGTCAAGCGGCCCTGCACCTTCTTCTCCCGACGGTTATCTGCTGCCGAGCGAAATTATGACGTCAGTGACAGGGAACTCCTCACTGTCAAGCTTGCGCTGCAGGAGTGGCATCACTGGCTGGAGGGGGCAGCTCAGCCTTTTGTGGTCTGGATGGACCACAAGAATCTTGAGTATTTGAGGTCAGCGGGGCGCCTGAATGCCCTCCAGGCGCGCTGGTCTCTATTCTTCGCTCGATTCCAGTTTACCATCACTTACCGTCCAGGCTCAAAGAATGGGTTGCCCAACGCCTTGTCCAGACAGTTCGCTTCTGAGGGTCTGGAGGAGGCGGACCACACCATCCTTCCCAGCTCGTGCATTGTGGGGGCAATTTCCTGGTCCATCAGGGACAAGATCCGAAAGACACAGGAGGTGGAACCGGACCCTGGCAGAGGTCCGGAGGGCAGGCTCTTCGTTCCTTCAGCTGTTCGAGGGGAGGTCATTCACTGGGTCCACATGTCCAAGCTCGCCTGTCACCCTGGCATCTCCCGACTGGTGGATCTTCTTCAACGCCCGTTCTGGTGGCCGGGTCTCCAGAAGGACGTCACCAACTACGTCTGGGCTTGCCCCCAGTGTGCTACCGGTAAGTCTCAAAACTCTCCACCTGCGGGTCTGCTCCAGCCCCTGCCGGTCCCAGGCAGGCCCTGGTCGCACATCGCTCTTGACTTCCTCACTGGTCTCCCGGTCTCTAACACCTATGACACAGTTCTGACTATTGTGGATCGGTTCTCTAAGGCCGCCCATTTTGTGCCTCTTCAGGGTCTGCCTTCGGCACGTGAGATGGCTGACCTTCTCATCCAACATGTGGTCAGACTGCACGGGATTCCATTGGACGTTGTATCGGATCGGGGGCCTCAGTTTGTCTCCCAGGTTTGGAGGTGCTTCTGTAACGCCCTGGGGGCCACGGTTAGTCTCTCCTCTGGTCACCACCCCCAGTCCAACGGACAGTGTGAGCGTACTAACCAGGAGCTGGAGGCTGCCCTGCGCTGTGTGACCTCCTCTAACCCGTCCTCCTGGAGCTCCTACTTGGCCTGGGTGGAGTACGCCCACAACACGGCGCGGTCTTCGGCTACTGGTGTGTCTCCCTTCAAGGCGTCGTTGGGGTACGATCCCCCCTTGTTTCCCGAGCAGGAGGGTGAGTTGGCTGTCCCCTCCACTCAGGCGCATATGAGACGCTGCCGGAGTTTGTGGACCAAGACAAGAGAAGCGCTTTTACGCACAGCGGTGCGCAACAGCTCCACCGCCAGTCGCCACAGGAGGCCGGCTCCTAATTACCAGGTGGGTCAACGGGTCTGGCTCTCTTTGCAGGACATCAACCTCAAGGCCGAGAACAGGAAGCTGGCTCCACGGTTTCTCGGTCCCTTCGTGATTACTAAGATTGTCAACCCGGTGGCTGTGCGTCTGGTCTTCCCCCCCCCCCCCCCCGTGTGTGTCCCACCTTCCACGTTTCCAAAGTTAAGCCTGTTCTCTCCAACCCACTCTGCCCTCCTCCTAGGTCGCCACCCGCTCCCATGATGATCGACGGTCACCCGGCCTGGGGTGTTGCTTCCATCCTGGACTCCTGGCGCCGAGGTCGTGGGCTGCAGTACTTGGTGGATTGGGAGGGGTATGGCCCAGAGTGGAGATCCTGGGTGCGCTCTTCTTGGGTGCTGGATTGGGATCTCATCACGGAATTCCACCGGGCGCACCCAGGTAAGCCAGCGCCAGGAGGCGCTGTTGGGGGGCGAGTACTATCACCACTCGCCGCTCTCGGGCATCCACCTCAGCTGCGCGCACACCTGCACCTCGTTAGTGCTGAACTATTTATTCCACCTCGCCCTGAGCATCGGCCTGGAGCCGTCTGTCTTACTACGCGCTCAATCCCTCAGCAGAATCCTTTCTTCAGGCCTGCTATTCATCGCTGCGACACGTAAGCTGTTTCATTACTCACCTGTTCTCTCAGCCTTCCCCTGTGCACAGGTGGATTCCCTGTTGGCGGACATCCTCTCCTTCGCCATCATCTTCTCCCTGCTTCTCCTCTCTTCGTTGGACGCGCAGCAGCGCTGTCTCCCAGGCTTGGAATCTTTGCCAACGCCAGCCACCTCTATCTCTGCAAGATTGCCTGGCCGCACGGCGTGCTGCTCTGTTCATCTACCACCCACAATACATTTCCATATCATATACACGCATCCAAACATGTTACACTGGTTGAATAAAGCTTTCAAATCTACCTGAGCATGTGTGCGTGTTTCCTGGGCCGAGAAATATGTCAAAATCATCCTGGTATTCAAAACTTACTCTGGATTCATTATCTAGATTGTCTAGAATAATATCCACTCAAATCCATTCACAGATTTATTATTTATAAGATAAGATAAGATAAGCCTTTATTAGTCCCACAATGGGGAAATTGCAACACCACAGGGATAGCAACACTCAGAGCAATAATTAAGAAGATAAGAAAAAAAAGAGCAGTGAATATACATACAGTGGGGTAAAAAAGTATTTAGTCAGCCACCAATTGTGCAAGTTCTCCCACTTAAAAGATGAGAGAGGTCTCCAATTGTCATCATAGGTATACCTCAACTATGACAGACAAAATGAGAAAAAAAAAATCCAGAAAATCACATTGAAGGATTTTTAATGAATTAATTGGTAAATTCCTCAGTAAAATAAGTATTTGGTCACCTACAAACAAGCAAGATTTCTGGCTCTCACAGACCTGTAACTTCTTCTTTAAGAGACTCCTCTGTCCTCCACTCGTTACCTGTATTAATGGCACCTGTTTGTACTCGTTATCAGTATAAAAGACACCTGTCCACAACCTCAAACAGTCAGACTCCAAACTCCACTATGGCCAAGACCAAAGGGCTGTCAAAGGACACCAGAAACAAAATTGTAGACCTGCACCAGGCTGGGAAGACTGAATCTGCAATAGGTAAGCAGCTTGGTGTGAAGAAATCAACTGTGGGAACAATTATTAGAAAATGGAAGACATACAAGTCCACTGATAATCTCCCTCGATCTGGGGCTCCACGCAAGATCTCACACCGTGGGGTCAAAATGATCACGAGAACGGTGAGCAAAAATCCCAGAACCACATGGGGGGACCTAGTGAATGACCTGCAGAGAGCTGGGACCAAAGTAACAAAGGCTACATCAGAAACACACTACGCCGCCAGGGACTCAAATCCTGCAGTGCCAGACGTGTCCCCCTGCTTAAGCCAGTACATGTCCAGGCCCGTCTGAAATTTGCTAGAGAGCATTTGGATGATCCAGAAGAGGACTGAGAGAATGTCATATGGTCAGATGAAACCAAAATAGAACTTTCTGGTAAAAACTCAACTTGTGTTTGGAGGAGAAAGAACACCATACCTACTGTGAAGCATGGGGGTGGAAACATTATACTTTGGGGCTGTTTTTTCTGCAAAGGGACCAGGACGACCGATCCGTGTAAAGGAAAGAATGAATGGGGCCATGTATCATGAGATTTTGAGTGAAAACCTCCTTCCACCAGCAAGGGCATTGAAGATGAAACTTGGCTGGGTCTTTCAGCATGACAATGATTCCAAACACACCACCCGGGCAACGAAGGAGTGGCTTCGTAAGAAGCATTTCAAGGTCCTGGAGTGGCCTAGCCAGTCTCCAGATCTCAACCCCATAGAAAATCTTTGGAGGGAGTTGAAAGTCTGTGTTGCCCAGCAACAGCCCCAAAACATCACTGCTCTAGAGGAGATCTGCATGGAGGAATGGGCCAAAATACCAGCAACAGTGTGTGAAAACCTTGTGAAAACTTACAGAAAACGTTTGACCTCTGTCATTGCCAACAAAGGGTATATAACAAAGTATTGAGATGAACTTTTGTTATTGAACAAATACTTATTTTACCAAGGAATTTACCAATTAATTCATTAAAAATCCTTCAATGTGATTTTCTGGATTTTTTTTTCTCATTTTGTCTCTCATAATTGAGGTATACCTATGATGGAAATTGGAGACCTCTCTCATCTTTTAAGTGGGAGAACTTGCACAATTGGTGGCTGACTAAATACTTTTTTACCCCACTGTATGTACACATAAATATATAAATATACTGTATATACACAGTGCGGAACATTGTAGCTAGATGGAATAAACAGCATAACCGTCTATTTAGTTACCCTACATGGTATGAATATGTACCCATACATATTGTCACCCTCCGTAGCGACTGATATTGTCCTAGTTGTATACTGGAGGGGACCATTTGTGTAAGTCTATTGCATATTTTGCATTCAATACTATTAGGTCATCACATTTTTTTGCTATCTCTGAGAGCAGCCCTGCTTAGGTTATACAGTCTTGACAGCCGTAGGTAGGAAGGACCTGCGAAACCTCTCGGTTGCGCACCTACGATGATGGAGTCTACTGCTAAATGAGCTCCTCAGTGCATTCAGTATGTCCTGCATAGGGTGGGACTCGGACTCCAGCAGAGATGACAGTTTAGCCACCGTCCTTCTCTCTTCTATCTCATCCACTGGGTCAAGGCATTTCCCCAGGACAGAGCTAGCTTTCTTGATTAGTTTGTTCAGCCTCTTCCTATCGGATGCTGTAATGCCACTGCCCCAGCAGACCACTCCAAAAGTGATGGCTGATGCCACCACCATGTCGTAGAATGTCTTCAGCAGCGTCCCTTGCACACCAAAAGACCTGAGCCTCCTCAGTAGGAACAGCCTGCGCTGTCCCTTCTTGTAGAGTGTGTCGGTATTGTGTGACCGGTCTAGTTTATTGTTCAGATGAACATTTCATGAATGAAATGGCACACCTAAGGTGTGATGTGCTGTGTTCATAATGTCTTTGCAGGCAGGATAATTGTTACTTTTGTCATAGTCTAGCTGATTAAATCCCAGTAGTGTCCTTAGGTCATACGCTTAGTAAGAAATAACCACATGGTGGCAAGTGGTGACATCATAATTTAATGAAAAAACATTAGTCCTGTCAGAAAAAATGCGCTAATCACCACAACTGATTAATAAAAAAATAAAATGAGTTAAGAATAATGGTGGTTAAGCCTCATTCAGCAGCTAGATTAACCTCAATTAATACTGATTGCATTGTTAAGATGCTATTAAGAGGGAAGAAGGGCAACAATCTAGCATGAATTACATCCTCCAAAACTGTCCATGAAATATGTCTTTTAAACCATTTGAACATTAACTGAGCCTTTTAATATCAGGAGCATGAATGTGGCAGCAGCAGAGTGAACTAAGAAGGAGAGGAGGTAAAGGTAACCAGAGAGGAACAGGTAACCAGAGAGGCACAGGAGGCACACATAACCAGCTAATAATAGTCAAAACTTGATTTCTACCAGTGCTGAAATGCTTAGCACATAATGGGTATGAAGTAGCCCTGCTGCTTCATAGTGGCATAGACTATTACAAGGCTGAATATAGATTTGGTAAATTGGGGAAATAATTTTTACAACTGTAATCCAAAGACATGCATGTTAGGTTAATTGGTTGTTCTAAATTGTCCCTAGATATCTGTCTCCTATAGGCCCTTAGAATAGTGGGTTAGTACTAATGAAGTGCTTTGAGTGGTCTTTGAGACTAGAAAAAGCGTTATATAAGTACAGGTCCTTATCCCCTTATCCTTACTAATATGGGAATGCCTAAGTAAAGGGGTAAATTAGCCTTGTCTATTTAACAAAATTAACGATGTTGCGCTCTTCCTCCACACTACGATACATACTGTATACTGTCATTTTTTGCTTAAAAAATAATTTTCCTTCAAAAATGACAAAGACAGCATTGGAGAGAATTGCCTGTACTGATGACCTGACGATCCTATAATAAAAAGATTTTTTTAAATCCTTATATGGGCAGAGATCTCAGCCCCACCATGTTTGAAACAAAGTTATGCTCTTGCAAACGGGAGTCATGAAATCACAATTTTGTGAAAATGCTAAATGAGTACATGCAATAAATGTAACTCTTTACTCATCTCTGATTTCTCTGTGACTACCATAGAGGGGAGAATACATATCTTATGCCGTAGTTTAGAAAATATTTTATCACCAAGTGTAACTACGGATATGCAGGGATAAGGGGAAAAAAAGTGCTTCATCGGCATGGCAGCCAGCGCTGATAAATGATCAATGAGACAGGAAGACACTGACATATTCAGTTGTACCATCTAAACTATCTTTTCACTAAGAATGGAGATGGCAGGGATTATTTTAAGTCCTTCTGCTGACATCATTACCCTTCTCATTACAGAGGGATAATATGTAAATTGCAGCATAGTTCTTTCTAGTCTCTTAAAGTCCCGGTAGTCTTATATAGGTATTTTAAAAACCTGTATCAATGGTTTTCAAGGGGATGATTCTCTTATCCAGTCTGATGAAAGTAGAAGAAAAGCTTTTTTATATGTTTCTGACAAGGTGAAGTTATTCAAGTTTAGCCAAATTACGGCATGTCTTTGGGATTAGCAACTGTGATCAAAGGAGCCTATCCCAGTGTCTTTGGGCGGGAGGTGGGGTACACACTGGACAGATCACCAGTCCATCACAGGGCCAGCACAATTTGTGGTTGAGTAGTGATGAGAGTAGAAGTGAGAGTGAAGAGAGAGAGATGATTTTTCGATCCAAGATGGCGCCCACAGTGGCCGCCATGGTGCTTCGCTGCCCTTTAATTTGTTTGTTTCTGTTCATCAGTTGTGTGTCTGCCTGCTCTTATACCCGAGAAGACCTTCTAAATATCAGGTCTTTCACTCCCACGGACCTTCTCCCGGTTTTTTTGGCTCCTGCCGCCGATCTGGTCCACTTTCTAGCCCAAAAAGTGAGACGGCGGAAGAGAGGAAAACGTGCGGGAGCTCTCGAACGGCTTCGGAAGAGGGGCACGCGCACAGCCTTGCCTGGAATATTTCTGACCAATACCAACTCTCTCTCTAACAAGGTAGACGAACTGAGACTGCTGATGCGATTTAAGGACCTCGCTAATTCGTCCGCCCTCTGTTTTACTGAGACTTGGCTTAATGATTCTACTCCGGACAGCGCGATCAGCCTCGAGGGATTTCAGCTGTTTCATGCTGATCGCGTCACAGAGCTCTCCGGTAAGTCTAAAGGAGGAGGAGTCTGCTTTTACATTAACAGCAGCTGGTGCTCTGATGTAACCGTGATTTCCCGGCACTGTTCTCCCGACCTAGAATTTCTCTCCATTAACTGCAAGCCATTTTATTCCCCGCGGGAGTTTCCTTCATTCATATTGATCGCTGTGTACGCCCCTCCCGACGCGGACGCGCGCGTGGCTCAGCGCGCGCTCGCAGATCACATCCAACATGCGGAGCGGACTTTCCCGGACTCCCTGGTTATTGTGGTTGGCGACTTTAACCAGAGCAATCTGAGTCACGAGCTCCCCCGATACAAACAGTTTATTAAATGTCCAACCAGAGGTGAGAACACACTAGATCACTGTTACACCACAGTGAAGGACGCATATCGCGCTGTTCCCCGCGCTGCGCTCGGATTATCTGATCACGTGATGGTCCACCTCATTCCCACACACAGACAGAGACTGAAGCTCACTAAACCTGTTGTGACCACCAGGAAGAAATTGACCAGTGAAGCTGGAGAGAAACTGAACACATGCATGGAAATAACTGACTGGGACATATTTAAAGGAGCCACACATGATCTTAATGAGTACACAGACACTGTGAACTCGTACATCAACTTTTGTGAGGAGAACATTCTTCCATCGCGCACCAGGGTGAGATACTCTAATGATAAGCCCTGGTTCACTGCCAAGCTCAGACAGATCAGGAAGAAGAAGGAAGCAGCGCTGAAAAGTGGAGACAGGGGCTGCTACAGGGACGTTAAATATCGGTTTAACAGAGAGCTGAAGAGAGCTAAATCTGTGTATTCTGAGAGACTCCAGCAGCAGTTCACTGCTAATGACTCGGCTTCTGTGTGGAGAGGACTGAGGCAAATCACCAACTATCGGCCTCGGGCTTCTAAAGGTCAGGATGACAAAGCCCTTTGTCAAAAACTGTCCCAACATTACGCCCGTTTTGACACCTCGTCAACTGTGTCCAACTCCCCCCCTCCACCCAGCTCCACTGCCTCCTTGGCCGCTAGTTCATCAAAAGCGGTCCCCCCTCCTCCTCCTCCCCCCTGCCCTTGTCATCAGTGTGCAGGACGTGCACAGACAGTTCTCCAGACTGAACCCACACAAGGCCCCCGGTCCAGACGGCGTGTCTCCCTCCACCCTGAGACACTGTGCGAAAGAGCTGGCTCCTGTCTTCACAGACATTTTTAACACCTCCCTTAAGCAATGCCACGTGCCGACCTGCCTCAAATCCTCCACCATCATCCCTGTCCCCAAGAAGCCACGGATTACTGGACTTAACGACTACAGACCTGTAGCGCTCACCTCTGTAGTCATGAAGTCCTTTGAGCGCCTGGTCCTGTCCCACCTCAAGTCCATCACCACTCCCCTCCTGGACCCGCTGCAGTTTGCCTACCGAGCCAACAGGTCTGTGGACGACGCAGTCAACCTGGCCCTCCACTCCATCCTGCAGCACCTGGACTCCCCGGGAACCTACGCCAGGATCCTGTTTGTGGACTTCAGCTCTGCATTCAACACCATCCACCCTGCTCTGCTCCAGGACAAGCTGTCCCTGCTCGGCGTGCCTGACTCTCTCTGCAGGTGGATCACCGACTTCCTGACGGACCGGAGGCAGCATGTGTGGCTGGGGAAGTCTGTCTCAGACTCTGTTAGCATCAGCATCGGATCACCCCAGGGCCGTGTACTTTCCCCCCTACTCTTCTCCCTTTATACCAACTCCTGCACCTCCTCCCACCAGTCTGTTAAGCTGATCAAGTTTGCGGACGACACCACCCTCATCGGGCTCATCTCCAACGGCGATGAGTCCGTCTACAGGAAAGAGGTGGCCCAGCTGGTGTCCTGGTGCAGCCACAACAACCTGCAGCTGAACGCTCTGAAGACAGCAGAGATGATTGTGGACTTCAGGAAAGTCACAACCCCCCTGCCCCCCCTCACCATCACAGGCTCTCCCATCACCATTGCAGATTCCTTCCGCTTCTTGGGCACCACCATCACCCGGGACCTCAAGTGGGAGCCAACCATCAGCTCCCTCATCAAAAAGGCCCAGCAGAGGATGTTCTTTCTGCGGCAGCTGAGGAAGCTCAAGCTACCCACCAAGATGTTAGTGCAGTTCTACACGGCCATCGTCGAGTCCATCCTCACCTCCTCCATAATCGTGTGGTACGCAGGAGCTACTGCGAGGGACAGACTAAGGCTGCAGCGCATCGTGCGCACTGCTGAGAAGGTGATCGGCTGCAAGCTCCCATCTCTCCAGGATCTGTACATCTCCAGGACCCGGAGGCGTGCAGGCCGGATCATGGCCGATCCTTCACACCCTGGTCACGTACTGATTGCCACCCTCCCCTCAGGTAGAAGACTTCGGTCCATTCAGACTAAAACCTCCCGGCACATGAACAGCTTTTTCCCCTCTGCCATCAGACTGCTGAACATTAAGTGACTTATTGACTCTCGTGCACTATGTACAGCAGCTCAACCAGACTCATGTCCTTTTTTTTTTTTTTTTTTCCTTTGAAAGACAAAAGTAAAATAGAAAGATGTCTTTACCTTCTTTACATGTTTCAACTGCACTGCAGCCTTCATCAGAAGAGTCAGCTGATTGCTGCCAGGTGACATTTATCAGCTGATTTTCATAGGCGGGGCCAGCTCAGCAGATCTGTCAGATCCACCGAGCCGGCCCCGCCTCCCGCCGTCAGATGGTCTCTGGAGAATGTGGTCCCAGGTGTGAGAAAGCATAAAGGCCCCCTCATCTCGGTTCATGGTGTCTTTTCCCCGCTTTCTGATCTCTATGGCCTCCTTGATCCAACGTTTGTGTCTGTTGCTCTCCGATCCAATAATTTTTGTGTTGTCCCAGTCCATGATGTGATTATTTCTTTTGCAGTGGTCCGATATAGCTGATTTTAATGTTTCTTGTTCTGCTTTTTCTTTTTGTGATCTTGTGAGTCGTCCTTGCGTTTCCTTCTCACATTCCTTTTGGTGTTCTTTTTTTCTTGTGGTGAATAATCTTCCGGTTTCTCCAATGTAGGTTTTGTTGCATGATCTGCATGATATTTCATATAATACATTGCATTTATTGTCTTGTTCTATTCTGTCCTTGGGGTGTACTAATAACTGTCTTAATTTTTTGTGTGGTTTTTTTTTTTTTTTTTTTTTTTTTTGTTACTTATTTGTACCCGTAGGTAGACATGGTTTGCAGTCTGGTGACAAGCCACCGGCTGCTGGTCGCTGCGTGCGCGAGCGCCCTAAACCTACATGTTTTGGTATGCGGGAGGAAACCGGAGAAATCCCGGAGTAAACCCGCGCAACACGGGGAGAACATGCAAACTCCACACAGCTCACTGTTGGTCGGGGGCTGGGATCGAACCCACGATCTCATGATCCCCGTGGTCCCCCGGCCGAGGGTAAAACTGTGCTGCCACAGTGCTAAACCACTGCACCACCGTGCAGGTTTGACTGCTGTGTTTATTTTGTATTTTATTTTGTATTTTTATGAAGGCTGCAGTGCAGTTGAAACATGTAAAGAAGGTAAAGACATCTTTCTATTTTACTTTTGTCTTTCAAAGGAAAAAAAAAAGGATAAATAATTAAAAGAAGACAAAATGAACCTGTTTGACAGACTCATGTCATTCATCACTGTTTTTCTGTTGCATTATCGACTGCACATCATCTGCTACTTGCTAATTTATTTAAAACTGCTGTGACTAGTATTACTCATTATTATTATTATTATTATTATTATTATTATTATTATTATTATTATTATTATTTATTATTCTACACTTATTGCATGGTTTTAGTCTTTAATTTTTTTTTTAGTTTATCTCTTTATCTTATCATGTTTTAATGTTGTAGCATTGCACCGAGACAAATTCCTAGTTTGTGTACTACATGAACAATGGCAATAAATCTGATTCTGATTCTGATTCTGAGATGAGGGAGAGGAGTTCTTTTATATCTTATACAGACAGAGAGAATGCATGGCACATTAGCATATTAATTGTTATCTAATACAATTGGTCAATACACATGATTAGCATGACAGTGGTTGGCACAAAGATGCATGCATTCAGTCCCGTCTGACTGTTTCCTGTGGTTCTTTTGGTTGTGTGTCAATTGTCCTCTGCTTCCTCCGAGCCCCTGCTGAGTGTGAGGCAAGTTCCTCTCCCTGTTGTGTTTAGTGTCACCACAACTTCAATATTTATGGTTTATTTACAGGTTGCTGATTCCTTTCTTCAATAATGCACATCTACAGCGGGGAAAATAAGTATTGAACATGTTTACACTTTTCTCATTAAACATATTTCTGATGGAGCCATTGACCTAAGATTTTCACCAGATATCAGTAACAACCCAAGTAATGCATACATACAAAGAAATCAAGGCAACTGTGGTGACAAAACAGTTATATTTAATAAAGTGGAATGGCACAGGGAATAAGTATTGAACACATGAAGAAAAAGAGGTGCAAAAAGGCATAGAAAGCAGGGAAACCAGCTGAAATCAATTAGAATTTAGGAAGCTATCCCATCACCCATCATCCATCCATCCATCCATCTTCTACCGCTTTTCCGGAGGTCCGGGTCGCGGAGGCAGCAGCCCAAGCAGAGAAGCCCAGACCTCCCTCTCCCCAGCCACCTGCTCCAGCTCTTCAGAGGGGACACCAAGGCGTTCCCAGACTAGCTGGGAGACATAGTCTCTCCACCGAGTCCTGGGTCTGCCCCGGGGTCTCCTCCCAGTGGGACGTGCCTGAAACACCTCAAGTGGGAGACGTCCAGGAGGCATCCTAATCAGATGCCCATACCACCTCAACTGACTCCTTTCAATGTGGAGGAGCAGCGGTTCCACTCTGAGCCTCTCCCGGATGACTGAGCTCCTCACCCTATCTCTGAGGGTGAGTCCAGCAATCCTACGGAGAAAGCTCATTTCAGCCGCTTGTATCCGCGATCTCGTTCTTTCGGTCATTACCCAAAGCTCGTGACCATAGGTGAGAGTAGGAACGTAGATTGACTGGTAAATCGACAGCTTTGCCTTAGAACTAAGCTCCCTCTTCACCACAACAGACCGGTACAATGTCCGCATCACTGCAGATGCTGCTCCAATCCGTCTGTCGATCTCTCGCTCCATTTTCCCCTCACTCGTGAACAAGACCCCAAGATACTTAAACTCCTCCACTTGGGGCAGGAGCCTGTCCCCAACCCGGAGAGGACAATCCACCTTTTTCCGGCTGAGGACCATGGACTCGGACTTGGAGGTGCTGATTCTCATCCCAGCCGCTTCACACTCAGCGGCAAACCGTCCCAGCAAGAGCTGTAGGTCATTGCTGGATGGTTAAGTCCAAACTGATAGCCTTTAAAACTGTCTGTGAAAATCAGATTGTCACATCACAAAGAACTCATGATGGGTAGAAGCAAAGAGCTCTTTCTAGACCAGGGGTGTCAAACTCATTTTAGCTTAGGGGCAACATACCGCCAGATTTAATGTCAAGTGGGCCGGACCAGTAAAATAATAGCAACCTAATGGCAACGCCAAATTTAGTACAAAGAAGTACAAGTACTTTGTGAAATGTTTACATTTATTGAACCATTGATCTTTTACAAAACATGAACAGCCTGAATGAGATGCAGTAATGACCTCCATTACATGGCCTTTTTTCCCCATTGTGGGACTAATAAAGGATTATCTGATCTGATCTTATCTTATCTTATCTTTATTGGATTATTCTGTTTATATGGCCACTTGAATAATCAGATAACTGCAGAAATTCAATCATAACCAGTTTATTAGTGTACATGTAAAGTTAATCATTGACCATGTTTACATGCACATGAATAAACTGGTTATAACGGGATTTCTGGAGTTTAAATCCAGATTAAGACCCTTAATCAATTTTTGGCAGGCAAAATACAGAATTATTGTCCTTTGAGACTATTTCACAAGTGCGAGAGAGCAAATTACAGTATTATATTCACAATTTTAATCCTGAACCAAATAAAATCATTTTTAAAGCATGCAAACTATTTCAATCAACATTAAGACCTATAATCAATTTTTTGCAGGAGGAATAACATATTTTTAATCTATAACTGTCATGGGCAGCAGGAGTGCGCCCCTCCCTGCCGGTCTCTCATTCACGAACTCATCACTGTACCTGAGGCAGAAGACACACCTGCACCATCAGGTGCAGGTGTGAGTGCACACATGCACACATGCACGTGCACACATGCACTCATCAGCCAGCATACATAAAGAGGCTTCCTCCGCGCAGTCAATGCTGGCTCGTCTGGGTGTACTGCCCGTGATCAGGCAAGCTTAAACAAGTCTTAAGCATTAACACACCGTTTACCTTAACTCTGCTCTCTTTTTTCAGGTTGCTGCCACCATGTAGGTGTGTCACCGGGACTGCGTGTGCTCTCCTGCCTCACCACACTGTCCCTCAGCAATCAACTCCACCCGGTCAGGCACCATCAGCTTATCTTCCCCCCTTACCCTACTGGTTTGTCTCTTCCCCGCTGGGTCTTGCCAGTCCTCTCTGGATCTCCCAAATAAGTGGTTATTTGGCTTGCCCATTTCCCCTTACTCTACTCCTCAGCCCATGGCTCTCCTCTTCTCTCCACAGGACCTTTCCTCTGGTGAGTGACTGTTTCTGCAGCTGTGCGCTTTGGATTTTTGCTATTAATAAAATTGTCAAACGTGCCCCTCTGTGTGGTTCCTTCCTGTGTTTGGCATCGTGCACGTGAGCTGTCAAACTTAATTCCCAATGACAATAACGGCCCTTTGAGACTATTCACAAGTGTGACACAAGAACAAGTATTACAGTGCACCCGTAAAGTATTCACAGCGCTTCATTTTTTCCACATTTTGTGTTACAGCCTAATTCCAGAATGAAAGAAATTCATTTTTTTCCCTCAAAATTCTACACACAACACCCCATAATGACAACATGAAAAAAGGTGTTTTCTTTTTTTTTACATTTTTGCAAATTTATTAAAAATAAAAGCCTAAGAAATCACAAGTACATAAGTATCCACAGCCTTTGCTCAATACTTGTTGATGCACCTCTGGCAGCAATTACAGCCTCAAGTCTTTTTGAATATGATGCCACAAGCTTGGCACACCTATCTTTGGGCAGTTTGGCCCATTCCTCTTTGCAAAACCTCTCAAGCTGTCATAAGCTCCCCGTGTGCTTTTCCACAGCGCACGGAGGAGGAGAAGGAAGAATGGACTTAAGTGCTGAGCTACACCAAACACACATTTATTGACACCCAAAACAGACAAAATGACATGGACAGCTCAGGTTAAACTTAGAGTCCTCCAGGACACCCAACAGACAGACACGGGAGGATACAACTGGGCGACAGCCAAAGCATAGCAGTTGTGCTGCACGGGGGGAAACACTATCATAAAGCGTAGCAGCATAACTGCACACAGAAACGCTAACAGTCAAGGATACAACTGGGCGACAGCCAAAGCGTAGCAGTTGTGCTGCACGGGGGGAAACGCTACAATAAAGCATAGCAGCACAACTGTGCACAAAAATGCTAGCAGTTTACTCACAGTGTAGGGGCAGTCCGAGTAATCCCAGTCTCCCAGCAAGTATATACAAACGTTCCTTCTGAGACGTGACTGTCACACGGTGGAGAACAACCGTGCGAATGTAACGTGCGTGGTTTTCTGCGTGCTCGTGTTGGTGCAGGAAGTACACAGGCAGGGACTTGTTGCTCACGCTGTCTTTATTCTGGTCAAGTATCAGAAAAAGCACACAATAAACAGTCTGCAGCTGCATATGTCACGATCTGCACACGGACAGTAAAAGAAAATGAATATCTTAACAAAATGAAATGACAGCAAACCATACAGAAGAATGCTGCGCTAGCAATAACTGACTAGCTGTTCATTCAACGTGGTCACACATTCACTCGACAATAAAGTTACTATTTTTACTTAGAATAATCTGAAACTTCGTAAATACATGGTAGTAATGCTCATGACCACTCTACAAGATATAAACCTTTGTATGCATGGCTTAACAACATTTAAAGTATAAATATAGCAACAGCTCTATTACATTGCACTTACCTCCAGCAATGAAAATCTTTTCTCTGCTGGGGTAAGTGCCGTGTGCAAAGAAAACTATCTATGCAGCTGCGAAATAAAACCACCAGGAGGCTCCAAAAACTATGTAAAAATGAAAAGCACATCTATTTTAAAGAAATTCAAAAAGGATAAATTCTGACTCTGTTACACCCACCCCCACTGAATTTTGCCCAAAATTACAGATGTGCAACGCACTGTGATCACCGCAAGTCAAAAGAAAACATGACATGGTTACACATACTCCAACTTTAAAAGTATCCCCTAAAGGATGAAGTGGAAAGAGAATGGCGCCAAACTCACTTCCAACTTCTGGAAGTAGGATGCCGTCTACACCCCACACAAACCATCTACACTGTGTACCAAAAGCCACTAGGAAAACAAGAAAATAAAAACTTTCACTATATGACTATCCATGTCACATGCTGACATATACCATGTGTGTAAAAGAAACTTCTAATCATGAAAAATTTGTAACACTGACCTACAAACGGCCTGCATGGATGGGTGTGTGCGAGTAATCTCTTGACTGGACATGGTCTGAATCAGTCTATCAACTGGCTTTATAATGCATCCAAACCTAGACTTCAACCGTGTAGATACACTGGGATTTTCAGGCTGTGTAACAGAAGCTACCGTGACAGCACTCTGTGTGTGACTGTTGTTGTCAGTCTGTGTTATGACAGTCTTTCCGTCTGTCTGTGTATATGTGAGTGTGTCTACCCCACAACTGGCAGTCTGTCCACCCATGTGACTAACATCTCCACTAGAGTTAGTGTTAGTCACGGGACTGAAATCAGAGGCAATAGACAGGCCACTCGGACAGTCTCTCACAGACTTCTCCGGGCCACTCTGAGAGACAGAGAGGCCAGGTCTTCTGCACACAACATCAGATGACTCCACCTGGGATGGTTCAAGGAATGGTGACTGAGCAATCCACTCAACAGTCCTCCCCACAGGGTCCATAGACTCCGGTACAGCAACTGAGTCACGCACCGCACTCTCGCCTTGCTTGTGTCCCATCTTTGTTCCCTGAGATCCCGGGCTAGAACACAGATCCACACAATTTTCACTCACACCATCAGGTAAGGAACCATGACTCTCGTCACTTTGGTCTGACAATTGAGCAGAAGACAAAGATGAAACTGGGTCAGCCAGTACACCTGTGTCGTCTACTGGCAGGAAGTTGACCAGCATCAACAAATTATGATGGACGACCCTCTCCAGTCCCGTCTCAGGATTCTGGATCCGTTAAGTGTGAGTGGAGGTGTTGGCATCTACAACAGTGTAAATTGTGGATTCCCATCTGTCAGCTGTCTTTCGTTTCCCTCTCTCTCGCCTGTTAGACACCAAGACTCTGTCGCCCACAGCAATCAGTTTCCCTTTTGCTCGACGGTTGTAAAACTCAGCCTGACGACTCTGCTCCTTGTTGACATGTTCTTGAGCAATAGCCATGGCCTCTTGAAGGTCCTTTGTCAGGGACACTACATAGTGGTCATAACTACTGATTTCAGGATCTTTTAGGATGTTCTTGAAAAGGATGTCAACAGGCAGGCGTGGAACCCTACCATACATGAGGTAAAAGGGGGGGGGGGTAGCCTGTGGTCTCATGCACTGTACAGTTATACATGAACGTTAGAGTCTGGAGATGTCGGGGCCAGTTCCGTTTAGCATCAGGTGAGAGGGTACGAATCATGTTACCCAGTGTTCTATTGAAGCGCTCCACGCTACCATTGCCCATTGGATGGTACGGTGTAGTCCGGGACTTTCTTACACCGGCAACCTTCAACAGCTCACTGATCAGCTGACTCTCGAATGAAGCACCCTGGTCTGAGTGGATTCTCTCGGGAAATCCAAAAATGCAGAAGTACTTTTCCCAGAGTTGCTTTGCCACTTGCTTGGCTGACTGATCTCTACACGGAAAGGCCTGTGCTAGTCTGGTGAAGTGGTCTGTAACCACCAGTATGTCTACAGACTTGTTGTTAGAGTCCTCTGCAGTCCAGAAGTCTATACAAACAATTTCCAGAGGTGTAGAGGTCTTTATACTCTCGAGAGGCGCCCTTCCTTCCGGATCAGCGGTCTTACCGATGACACACCTTGGACACTGGTGGACGTACTCCTTCACATCCCGGTCTATATGGGGCCAGAAGAATCTTTGGCGAGCCAGGCTCAGGCTCCTGAACTGCCCCTGATGACCAGCCGTATCATGGATGCCCTTCAGGACCTCAGATCTGAATGAGTCAGGGACGACGAACTGGAATCTCTTTTTAGAGGATACCATTGCAAGTAGTCAGTTTCTCCCAGTGCTTCAGGTATCTGATTACCATGACAGGCTCCTTGCACTTCTCTCTCCTGGACGGCCGTCGGCCACGTTCCACAAAGTACAGCACTCTGGAGAGGACAGGATCACTCAATTGTCCTTCACGTAGTTCTCTCTCAGTGAACACAGGCAGGGGGTCTTCATCAGGGGGAACTAGCTGTGGGAGCTGCTGGAGGACACTGACAGCTCGCACCCTGGCACCGGACTCCCATAGACTGTGTGTCTCAAGGATGGCTGAGACTTCCTCTCTAGAGAACGGTCGATTCTTCGCACACTCAGATACATAAGGCTCGTCCTCTCTCACACTGCCAAAGTCCCTTTGAGTGACATTTGACTGTCTGAAGGCCTCTTGGACGGAGTCAGAGGAGACAGGCACTGCTTTCACAAGGAGCTCACTGTAACGATCTTGTAGTAACTTTCTTCCAACAGCTGAATTCACAAACGGCCGACGACTCAGTGCATCAGCCACAGTGTTCTTGGAGCCAGGGATGTACTTGATATCGAATGTGTAAGCTGCCAGCTTTGCCACCCACCGTTGCTCACAGGCATCTAGTCGTGGTTTGGTCATGATGTGTGTGAGGGGGTTATTATCAGTCCATACAGTGAACATATGACCCTTAAGCCAATGGCTAAACTTGTCACACACAGACCACTTCAATGCAAGGAATTCAAGACAATGAGCGGGGTACTTCTTCTGTGCTCGTGAAAGAGATTTACTGGCAAAAGCCACTGGACGTGCCACACTGTCACCCTCCTGAATCTGCGATAGCACCGCTCCTAGGCCATCTAGCGAAGCGTCAGTGGACAATACAAAGGGGCGAGTGAAGTCTGGGTGCGCTAAAACTACGGAGGTCACCAAGGCTGTCTTCAGATCCTCAAAAGCTTGTTGGTGATCTGGCATCCAATCAGCCGGTGTCAACTTCCTGAACTTAACAGGGCTCTTTGTACGTGGTCTTCCCTTCCGCTTCTGCTTCTGGCCAGCCAGGAGATCGAAAAGAGGCTTTGCTATGGTGGAGTAGTTGGGGACAAAGTGCTGGTAATAGTTCACCATGCCTAAGAATGACCTGACTCGTGACTGGGACGGGGTTGCGCCGTCAGGCTCCATCAAATCTGCAGCAGTCATCTTGTTGATTGTCTCCACTTTTGCAGGATCTGTAGACACACCAGACTCATCAATAATGTGCCCCAGAAAATTCACAGACCTCCTGAGCAGCCAGCATTTCTTCGGAGCTAACTTCAGGTTATGCAGACGGAGGTGACTGAAAACCAGCTCTAGTCTCTCAAGGGCCAATGCTTCAGTCGGGGCAAAGACCAACAAGTCATCTAAGTAGCACAGCAAGCTAAGAAAGCTCTGGTCTCCGAATATGCTGGTCATCATCCTCATGAAACTGGCTGGGCTGTTGCACAGGCCCCGAGGGAGACGGTTGTACTCGTACAGGCCCATGGGTGTTATGAACGCGGAATATTTACGATCTTCTTCATGCAGTGGCATATTGTAAAAGCCAGACGTGAGGTCCATCGTACTGAAGAACGCATTCCCACCCAGGGCAGCTAAGCAATCAGCTTGATGTGGAAGGGGGTGTGCATCTTTCACTGTCCGTTTGTTGAGCCATCTGAAATCCGTGCACACCTGTAGGTCACCGTTTTTCTTCCACACCAGGACAAGAGGTGAGGCAAACTCGCTGGCAGACTTCCTGATTATTTCTTTCTCTTCCATCTCACTGAGGAGCTGGCGGAGCTTTTGGTATTCAGCAGGTGGAACACGCCGGTAAGGAAGTCGGAACGGTCTTTCATCAGTAAGGCGAATACGGTGCACAAACCCCTTGGCCTCGCCACAGTCCAGGTGATGGCGGGAGAAGACATCCTCATATCTTGCCACAAGATCAGTCAGCTTTGTACGCCATTCCGCAGACACGTCACATGACTCAAGGTCCAGGTCACTCAAGCCGACACGCTCCAGTCTTTCCTGCACAGTCTCGGCATTCGCTGTGTCCACTGATGCTTCAGCAGGCCCAACCGATGTGGCCTGGCGCGAACACTTGAGCTCTGGAACCTCCATGTCTTCCAGTGCTAGGCAGGTGTAGACTTCAGCGAGTTTTGCATTCCTACGCAGCGTGACAGGGCTGTCTGAGATGTTCAGGATCTTGAGAGGGACCCATCTGTCGCCCCACAGAGGCGTTATGACTCTGGCAACCATAATGCCCCTAGGTGCGGAATGGGAGGACGTCGGCTCAGTCATGACAGTACTGCCCGGGGATATCTTGACATTCTTAGGAAGAGTGCCCCATACAAGAAATTCACTGCCAGCCGGCAGAGTGACAGCTCTGTTGCACTTGACTGTGCCAACTTTGTCTGGTACATCGCCATCAGACCAACGCTCCAGGCCATAGAAAAGAGAGAGAAACTGTTCATGTTCTTGATCACCTGTAGCAGATGACAACACAGCCTTCCAGTAGCTTGCATCACTCTTGAACTGACGAATCAAATGTCTGATAACATTAGAACCAATGATCAAATCGTCCTGTTGATTCTCCACAGCAAAAGTGGGCACTGACACTCTGCATCCATACACAACCATCTCAAGATTCACCACTGACTCAGGTTTCACACGCACACCCCCACATCCAATGAAGACCACATCAGTCACTTCCTCACTGCCCAGGTCAAAAGCCCCAGCTTCAATAAGCTTCTCCTGTGCCTCAGCACTCAGTGAGCAGGCCATCGAGCCGCTATCCATCATGGCACGAAGAGTTACTTTGTCTGCGACCACAGCAGGAGTGTAAAATAGGCTATCACTGCCCCTGCGCTTTTGTGTATTTTGAACAATAACAGTCTCTGATTTATTCAAATTCTTAACATTGTTGTATAACACAGCAGCATCATTATTGTGGGAGTTATCCACAAGACCCGTACGGCCCCCCTTAACGCACAGGTCACTTAGTTTTCCTGTACGTTGTCTCGGACTGAAGATCTAGTGGGGCATGAGCGCTGTGCATGGCCGGGCCCGAAGCATGTGAAACAGAGACGATTCAATCAGCAGTGGGACTCAGTGGCGTGGTTTTTGTCATTGCAGACGCGACAGCTTGTTTCAGGCTGGGCCTGGTTCCGAACTTGCCTACCACCACGTCGTGCAGCATGCCTCCCATCTCCAGTCTGCAATTTAGCTAGCAGCTCCCTGAGCATAGACATCATCTCACCGAGCATAACATCACTGCCAGACTGTTGACTCGCCGTTGCAGTTGGCTCTGCAGTGCAGAAGGCAGGGGTGGTCGCTGACACTGCGGCAGAGAAGAGAGAGCCTGTGGCTGCTGCTGTGGCTGCCACTGGGTCAAAGGCATCGAATACGGCTGGTGGGCCTGAGGAGCTGGAGAGAGAGACAGCTGTTGGTTCTGAGACAAGGCAGGTGAGGGAGAGAGAGACGGCACCCCCACAAGAGCGAGAATTGAGGGGGAGGGAAGGTTAGCACTGGGTGTGTCTGTGACACATGCATCGTGAGTCTCTGTGGGCAAATCAGTGGTGTGGCATGACTCTTAGGCACATTCACTTTCACCGAAGACACCCGCTCCCTCTGATATTCATCAATCCTCCCCTGTATCTCCATTGTCGTCCATTCTTGTATCTGTTTGTATTTAAACACAGAGGCAAATTCTGAATCTGGGCAGTGCTTCACGAACATCTTGGCAATCTCTCCTCCCATATTCTCAGCATGTCTACCCTGGCGCTTTAAGCCCTCCTCAGCAATGTCTGCTGCCTTGTTGAGGCGTATCCAGTAATCAACAGGATTCTCCCTCTGATTGGGCAGAGTCGAGTAGAAGTCTTGTAGGGGCAGGCATGATGATGTGCAGCTAAAGTACTGAGTCAGTATGTTGTAAATAACATCTGGTGTGCATGAAGAGTTAAGCGAGGGATTGCTCCTCAAGCCAATTCTGACTACGTCCCTGGCTTTCCCCATCAACCTCTCCATTACAACTTCTGTCTGCGATGAAACATCACACTTCTGTTTCCTTAAGTATGATTTCATTAACTCAACCCATTCAATGACTGTGTACTTGTCGGTACTATCACCCCTGAAAATAACAGGTTCTTTGTCAGCTTTTACTATGACATTAATGGGTGTGTTCTCACCAAGCGCATTCATAATGCCGCTAGTCTGAGTGTGTGAGTTATGTGCACTGTGCTGTGTGTCACCTACATGATGTGCTGGAACATCAGTCTGGCTAGCTCCACCAACAGCACCACTGGACATGAGTGTGGCTGCAATAGACTCCCCTATCTGTGAGCCAAGGTGCGTGATCATATCAGTAAGCTGATGCAGTGTGTCATTCTCACCACTAGGCGTTGAATGGTGCGGCCCACCCTGTGACCTCTGCCCCATAGGCGATCCCAACAGGTCCTGACCTAACCCTGAATCCCTATCTCTCGCAGGCAACACAGGTGAAGCACCCAGATCCATCCCAACCGACCCCCCTGGCCGAGAATGACCTCCCATTACACCCATACCTCTCCCGAAAGAGAAGAATTTACCATCAGTCTCATCACTAAGCTTAAACTTGCTCGCCATTGTACCATGAAAACAGAGAAAGTAACAAAAAAAAAAACTAATTAAAACAAAATGTCAAATCTGAAAATAAATCCAGAATATTTAGTTAGCGGACCTACAGTCCTGAGTACCTCACTACAACCAAAGCAGTAGCACAAACAGCATTCATGGACGTCCACGCAATCCACACAGCTCCCTCGGCACGGCGATCTGCATCAAGCTGATCTGGATCACAGAATCACGGCACCAGTGTAACGTGGGTGGTTTTCTGCGTGCTCGTGTTGGTGCAGGAAGTACACAGGCAGGGACTTGTTGCTCACGCTGTCTTTATTCTGGTCAAGTATCAGAAAAAGCACACAATAAACAGTCTGCAGCTGCATATGTCACGATCTCCAGCAATGAAAATCTTTTTCTCTTTTTTTCTTTAGAAAAAAAAAATATAAAAAACCATATAAAACAAA
Organism: Pholidichthys leucotaenia; assembly: GCA_020510985.1. NCBI lineage: Eukaryota > Metazoa > Chordata > Actinopteri > Cichliformes > Pholidichthyidae > Pholidichthys > Pholidichthys leucotaenia. Next base: position 391,369,903 of record CM035844.1, on the reverse strand, counting down.
GCCTACCTGGTCAAGTATCAGAAAAAGCACACAATAAACAGTCTGCAGCTGCATATGTCACGATCTGCACACGGACAGTAAAAGAAAATGAATATCTTAACAAAATGAAATGACAGCAAACCATACAGAAGAATGCTGCGCTAGCAATAACTGACTAGCTGTTCATTCAACGTGGTCACACATTCACTCGACAATAAAGTTACTATTTTTACTTAGAATAATCTGAAACTTCGTAAATACATGGTAGTAATGCTCATGACCACTCTACAAGATATAAACCTTTGTATGCATGGCTTAACAACATTTAAAGTATAAATATAGCAACAGCTCTATTACATTGCACTTACCTCCAGCAATGAAAATCTTTTTCTCTGCTGGGGTAAGTGCCGTGTGCAAAGAAAACTATCTATGCAGCTGCGAAATAAAACCACCAGGAGACTCCAAAAACTATGTAAAAATGAAAAGCACATCTATTTTAAAGAAATTCAAAAAGGCTAAATTCTGACTCTGTTACACGAACACGTACAATGGTCCAGCGGTGTTTGACTAGCAAAGAGCTGCTTAAGTACAAACACCGCTGGCATAATAAATTGGCAACACCTGGGCGAGGCGCGGGAAAGGTGATTACCGGGGCACACAGCTGACTGTCAGAGAGGGGGGCGTGGTTGGACGGGCGAATGTTAGACATCGCCCACCAGGAAGTGGGTCAAACAGCTGCCTAACGATCGCCGGCCAGAGCAGCGGCTACAAGCATGGAAATGAACAATACACAGATGAGAAATCAAAACATAACAATACATGACAACCCCAAAGCCTGAGCCACCAAGAATGATCAGAACCAAGCCCGCAGGAGAACACTGGCTTGGTTCATGACACAAGCGCCATTATGTTGGATGGGAAGCATCGGTGCACAGCCATTTTCAGATCTCTCCAGAGATGTTCAATTGGATTTAAATCTGGGCTCTGACTGGGCCACTCAAGGACATTCAGAGTTGTTCTGAAGCCACTCCTTTGATATCTTGGCTTGGCTGTGTGCTTAAAGTCGTTGTCCTGCTGAAAGATGTACTGTTGCCCCAGTCTGAGGTCAAAAGCACCCTGGAGCAGGATTTCATCCAGTGTGTCTCTGTACATTGCTGCATTCATCTTTCCCTCTATCCTGACTAGTCTCCCAGTTCCTGTGGCTGAAAAACATCCCCACAGCATGATGCTGTCACCACCATGCTTCACTGTAGGGATGGTATTGGCGTGGTGATGAGCGGTGTCTGGTTTCCTCCAAACATGACACCTGGCTTTCATGCCAAAGAGTTCAATCTTTGTCTCATCAGACCAGAGAATTTTGTTTCTCATAGTCTGAGAGTCCTTCAGGTGCCTTTTGGCAAACTCCAGGCGGGCTGCCATGTGCCTTTTTACTCAGGAGTGGCTTCTGTCTGGCCACTCTACCATACAGGTCTGATTGGTGGATTGCTGCAGAGATGGTTGTCCTTCTGGAAGGTTCTCCTCTCTCCACCAAGGAACGCTGGAGCTCTGACAGCGTGACCATCGGGTTCTTGGTCACCTCCCTGATTAAGGCCCTTCTTCCCCGATCGCTCAGTTTAGAATATCGGCCAGTTCTAGGAAGTATCATTGTGGTTCCGAACTTCTTCCATTTACGGATGATGAAGGCCACTGTGGTCACTGGGACCTTCAAAGCAGCAGAAATTTTTCTGTACCCTTCCCCAGATTTGTGTCTTGAGACAGTCCTGTCTTGGAGGTCTACAGATAATGCCTTTGACTTCATGCTTGGTTTGTGCTCTGACATGCACTGTCAACTCTAGGATCTTATATAGACAGATGTGTGCCTTTCCAAATCATGTTCAATCAGCTGAATTTACCACAGGTGGACTCCAGTTAAGGTGTAGAAACATCTCAAGGATGATCAGTGGAAACAGGATGCACCTGAGCTCAATTCTGAGCTTCATGACAAAGGCTGTGAATACTTACGTACATCTGATTTATTAGCTTTTTGTTTTTAATAAATTTGCAAAAATCTAAAAAACTAAAACTTTTTTCACATTGTCATTATGGGGTGTTGTGTGTAGAATTTTGAGGGAAAAAATGAACTTGTTCCTTTTTGGAATAAAGCTGTAACATAACAAAATGTGGAAAAAGTGAAGCGCTGTGAATACTTTCTGGATGCACTGCAAGTGGATTTCACAAAGGAAATTGTTGAATTTCATGCTAATCTTATATGATTTTTGACATGACTTTTGTAACCAGCCAATGTAATTTTTTGTGTTATAGTTCTACCTTTTTGAAACATTTCTTCAAAGTTATAGCGAACCTCCACCACATTATCTTTGGATCTGAATTAACTAGTTATCATACCAGTAAAATTGGCAAGAAGATTGCTTTTACTCACTAAATAATTCAAATAAGAGCTACCTGCCAATCACCTTCATACTATTTTTTACAGTGTTTCTTGTTTCTCCTTGCAACATATTTATCATTACTGCTTGTGTTATTATTCAGTCCTTTGCCCTCCTCTTCTCTCTTCTTCCTGTTCCTCACTGTCTATCTTTTGGATTGAAAGGCAGGCTATCAGGACCTCTCCTCGTTTCCAAAGCCCATCAATTGCAGACCCAAGCAGTGAGAGGGATTATCCCTCTATTTCTATTAGTCACACACTCATAAGCCATGTATCACTCAGAAGCTTTGTGTCAGCAACTTCACATCCAGAGTGGAGAGACTTCTCATTATTGGTGGATTGAGAGGTTTTAGCCTACATAGAGAGCCTGATATTTGTGAAGTCATCTCATGTTTGAAGGGAAATGCTTTTTACAGTTTATAACATGCTGTGATATACAGCATTTTAACTTCCAGCATTTTAACTTCCATGACTGCTAGATGCCTTAATTACTATATTAGTTGAACTTGGAATTAGGCTGCTGTGAAAAATTTTGGGTTTATTACATTCATTTAAAAAGAAATATTTGAGCTATTCACTCAGTGTCCTTGTTTGTGTGCAACATTGTATCAGAAATAGTCATGGTGCTCTTGGCGTGATTTTTTTTTTCCTCATCGTGCTATGTGCAAGAAAAAAAAACCACTGACTGAACTGCAGGCAGATTATTTCAGTACTCTAAATCTTGAGTCATAACCAGAAGGTCTAATTTCTTTTTTTTTTTTAATTCAACATCTATATTTCTCCCTCACCAGTTTCCATCTAAAGTTTAAACACTTTTTCTATCTGGAATGCCTAGAGCAAATTTCTCAAAAATTTCTCATTTGTGATTCATTGCAAACTCATAATAAGCCCCTCTCTTCTGCACCCAAATCTAAATCAGTGTTGAGCTTTGAGTTTTTGCATGCCTGAAAAAGGTTCAGTTGTACAGCAAGCATGGAGTATTAGGAAATATCCTTTTAGTATTTTAAGTATATGAAAAGTAAGAGAGAGATTTTTTGTCTACTTACTAGTTCATGCACTACTCTGAGACTCTGTCATGGGTAGAGAGAGCACGCCCCTTCCTTTCCGTTTATCTCTCCTCAGGTCATCAGCGCACCTGAGTGAGAGGACACACCTGTGCTCTCTCATCAGCCAGCGTTCATAAGGAGGCATCCTTCTATGATTCAACGCTGGCTCATCTGGGTATACTGCCTTAAAGACAGCAAGTCGTGTTCACACTGGTGAAGAAAATTACTAACCTGTGGGCTTTCTCTCCTTGTTCAGGTTGCTGCCATCGTGCGGGTGTGTTGCTGGGGCTGCGCACGCTCTCCTGTCACATCTCCACTCACCAACAGCTAACCTCCACCTGGTCAGGCACTACCAGCTCCATTCCCCACACCCTGCTGGTTTGTCTATTCCCCGCTGGAGTCCTGCCGGTGCTCCCTTGGAGCTCACGGAAGTATTAATTTGGCTTGCCCATTTTCACTTACTCCATTCCTCCTCTCACAGCTCTCGTCTTCTCTCCACAGGCTCCGTCCTCTGGCAAGTGACTGTTTCTGTAGCTGTGCGAGAATTTGTTGCTATTTAATGAAGAACCTCAAACGTGTATTATTGTTTGATTGTCTCTTTGTTGCTGCATCTCGCACGTGGGCAGAATTACTATATCAGTCATGACAGAACGAGCCAGCTGTGACCTCGGCTCAGCAGTTGCAGCAGCGGGACAATCAGCTCTGAACCGCTGAGAAGAAACAGAGCAATAGATAACTGTGATGGCCCAGCAGTTGCAAACAATGATGTGACAATTGGATACCGTCACACAGCATTTGGCTGGTGCAGCTACCCCGGCTCCTCCTCAACCTGCTCCTGTTGTTTTACCTCCGGTGCACTGTACCACCTCTGTTCCCACACCTGCCCCGTATGCGGGGGAGGTGTAAGGAGTTTCTCCACCAGGTACGGATGTACTCGGAGCAGGTCGGGGGGAGTAGCCAGGGGACGTCGCAAAAATTCAATTTTCCACTAGGGCTTGTGCCACGGTGGACAGCCCGGAAGGGCATAACTACACACGTGGTCAAAATTGTTGGTACCCCTCTGTTAATGAAAGAAAAACCCACAATGGTCACAGAAATAACATGAATCTGACAAAAATGGTAATAAATAAAAATTCTATGAAAATTAACCATTGAAAATCAGACAATGCTTTTGAATTGTGGTTCAACAGAATTATTTTAAAAAACAAACTCAAGAAACAGGCCTGGACAAAAATGATGGTACCCCTAGAAAAGATTGAAAATAATGTGACCATAGGGACATGTTCAACCAAGATGTGTCCTCTAATTAACATCATAGGTGTCTACAAACTTGTAATCAGTCAGTCGGCCTATTTAAAGGGTGACAAGTAGTCACTGTGCTGTTTGGTGACATGGTGTGTACCACACTAAACATGGACCAGAAGAGGCAAAGGAGAGAGTTGTCTCAGGAGATTAGAAAGAAAATTATAGACAAGCATGTTAAAGGTAAAGGCTGTAAGACCATCTCCAAGCAGATTGATGTTCCTGTGACTACAGTTGCACATATTTTTCAGAAATTTAAGATCCACGGGACTGTAGCCAACCTCCCTGGATGTGGCAGCAGGAGGAAACTTGATGAAAAATGGAAGAGAGGGATAATAGGGATGGTAACAAAAGAGCCCAGAACAACCTCTAAACACATTCATGGTGAACTCCAAGGTCAAAGCACATCAGTGTCAGATCACACCATCCGTCGTTGTTTGAGCCAAACTGAACTTCATGGGAGACGACCAAGGAGGACACCACTGTTGAAAACAAATCATAAAAAAGCCAGACTGGAATTTGCCAAACTGCATGTTGACAAGCCACAAGGCTTCTGGGAGAATGCCCTATGGACAGACGAGACAAAACTGGAACTTTTTGGCAAGGCACATGAGCTCTATGTTCACAGACGCAAAAATGAAGCATACCAAGAAAAGAACACTGTCCCTACTGTGAAACATGGAGGAGGTTCTGTTATGTTCTGGGACTGCTTTGCTGCATCTGGCACAGGGTGTCTTGAATCTGTGCAGGGTACAATGAAATTTCAAGACTATCAAGGTAATCTAGAGAGAAATGTGCTGCCCAGTGTCAGACAGCTTGGTCTCAGTCGCAGGTCATGGGTCTTGCAACAGGATAATGACCCAAAACACACAGCTAAAAACACCCAAAAATGGCTAAGAGCGAAACATTGGACTATTCTAAAGTGGCCTTCTATGAGCCCTGATCTAAATCCTATTGAAAATCTGTGGAAGAAGCTGAAACATGCCATCTGGAGAAGGCACCCTTCAAGCCTGAGACAACTGGAGCAGTTTGCTCAGGAGGAGTGGGCCAAAATACCTGCTGAGAGGTGCAGAAGTCTCATTGACAGTTACAGAAATCATATGATTGTAGTGATTGCCTCAGAAAGGTTGTGCAAGAAAATATTAAGTTAAGGGTACCATCATTTTTGTCCAGGCCTGTTTCATGAGTTTGTTTTTTAAAATAATTCTGTTGAACCACAATTCAAAAGCATTGTGTGATTTTCATTGGTTAATTTTCATAGAATTTTTATTTCTTACCACTTTTGTCAGATTCAAGTTATTTCTGTGACCACTGTGGGTTTTTCTTTCATTAACAGAGAGGTACCAACAATTTTGTCCATAGCTGTATACGGTTGAGCAATTTGTGGTTGCTCTCTTGTGCGCGTTTGACCACAGTGAGAGTCAAGGGAACATTTTGAGCCACCTAATGACTCTCGGCCAGGGTGCTCGGTCCGTGGCTGAGTATTCGGTGGAGTGTCGGGTCAAAGCGGCGGACTCGGGGTGGAACGAGGTGCGTTCCTCCATGGGTTAAACGCCCACCTCCGCGACGACCTAGCGGTTTATGCGGTTTCCGACACTCTCGATGGTCTTATTGATCAGGCTGTGGGGTTGGACAACAGCTACCGTGAGCGCACGAAGGAGCGACAGGCCTCCTCTCACCTGGCCACCAAGCGGGTGCCCGCTACGGGGACTGACACTGGTGAGCCGGTCCTCCTCCTGAGCCGATGGACCTCAGTCAGTTTCAACTAACCGACGATGAGCGCCGGCGAAGGAGGAGGACTGGCGCATGCTTGTACTGTGCTTCTCCGAAGCACGGTCGGGACGAGTGCCCCCAGCGGCCAAAAGACATGGCCCGTCAGTAACCATGGGGGGTCTGATGGGTGGAATCAAATTAATTCCCCCCGGCAATTTCTCTATTTCGGTCCTCGTGCAATTGCTGGGGATCGAGAGGAGGGTGATGGCATTAGTGGATTCAGGGGCTGAGGGCAATTTCGTGTCAGCCCGGTTCGTTTGGGACATGGGTATTCCCACACTTAAATTGCCCCAACACCAACGTATTACCACCATATCTGGCCGTGAGGTTGTGGTAGTCGCCGAATGCACTGTGCCAGTCACCATCCTTATTTCCAGGAATCATCTGGAGGAACTCACGTTCCTAATTCTCCCAAATTCATCATCCCCGATGATTCTAGGGTATCCCTGGCTCCAGAAGCATAGCCCCATTATAAACTAGGGTCAAAATTCCATCTCCTCCTGGAGCCCATTTTGTTTGGCAAAATTGTTTCCAACAGACTCTCATGATAAATTGTATATCAAGGATTCAGTGTACCCCGCCCGGTATGGGGTTACCGGGGCCCCACCCTGGAGCCAGGCCTGGGGGAGGGGCTCGAAGGCTAGCGTCTGGTGGCCGGGTTTCCACCCATGGGACCCGGCCGGGCTCAGCCCGAAGGAGTTACATGGGTCCGCCCTCCAGTAGGTTCACCACCTGCAGGAGGGATCATGGAAGTCCGGTGCTATGTGGATTAGGTGGCAGTCAAAGGCGGAGACCTTGGCGGACTGATCCCAAGCTTTCTAAACTGGCTTTTGGTACGTGGAATGTCACCTCTCTGGTGGGGAAGGAGCCTGAGCTGGTGTACGAGATTGAGCGATACCGGCTAGATATAGTCGGCCTCACCTCAACACACAGCTCCGGTTCCGGAACCAGTCTCCTGGAGAGGGGCTGGAGCTTGGCCTTTTCTGGAGTTGCCCCGGGCGAGAGGCGACGAGCAGGGGTAGGTATTCTTGTATCGCCCCACCTTGCTGCCTCTATATTGGAGTTTTCCCCGGTGGACGAAAGGGTTGCTTCCCTGCGCCTTCGGGTTGGGAAACGGGTCCTGACCATCATTTGTGCCTATGCACCAAATGATGTTTCAGAGTACCCACCCTTTTTGGAGTCTGTGACTGGGGTGCTGGAGGGTGCTCCTCCTGGAGACTCCATTGTCCTACTGGGGGACTTCAATGCGCACGTGGGCAACGACAGTGAAACCTGGAGGGGGGTGATTGGGAGGAACGGCCTGCCCGATCTGAACCCGAGTGGTGTTCAGTTATTGGACTTCTGTGCTAACCACAGTCTGTCTATAACTAACACCATGTTCAAGCATAAGGGTGTCCATATGTGCACCTGGCACCAGGACACCCTAGGCCGCAGGTCGATGATCGATTTTGTTATCGTATCATCAGACCTGCGACCGTATGTCTTGGACACCCGAGTAAAGAGAGGTGCAGAGCTGTCAACTGATCACCACCTGGTGGTGAGTTGGATCCGATGGCAGGGGAGGAAGCCATTCAGACCTGGTAGACCCAAACGTATAGTGAGGGTGTGCTGGGAGCGTCTGGCTGAGGCCCCTGTCCGGGAGGTCTTCAACTCCCACCTCCGGAAGAACTTCAACCACATTCCGAGGGAGTCTGGAGACATGGAGTCTGAATGGGCCATGTTCTCCACCTCTGTTGTTGAAGCGGCAGCCCAGAGCTGCGGCCGCAAGGTGGTCGGTGCATCTCGTGGTGGCAACCCCCGAACCAAGTGGTGGACACCAGTGGTGAGGGGGGCCATTAAGCTGAAGAAGGAGTCCTATCAAGCTTGGTTGGCTTGTGGGACTCCCGAAGCAGCTGAGGTGTACCGGCAGGCCAAGCGGAGTGCAGCTCGGGTGGTTGCTGAAGCAAAAACCCGGGTATGGGAGGAGTTCGGTGAGGCCATGGAACAAGACTTTCGGTCGGCTTCAAAGAGATTCTGGCAAACTGTTCGGCGGCTCAGGAGGGGAAAGCAGCTCCCCGTCCACACTGTGTATGGTGCGGATGGGACACTGTTGACTTCGACTGGGGATATCGTCGGGCGGTGGAAGGAATACTTCGAGGATCTCCTCAATCCCACTGATACGCCTTCCACAGAGGAAGCAGGGTTTGGGGACGAGGGGGATGACTCGCCTATCACAGGGGCTGAGGTCGCCAATGTGGTTAAAAATCTCCTTGGTGGCCGGGCCCCGGGGGTGGACGAGATTCGCCCCGAGTACCTCAAGGCCCTGGATGTTGTTGGGTTGTCATGGTTGACACGCCTCTGCAACATTGCGTGGAGGTCGGGGGCAGTGCCTTTGGCATGGCAAACCGGGGTGGTGGTTCCTCTCTTCAAAAAAGGGGACCGGAGGGTGTGCTCCAACTTTAGAGGGATCACACTCCTCAGCCTCCCTGGGAAGGTCTATGCCAAGGTACTGGAGAGGAGAGTCCGGCCGTTGGTCGAACCTCGGATTCAGGAGGAGCAATGTGGTTTTCGTCCTGGCCGTGGCACATCGGACCAGCTCTTTACCCTCTCGAGAATTCTTGAGGGTTCGTGGGAGTTTGCCCAACCAGTTTACATGTGTTTTGTGGACTTGGAGAAGGCATTTGACCGCGTCCCTCGTGGATTTTTGTGGGGGGTGCTTCGGGAGTATGGGGTATCGGGCTTGTTGTTACGAGCTATTCGGTCTCTGTACGACCGTTGTGAGAGTTTAGTTCGCATTGCCAACACTCGGTCGGAATCATTCCCAGTGAGAGTTGGACTCCGCCAGGGCTGCCCTTTGTCACCGGTCCTGTTCATAATTTTTATGGACAGGATTTCTAGGCGCAGCCAGGGAATGGAGGGTGTCATGCTTGGTGACCACAGGATCTCATCTCTGTTGTTTGCAGATGATGTTGTCCTGTTGGCTTCATCCAGCAATGACCTACAGCTCTTGCTGGGACGGTTTGCCGCTGAGTGTGAAGCGGCTGGGATGAGAATCAGCACCTCCAAGTCCGAGTCCATGGTCCTCAGCCGGAAAAAGGTGGATTGTCTTCTCCGGGTTGGGGACAGGCTCCTGCCCCAAGTGGAGGAGTTTAAGTATCTTGGGGTCTTGTTCACGAGTGAGGGGAAAATGGAGCGAGAGATCGACAGACGGATTGGAGCAGCATCTGCAGTGATGCGGACGTTGTACCGGTCTGTTGTGGTGAAGAGGGAGCTTAGTTCTAAGGCAAAGCTGTCGATTTACCAGTCAATCTACGTTCTTACTCTCACCTATGGTCACGAGCTTTGGGTAATGACCGAAAGAACGAGATCGCGGATACAAGCGGCTGAAATGAGCTTTCTCCGTAGGATTGCTGGACTCACCCTCAGAGATAGGGTGAGGAGCTCAGTCATCCGGGAGAGGCTCAGAGTAGAACCGCTGCTCCTCCACATTGAAAGGAGTCAGTTGAGGTGGTATGGGCATCTGATTAGGATGCCTCCTGGACGCCTCCCACTTGAGGTGTTTCAGGCACGTCCCACTGGGAGGAGACCCCGGGGCAGACCCAGGACTCGGTGGAGAGACTATGTCTCCCAGCTAGTCTGGGAACGCCTTGGTATCCCCTCTGAAGAGCTGGAGCAGGTGGCTGGGGAGAGGGAAGTCTGGGCTTCTCTGCTTGAACTGCTGCCTCCGCGACCCGGACCTCCGGAAAAGCGGTAGAAGATGGATGGATGGATGGATGGATGGAAAATTGTTTCCGTTCAGCTGAATGTTCTCCTTCTCTCCCTGTCTCCCTCCCTCCAGTCGAGCCGCCAGACCTCAGCCTCATTCCCAGGGCATACCACGATTTGGGAGAGGTCTTCAGTAAGTCAAGAACGCTGTTGCTTCCGCCTCACCGCTCTTATGACTGTGCTGTGGACCTCATCCCGGGGGTGAAGCTGCCGTCCAGCAGGCTCCACAGCATTTCTGGTCCAGAGAGGGAGGCAATGGAGAAGTATGTTAAGGAGTTGCTGAATGCCCACCTTATTCGGCCATCTTCGGCCCCTACCTGGGCCGGGTTCTTCTTTGTTGGAAACAAGGATGGTTCGCTACGCCTGTGTATCGACTACCGGGAGCTCAATGCTATAACAGTGAAGGACAAATATCCCTTGCCCTTAATGAACTCTGTGTTTGAACTCATTCAGCACTCATGGGTATTCACCAAATTAGACTTACGCAATGCGCACGATCTCATTCACATTTGTGAGGGGGACGAGTGGAAGACGGCGATTAAGACCCATCAGGGGCAGTTTCAGTGTTTGGTGATACCGTTTGGGCTCACCAACGCCCCAGCTGTCTTCCAACGACGTTTTAATGACGTCCTCTGCGATATGCTTTACCAATTTGTGTTTGTCTATTTGGATGACATTTTGATTTTCTCTCGCATGCCAGAGGAACATGAAGTCCATGTAAGAGCAGTCCTGCAATGACTCTTGGAGAACCAGCTCTAAGTTAAGGCTGAGGAGTGTGAGTTCTCCACTACATCTACCACCTTCTTGGGCTTCATAATGGCTGAAGGGAGACTGATTGCCGACCCGGCCAAGGTGAGGGCAGTGCTCGATTGGCCAACTCCCCACTCCCGTAGGGAGCTTCAATGCTTCCTCGGGTTTGCGAACTTTTATCTCCAGTTCATTCGGAACTATAGTGGGGTTGCACTGCCCTTGACACAGCTGACCTCCGTTAAGGTCCCCTTTCAGTGGACCGAGGCAGCTGAACAGGCCTTTTCCAAACTGAAGGTCCTGTTCACTAATACACCCATCCTGGCTCAGGTCGACACGCAGCTCCAATTCGTCCTCGAGGTGGACACATCTGATTCAGGGGTGGGTGCTGTCCTCTTGCAGCGCGTATCCTCCAACCAGAAGCTCCACCCGTGCACGCATTTCTCTCATCAGCTTACGCTGGCTGAGAGGAATTACGACGTAGGGGACAGAGAGCTGCTCACCATTAAGTTGGCACTGGAGGAATGGAGGCATTGGTTAGACGAGACTAATCACCCCATTGTCATGTGGACCGACCACGAAAACCTTCACTATTTGCGGTCGGCCTGCCGACTCAATGCCAGGCAGGCTCGCTGGGCCCTGTTTTTTCAGTGGTTCAATTTCACTATCCCTTACCAGCCTGGCTCTCGGAACACCAAACCAGACACGCTATCGCGCCAGTTTGATTCCGAGGAGATAGCACCCCCTTCCCACCCTAATCCGTTCTTTCCCCTTCATGCGTCCTCGGTGCCCTTACGTGGGAAATCGAGCAGAGGTCCGTCAGGCCCAGTCTCGGGAGCCTGTGCTAGAAGGGTGCCCCCGGAACCGCCTGTACATCCCCGCTGCCCTCCACAGTGATGTCATCCAATGGGGGTCACACCAGCCGCTTTGCCTGTCATCCTGGGATCACCCATACCACGGACCTTATCCGGCGGGTGTTCTGGTGGCCCACACTGTGGCAGGATGTACAGGAGTATGTGCGGGCCTGTCTGACCTGCGTCCAGGGCAAGTCGAACTCTCCCCCCCCCCTCCCATGGCTGGACTTCTCCATCTCTTGCCCATGCCTGGTCACCCATGGTCGCACATCGCGCTGGATTTTGTGACTGGATTTCCCCCCTCCCATGGAAAGATGTAATTCTCACCATCGTGGACCATTTCTCCAAGGCTGTGCATCTGGTGGCTCTCCCCAAACTCCCCTCAGCCTTGGAGATGGCCACCCTCCTCACCAATCATGTGATTCACCTCCATGGGATCCCTGTGGACATCGTGTCTGACCGGGGCCCGCAGTTCACATCACAGGTCTGGAGGGCCTTCTGCCAGACCCTGGGCATGACAGTGAGCCTGTCCTCTGGGAATCACCCCCAGAGCAACGGGTAGGCAGAACATGCCAATCAGTCTCTGGAGGCCACCCTGCGGTGCGTAGCAGCCGGACATCCATCGTCCTGGAGCACGCACCTGACCTGGGTGGAACATTCCATGAACTCGGCTATCTCCATGGCAACCAGTCTCACTCCATTTGAAGCATCGCTGGGACACACCGCTCCCCTCCCACCCCACTCCTGCCGATGGCTGAGAGGAAGGTCATGGTTCCCTCCATGGGGGCTCATGCTGCCGTCATCTCTGGAGGACGACATGCGCCACCCTCGCCTGCTCTGTCGAGTGCAACTGGACCATGGCGGACAGACGACGGGTGCTTGCCCCCAAGTAAACCATGGGGCAGCAAGTCTGGCTGGCGGCCAGTCGGGTCCCTTTGAAGACTACTTCTAAGAAACTGTCTTCTCACTTCCTAGGGCCCTTTCTGATCTCCAGAGTTAGCAACGATGCCTCAGTTCAGCTCAAACTCCCACCTACCCTATGGGTGAACCCGACCTTCCATATTTCCCACATAAAGCCCCTCTCTGTCAGTCCTCTCTGCCCCTCCCCAAGCCACCTACTCCTCCCAGGATAATCGACGGCCACCCTGCCCACACGGTTCACCAAATCCTGGATGTTTGCCGTCGAGGCTGGGGCCTCCAATATTTGGTGGATTGAGAGGGCTACGGCCTGGGGAAACATTCCTAGATTCCCACATCTCGGATCCTAGACAAAGAGATGCTTCAGTCCTACCATCATTCCCATCCCAACAAACCCAATGGGGCCCTGTCATGGGCAACGAGAGCATGCCCCCTCCTTCCCGTTTATCTCTCCTCAGGTCATCAGCGCACCTGAGTGAGAGGACACACCTGCGCCCTCTCATCAGCCAGCGTTCACAAGGAGGCATCCTTCTGTGATTCAATGCTGGCTCGTCTGGGTATACTGCCGTAAAGACAGCAAGTCACGTTCACACTGGTGAAGAAAATTATTAACCTGTGTGCTTTCTCTCCTTGTTCAGGTTGCTGCCATCATGCGGGTGTGTTGCTGGGGCTGCGCACACTCTCCCGCCACTTCTCCACTCACCAACAGCTAACCTCCACCTGGTCAGGCACTACCAGCTCCATTCCCCACACCCTGCTGGTTTGTCTATTCCCCGCTGGAGTCCTGCCGGTGCTCCCTCGGAGCCCACGTAAGTATTAATTTGGCTTGCCCATTTTCCCTTACTCCATTCCTCCTCTCACAGCTCTCGTCTTCTCTCCATAGGCTCCTTCCTCTGGCAAGTGACTGTTTCTGTAGCTGTGCGAGAATTTGTTGCTATTTAATGAAGAACCTCAAACGTGTATTATTGATTGATTGTCTCTTTGTTGCTGCATCACGCACGTGGGCAGAATTACTATATCAGTCATGACAGACTCATTGTTTCTGGAATTATAGCTTTTAATAAATTCATAATCAAGATCACCGTATTAATTAACTCAACCACAAATGCACACAAACAGCCAATACAGCCATCATTAAAAGCCTTAAAAAAAACTGCACTCTCATTTCATAACTACTTTTTGACTGAATCTCCAGCTTCTACATTTAATCTAACTGAAAACATCTGCACTATTACAAATTCACTCTCCTTCCTGTATACTGTAGCATGTTCCGTGATAGATTCAAACACAATGTGCTTCACCCATGTTACCATGCTTTAGGAACACCAGTAGCACATTTTTTTTTTAATTTTGAGGATAAATACTGTATCATGTTTCCTTGTGGTTGCGCACTGGAATTAAATTTTGAACCTCTTGTTCCCACAAACAGCTAATGTCTTCTCCTGTAAGAGACTAGATTTACATGGAGAAATCAACCTCATTGTATGAGGGTCGGGGGGGTGGCGTATGTTTATATATTAATAAGCAGTACTGCACATCTGTCACGGTCAGAGAGCGCATCTGTACACCCGATGTGGAGCTGCTGTCTGTGTCACTACGCCCCTTTTATTTGCCTCGCGAGTTCCCCCAGCTTTTTATCACGACTGTGTACATCCACCCGAGGGCAGACGCTGACTCCGCCTCCAGCACCGTCTTTGATGTGGTACAGCGGCTGCAGTCAATTTCTCCAGAGGCGCCAAACTTTATTCTTGGGGATTTTAACCATGTTTCTTTAAAGAAGACACTTAAAAATTTTATCAGTACGTCTCCTGCCCAACCAGGCGAAAAAAGACATTGGACCTGTGCTATGGGTCCATAGAGAGGGCCTATAAATCACTTCCCCTTCCTCCTTTAGGATCCTCAGATCACAACTGTGTACATTTGCTGCCCACCTATAAAACTGCTCTCAGAAGAGGCAAGGTGAAGACCAGAGACATAGATGTGTGGACAGAGGATTCAGTGCACAGCCTCCAGGAATGCTTTAACTGTACAGACTGGGAGATGTTCACACTGGCCTGCGGGGATGATTTGGACTCTTTGGTGGACGTCACATGCTCATACATGGCTTTCTGTAAAAATACAATCGTTCCACGTAAACGTGTCAAAATATATCCCAACAACAAGCCATGGGTTACAAAATCAGTTAAATCCTGCTTACAGAGGAAAGCACTTGCCTTTAAACAGGGGTCTGTTTCTGAGCTACAGGTTGCCACAAAAGAGCTGAAGTCCGAAATTTTAAGAGCAAAACAGAATTATAAATCAGAGTTGGAAAGTAAGATGGCAACAAAGAAACTTGGTTCAGCCTGGGCCAGTATGAAAACTATTGCAGGCCTTCAGAGCACAGAGCGCAGTAATCGTGTGTTTTTAGATGGTTTTAATTCAGACACAGAGCTGGCTAATGCTCTTAATTGTTTTTATGGTCATTTTGACTCCTTTGATTTTAGCACAGAAACCCAAGATTTGAAACAGAAACTCAAAGACAATCAGCACTTTAATATTGAGGTGCAGGATGTTAAAAGGGAGTTCTGCGCTGTAAAAGTGAACAAAAGTCAGGGCCCTGATAATATATGTGGGCGCTTGGTAAAGTCCTGTGCACATGAACTGAGTCCTATATTTCATTACATTTTCAATAAGTCCTTACAGACACAACATGTGCCTAAGATCTGGAAAGAAGCCGTGGTTGTTCCCATTCCAAAATCCAGCTGTCCTAAAACGGTAAACGACTTTAGACCAGTTGCTTTGACTTCAATTTTAATGAAAATGTTTGAAAAACTGGTCAGATGTGAGGTCCTAAAGCAGACTGAGCATGCATTGGATCCTCTGCAGTTTGCCTATAGGCCTCACAGAGGAGTGGAGGATGCCACTGTCACTCTGTTTAACATGCTTTTTAAACATCTGGATTTTAATGGGACACATGCCAGGCTTTTATTTGTCTACTTTTCCTCCGCCTTTAATACAATCCAACCTCATATCTTAGTTGAAAGGCTCCTGCAACAATTTGATTTGAGCAATAATCTGGTGGGTTGGATTCTGGATTTCTTAACCAACAGGACGCAGAGAGTAAGGATCAATGGTACAGTGACCTAAAGTGCTCTTCTACTGGCTCTCCTCAGGGGTGTGTGTTGTCACCACTACTCTTCATCCTGTACACAAACATGTGTCAGGGCAGACATGAAAACAGACACATTATAAAGTATGCTGATGACTCAGTTATTGTCAGTCTCCTCCGGGATGGTGAGAGTGGCCACCGCCCAGTAGATGATGATTTTGTTCACTGGTGTGAGGATTCCTACCTGCAGCTGAATACGACAAAAACTAAAGACATGATTATTGACTTTAGGAGGAAAATTCCCAGGCACAAAGTCACCGTACTAAAAGGCCAGACCACCGAATGTGTACAATCCTACAAATATCTTGGGGCGATTATGGATAGTAATTTAAACTTTGAAGAGAACTGTGAAAGGGTGTGCAAAAAGGGTCAGCAACATTTGCATTGCTTGAGAAAACTTGCACGCTTCCAAACTGACCGAACCATAATGACTATGTTTTATCGGGCTTTTATTGAATCTGTTTTATCCTTTTCTTTAGTGTTATGGTTTGATCAGATAAAACTGAAACAGAGGAAATCCTTGGATCAGGTAGTTAGATGGTCCATTCGTTTGCTTGGTGAGTCACAGCTGAGCCTGACATCTCTGTACTACCAGACAGGTACAGAGGATGGCTACCTCCATTTTAAATGATGACTCCCACCCTTTGCACTGCAACTTTCAGCTTCTTCCCTCAAGACGGAGGTTTGCTGTCCCAAAAAGTAAAACCCAGCGCTACAAAAACAGCTTTGTTCCTGCTGCTGTCAAAGAGTTGAACAAGTTGTAACAATATATTGCACATAATTTAGGTGCCTATTTATTAACTCCATTTTATATTTACTTACTTTTGTAGGATGTTATTTGGGTTCTAAATATTTTATTGGGTTTTAGACCTTTGAGTTTTTAACCTCTTTGACTAGTTTTTAACTTTTTAATATGACCCTCCTCTCTTACCTCTGGTTTTTCTCTCATCTCTTTGTCTTTATACCCTGATTGGTGGAGCCTTGAGTATTTTTATCATGTTTATAGTCAGCTTCATGTGTGCCTGTGTTTGTGTCTATGTTGAATGTAATTGTGGCTTGTAAATATGGATGTCACCAGACTACAAAACAAATCTACCTACGGGTACAAATAAAGTAACCTGAACCTGAACCTGAATCTGAGGGCTGTTCATTAAAGATTTCCTGTACTTGAGACTCTCCACATTCAATGAAATGAAAGAAACTTATGGAGATGATGCCCCATCGAATGACGTAGTCAAGCACTGGCATCAACAGTTCAAGGGTTAGGGTTACGCAAAGGATCCCACAATTGCCCGTTGCTGGGACTTACTACCCTGCACTGCTACAGAAACTGTGGAAGGCGATCAAAACTGAGGCGTGGCATGCTGACCAAAGGTGTCCACATCCTGTAAGACAATGCCCCAGTTAAAAACTTGTTTTTGCCCAGATGGAAGCATGGTCCCGTGGCTATGAAATCCTTCCTCAACCCCCTTTTTTTTCTTTTTTTTTTTTTTTTTCTCTCGGCGCCACACGAGTAGGCTGCCTTTTGCAACAGCGGCTCGATTCCGAGTCTTTTTCCCTTCCTCTCTCTTTTGATCCGTCTTTTTTTTTCACACCACTTATATCACGGACACACAGATCGTCCTAAATGTCTCCTGAGCCGATGGACAGAGCCACTGTTTATAGCAGGATACGATACAGCAGAGAAGAGCTGCTAGCATTCAACCGCCACCCGGTCCCATTGGAAAAACTTGACATACCGAGAGAACTGAGGCGAAAACGCCGCGGCTGCCGGGCTGGAGTAGGGCGGAGGACAAAAAATATAAGGTACAGACCCTCCCTTCCATCTGTTGTCATGGGAAATGTACGGTCGATACTGGGAAAGTTAGATGAGCTAGCGGCTATCTCCCGTTATGATAGCACATACCGGGAGTGCTCTCTCCTTTTGTTTACTGAGACGTGGCTAACTGAACTAGCAGCAGATGCTAACATTGAGCTGGAGGGTTTTCACATGATACGAGCTGACCGAACACCAGACAGTGGCAAGGCTAGGGGCGGTGGAGTGATAATGTATGTTAACAACAACTGGTGCAGACCGGGACATATCACTGTTAAACAACGACACTGCAGCAAAGACATTGAGTTGCTAGCTGTTAGCATGAGGCCTACATATCTCCCGAGAGAACACTCACACGTGATCTGCATTGTTGTTTATGCAAATCCGACGGCGAACGCTGGGACAGCACGTGACGTCATCCATTCAGTAACCAGCAGGCTGCAGACAGAACACCCAGATGCTCTTCTCCTCATCTCAGGCGATTTCAACCACGTTTCACTGTCTCCCATTCTGCCCACTTTCACCCAGTATGTCACATGCCACACTAGAGACAATAAAACACTGGATTTGTTCTACGCAAACACTAAGGAGGCGTACACCTCATCACAACTCCCCCCACTTGGGAGATCGGATCACAACTTGGTTCATCTCCGACCGGTGTACAAACCCCTAGTGCACAGACAACCTCCGGCCATGCACACTGTGGAGTTATGGTCTGAGGAGACAATGGACACCCTAAAGGGCTGTTTTGAAGCCACCGCCTGGAAGCAGCTCTGCGATCCACATGGTGAGGACATCGATGGCCTCATTCACACCTTCACGGGCTACCTCAGCTTCTGTGTGGACAAATCCGTTCCCACCAAGACCATACGGCGTCACTCAAACAACAAACCCTGGATCAACCCTGAGATAAAAACACTTCTGAGAGAGAAGAAGAGGATCTTCAGGTCAGGGAACAGGGAGATGCTGAAGTCCGTACAGAGGGAACTGAGGAGAAAGATCAGAGAAGGCAAGGACAGCTTCAGGAAGAAGATGGAGGACAAGCTGCAACAGAGCGACATCAGCGGGGTCTGGAGAAACCTCAAAACCATCTCGGGGCTCCAGAATACCTCCCCCCAGGCCACAGGGGGCAGTGAGTGGGCGAACAACCTGAATCTGTTTTTCAATAGATTTGACCAACCGCCCTCCCCCCTGACTGCACAACAACCACTGCTGCCTCTAAAGAAATCAAGTCCTGCTACCCACTCCCCACTCCACCAACACCCCCCCACTCCCAACACACAGCCCCCCATCCTGACCCTGACCAGGACCCAGGTGAGGACGGAGCTGAGGAAGATCAAGGCGAGGAAGGCGCCGGGACCGGACGGCATCAGCGCAAAGCTCCTCAAGTCCTGTGCAGACCAGCTGTGTGGGATTGTGACGTATATCTTCAACATGAGCCTGAAACTGGGGAGGGTACCACAGCTGTGGAAAACATCTTGTGTGGTACCTGTACCAAAAACTTCCCACCCCAAAGACCTGAACAGCTACAGACCGGTGGCCTTGACGTCCCACTTGATGAAGACCCTGGAGAGACTGCTCCTTGCTCACCTCCGCCCCCTGGTGGAACCAGCGATGGATCCACTCCAGTTCGCCTACCAGCATGGCATTGGGGTGGAGGATGCGGTGATCTTCCTCCTTCACCGTTCTCTGTCCCACCTGGAGAAGCCCGGGAATATGGTGAGGATCATGTTCTTTGACTTCTCCAGTGCTTTCAACACCATCCAACCGATGATCCTGAAGGACAAGCTGCTGCGCGCAGGGGTGGACCAGCACCTGTCATCATGGATCCTGGACTACCTCACGAACCGGCCTCAGTTTGTGAGAACCCGGGACTGTGTGTCCGACACGATCATCAGTAGCACGGGGGCCCCCCAGGGAACGGTGCTGGCTCCCTTCCTGTTCACTCTTTATACTGCGGACTTCTCACACAACACAACACACTGCCATCTACAGAAGTTCTCTGATGACTCTGCGATCGTTGGCCTCATCTCCAATGGAGATGAAGCTGAGTACAGAGGGCTTATCCAGGACTTCGTGGACTGGTGCCATCGGAACTGCCTCCAGATCAACGCGAGGAAAACTAAGGAGCTGGTGGTGGACTGCCGCAGGCATGGGCAGCCCCTCACAGTACCAGTAAATATACAGGGAACAGACATCGAGATGGTGACATCCTATAAGTACCTGGGTATTCATCTGAACAATAAACTAGACTGGTCACACAATACTGATGCACTCTACAAGAAGGGACAGCGCAGGCTGTTCCTGCTGAGGAGACTCAGGTCTTTTGGTGTACAAGGGGCGCTGCTGAAGTCATTCTATGACACGGTGGTGGCATCAGCCATCACTTTTGGAGTGGTCTGCTGGGGCAGTGGCATTACTGCAGCCGATAGGAAGAGACTGAACAAACTGATTAAGAAAGCTAGCTCTGTCCTGGGGCAGCGCCTTGATCCGATGGAGGAGATAGGAGAGAGAAGGACGGTGGCTAAACTGTCATCTCTGCTGGAGTCCGAGTTCCACCCTATGCAGGACATACTGAATGCACTGAGGAGCTCATTTAGCAGCAGACTACATCATCCCAGGTGCACAACCGAGAGGTTTCGTAGGTCCTTCCTACCAACGGCTGTCAGACTGTACAACCTAAGCAGGGCTGCTCGCAGAGATAGCAAAAAGACGTAACAAACTAATAGTTTTTTGAATGCAAAAGATGCAATAGACTTACACAATGGTCCCCTCCGGCATACAACTAGGAACTTACCGGTCGCTATGGAGGGTGAGAATATGTATGGGCACATAATCATACCATGTAGGATAACTAAGTAGACGGTTATGTTGTTTCATTCCATCTAGCAACAATGCTCTGCACTGTGTGTGTTTATATATTTACATATTTATTCCATCTAGCTACAATGCTCAGCACTGGGTGTGTTTATATATTTATATATCTACATATTATTCCATCTAGCTACATTGCTCCGCACTGTGTGTGTTTATATACTTGCATATTTATTCCACCTAGCTGCAATGCTCCGTACTGTGGGTGTTTATATATTTACATATTTATTCCATCTAGCTACAATGCTCTGCACTGTGTTCATATATTCATATATTTATTCCATCCAGCTACAATGCTCTGCACTGTGTGTCTGTGTGTGTGTGTATATATATATATTTTTATAGTAATACGTACATATGTATATTAGCTGCTCTTGCTTGCTTGTTTTTTTTCTTGCCTTCTGATTGTTGCTCTGAGTGTTGCTATCCCTGTGCTGTTGCAATCCTGGAATTTCCCCGTTGTGGGACTAATAAAGGCTTATCTTATCTTATCTTACTCTCCCAACCTTGCAGCATCTGACTCCCACCTCTTTTCAACCATGAAGTCATTTTTGAAGGGCAAGCACAAGGTCAAGTCGTGACTTCCAATGCAACCTGCAGCCTCCTACAGGTGAGGTCTCCACAGCTGTATAAAGCGATGGGAGAAAAGTGTGACCCTTGGTGGTACCATGTACAGAAAGACTAATAACTGTGTAAGTTTGGTTCCTCTCATTCCAGGGGAAATCAGTTAGGGAAAATCTTTAATGACTAACCCTCGTACTGTATGTATATTGTTATGTATGGTAAAATACTTCTGAAAGGATGAGACAAGGTGACTGGATGAACTTGGCTTTATTATGTGATGAACCACAACGGACACACAGCAGACACCAGGCAGAGGGCACCGGTCGAAGAGGCTGTGTAATTGATGCCCTCTGCTTGTCACGCCGCGCCATTCATCAGCGGCGCCACCTGCTCACGCACCTGCTACTCGTCAGCGGCGAAGGATAAAAGCCGCCTCGCCCTGAGCGTCGGCCTGAAGCCGTAGACTTCATTCCCTTTGTATGGACTTCTACCACATTCTCTTCAGCATCCTCATCTCCGGTAAGAAGTTCACTTACCTCATCTCTCCAGTCTGCTCCCCTGTGCACAGGTGGATTCCTCGGCGGCGGACAATCCCGTCCCTCGTCTCTCCTCGCTGCTGCACCGAGCCCTGCAGGTGGCTGTCTCCCGGGCTTCCATCCTTGAAGCGCCAGTCATCTGCCCAAACAAGTAAGCTTCTCTCCCTCGCCTATTCTCCTCCCGTGTTGGTGTGTGCTCATCACCCTGTGTCTGATTTCTCCCATAGGGTTGCCGGCTGAACGGTCTCCTGCCTCTGGGTCCGAAGCAGACGCCACCACCAACACATTAACATTCCGCAGACACGCACCCAAACATCCCTGTTGTTAATAAACAGTTTGAACTACTCTGAGCCTGTGTGTGTGCGTCTCCTGAGCCGAACGTTATGTCACTGCTATTTATAGGGCGGTGCAGTGGTGGAACAGGAAGTGGCCGCCACTACACCACACTTCACAATAAAGGTGTTAAACCCCAACACCACATCCTCCCCTCCTTCCTTAGAAAGTCCAAAACCACTCACTCAATTAAAACCCACCCCAGTTTGGGACCCAAATCACACACTAACAAAACAAAAACCGATGTTTCTAAATGGCCTAACACATTCACACAGCAAAACTCAAAATAGGGCAGATGGGTGGACTACCGTCCTGCCCACATGGCAAGGTGGATTATTCTGCCACCTACTAAACTAAAGAAAGTCCATTTGTCAACTAAAATCACTGCTGTGTTCCTAATCTAATAAAACACAAAACAATAAAATTTTACCGCATACATAAACATATGAACATCAGAACTATTAAACAAAATTTACAGCACTGTCCCTTGGGCAGGAAGAGAAGACCTGGCATGGGGGGGCAGGGCAGCCCTCAGCAGACACGCCCCTGGAAGCACCAGGCCCCCGGGACAATGATCGATCCTCCAGACGAAAGTGCCTCTCCTCTTCACCACCAACTCCCGTCCTCGTCCAGTCCCGGCACCAGAAGCCTCCTCTCAGACACACCGAAGCTGATTGCCGTGGCTCCATGAGCCATCAGACAGCTGGAAGTATGCTGCACCCAGTTTAGCCACGATGCGCACATGCTCCTGATGTTTCACTGACTGTCGTCTGGTCCAACTTCGCCATGGACGTTCCTCTCCTCAAACCCAGACCAAGTCCATAACCCTAAGAGGGGCTCAGCTTGGCCTGACATGGTGCTGCTTGGCATGTGGGTTTCCCGTGCCAATTGGTTTGGCCCCGTTCTCTTCTGAAGCTGTCGTAGCACTTGCCATCGTAGCTTCAGATCCTCCATCCCTCTGATGCCAAGCTCCGGAGGAATCTGGGGCTAGCACACTGGCGTCACTCGCCAACGTAGGCACCTCACCGCCATGCTCGGTTCCCCCCTCTACCATTTCCTGAGTGCCAGCACTGAGACCCTCCTACGCCAAACCTGAGTGAGACTGGTCCTGCTTGACCGCCATGGTATGTGTTAGTTTTCCGTCCCACATAAAGTCATCATTGGCCACTGGAACCGAAGGGTTCCACTGGTCACAACCCGACCATTCAGGTTGTGGCATCTAGGCCAGGGTTTTGTTTTTTTTTTTAAACATACTGTATATTATTATTTATCATTCAGGTTTTAGGTTTTTGATTTTATCATCACCGTTCTTTTGTTCTTTTAGAAACCCCCAATCTTATCTTATTGTTGTTGTTTTTTATAGTACTATTTATTACAGCACTCTCTCTAATGGTTGGTTAGATGTGACTTTTAGTTTGTTCCTGTATTGTCTTTTGTATCTTGTGTTGCACAACTTGGTGCATCAATGTACAAGTGGCTTTTTAAATCAATTGCCCCTTGAGGGATAAATGAAGTTGTTTGAATTGAACTGAATTGGAATTGAATGGAATTGAATTCCTTCCCAGTGCTATCTTTAATGATGAAACACAGTCTTTAGAACAAATCACAACCCATGATGTTGTTGCCTTGGGCCGTCACGTGGAACGTGAAGTCAACTATCGTCGCAGACTTATACCAAACTGTTATCTCCAAAGTCCCAACTGTACACAACCTGCCACCTCTATAATCATAGAGCGGCACTGGGTTACTTTTTATCCTGTAGTAGGGGAAAAACTTCCTCACTGTGGCCCAATTCAGCATCGACCCCCTCCACCCCCATGTTGAGCAGCAGTGGCACCTCCACACTGTCCAGCTCCACTGCGCAAAACGTGTACCCGCTGATACTGGGGGACACCGTATGGATGGTTGTCGGAGGTGGGCAGAGTGATCTCTTCCGTGGGCTCTCCAGCTCAGATACACGGCACACTCTAGCATAATGGTTCAAGCGTCCACATCTGCTATAACACTTCCCTCTAGCTGGGCAGTACTTAGTCTTATTTTGGTTTTTCATGGACCCATAACCCTTGCAATGGGGTTTTCCTGGGGCAGACCTTTGGCTGACAGCATTGGTTTCCATAACGTCGTTAGCCAAGCTATCCTTGCTATCCGAGTTCGCTACTAATGCCATGTCAAGAGGCTCTGGTGGCCGTTGTGACTGGCACCAATTTAGCTCCAAAGCTAGCTTGTTTGTGGCCTCCAATTGGAGAGCTAGCTCGACAGCCCTGGCAAACGTAAGGTCACTCAGCGCCGTGAGTAGCCTAGCCCTTATAGCAGCACTGTTCGTGTGCTCCGCAAGCTGATCATGTACCAATTCATCCTCCAGTGGTCCAAAACAACACTTGCTAGCTAACTGCCTCAAGTCGGCGACAAACTGATGGATAGGTTGACCCTCACATTGATGTTGCTGCCAGAACCGAATCCTCCTAGTCACGCTATCTGGCATGTGAAAGTTGCTTGCTAGCAGCTCAATGACATCTTCAAAAGAGTCCGAAGCACCGAGTGTGCGCAGAACACGCTGGCCCTTAATC
Organism: Pholidichthys leucotaenia; assembly: GCA_020510985.1. NCBI lineage: Eukaryota > Metazoa > Chordata > Actinopteri > Cichliformes > Pholidichthyidae > Pholidichthys > Pholidichthys leucotaenia. The sequence continues at coordinate 391,345,277 of CM035844.1, read as the reverse complement.
CCGAGGTTGTGAACAAGAAGCGCACGTGCTCTTAACTTTTCGAGCCTACCCAAGTTGAGTGCAGTGATGTAAGTCTGAAAAGCCTCAAACCATCTCGGCCAAGGCACTAGCGCAGGGGTTTTCAACCTTGGGGTCGCGACCCCACGTGGGGTCGCGTGGAATTCAAATGGGGTCGCCTGAAATGTCTAATAATTGATAAAAAAAAAATTCTGATAACATTTTTTTTTCAACTAATTATTATTCTTTTAAAAATTTTGATTAAAGCTCCACACACACTCTTAAAGAACTATATTCTTTCACTTTCAATATAAATCAGTTCAAATAAAATGTAGTATATAAAAATATCGGAGCTGGCACATCTTGATTGACGGCGGCGATCACGTGACCCCTATTTGAGTTCCCGCTAACTGTGTAAACACAACCTAGTCAGTAGGGAAAAATGGAGAGATTTCTTCGTCCGCCTGCCCCTGTGAAGACAGTTCCAGGAGGAAAAAGACAGAGAAAATATGACGAAAGCTACCTGAAATATGGATTTACGAGTGTCATGATGCAGGCGCAGTGGACCTGCCTGCCACCGCTGTTGAACAGCTGATTGAACTGTCATGTGACAAAACGCATTAGGGAATACATTCGCGAGTGGCCGTGGACGAATTCTGGTTTGGAGCAAGAGATGAGTACCCAGAGATCTCACTGTGTGCTTTAAAAATGTTGGTTCCTTTTGGAAGCACATATTTGTCTGAAGCTGGATTCAGTGCCCTTGTGTGTATGAAGTCAAAGTACCGTTCCTGACTGGATGTTACGTCAGAGATGAGATGCGAGGTGTGCAGGCTCAGCCATCCCATTAAATGTGGTGAGTTGAGAGGATAATAATATATAAAAGACATGACTGAAGCTGAAACTGAAGCACTATGATACTGTCCATCTTTCAAATGTTCACTGTGGCCAGTTTAAGATGCTGCAGCTTTTTTTTTTCCACAATTCATTGTTTGAGAAATTGTTTGCTCAGTATTAATTTTAAGCCTTTTAAATACAAGTTGCACTAACTGTACATCCTGATCAGAGAAAATAAAATGACACTTTGTGCACTAATCTGGCTACTCTGTATTTGTAAGACAGTATAACAAACATGATCAAAAAATAAATATAAGATAAGATAAGATAAGATAAGCCTTTATTAGTCCCACAACGGGGAAATTCCAGGATTGCAACAGCACAGGGATAGCAACACTCAGAGCAACAATCAGAAGGCAAGAAAAAAAAAAAACAAACAAACAAAAAAAACAAGTAAGCAAGAGCAGCTAATATACATATGTACATATTACTATAAAATATATATATATACACACACACACACAGACACACAGTGCAGAGCATTGTAGCTGGATGGAATAAATATATGAATATATGAACACACAGTGCAGAGCATTGTAGCTAGATGGAATAAATATGTAAATATATAAACACCCACAGTACGGAGCATTGCAGCTAGGTGGAATAAATATGCAAGTATATAAACACACACAGTGCTGAGCAATGTAGCTAGATGGAATAAATATATAGATATATAAATATAAACACACCCAGTGCAGAGCATTGTAGCTAGATGGAATAAATATGTAAATATATAAACACACACAGTGCAGAGCATTGTTGCTAGGTGGGATGAAACAGCATAACCGTCTATTTAGTTATCCTACATGGTATGATTATGTGCCCATACATATTCTCACCCTCCATAGCGACCGGTATGTTCCTAGTTGTATGCCGGAGAGGACCATTGTGTAAGTCTATTGCATCTTTTGCATTCAAAAAAAACCTATTAGTTTGTTACGTCTTTTTGCTATCTCTGCGAGCAGCCCTGCTTAGGTTGTACAGTCTGACAGCCGTTGGTAGGAAGGACCTACGAAACCTCTCGGTTGTGCACCTGGGATGATGTAGTCTGCTGCTAAATGAGCCCCTCAGTGCATCCAGTATGTCCTGCATAGGGTGGAACTCGGACTCCAGCAGAGATGACAGTTTAGCCACCATCCTTCTCTCTCCTATCTCCTCCATCGGATCAAGGCGTTGCCCCAGGACAGAGCTAGCTTTCTTAATCAGTTTGTTCAGTCTCTTCCTATCGGCTGCAGTAATGCCACTGCCCCAGCAGACCACTCCAAAAGTGATGGCTGATGCCACCACCGTGTCATAGAATGACTTCAGCAGCGCCCCTTGTACACCAAAAGACCTGAGTCTCCTCAGCAGGAACAGCCTGCGCTGTCCCTTCTTGTAGAGTGCGTCAGTATTGTGTGACCAGTCTAGTTTATTGTTCAGATGAATACCCAGGTACTTGTAGGATGTCACCATCTCGATGTCTGTTCCCTGTATATTTACTGGTGCTGTGAGGGGCTGCCCATGCCTGCGGCAGTCCACCACCAGCTCCTTAGTTTTCCTCGCGTTGATCTGGAGGCAGTTCCGATGGCACCAGTCCACAAAGTCCTGGATAAGCCCTCTGTACTCAGCTTCATCTCCGCTGGAGATGAGACCAACGATCGCAGAGTCATCAGAGAACTTCTGTAGATGGCAATGTGTTGTGTTGTGTGAGAAGTCCGCAGTATAAAGAGTGAACAGGAAGGGAGCCAGCACCGTTCCCTGGGGGGTCCCCGTGCTACTGATGATCGTGTCGGAAACACAGTCCCGGGTTCTCACAAACTGAGGCCGGTTCGTGAGGTAGTCCAGGATCCATGATGACAGGTGCTGGTCCACCCCTGCGCGCAGCAGCTTGTCCTTCAGGATCATCGGTTGGATGGTGTTGAAAGCACTGGAGAAGTCAAAGAACATGATCCTCACCATATTCCCGGGCTTCTCCAGGTGGGACAGAGAACGGTGAAGGAGGAAGATCACCGCATCCTCCACCCCAATGCCATGCTGGTAGGCGAACTGGAGTGGATCCATCGCTGGTTCCACCAGGGGGCGGAGATGAGCAAGGAGCAGTCTCTCCAGGGTCTTCATCAAGTGGGACGTCAAGGCCACCGGTCTGAAGCTGTTCAGGTCTTTGGGGTGGGAAGTTTTTGGTACAGGTACCACACAAGATGTGTTCCACAGCTGTGGTACCCTCCCTAGTTTCAGGCTCATGTTGAAGATATACGTCACAATCCCACACAGCTGGTCTGCACAGGACTTGAGGAGCTTTGCGCTGATGCCGTCCGGTCCCGACGCCTTCCTCGCCTTGATCTTCCTCAGCTCCGTCCTCACCTGGGTCTTGGTCAGGGTCAGGATGGGGGGCTGTGTGTTGGGAGTGGGGGGGGTGTCGGTGGAGTGGGGAGTGGGTAGCAGGACTTGATTTCTTAGAGGCAGCAGTGGTTGTTGTGCAGACAGGGGGGAGGGCGGTTGGTCAAATCTATTGAAAAACAGATTCAGGTTGTTCGCCCACTCCCTGCCCCCCGTGGCCTGGGGGGAGGTATTCTGGAGCCCCGAGATGGTTTTGAGGTTTCTCCAGACCCCGCTGATGTCGCTCTGTTGCAGCTTGTCCTCCATCTTCTTCCTGAAGCTGTCCTTGCCTTCTCTGATCTTTCTCCTCAGCTCCCTCTGTACGGACTTCAGCATCTCCCTGTTCCCCGACCTGAAGATCCTCTTCTTCTCTCTCAGAAGTGTTTTTATCTCAGGGTTGATCCAGGGTTTGTTGTTTGAGTGACGCCGTATGGTCTTGGTGGGAACGGATTTGTCCACACAGAAGCTGAGGTAGCCCGTGAAGGTGTGAATGAGGCCATCGATGTCCTCACCATGTGGATCGCAGAGCTGCTTCCAGGCAGTGGCTTCAAAACAGTCCTTTAGAGTGTCCATTGTCTCCTCAGACCATAACTCCACAGTGTGCATGGCCGGAGGTTGTCTGTGCACTAGGGGTTTGTACACCGGTCGGAGATGAACCAAGTTGTGATCCGATCTCCCAAGTGGGGGGAGTTGTGATGAGGTGTACGCCTCCTTAGTGTTTGCGTAGAACAAATCCAGTGTTTTATTGTCTCTAGTGTGGCATGTGACATACTGGGTGAAAGTGGGCAGAATGGGAGACAGTGAAACGTGGTTGAAATCGCCTGAGATGAGGAGAAGAGCATCTGGGTGTTCTGTCTGCAGCCTGCTGGTTACTGAATGGATGACGTCACGCGCTGTCCCAGCGTTCGCCGTCGGATTTGCATAAACAACAATGCAGATCACGTGTGAGTGTTCTCTCGGGAGATATGTAGGCCGCATGCTAACAGCTAGCAACTCATTGTCTTTGCTGCAGTGTCGTTGTTTAACAGTGATATGTCCCGGTCTGCACCAGTTGTTGTTAACATACATTATCACTCCACCGCCCCTAGTTTTGCCACTCTCTGGTGTTCGGTCAGCTCGTATCATGTGAAAACCCTCCAGCTCAATGTTAGCATCTGCTGCTAGTTCAGTTAGCCACGTCTCAGTAAACAAAAGGAGAGAGCACTCCCGGTAAGTGCTATCATAACGGGAGATAGCCGCTAGCTCATCTAACTTTCCCAGTATCGACCGTACATTTCCCATGACAACAGATGGAAGGGAGGGTCTGTACCTTATACTTTTTGTCCTCCGCCTTACTCCAGCCCGGCAGCCGCGGCGTTTTCGCCTCAGTTCTCTCGGTATGTCGAGTTTTTCCAGTGGGACCGGGTGGCGGTTAAATGCTAGCAGCTCTTCCCTGTTATATCGTATCCTGCTATAAACAGTGGCTCCGTCCACCAGCTCAGGAGACATTTGGGACGATCTGTGTGTCCGTGATATAAGTGGGGTGAAAAAAAAAAAAGTGATCAAAAGAGCAAAAAAAAAAGCAAAAAAAAATGTCTCTGGGGTCGCGAGATATTTGTGATGTCAAAATGGGGTCACGACCCAAAAAAGGTTGGGAACCCCTGCACTAGCGGCTCACCCGGGAGCTTGAGGAAGGGGCTACGTGGTGTGATACACGCCTCCATGAGTTAATCCTCGATCGCCAAATGTTATGTATGGTAAAATACCTTTGAAAGAATGAGATCAGGTGACTGGATGAACTCAGCTTTATTAAGTGATGAACCACAACGGACACACAGTCACCGGTCGAAGAGACCGTGTAATGGATGCCCTCTGCTATTTATAGGGCGGTGTAGTGGCGGAACAGGAAGTGGCCGTCACTACACTGCACTTCACAATAAAGGTGTTAAACCCCAAGCCACATATATGTGCACCCAAGATCTGAATTGCACTATACAGCAATGTTAATTTTCTAATAAGGGTGCGTTTTTGTGATTGTGTTAACAGTAAAAGAAAACCAGTCACTAGGGTGCATGTGTAATCATATGTTAATTAAATGCTTCTCTGAGTTTAACCAACACCTCTGGCTCTACAATTAATGTTTGATTTATCAAAAATGTAGCAAATGTTCAAAATGAGTGTTTAGCTGTTATTACTATTATTACTATTGTTACTTGCTATGAAATGCAATAATTACTCTGAAACACTAATAAGAGAATTTTGTGAATGATTTCTTTGTGTTTAGGAATCTGTGAGCATTTAAAATCTTATTGTTTCTGGATCACTCTAAATCTCCCCATATTGTGACAGGCAGTCAGACAGTGTGAAGTAAATCAGTTGTCTGTGTGTTTCTGTTTGTGTCTGTTGTGTCAGTTTGTGAGCCAGCTTTATTATATTTCAAATGACATGTGAAATAGAGGTCACTACATCTGAAATACTGACAGAAACCCTTCACCTTCAATACACAGACTTTGAGATGTCCATCTATCCATGTGGCCTGTGAAGATGGGGTTGTGTGCGCTTGCCTCAGGAGCAACCCAGGTCAACTGATTTGAATTTTTATGAAATTGCAGAGAATCAGTTAATGTCTTTTCCATCTGTATCAGATGGCAAAACAACATGGAAGCTGTCTCACAACCACTTTTGCAATAAAACACAGAATTGCAATATTTCATTGCAAAACTTGTTGGGATGACAAAATTGATGAAACTTTTATTGCCATTAGTTACCAACCAGTTTTGCAATCTAAAAAGACAGTTTTGCAATAATTCCATTGCAAAACTGACTGGGATGATGAAACTGAAGTTGCAACAGCAATTTTGTCATTCCAACCAGTTTTGAAATAAACATATATTTCCAAACTAGTCCATACTTTGCTACTGTTCATTAAATATATTAAATTTGGTCATAATTCTCAGATCTCTAATGTCCGTCATTGGCCTCCGTCGGTCTATGATGACCATGGAAGAGAATCCTAAACGTCTACTCTGCTGGAACAGCACCGCCTGTGGCTGAACAGGCCGATGCGCGAATGGCAGTCCCTGTCACACAGGTCGCACTTGTGGGTGGTCTCCGTGCTGCTGGGTCTGTGGCGGTTCTTCCTGTGGGTCCACTTTTCATCTGCTGCAGCAGTCAGTCTCTCTTCACCCTCCTTGAGCTGTCTGGTCAGGGTGCCTCTCCATTTGGAGCGGTCCGTTGCAAGGTCCTCCCAGCGCTCTGTGTTGATCTCCAGGGTCTTCATGTCTCTCTTGCAGACGTCTCTAAAGTGCAGCTGTGGACGGCCAATGTCTCTCCTGCCAGTCACCAGTTCTCCGTAGAGGACGTCTTTGGGGATTCTGCCATCCTCCATACGGTGAACGTGGCCTAGCCAGCGGAGCCTGCGCTGCCTGAGTAGAGTGAACATGGAGGGAAGGTCGGCGTGGGACAGAACTTCTGTGTTGGGCACTTTGTCCTGCCAGGATATGTCCAGGATGTGGCGAATGCAGTGCAAGTGGAAGGAGTTCAGTCTCTTTTCCTGCCGGGCGTATGTTGTCCACGTCTCACTCCCATAGAGCAGTGTGCTGATGACACAGGCGTTGTACACTGCCATCTTCGTCTTGACAGAGAGTTTGGGATTCTTCCACACTCGTGTGGTGAGGCGAGCGAGTGTGAAGGCTGATTTTCCAATCCTCTTGTCGATCTCTGTATCAAGGGAGAGGTTGTTGCTGATCGTGGACCCCAGGTACATGAACTGATTCACGACCTCCAGCTCGTAGTCGTCGATGGTGATGGTTGGTGGTGCTTCCGTGCCTTGCGCCAAGACGTTAGTCTTCTTCAGGCTGATGGTAAGCCTGAAGTCCTTGCATGCCTGGGAGAAGCGGTCCATCAGGGTCTGAAGCTCCTGCTTTGTGTGGGTTGCGACTGCAGCGTCGTCTGCGAACAGCATGTCTCTGATTAGAGCCTCGCGTACTTTGGTTCTGGCTTTCAGGCAGGCGAGGTTGAAAAGCCTGCCGTCAGATCTTGTGTGCAGGTAGATTCCCTCTGTTGCTGTGCTGAAGGCATGCCTTAGGAGCATAGCAAAGAAAATCCCAAAGAGGGTTGGCGCAAGTACACAGCCCTGTTTCACTCCGCTGCATATGTTGAATGGCTCTGAGACGTTGCCGTCATGCTGCACTATCCCCTGCATGTTGGTGTGAAATGATTTGATGAGGCTTTGCAACTTTGGTGGGCATCCTATCTTTGGCAGGAACTTGAAAAAGCCCTCTCTGCTGACCAGATCGAACGCTTTGGTGAGGTCGATGAAGGCGACGTACAGGGGCATGTTCTGTTCTCTGCATTTCTCCTGGAGTTGGCGGATGGAGAATATCATGTCTACAGTTGATAGCTCAGCGCGGAAGCCACACTGAGACTCGGGGTAGACACGTTCGGCAAGCTTCTGTAGACGAACGAGAACGACTTGTGCTTAGACTTTGCCAACAACGCTGAGGAGGGAGATGCCCCTGTAGTTGTTGCAGTCACTTCTCTCCCCTTTGTTTTTGTAGAGGGTGATGATCTTGGCGTCCCTCATGTCCTGTGGTACGGCACCTTCCTTCCAGCACTGGCAGAGGACGTCATGCAATGGCAGCAGTAGGGCGGTCTTGCAGTGCTTGATCAGGTCGGGGGGTATGCCGTCGTTGCCGGGTGCCTTGCCAGCGGCCAAGCAATTTTGTGTTTCTCTAATGTGAGAAACACAAAATTAGTAATATTCAGTAAGCCATTTTCTTTGCTGATCAGGCCATTAGGCTTCTACTATATAATGTTGGTGTAGTGTAGAAACATATTTGGAATGATTTAAAACATGGAGACATGCATGAATAGGGATTTTCTTCTTGAAAAAATTTATTGCAAATCATTTTTTTATTGCAAAGCTTGTTGGCAACTAATTGCAGTAAGAGTTTTGTCATCTCAAACAGTTTTGCAATAAACTTATTGCTATTTTGGGTTTTATTGCAAAACTGGTTGTAACAAAGCAGCAATAACTTTAGATAACGAGAAAAAAAAAAAAAATTAAAGCTTAATTGGAATGAATTGGTTATTTCCCATCGACCAAAATTCTGTTTGCATGTGCTATATTCTGTATGACCGTGATTCTGTGCTAATTATTACAACAGTATTCCAAGTCACTGTTCTTTGAGTGCTCTGCAAGTATGCTGCAGTCTTCAAAATGCTTTCTCAGTAACTAGGCTCTGTTGTCAGAAATATTTCCTCAGATTGAGTCAGATCAGCTGGTGATATATAATTTAAAAGACAGACTGGAGACTGGGCGCATGATACATCAATCCTTACAGAAATATGTTACTGTGCTGCACACCTGAATCAGAAAAAAAATCCTCCACTCTCCCTACCAATTCCACCAACACTACACATTATGAAGAATTCTGATCACAAACCCACTGCAGGCTGGTAGAGTGGCAGGACAGTGTGGGCGCTCTAAAGGAGTCTGCCGAGAGGTAGTTTATTCATTTTAAACCCTCCAGTCTCACTTTGACTGGCTGATGTGGTGGTACAAAGGACAGCTTTGTTTTTTGGGGGCTTTGTTTTGGGCCTTCAGCTAAGCAAAGCTTTCTGCTATCATCAGTGTCTCTAGTGAAATGTATGTGACACTATATTATTCATGTTAACTATATAATTTTGTGACTGTTCTCGAGCAGAAAACACTCTATAACAGGGGTTCCCAACCTTTTTTGGGTCGTGACCCCATTTTGACATCACAAATATCTCGCGACCCCAGAGACATTTTTTTTTGCTTTTTTTTTTGCTCTTTTGATCACTTTTTTTTTTTTTCACCCCACTTATATCACGGACACACAGATCGTCCCAAATGTCTCCTGAGCTGGTGGACGGAGCCACTGTTTATAGCAGGATACGATATAACAGGGAAGAGCTGCTAGCATTTAACCGCCACCCGGTCCCACTGGAAAAACTCGACATACCGAGAGAACTGAGGCGAAAACGCCGCGGCTGCCGGGCTGGAGTAAGGCGGAGGACAAAAAATATAAGGTACAGACCCTCCCTTCCATCTGTTGTCATGGGAAATGTACGGTCGATACTGGGAAAGTTAGATGAGCTAGCGGCTATCTCCCGTTATGATAGCACTTACCGGGAGTGCTCTCTCCTTTTGTTTACTGAGACGTGGCTAACTGAACTAGCAGCAGATGCTAACATTGAGCTGGAGGGTTTTCACATGATACGAGCTGACCGAACACCAGAGAGTGGCAAAACTAGGGGCGGTGGAGTGATAATGTATGTTAACAACAACTGGTGCAGACCGGGACATATCACTGTTAAACAACGACACTGCAGCAAAGACAATGAGTTGCTAGCTGTTAGCATGCGGCCTACATATCTCCCGAGAGAACACTCACACGTGATCTGCATTGTTGTTTATGCAAATCCGACGGCGAACGCTGGGACAGCGCGTGACGTCATCCATTCAGTAACCAGCAGGCTGCAGACAGAACACCCAGATGCTCTTCTCCTCATCTCAGGCGATTTCAACCACGTTTCACTGTCTCCCATTCTGCCCACTTTCACCCAGTATGTCACATGCCACACTAGAGACAATAAAACACTGGATTTGTTCTACGCAAACACTAAGGAGGCGTACACCTCATCACAACTCCCCCCACTTGGGAGATCGGATCACAACTTGGTTCATCTCCGACCGGTGTACAAACCCCTAGTGCACAGACAACCTCCGGCCATGCACACTGTGGAGTTATGGTCTGAGGAGACAATGGACACTCTAAAGGACTGTTTTGAAGCCACTGCCTGGAAGCAGCTCTGCGATCCACATGGTGAGGACATCGATGGCCTCATTCACACCTTCACGGGCTACCTCAGCTTCTGTGTGGACAAATCCGTTCCCACCAAGACCATACGGCGTCACTCAAACAACAAACCCTGGATCAACCCTGAGATAAAAACACTTCTGAGAGAGAAGAAGAGGATCTTCAGGTCGGGGAACAGGGAGATGCTGAAGTCCGTACAGAGGGAGCTGAGGAGAAAGATCAGAGAAGGCAAGGACAGCTTCAGGAAGAAGATGGAGGACAAGCTGCAACAGAGCGACATCAGCGGGGTCTGGAGAAACCTCAAAACCATCTCGGGGCTCCAGAATACCTCCCCCCAGGCCACGGGGGGCAGGGAGTGGGCGAACAACCTGAATCTGTTTTTCAATAGATTTGACCAACCGCCCTCCCCCCTGTCTGCACAACAACCACTGCTGCCTCTAAGAAATCAAGTCCTGCTACCCACTCCCCACTCCACCGACACCCCCCCACTCCCAACACACAGCCCCCCATCCTGACCCTGACCAAGACCCAGGTGAGGACGGAGCTGAGGAAGATCAAGGCGAGGAAGGTGTCGGGACCGGACGGCATCAGCGCAAAGCTCCTCAAGTCCTGTGCAGACCAGCTGTGTGGGATTGTGACGTATATCTTCAACATGAGCCTGAAACTGGGGAGGGTACCACAGCTGTGGAAAACATCTTGTGTGGTACCTGTACCAAAAACTTCCCACCCCAAAGACCTGAACAGCTTCAGACCGGTGGCCTTGACGTCCCACTTGATGAAGACCCTGGAGAGACTGCTCCTTGCTCATCTCCGCCCCCTGGTGGAACCAGCGATGGATCCACTCCAGTTCGCCTACCAGCATGGCATTGGGGTGGAGGATGCGGTGATCTTCCTCCTTCACCGTTCTCTGTCCCACCTGGAGAAGCCCGGGAATATGGTGAGGATCATGTTCTTTGACTTCTCCAGTGCTTTCAACACCATCCAACCGATGATCCTGAAGGACAAGCTGCTGCGCGCAGGGGTGGACCAGCACCTGTCATCATGGATCCTGGACTACCTCACGAACCGGCCTCAGTTTGTGAGAACCCGGGACTGTGTTTCCGATACGATCATCAGTAGCACGGGGGCCCCCCAGGGAACGGTGCTGGCTCCCTTCCTGTTCACTCTTTATACTGCGGACTTCTCACACAACACAACACATTGCCATCTACAGAAGTTCTCTGATGACTCTGCGATCGTTGGTCTCATCTCCAGCGGAGATGAAGCTGAGTACAGAGGGCTTATCCAGGACTTTGTGGACTGGTGCCATCGGAACTGCCTCCAGATCAACGCGAGGAAAACTAAGGAGCTGGTGGTGGACTGCCGCAGGCATGGGCAGCCCCTCACAGCACCAGTAAATATACAGGGAACAGACATCGAGATGGTGACATCCTACAAGTACCTGGGTATTCATCTGAACAATAAACTAGACTGGTCACACAATACTGACGCACTCTACTAACTAACTAACTAACTAACCTGCACTTATATAGTGCTTTTCTAGTCACAAAGACCACTCAAAGCGCTTTCACTAGTACTAACCCTCTATTCTAAGGGCCTATAGGAAACAGATATCTAGGGACAATTTAGAACAGCCAATTAACCTAACATGCATGTCTTTGGATTGTGGGAGGAAACCGGAGCCCCCGGAGTAAACCCACGCAGCACAGGGAGAACATGCAAACTCCACACAGAAAGGTTCCAACCCCTGCCAGCCTGGGGATTCGAACCAGGAACCTTCTAGCTGTAAGGCAACAGTGCTAACCACTGCACCACCGTGCTGCCCCTCTACAAGAAGGGACAGCGCAGGCTGTTCCTGCTGAGGAGACTCAGGTCTTTTGGTGTACAAGGGGCGCTGCTGAAGTCATTCTATGACACGGTGGTGGCATCAGCCATCACTTTTGGAGTGGTCTGCTGGGGCAGTGGCATTACTGCAGCCGATAGGAAGAGACTGAACAAACTGATTAAGAAAGCTAGCTCTGTCCTGGGGCAACGCCTTGATCCGATGGAGGAGATAGGAGAGAGAAGGACGGTGGCTAAACTGTCATCTCTGCTGGAGTCCGAGTTCCACCCTATGCAGGACATACTGGATGCACTGAGGAGCTCATTTAGCAGCAGACTACATCATCCCAGGTGCACAACCGAGAGGTTTCGTAGGTCCTTCCTACCAACGGCTGTCAGACTGTACAACCTAAGCAGGGCTGCTCGCAGAGATGGCAAAAAGACGTGACAAACTAATGGTTTTTTGAATGCAAAAGATGCAATAGACTTACACAATGGTCCCCTCCGGCATACAACTAGGAACATACCGGTCGCTATGGAGGGTGAGAATATGTATGGGCACATAATCATACCATGTAGGATAACTAAATAGACGGTTATGCTGTTTCATCCCACCTAGCAACAATGCTCTGCACTGTGTGTGTTTATATATTTACATATTTATTCCATCTAGCTACAATGCTCTGCACTGGGTGTGTTTATATTTATATATCTATATATTTATTCCATCTAGCTACATTGCTCCGCACTGTGTGTGTTTATATACTTGCATATTTATTCCACCTAGCTGCAATGCTCCGTACTGTGGGTGTTTATATATTTACATATTTATTCCATCTAGCTACAATGCTCTGCACTGTGTGTTCATATATTCATATATTTATTCCATCCAGCTACAATGCTCTGCACTGTGTGTCTGTGTGTGTGTGTGTGTATATATATATTTTATAGTAATATGTACATATGTATATTAGCTGCTCTTGCTTACTTGTTTTTTTTTGTTTTTTTTTTGTTTTTTTTTTCTTGCCTTCTGATTGTTGCTCTGAGTGTTGCTATCCCTGTGCTGTTGCAATCCTGGAATTTCCCCGTTGTGGGACTAATAAAGGCTTATCTTATCTTATCTTATCTTATATTTATTTTTTGATCATGTTTGTTATACTGTCTTACAAATACAGAGTAGCCAGATTAGTGCACAAAGTGTCATTTTATTTTCTCTGATCAGGATGTACAGTTAGTGCAACTTGTATTTAAAAGGCTTAAAATTAATACTGAGCAAACAATTTCTCAAACAATGAATTGTGGAAAAAAAAAAGCTGCAGCATCTTAAACTGGCCACAGTGAACATTTGAAAGATGGACAGTATCATAGTGCTTCAGTTTCAGCTTCAGTCATGTCTTTTATATATTATTATCCTCTCAACTCACCACATTTAATGGGATGGCTGAGCCTGCACACCTCGCATCTCATCTCTGACGTAACATCCAGTCAGGAACGGTACTTTGACTTCATACACACAAGGGCACTGAATCCAGCTTCAGACAAATATGTGCTTCCAAAAGGAACCAACATTTTTAAAGCACACAGTGAGATCTCTGGGTACTCATCTCTTGCTCCAAACCAGAATTCGTCCACGGCCACTCGCGAATGTATTCCCTAATGCGTTTTGTCACATGACAGTTCAATCAGCTGTTCAACAGCGGTGGCAGGCAGGTCCACTGCGCCTGCATCATGACACTCGTAAATCCATATTTCAGGTAGCTTTCGTCATATTTTCTCTGTCTTTTTCCTCCTGGAACTGTCTTCACAGGGGCAGGCGGACGAAGAAATCTCTCCATTTTTCCCTACTGACTAGGTTGTGTTTACACAGTTAGCGGGAACTCAAATAGGGGTCACGTGATCGCCGCCGTCAATCAAGATGTGCCAGCTCCGATATTTTTATATACTACATTTTATTTGAACTGATTTATATTGAAAGTGAAAGAATATAGTTCTTTAAGAGTGTGTGTGGAGCTTTAATCAAAATTTTTAAAAGAATAATAATTAGTTGAAAAAAAAATGTTATCAGAATTTTTTTTTATCAATTATTAGACATTTCAGGCGACCCCATTTGAATTCCACGCGACCCCACGTGGGGTCGCGACCCCAAGGTTGAAAACCCCTGCTCTATAAGGTCATTTTTACCAGCAGGTATTACAACTTACAGTATATGTGTTTTTGACATTAAGCAACAGAGATGTGCACAGACATTTTGAGGGACTGTTCTCTAACCTGAAACGAGGGCAAAATTACAAGGGGAAAAAAGTTAAGTTTTAAGACAAAAGCAGCAAAATCATGAGGAAAATTGCAAATTTTATGAAGAAAAAAGTCACTTGGATACAATAAGAATTGAAAATGTACAATGAAACAAGAAATGTAATAAAAACAATATAGTAAATTCATGAGGAAAAAAGATTTTAAACTTTGCAAAATTACAAGTGAAAAGTAATACATTTACAAGAAAAACATCTCAAAACTTTCAAGGAGAAAATTTCAACAAAATAACATGAGGAGGGAAATATTGAGGAAAAATTGCAAAGTTGGGTGAAAGAAGATGAAAATTCATGACACAAAAATCACAAATTCAAGAAAAAAAGATGTAAATTCTTGAGCATTTCCATAACATTAACCAATTATTTCACATGGCTAACCCTACCATTAATCACTTAAAAAAATTGATTTTAATGCATAAAGGAAGTCTAGCTTGTTAATGAGGAAGTTAAAGTAAATATAAACAACAATAACAAAAAAATAAAAGCCAGAATGTGAGCATGTCAGACCAATTCTTTACCCTCTCGAGAATCCTCAAGGGTTCATGGGAGTTTGCTGAATCAGCCCACGTCACGAGGCTGAGCACGGTGTGTCACCGGGCTCAGGCTCTTAATTTTCCTCGGAGTATTTTTTGTTTTTTTTTCCAATGTTGTGTTATTTTCCTGTGTGTTGATTTAAGATGTGCTCTTGGTGGTTAATTGTTCTGTTAGTTATTGATGGCCTTGTTATTGTTGTTATTTTGTCAGTCTCTGTGGTTTTGGATTTATATCTTGTTTTTCTTGTGACAGGAGTTCTTTACCTCCTCTTCCAGACACTCCCACCTACCTCATCTTGCATGGGCTGTGTATGTTGTTTCTGTTCCCTAGTCGTCTCAACTGTGAGCTGTTCTGTAATTAGGTCACCTGCCCACTCATGTGAGCCGCACCTGCCATCAATTGTGTCATTTTATTTTCAGCTATTTAACCCTAGAGCATGATCGCCTGGTGATTTTCACCCGAGAAAATGTATTTACATGATTTTCAATATGTTGCATTTTTCTGAGTGTCATGGGTCCCTGGGTAGCTTCACCATTGTTTTTGACAACTTTGAAGGTGTGGGTGTTTCCCTACCTCAAAGCCCACTTTTTCCTACAGGCATGCTTTTGGGTGATTTTCACCTGGCAATAGTGAAAGAGGGTAAAGTATGTTTTGGGTGGATTTCACCCGGTGATAGTGTTAGTGTATAAAATCAGAACACTTTCGCTATAAAAAGTAGCACCATCACTTTCGCCGGGTAATTTTTACCCAATATAATATATCTGTAGAGGATGTGCTCAAGGATGAGGCTGAGTTTATTTCTCAGGTTCAGCTTTATTAACAGAACACATACGCTAACAATCTCCAAGCAAGAAAAGGGACAGATCAATATCACATCGCTCTTTTATCCTCCGGAACATCGAAACTCAAGTCACATGGTGTCTAAGCAAACATACAGTCACATGGTGCTTAATCCCAGTCACACTGTAACCCTTTTGATCTTCCACCGTTGTCCCTTAGCCTTCGATGGTCCGGAAATCCCTCCAGGGCATCTCTCTGAGACAAAGGCCAAATCTCACACCTTCTCGATATCTCCTGCAGACTCAGTCCTTTTGTCCCTCGAGACGTGAAACACACAATAAACATACAGCAATACATTTGTGGAAAATATGTACCCAACATATGTGCAGCATGACACCCCCCCCCAAACGTCTAATATGGGACAAACATAATCAGAGATGCATGACATAAAAACATTACCACATATCAAATATCAATCCACCAGTTCCCTAGGTCTAAACCTCCTGCCGTATCTGCTGTAAGCCGGCCTTGCTGCTTCTGCAGTGTCTTCCTGCACCTGTGGATTAGAACTGTTA
Source organism: Pholidichthys leucotaenia (assembly GCA_020510985.1). Taxonomy (NCBI): domain Eukaryota; kingdom Metazoa; phylum Chordata; class Actinopteri; order Cichliformes; family Pholidichthyidae; genus Pholidichthys; species Pholidichthys leucotaenia. The sequence continues at coordinate 391,329,185 of CM035844.1, read as the reverse complement.
GCCAATCTCTGTGGGGGTTCTGGAGAATGCCTTCTCGGAGGTCTGCCGCGACGGGGGGCCCTCACCAACTGCACTTGTTCATCCGCCAAAACAAAAGCAGGTTTGAGTCTGTTTATACAAATCAACTCCTTCCTGTCTCCCAAATCTAGCAAAAAATGCTTCTCTCCTGTTTCCAGCACTCTGAAAGGTCCATCATAAGGTGGCCGCAAATTTGGGCGATGAGCATCATGTCTAACAAAAACAAACTCTGCATTTTTTAAAGACTTCGGCACAAAAACGCGTGGGAAACTGTGATGAACCGGGCCAGGAAGCGTGTTTGATCCTGTGTCGCTCTGCAACAGCTGAGCGGGGGGGCAATTTGGCGCAGGATTGTCGGGGAGAAATTCACCGGGTAAGCGGAGAGGTTGTGCAAAAACTAACTCAGCTGGGGAGGCCTGCAAATCCTCCTTAGGTGCAGAACGCAACCCCAATAAAACCCATGGAAGTTTGTCAAACCAATTTGTATCTGTAAGCGACGCTCTGAGGGCTGCTTTCAATGACCTATGAAAACGTTCGCATAAACCGTTAGCCTGGGGGTTATACGCGGTAGTGCGGTGGATCTTCACCCCTAGGCTGCGGGCCATCGATGACCAGAGTTCGGAAAGAAATTGAGGACCTCTGTTGGACGTTATGTCCGACGGAACTCCAAAACGCGCAACCCAAGCTGTTAAAAACGCGCGCGCAACTTCCTCCACTGTGGTTGATGCCAGAGGAACCGCTTCTGGCCAACGCGTGGTGCGGTCCACCATCGTCAAAAGGTGTGTGTGCCCCTGTGACAACGGAAGGGGACCCACCAAGTCGACATGCACATGATCAAAGCGCTTAGCCGGGATGTGAAAAGGCTCCAAAGGAGCTCTAGTGTGCTTGTGTATTTTGGCTTGCTGACACGCTATGCAGGCTGCCGCCAATTCCTTGACCTGTTTGCACAACCCCGGCCAAACAAATTTCTCCCCCACCATTTTGATCGATGCGCGCACCCCCGGGTGCGCCAGGGAATGGACCGAGTCAAAAACGCGGCGGCGCCACGCAGCTGGTACCACGGGACGGCTGCGTCCCGTGGAGACTTCGCAGATTAGGGGGGGCATACCAACTTGCAGCACCCTGTGCTCCATCCTTAACCCTGTTGGTCCAGACTGGAGCGTGCGCACATCCGCATCGCTAACCTGCTCCACGGCCATGGCTGCATAATCTAAACCTACGCGGACCAGGGCTGCGTGCTCTTCCTCATCGCTACTCTGGCCCGTGGCCACGGCTGCCGAGTCTGCCCCCACGGGGCCTGGCGCCGCCACAGCACGCGAGAGACAGTCTGCCACTACATTATGTTTACCTGCGACATGCTGGATATCGGTGGTGAACTCCGATATCGCGGCCAGCTGTCTTTGCTGCTGGCCCGACCAAGGTTCTGAAATCTTGGCCATCGCAAACGTTAGCGGCTTGTGGTCCACAAACGCGGTGAAACAGCGCCCTTCCAGCCAGAACTTGAAATGGTGGATGGCCAAGTGTAGGGCCAACAGCTTAACGCGCTGTATTTTCGCTCGCTATCGCGCAAAGTTTTGCTGAAAAACGCGAGCGGCTGCCAGGTCCCTGCTACAAACTGTTCAACGAACGCCCCCACCACTAAATCGGAAGCATCAGTGGTGAGCGCCATGCGGGCCGTTGGGACTGGGTGTGCCAACAAAACCGCATTTGCCAGGGCTGATTTGACTTGGGAGAAAGCGCGCTCCTGCTCCGGAGACCATTCGATTTTATTTGTGGGTTTTTGTTTCTTTAGTGCAGCATACAGTGGTTGCATGAGCTGCGCTGCGCTTGGGAGGAAACGGTTATAAAAATTAACCATTCCCAAAAACTCCTGTAACGCTTTGACCGTTTGAGGTCGGGGAAAATCTGTTATTGCGCGTACTTTATCGGGCAGAGGGACCGCTCCTTCTGGCAAAACGCGATACCCCAAAAAATCAATTTCCACCACCCCAAACTGGCACTTCGCTGGGTTAATTATTAACCTGTGCTCTGCCAGCCTCCGAAAAACCTCTGTGAGGTGGCTTTCGTGTTCGTCTTCGGACGTGCTGGCTACCAAAATGTCATCCAAGTAGACGAACACGAAAGGGAGGTCACGTAGAACCGCGTCCATCATACGCTGGAACGTCTGCGCGGCACCCTTGAGTCCAAAAGGAATGCGCAAAAACTCAAAAAGCCCGAAAGGAGTTATTACCGCTGTTTTGGGTATATCCTGAGCGTGCACTGGGACCTGATGGTAACCACGTACCAAGTCTATTTTAGAAAAAATGTGTGCCCCCGCCAAATGAACCGAAAAATCTTGGATGTGCGGAATCGGGTAGCGGTCGTGCGCTGAGGCGTTATTCAACCTGCGGAAAACACCGCAAGGTCGCCACGAACCATCAGCCTTTGGGACCATGTGTAGCGGTGGAGCCCAGGGGCTTTTAGAACGTCTAATGATGCCCAGTTTTTCCAAGTTGGCGAACTCCTCGCGCGCTATGGCCAGTTTAGCTGAGTCTAAGCGCGGAGCTTTTGCAAAAACGGGCGGCCTGGTGGTAGTGATAAAATGTTCCACCCCATGTTTAGCCACTGTCGCCGAAAATGTTGGGATGGTAGAATTTCGTGGCGTCCACCGAAATTCCCTGAAGATGGAACTGTGCCTCGACTGTGTTAAACCAGGAGCGCGGGCTATGCTGCCAGAAATCAGGTAGCTGGACTGTGGTAGCTGCATTAGCCTGGCTGGCTCCTGATGAGTCCGGTGCAGGAGAATCGTCACCGGCCATAATTCGTCTTAGGGTCACCAGTGTAGAGGATGTGCTCAAGGATGAGGCTGAGTTTATTTCTCAGGTTCAGCTTTATTAACAGAACACATACTCTAACAATCTCCAAGCAAGAAAAGGGACAGATCAATATCACATCGCTCTTTTATCCTCCGGAACATCGAAACTCAAGTCACATGGTGTCTAAGCAAACATACAGTCACATGGTGCTTAATCCCAGTCACACTGTAACCCTTTTGATCTTCCACCATTGTCCCTTAGCCTTCGATGGTCCGAAAATCCCTCCAGGGCATCTCTCTGAGACAAAGGCCAAATCTCACACCTTCTCGATATCTCCTGCAGACTCAGTCCTTTTGTCCCTCGAGACGTGAAACACACAATAAACATACAGCAATACATTTGTGGAAAATATGTACCCAACATATGTGCAACATATCCAACAAAAGTACTTGTCATAAAAAATAGATCAAAATATGACAACACATGATAAATTAGAGTGGTTTTCTTTTATTTTCAACTGTGGCATGTGTAACAAAATGAAAAAAAATGTAATAGGAGGACATGCTTTACTGAAAAATTAGGAAATCATGAACAAAAAATTCCTAAAAAAAAAATAATGATACTGGAAACTTGGTCTTTGGTCCACCCATTCCTGGGACATGTGAGACTGCTTGTAAGGAATAGGTAAGTAGAAGTGGTCCTGGAATTTGCATGCTATCCTTATTTAGTGCAGTGGTTATGAATAAATATCACAAAGTGGTGATTTCAAAGGGAATTCATATGGTGAAAACAATATTTTAGTCAATTGGTCATTTTTACCCACTCAAAAAATATCATTTTTTGTTCCTCTCTCCTGCAGCTGTTCGCGTGTCAAGAAGTCTGTGCCTTCACCAGGGAAGTCTCACATGTCCCAGGAACGGGTGGACCAAAGACCAAGTTTCCAGTATCATTATTTTTTTTTTTTTTAGGAATTTTTTGTTCATGAATTCCTAATTTTTCAGTAATTTTGGAGCATTTCATGGGGGTCCTCCTATGACATTTTTTTCATTTTGTTACACATGCCACAGTTGAAAATAAAAGAAAACCACTCTAATTTATCATGTGTTGTCATATTTTGATCTATTTTTTATGACAAGTACTTTTTGTTGGATATATTATATCAGGTAAAAATTACCCGGCGAAAGTGATGGTGTTACTTTTTATAGCGAATGTGTTCTGGGGTTAAAGACCATTATTTTTCTTTCTCATTGTCGCAGTCTTGATTTTCTCTCACCTCGTCTCCACCAGAATCCAGCCCCTTTTCTGGTGTGTTTAAACTCGTAAGTCTGTTTGTCATCACCCGCAGCTCACGGGCTTCCACCTCAGCTGCGCGCACACCTGCTCCTCGTTAATGCGCAGCTATTTATTCCATCCTGCCCTGAGCTGCAGCCTGGAGCCATCTGTCTCCCTGCGTACTCAACTCACAGCAGCATCCTATCCTCCAGGCCTGCTGACTTCTCATCACGGCACGTAAGCTGTCTATTATTACCTTACCTTCTCCTGTCAGCCTTCCCCTGTGCACAGGTGGATCTCTCGGCGGCAGACTCACTCCCCTTCGTCTCGCCACTCCTCTGCCTTGCCGCTTCATCCCGGACGCACAGCAGGACGCTGTCTCCCAGGCTTGGGACCTTGCCAACGCCAGCCACCGCAGTACTACAAGTAAGCACAGAACTCTGTCACTCTCCTGTGTGGTTGCCCAGCTAATCCCTGTTCTCCTCTCATTCATAGAGTTGCCTGGCCGCACGGCGTGCTGCTCTGTCCTGACCTGCATCCTCCACCCATATTACACACTCATCTCTCACACACGCATTCATACACGTCACACTGTTGTTGAGTAAAGCTTTCAAATCTGCCTGAGCCTGTGTGCGTGTTTCCTGGGCCGAACAATATGTCACTGTTCATCAGTTTGGAATTTTGAGTTGAGCACTGTTTGGAAGTTATGTTTTGTTGTTTTCAATAAATCTCAAAAACTCACAGTTCAGCATGTGGGTCTCACCTCTCTGCCCTGTGGGGCAATTCATGATAGAAGACTGCGGCCAGTAAGGGACCCAGCTGCTGTGAGTTGTGGGTTTTGTTTTTGTTTTTTCACTTGTTTCTCTGGAGCAGATCATGTCCCCAGTCCATACGGACTCTGCAGGTGGGCGCAGCTACCCACTGAGCCTGGGGTGGGAGTGCTGCAAAGCCCTGATGGAGATGGATGGGCTAATCTCCGCAGCGTGCAGCGGCCCTACCCCGAAAGACGCCTCCACCTCTAAGGCAGCAGTTTTTCCTTTGCCGAAGATTCCCACAGCAGTGCCCCCTTTGTGTTCCTTCCTCACTCTCCACAGCTGCTGTTCCCTGCTCTTCCTCGGCAGTTCCTCTCACTGCTCAGAGGTCAGCTGTTTCCTTCCCGGCTCCGCCTGTCATAGTGTCTGTAGGGGCGGCTCCTCCACGTTCCCCTGGGGGGGGCACAACCACTGAAGCCACAGCAGGGCAGATTCTACACCTGCTGCAACAGAAAACATCATGCCCCAGGAACACAGGCAAGTGTCTTTTCATTCTCTATTACCAACATATAAATTATCTTGCCTGATTCCCAGTGATGAGGCTAAGCCCCCACAGTCCTGTGAGCTCTCACCGCCTGCTGCAGCTAAAGACTTTTCACCTGCTCTCTCTGTGTCTCCTCCTCTGCCCCCTGAGTGTCCGCCAACTACTGGATTGAGCGGCCAGATGATAGAGGAGCCTGCAGCCTTGGAGGACCTGGTCCAAGCCCCGCAGCCACAGTCTGGATGGAGGGTGGGTGCTGTGACCGAGCTGAAGCCTGTGCCAATGATGAAGCGTCCCCTGGCCTCAGAAGAACAGGATCCAGTGCCAGCAGAAGATCAACCTCCTAAATCCACGCCGGACAAGCCACCTGCGTGGGTCACCTCGCTGGGGGGTCCTGGGACTGCACCAACCACCATGCCTGCTTCAGGGGCTGTTGCCGCAGAGCCAGAGCTGGATCTCCAGAGGGTCAGGCCCGAGACGTCGTCGCCTGGATCAACGGAGTCCTGAACAGCGGTGGAGCTCGAGTTCGGGCAAGTGCTCTGTTTTGTTTTGATTGTTTCAGTTTTGGAGAGATCTTGCTGGGCTCCACTGCTGCCGGTGACCCTGACCCTGTTTTTCTGCCTCTCTTGCCCGAGCTTTCCCCCAGGGTCACCGAGGATTGTCCAGCTCTGCCAGAAGTCTCTGTGGGTCCAGGTTCGCCACCCAAGATCATCATAGGTCCAGTTCCTCCTGCTGAGGTCGTCGCAGGTGCTCCGTCCCAGCCCGGGACCACTGTGGGTGCTGCTCCCCCTCCGGATGAGGTCTTTGCGGGTGCTCCGTCCCAGTCCGAGGCCTCCGAGGGTGCTGTTTCCCAATCTGATGAGGTCATGCATGTTAGGTTAATTGGCTGTTCTGAATTGTCCCTAGATATTTGTTTCCTGTAGGCCCTTAGAATAGAGGGTCAGTATTAATGAAAGCGCTTTGAGTGGTCTTTGTGACTAGAAAAGCGCTATATAAGTGCAGGTTAGTTAGTTAGTTAGTTAGTCATTGTGGGTGCTCCGTCCCAGCCCAGGACCTCTGTGGGTGCAGCTCCTCCTCAGTCTGGGCCACCATGGGTGCTGTGTCCCAGTTGGGGACCATCGTGGGTGCTACGCCGAAGCCTGAAACCTACTTGGGTGCTGCGCTCCAGTGTGGGCCCGCCGTGAGCATTACACTCCAGCCTGGGGGCCACCGTGGGTGCAGCTCTGGCCCAGTCTGGGTCCACCAAGGGTGCAGCTTTGGCCTAGTCTGGGCCCACCATGGGTGTAGCTTTGGCACAGTCCAGGCCCACCGTGGGTGCAGCTCCATTCCAGCCCGGAGCCACTGCGGGTGCAGCTCCACTGCAGCCCAGAGCAACCGTGGGTGCTGCAATGTCCCACTCTGGGACCACCAAGGGTTCTACAGGCCAGTCCAAGGGTGTTGTGGTTCCCCTCCTCTGCCTGACGCCGTTGTGGTTCTCCCTCCTCTGCCAGACACCATTATGGTTCCCTCTCCTCTGCCCGAGGCTGTTGTGATTCTCCTTCATCTGTCCGAGGCCATTGTGGTTCCCTCTCCTTTGCCCGAGGCCGTTGAGGTTCCCTCTCCTCTCCCTGAGGCCGTCATGGTTTCCTCTTCTCTGCCTGAGGCCGTTGTGTTTTCCCACTCCTCTGCCCGAGACTGTTGGGGTTCCCTCTCCTCTGCCTGAGGATGTCGTGGTTTCCTCTCCTCAGCCTGATGCCGTCATAGTTTCCTCTCCTCAGTCTGACACCGTCGTGGTTTCCTCTCCTCGGCCTGACATCATCTTGGTTCTCCCAACTCCTCTGCCACTTCCGTCATTGGGGTTCCCTGAGGGGCAGCCACCTCCTGGGTCACCCCTTCTGTTTAGGTGGCTGAAGAACCCTGGCTGAACGCCTGACAGACTGTGCTGTCGGGGTGGATGGCTCATATTCTCCGGCAGGCCACCCGACTTGTACCACCTCACCGTCTGTCAGGCCTGGGACTTTGGCTGGCCGCCTGAACTGTTTAATTCTTTGGCCTAGGGGGCATAGTGAGGACATCGATGGCCTCATTCACACCTTCACGGGCTACCTCAGCTTCTGTGTGGACAAATCCGTTCCCACCAAGACCATACGGCGTCACTCAAACAACAAACCCTGGATCAACCCTGAGATAAAAACACTTCTGAGAGAGAAGAAGAGGATCTTCAGGTCGGGGAACAGGGAGATGCTGAAGTCCGTACAGAGGGAGCTGAGGAGAAAGATCAGAGAAGGCAAGGACAGCTTCAGGAAGAAGATGGAGGACAAGCTGCAACAGAGCGACATCAGCGGGGTCTGGAGAAACCTCAAAACCATCTCGGGGCTCCAGAATACCTCCCCCCAGGCCACGGGGGGCAGGGAGTGGGCGAACAACCTGAATCTGTTTTTCAATAGATTTGACCAACCGCCCTCCCCCCTGTCTGCACAACAACCACTGCTGCCTCTAAGAAATCAAGTCCTGCTACCCACTCCCCACTCCACTGACACCCCCTCCACTCCCAACACACAGCCCCCCATCCTGACCCTGACCAAGACCCAGGTGAGGACGGAGCTGAGGAAGATCAAGGCGAGGAAGGCGTCAGGACCGGACGGCATCAGCGCAAAGCTCCTCAAGTCCTGTGCAGACCAGCTGTGTGGGATTGTGACATATATCTTCAACATGAGCCTGAAACTGGGGAGGGTACCACAGCTGTGGAAAACATCTTGTGTGGTATCTGTACCAAAAACTTCCCACCCCAAAGACCTGAACAGCTACAGACCGGTGGCCTTGACGTCCCACTTGATGAAGACCTTGGAGAGACTGCTCCTTGCTCATCTCCGCCCCCTGGTGGAACCAGCGATGGATCCACTCCAGTTCGCCTACCAGCATGGCATTGGGGTGGAGGATGCGGTGATCTTCCTCCTTCACCGTTCTCTGTCCCACCTGGAGAAGCCCGGGAATATGGTGAGGATCATGTTCTTTGACTTCTCCAGTGCTTTCAACACCATCCAACCGATGATCCTGAAGGACAAGCTGCTGCGCGCAGGGGTGGACCAGCACCTGTCATCATGGATCCTGGACTACCTCACGAACCGGCCTCAGTTTGTGAGAACCCGGGACTGTGTTTCCGACACGATCATCAGTAGCACGGGGGCCCCCCAGGGAACGGTGCTGGCTCCCTTCCTGTTCACTCTTTATACTGCGGACTTCTCACACAACACAACACACTGCCATCTACAGAAGTTCTCTGATGACTCTGCGACCGTTGGTCTCATCTCCAACGGAGATGAAGCTGAGTACAGAGGGCTTATCCAGGACTTCGTGGACTGGTGCCATCGGAACTGCCTCCAGATCAACGCGAGGAAAACTAAGGAGCTGGTGGTGGACTGCCGCAGGCATGGGCAGCCCCTCACAGCACCAGTAAATATACAGGGAACAGACATCGAGATGGTGACATCCTATAAGTACCTGGGTATTCATCTGAACAATAAACTAGACTGGTCACACAATACTGACGCACTCTACAAGAAGGGACAGCGCAGGCTGTTCCTGCTGAGGAGACTCAGGTCTTTTGGTGTACAAGGGGCGCTGCTGAAGTCATTCTATGACACGGTGGTGGCATCAGCCATCACTTTTGGAGTGGTCTGCTGGGGCAGTGGCATTACTGCAGCCGATAGGAAGAGACTGAACAAACTGATTAAGAAAGCTAGCTCTGTCCTGGGGCAACGCCTTGATCCGATGGAGGAGATAGGAGAGAGAAGGACGGTGGCTAAACTGTCATCTCTGCTGGAGTCCGAGTTCCACCCTATGCAGGACATACTGGATGCACTGAGGAGCTCATTTAGCAGCAGACTACATCATCCCAGGTGCACAACCGAGAGGTTTCGTAGGTCCTTCCTACCAACGGCTGTCAGACTGTACAACCTAAGCAGGGCTGCTCGCAGAGATAGCAAAAAGACGTAACAAACTAATAGTTTTTTTGAATGCAAAAGATGCAATAGACTTACACAATGGTCCCCTCCGGCATACAACTAGGAACATACCGGTCGCTATGGAGGGTGAGAATATGTATGGGCACATAATCATACCATGTAGGATAACTAAGTAGACGGTTATGCTGTTTCATCCCACCTAGCAACAATGCTCTGCACTGTGTGTGTTTATATATTTACATATTTATTCCATCTAGCTACAATGCTCAGCACTGGGTGTGTTTATATTTATATATCTATATATTTATTCCATCTAGCTACAATGCTCCGCACTGTGTTTTTATATATCTACATATTATTCCATCTAGCTACATTGCTCCGCACTGTGTGTGTTTATATACTTGCATATTTATTCCACCTAGCTGCAATGCTCCGTACTGTGGGTGTTTATATATTTACATATTTATTCCATCTAGCTACAATGCTCTGCACTGTGTTCATATATTCATATATTTATTCCATCCAGCTACAATGCTCTGCACTGTGTGTCTGTCTGTGTGTGTGTGTGTATATATATATATTTTATAGTAATATGTACATATGTATATTAGCTGCTCTTGCTTGCTTGTTTGTTTTTTTTTCTTGCCTTCTGATTGTTGCTCTGAGTGTTGCTGTCCCTGTGCTGTTGCAATCCTGGAATTTCCCCGTTGTGGGACTAATAAAGGCTTATCTTATCTTATCTTAAAAGTTAATTTGTTTCTTCACTTTTTCTTTGTCCTGCTCGCCCGCGCTGTCCTCATGGTCTGATCTGTTACTCCCACTGGTGTCAGGGTGAAGACCACTGGGCCTTCTGCTGAAACCACAAGCTTGTGGAGGAGGAGGTCTTTCTTTGTCATTTCAGCGTGCACATTGTCCAGAGGCTTCTTTCCTGGCATCAGCATAGAGATGTAGGATCCTGCTTTGAAGGACCAGTATGTTGGAGAAATTCTAACTTAGAAGAATAAGCTGCAGCAACGGCGTTTGCGGTCAGAAGAGAAAAAGGGTTTATTCCTATGCAGTGACACAGTTTCACACCCAGAAGTTCCAAGTGGAAAATGTATAAACATTTTGACAGAGACATTGAACTTATATGCCACTGTTTACATATCTAATCTATGACACATGACTACCACAGACACAGAAAGTGCCTAGCTGCTTTGTTAGCAGAATCACAAGGCATAAAAAGTGTAAAGATAATTTAAGAACACAATAGTACATTCTGACATTTAGAAGGTCATGTCCTGGAGACTGACTTTCACCAGGTTTTTGTCTAAGGAGATAGAGGGTCATGTGTTGACCTCAGAAAGCACATTCTAGTCACAAGATCAGTTATACGGGAGAGTACACACTCAGTACAAAGAATTGAGGTATATATGGATGGACATCAGAATAATGATTAAATGTCATGTCATACCAACATCAGAATAACATAGTTAAAAAGATGAAATATGATTTCTCTATCAAAAGCATTCCACCACCTCCCTCTTGTGGGGCGTGCTTCAGGAGTATGGGGTATCAAGCTTGTTGCTATGAGCTATCCAGTCGCTTTATGACCATTGCAAGAGTTTGGTTTGTATTGCCAACACCCAGTCAAACACATTTTCAGTGAGAGTTGGACTCCCTTTGTCACTGTTCCTGTTCATACTTTTATGGACAGGATATCTAGGCACAGCCAAGAAACGGAGGGTATCATGTTCGATGACCACAGGATCTCATCGCTGCTGTCTGCCCATGATGTTGTCCTGTTGGTTTCATCACGCAATGACATACAGGTCTTGCTGGGAAAGTTTGACACTGAGTGTGAAGCAGCTGGGATGAGAATCAGCACCTCCAAGTCTGAGTATATGGTCCTGAACTGGAAAAGGGTGAATTGTCCTCTTCAGGTCAGGGATGAACTCCTGCCCCAAGTGGAGGAGATAAAATAGGAGAGGAGAAATTTAAGGGGAGAATGGAGCAGGAGATTGACAGATGGATTGGAGCACCATTGGAGCTGAGCTCTAAGGTAAAGCTGTCGATTTACTGGTCAATCTACGCTCCTACCCTCACCTATGGTCATGAGCTTTGGGTAATGACAGAAAGAACAAGATCTTGGATACAAGCGACTGAAATGAGCTTTCTCCGTAGGATTGCTGAACTCACCCTTAGAGAGAAGGTGAGGAGCTCATTCATCTGTTAGAGGCTCAGAGTAGAGCCGCTGCTCCTCCACATCAAAAGGAGCCAGTTGAGGTTGTTTGGGCATCTGATCAGGATACCTCCCACTTGAGGTGTTTCCATTCCACTGGGTGGAGACCCCACGAGCAGACCCAGGACATGCGGGAGAGACTATGTCTCCCAGCTGGCTTGAACACCTTGGTATCCTCTCTGAAGAGCTGGCGCAAGTGGCCGACAAGAGGGAAGTCTGACCCTCTTTGCTTGAACTGCTGCCTTCATGACCCAGACCTCTGGAAAAGTGGAAGAAAATGGATGGATGGAAGCACAGTTCTCCAACATGGAGTACAATTTTTAGTCCCACCCTTTATCCCTCTCCCACCTCCATACAATGATTTAAATGAATTTCACATTTTTTGCATTCTGAAATGCAGTGAATGACAGTGACATTACTGTATTTATGGTCTTGCCCGTATTCAGAGGTTAGGCATATAACATATTTTTACATTTCAGTTGAAGGATTTGATGTAAATAACAATAACATCTACATTATGTACTTTTTAAAAATAAATAAAATATAATTTATTTGTTGTATTATGCTCTCTTTTTTGTCTGCAAGTGCAATGACTCATATCTCAGGAGTCATTGAATTTGAAGTGTTTAATCTCTCATATAGCTGAAAGCAAAGGGTAATGTAAGTTCATATCAAGTGAGGTTGATCAAAGGATAAGACAAACATTTACCTTCAGTCTGCATATTTTGCTGCACACAAACAGTGAACGCTGCAGCACCGGGAATGAGCTGTGTCTGCTTCATCTGAATTCATTCATGTTTTTTTGTAGGTTGGCTGGCTGCCTCAGCAGCACAGAGGTGATGATAAGCTTTTCTGTTTTAAACATCTGGCTCCAACAGAGTGGTAATTACTGTGATAGAAAAAAGACAGACAGAGAAAGGGGTAGATTTGGAAGATGGGGAGAAGCAGAGAAAAAGTGTGGGAAGGGAAGGGCGTGAAAGAGTGTCCTCAAAGCTGTTTATTTTGCGGCGGGAATGTAACAGGCAATTTAATAGGTTGTCCATGTTCGAAAGCAGCTTTTCTTTGACAGGTACTAATTATCACTCCTACACCTTTTAGAAGCAAAATAACTGGGCGTCTCTGATGGGCACTTGGGGATCCAGTATACCACGGCACACAAGGGCATTTCTGCTCTGAAACTGAAAGTTCTCTAAGAGAGCCTGTTCTCAAGACAAAATGACAATATAGAGTGTTTTTACCAACAAGATTGGCAGCTTAAAGTTAGAACTTTGAAAGAGGATCCCTCTAGTGGTTGTAAAAATAACTGCATACAGTGAGATGACTTAGAGAGAGCCGTGCAATGTGGATGAGATTTCTAACTTATAAGAGGATTTTGTTTGTCTGTTTAGACTTCAGTACTGCCAGCCATCCCCTGCCTGCCTTCTTACAATTCTACAGTGTAGCTAGCTAGCACGCTACATTTTCTTTTTTCAAATAAGTAATCTGTTGGTAGCTAGTTAATTTACTTTACTACGTGCACTCAAACAACTTGTTTACAAAAAAAATGTTTTTATTTTTGTTTTGCAGAATGTCTTCTACTCTTATTTGAGTAGGCTTTATCTATGAAGAAAAAGCAATATTTTTACTTAAGCAGATTTGATTGTATTCCTCCAGTTACTTTTGATGCTGTTTTTAAAATTATTGAGAAATGTGCTTGTTTGTATTGTGGAAACAGAAATGGCTGATTTTTTTTTTTTTTTTTATTCATTGTAGTTCAAAGGATGAGGGGAAAAATACAAATTAAAAAGGCTACAAATTTATTATATCCACTCAACTTTAAGAGAAAAAAAAACTAGATTTAAAAGGAAAAATCACAAATTTATGAAAAAACAAGTTTCAATTGTTTAGTAACTATACATGAAAAAACTGAATATTAGAAGAACTACACAACATAAAAAGTTTCACATTTATGGGAAGAAAAACTTTTTTTTCAGTGGAGTGGAAGCAAAAATGCACTTTCACCTGGAGATTTGAGTTTTATTCTCTCTGATGAAGTTGTGTCACTGCTCTCTAATACTTTCACTTTTGAGACTCATTTTCAGTTTGACAATTAGCTACCTTAATGCAGTAAATACATATTTTTCATTGATCATGTTAATGGGCAGAGACGGGGTTTGGAAAATATAACTGACTAACTTAGACACACTGGAACTGTAAAACTATTTTTTCTTCATGTAATTATTTCCACAACCTTTAGAGTTCAATTAATGTCTGATGAATGTCAAAACATATGGAGGTGATCAGCTTCTGGTAAAAACACTCATACAGTCAAGTCACTTAATTGGAGGTTCACTGGAGGTCAGTCTCAATTTATTCATACATTTACCCCTTACGAATACAGACAAATGGAACTGTTCTACAATTGAATACCTTCATAATGATCAGGTTGTTTTTTTTTCTGGTCTCACTGAAAATATATAAACAGTAATTAGTATAAATATGCTTTAGCAGCACCTTAAGTTACAGAATTAAAACCTCTTTTAAACATATGCAAAATAAAACAATTACAAGAGGGTACTAATTAAACTATGCCTTTATATGAGATATTGCACTTCTTATACAAGCTTTGACCTCACAAAAAAATGCTTCAGATAAATCCCCCAAAACACTGTATAAATAATACAGCATCCAAGAATAAGTGAAAGCAGTCAGTAGGTAGCTAACTGGTGATTTAAAATGAAATCTCACAGCAGCTAGTGCATGGCGCGCACACTTTAGTCCAAGTCAGCCTACACAGATTGCATTGAACTAGTTCAGATCACCTGCACTGAAACGGAAAACTCAGAGTTTTCACACTCAGGGTAGATCAAGTCATTTCTCATTTTCACCCTCTGTGGATTGAACTTCCTTGCTGAAACAGGCTCCTGGTTACCTTTTTCAATACAACAAGAGTGATTGTTCATTTTTGTATAAAATACAATATTTAGTAAAAATAGTAAAAAAACAAAAACATTAAACAAAGCTAAAGATTAGTTTGACCTTTAGTTCTAATTTTCTACAGGTATGTTGCTATTTTCTGTATAGCAGTACTTGCGTAATGAAAATGTTCTGAAAAATCCTAGCATCTGCATCTTTTGGGAACTCACCCTAAATTATGACAGTTAACATGCAAACAACATTACACAGCATGTTAAACATCATTAACCTTTAAGCCCTGAACCAAGTCAAAAACAAATGTTTTCTCAGTAACCATGAGATAGACGTTTCCTTTTTTGTTAACTTTAATACCCAAATTTCATACCCTTGGTCCCTACTAAACATAAATGCTACACATACAGTTAGGTCCATATATATTTGACACAAGTTTTGTTATTGTAGAAACTCAAGTATGCTGTTTTTGAGATTATAGTTGCAATGTTATTGAATACACATATTTTAATCAGTTCAGGCAGTTTTGAACTTCATTTCCCAGAAGGCTTGGTGGTGGGAAGCCAGGAAGTGGAGAGAGGTCTTGGCAGTCTGTGAAGTGGAGAATAAAGAAAGGTTTTCAGAACAAACTCGAAATATCGTGCATTGCATTATTATCAAACTGCCCCCTGAAGAACCACTACATCAACACAGAAGTGTGACACTAGTGGCAGCGGTGTTGGTTCTAGTGATGGCCAGATGAGGCTTTCTAGAGGACTTGAGGCCTTTCATCAAACTGGTTCATATAGACGAGGCATCATGTGACACTTCATTTTCTCTACTAGGCCATCTAGTGGACAAAACATATACAGCAAGCAGATTTTTACAAGGACATTATTGGTTCAATCTGCATTTTTTTCATTTCAATAAATACACTGTCTTTGAAGAAATATCAATGATCATAAGGGAATAAAGAAGCAATACAACTGAGGTGACTACAGTGAATGTGCTTGTGCTACGTATCCATTTTTATTAAGAAATAATAACTTTTCAACAGTCTTTGGACTAAGGCAATTTCTTTTTTTGAGATTATTTCTCCAGCTTTGGCATGGGTGCATGCGCACGCAGCGACCGGCAGCGGGTGAAAAAAGTTTGACGTCTGTGTCTCTGTTTTTATGCACTTTAATGCATTTTAATTTAATTCTCTGTGCTGTTTTTGTCCTTGAATGTTTGTGGACTATATAACGAAGAGCTCCCTGGTTCCATCAGTATGGATTTCCTTCTTGTGTTTGCACTGTCGTTTCTTTCCTACCGGCTCTTTGTCTTGGAGGTAAGCGCGATCGCGATCATGCCGGGAAGAACGCAATATTCCAGAGACATGTTACTGCATTTAAACATGGACAATGAAGCATCTGTGTTTGAGTCTGTGTTGCAACTGCCGGACTTTATTTTAAGAGATTTTCATGGGCACAGCGATGAAAAGAGAGACAAGAGGAGGAAACACGGAAAGTGTGGAGGCATAAGATTAAACTTGAGGAGGCGTCAGCTTAACCGCATTCCTCTTCCTTCCATTATTATGGGGAACGTACAATCCCTGAGAAATAAAGTGGATGAAATTCAAGGGAATGCACGATATCAGAAGGATTTCAAGAACTGCTGTGTCATGGCTTACACGGAGACGTGGCATATGGCGCATGACCGGGATGTGGACCTGAGTATTGACAGCTTTGGAGCCCCACTTCGCTTGAATCGGCAGGAAGAGGTAATGGGGAAACATCAGGGGGGCGGCGTATGTTTATATATTAATAAACAGTACTGTTCATCTGTCACGGTCAGAGACCGCATCTGTACATCTGATGGGGAGCTTCTGTCCGTGTCACTACGCCCCTTTTATCTGCCCCGCGAGTTCCCCCAACTTTTTATCACGACTGTGTACATTCACCAGAGAGCGGATGCTGACTCCACCTCCAGCACCGTCTTTGATGTGGTACAGCAGTTGCAGTCAATTTCCCCAGAGGCTCTAAATTGTATTCTTGGGGATTTTAACCATGTTTCTTTAAAGAAGACACTTAAAAACTTTTATCAGTGTGTCTCCTGCCCAACCAGGAAAAAAAAGACATTGGACTTGTGCTACGGCTCCATAGAAAGGGCCTATAAATCACTTCCCCTTCCTCCTTTAGGATCCTCAGATCACAACTGTGTACATTTGCTGCCCACATATAAAACTGCTCTCAGAAGAGGCAAGGCGAAGACCAGAGACATAGACGTGTGGACAGAGGATTCAGTGCACTCCCTCCAGGAATGCTTTAACTGTACGGACTGGGAGGTGTTCACACTGGCCTGCGGGGATGACTTGGACTCTTTGGTGGACGTCACATGCTCATACATGTCTTTCTGCAGAGATATGATCGTTCCACGCAAACATGTCAAAATATATCCCAACAACAAGCCATGGGTTACAAAATCAGTTAAATCCTGCTTACAGAGGAAAGCACTTGCCTTTAAACAGGGGGTTGTTTCTGAGCTGCAGGTTGCCACAAAAGAGTTGAAGGCTGAAATTTTAAGAGCAAAACAGAATTATAAATCAGAGTTGGAAAGCAAGATGGCAACAAAGAAGCTTGGTTCAGCCTGGGCCAGTATGAAAACTATTGCAGGCCTTCAGAGCACAGAGTGCAGTAATTGTGTGTTTTTAGATCGTTTTAATTCAGACACAGAGGTGGCTAATGCTCTTAATTGTTTTTATGGTCGTTTTGATGCCTTTGATTTTAGCACAGAAACCCAAGATTTGAAACAGAAACTCAAAGACAATCAGCACTTTAATATTGAGGTGCAGGATATTAAAAGGGCGTTCTGTGCTGTAAAAGTGAACAAAAGTCAGGGCCCTGATAATATATGTGGGCATAGTCCTGTGCATTCATGTGCACATGAATTGAGTCCTGTACTTCACTACATTTTCAATAAGTCCTTACAGACACAACATGTGCCTAAGATCTGGAAAGATGCTGTGGTTGTCCCTGTTCCAAAATCCAGCTGTCCTAAAACGGTAAACGACTTTAGACCAGTTGCTTTGACTTCAATTTTAATGAAATTTTTTGAAAAACTGGTCAGATTTGAGGTTCTAAAGCAGACTGAGCATGCATTGGATCCTCTGCAGTTTGCCTATAGGCCTCACAGAGGAGTTGGGGATGCCACTGTCACTCTGTTTAACATGCTTTTTAAACATCTGGATTTTAATGGGACACATCCCAGGCTTTTATTTGTGTACTTTTCTTCCGCCTTTATTACAATCCAACCTCATATTTTAGTTGAGAGGCTCCTGCAACAATTTGATTTGAGTAATAATCTGGTGGGTTGGATTCTGGATTTTTTAACCAACAGTACACAGAGAGTAAGGATCAATGGTACATCATCTGACCAAAAGTGTTCTTCTACTGGCTCTCCTCGGGTGTGTGTTGTCACCACTACTCTTCATCCTGTACACAAACATGTGCCGGAGCAGACATGACAACAGACACATTATAAAGGATGCTGATGATTCAGTTGTTGTCAGTCTCCTCCAGGATGGTAAGAGTGGCCACGGCCCTGTAGTTGATGATTTTGTTCGCTGGTGTGAGGATTTCTACCTGCAGCTGAATACGACAAAAAATAAAGATATGATTATTGACTTTAGGAGGAAAACTCCCAGGCACGAAGTCACTGTACTAAAAGGCCAGGCCACTGAATGTGTACAATCCTACCAATATCTTGGGACGATTATTGATAGTAATTTAAACTTTGAAAAGAACTGTGAAAGGGTGTGCAAAAAGGGTCAACAACATTTCTGTTGTTTAAGGAAACTTGCACGCTTCCAAACTGACCGAACCATAATGATAATGTTTTATCGGGCTTTTATTGAATCTGTTTTATCCTTTTCTTTAATGTCATGGTGGCCCGTACGAGGACACCATGGTGGTTCCAAGGTTGTCATAGCCAGGAGCGGCACTGGGGTTAAGCTCCCAGTGCTCATAAAATGCTCCTTATGGCGTGCGTCTCGAAAAGCCTCTGACAACTAAGTCCAACTCCTAGCCTGCCCGTGTGGTTTAGTCTCTAAGCCCGGCGGAACTGCTTTTACTAATAGGAGAAGGGGCGAGGGCGGATCTCTGGCGACTTAAAACCAGATGCTTCAGGTAGATGGTGGCTCGTCAACCTGGGAAGGTAGCCCATCTAGGGGAAGGTAAACCCTGATTTCAAACCTCCGCTGCCTTGCGGCATACCCGGTCACGGGAAAGGCTTCGGGAGTCAGCCCTGAGGAAAAATCCGGAGTCGGAGCCCCTAAGGCAGTTCTATGTTGTGCTCAACATAGTTCTGGCAGCTCCTGCAACGGCGCTGGTGCCAAACTGTAGCAGCCCTGCTGTTCCTTTGGATTCATCAGTGACGTGGAGAGGGGGGACATGCTGCATGGGCAACATCTTGTCCTCCATATCTTCCTGCCCAGGCTTGAATCCTACCAACGCCCAACGCTGGAAGGTAGAACACTGGATGACTGGAGAGGATACTCTAGCTTCGCCTTTGGCGTAGACAAAACATGGGGAATGACAGTTACCGGTTATAAGCCACCGCTCAATTGGCGTAGAGCGCGGTGCCAGGGATTGTTCCCGACGGTGGGAGGGATCATCGGATCTCACTGGACAGCTACCGCCCGCCTCAAGCTGGGCAGCCCCCAGCCAATAAGGTGTTGTCCCGCCACAGCTTGCTTTCCTCATTGGGTGCATGGGGATGAGGAGGAGTCCGAACAGCAGGCTGAGAACCTTCGCACCAGGCAAGACAATAAAACAAAAGAGACCAACTCTTAAACTGGGAACTTGGAACGTCCGCACTATGATGACAGGACTCGCTGCTAACCTCAAGGACATCAACAACACCAGGAAGACTGCCATCATCAATAATGAGCTGAAGAGACTGGGAGTGGATATCGCCACTCTCCAGGAAACACGGTTGGCTGACGCAGGCACACTGAGAGAGAAGAACTACACATTCTACTGGCAGGGAAAGGGCAGTGACGAACACAGGGAACACAGAGTGGGCTTCGAAGTGAAGAACACCTTGCTGAAGATGGTGGAACCGGGCAGCACTGGCTCTGCACGACTCCTCACCCTCCGCCTGAACACCACTCAATGTCCAGTCACCCTCGTCAGTGTGTATGCCCCAACACTGACAGCCACACCAGAAGCAAAAGACGAGTTCTACGAGAATCTCGCAACAACTGTCAGGATCATCCCCAACTCTGAACAACTCATTCTCCTTGGAGACTTCAATGCCAGAGTGGGTGTTGACCACGACTCCTGGCCCTCCTGTCTTGGACCTTTTGGCATGGGCAGAATGACCGACAACGGACAGCAGCTGCTCGAGTTCTGCACATATCACGATCTGTGCATCACAAACTCGTTCTTCAAGACCAAGCCCCAACACAAGGTTTCCTGGCAACATCCGCGCTCAAAGCACTGGCACCAGCTGGACTTGATCCTGACAAGGCGCACCTCACTGAAGAATGTGCTAATCACCCGTTCGTTCCAGAGTGCAGATTGTGACACAGACCATTCATTGGTGTGTTGCAAGGTTGTCAGAAATTTGTTTATCATGCATGTTTAATCATTTATCATTTTATTACTAACAAATCATGTTATAATTGTTTATCATTTTTATAATTACTATTACTAACATCATTATCATAATCATTGCATAACCGTCTTATATGATTAAAATGCATACTGCATGCATCTTCTATGAGTTTATAGCATACTGTATTGTTTCTGGGTAATAAGTGGACCTATTGAGTGTCCTTCATTAAGATGCACTTAGAAGTCAAAGTGTCTCACCAGACCAGGCTATGTGCATGATAAGGGGTCTGGGAGTGAGGGAGAATTGACCTTGTTTTCTTATAAAATGCTGTGACTATGATTAACTTGGAGCCTGGAGCGCACCTGCAAGGCCATGTTGTTTTCAGTCCAGGCCAATGTTTTGTATACTTGTATTATGACTGAGAATTGTACCCAGCAGATGTTTTTGTGACTATGTATAAAAAGCTTCCTTATTGTTTTTATTGCCAGTGCTGCATTTTCTGTTAAAGGTATGGCACTCCTTGCAAGTAAAGAGCTCATATGAGGAATATACTTGTGTCATGAATCTTATTTGAGGTAACGAACCAACATACGATCACTCTGAGTTTCCAGATTCTGACATACTTGGTGCCGGTGACCCGGATGGGCAATATCTGGACGACGGATAGAGGCGACGCACTCTCCAGGTTGAAAACCATGCGCATGGTCTGACTGCATACAGTCAGTATTGGACTCCCCATTGAGGAAATCTGGACTGTGCGGGACTCTAGACGTCGTCTAGTGAAGCCCATCCTCCTCGATTAAAAGAAAGAAAAGTAAGTGACGTCTTTTTTTATTATTTACTATATGTGCGTTTAGAAGATTCTCTAAAATCGAGCCTTGAGTGAGTAATGTTAAACATGTTACAAGAATCTCCAAATCCAACTACGAGTGACTAACGCGATAAGTAAATAAAGGTAAATAAAGTGCACGGAAGTAGTTGCAACAAGGTAAAAGGTTTGGGTTGAAATCCCCGGTCAGGGACAAAAATAAGTTTTGGGATGGAATTCCCGAGTTTGGAACTGAAAATAGAATATCAGGTCGCGGTTATGATGTAATGGTAGTGTGACGGCACTTCACACTTTTCCTGGTAAAGTATTTTAATTCCTGTGGAATTGCCAAGGGGTTTAAAAAAATAATAATAATAAAAACAGCAAAAAAGGGAAAAATGGGTAACTGTGTGGGGAAAAAAGAGAATAAGCAAAAACTAAACAGCAGAAAAGGGAACAGGCAGCGCGTCGAACAGTAAAAATTATAATGACCGGTTAAAAGAAAAGACCAGATAAAGGATCCTGAAAAATATCTAAACAAATGGGAAAAAAGACTATTCTTTCAAAGCCACACTGGATGTGGATGAATGTGCAGCCTTGGTGTCGACAGTAAAACTTACAACTAAAATAAAGATAAAAACAATAAGATAAATATCAAAACCAACCGAGCATTTAACCATTATTAAATGAAAAAAATAATCCTCCCCCAGCTTAACAATGCTATGATCCTAAGGAGGGTCCATACAGCAAATTATTAAAAGAAGCCCAAGAGGTTGGGAAAAGGAGGAAGCAAATAAAATTATAATAATAACTTCATTCTATGTTATAAGATATTGATACTAGACTATAAGATCTAAAGACGGTTGGGTTAAGTGGCAACAGAACCGGATAACGCTAAAACGGACAATGAGAAACAGCTATTTTATTTTTGTGTGTGTGGACCTTAGACAGAGGCAGCTGCAGCTTGGATTGTTTTTGTTTCTGTAAATGGCTCCAGTGTGAGGAAAAGGGATGAGAGTTCTGAGTTCTCTGCGAAGGCGGAAGGAGCAGGTTTTTAAACTGTTGTAATTTTTGGTATAAATGGATTGATTGTCTAATTGTTATCCTTCTGAGAAATGTTTGAAATTATAGGTATCTGAAAATAGTGGCCTTGAGCAGAAGGAGTTGACTAGTTTTGTGTTACGGCTGAGTTGAGACAATGGAAGGAGCTGCTTCGACCTTGTGGAAATAATAACAATCCTCTGTGTGTGTGTGGTTGATTTGTGTGGAAAAAAGTGGTCTAAATATGACTGTTTTCACAAGGTTTGGGGTTTTTTATCCTTTCAATCTAACTTTGTGGGGTTTTGATTAATGTTGCGTACGTGATAAATTGTTTACATATTTTTAAAAGCAATTTTGATGCAATACTGACCTTTTTTCCTTTGACTGAAACATGACAGTGCAGGACTGACGTGTGACACATATGATCTGCCAGGGGCTATGGATTATCAGACAGAGATCTTGGAGAAAGGATCCTTGTTGATAAACATTTTTTGAAGCCAAGTATGACTTTGTATGACATTGTAGATAACATAAGGTGTACTGATTCAAATGACTTTGACTTTACAAATGTAATGTTTATATGATTTTATATTGATATTACTCACCACAAATGGTGTGGTAACATCATATTTCAGAAATGTGACAGTAAGGAGGAATGTGTTTTTCCTGATTTGGCAGTGGCCAAGCTGGGTCGGGGTAAACTACATTCACCCCATAATTTACCGAGGAATATATGAAATGGGATATTCCTGGTAAAAATTTAAATCAAATTCTAATTAGGCAAAAGGTCCACCTTTCCGTTGACTGAAAGAGTGTGATGCAATCTTTATTCATTTATTCAAATTCAACCCATCTGCATTCAACAAACTGATCTTATTCATCAATGCCGAAGCATATCAAAAATGCACAATTCAACTTTATTTACATAAGTGCTATTCCATAACACCTCATTGCACTTTGAGCTATAGGGGGAACACCCCCATACTTGCACCTCCCATATTTGCACCCCCATACTTGCAGAACTGACAGCCTAGCTACAGTGCCGAGAAAAGAAGAAAGAAAAAAACTGAGATTACCTTTGTTTTCTTCTATTAATGCAGACTAATGACTTGTTTTATCTTTTCTTAAAAAAAAGATTTCTTCAAGTTAAATAGATTTCATCTAAATAAGTGAAGTGTCATTTTCTCTAAAGAGGAGGGAAAATGAAGAAAAATTGCTACAGCATATGACATTTTGAGGAAAAAAAATGCAAACATTACACCAGCCTCCAACTTAGAATTGAGGACTGAACATAAAGAGCTTATTGATGCTTATGTGTGTTAGCTTTAGTAAATTAGGACAGGACTTTTATTTTATTTCATTTTCTGTTTTTCTGTAGTGCCCAGGATAAGGATATTGCTGCAATTATAACTCAAATACATGCTGGGCAATACAGACCACTTTCTTATTATTTATGGGATAATAATAAGATCAGGCCTTCTATTATCCTACATATTCCCCACGCCGTGGAGGGAGTTTCACAGCAGGACAACCATTCCATATTGTCACCAGCTAGACTGTTGTCGTCCTTGTAGCTATTTACTGATGGCTCATCTTTAAAAAAGCCCGATGGGTCAACATCCACTGCTTATGCTGTGAAAACATTGTCTGGGGTCCTGATTGTGTAAAATTTCACAACCTGCATCACCTCCAATGGCTGAACTATTGGACATGAGCTACTAACCTAAAAGCAACTATCTGTACAGACAGTAAATATGCTTATAACGCATGCTGCCTGCATACCGCTACCTTGAACCTGCGGGGATTTGTCACCTCCACAGGAACACCAGTAATCGCTTGGCTGATATCGCTGCTCATTATACTGCTATTGATTTTTTAAGAACCGTCTGGTTTTTTTAATAATGTTGATGTTGATGTTTTAAAAGACTGTTAAAATAATTTGGACCTCTCTCCTGTTACATGTGGCTTGCCTGATGGAAAAATTGTTTTGCCACCCATGTTATACAAATGGGCTGCCCTGGTGGCACATGAACTATTCATGTGCCAACAGGAGGGAATGATGAGGATGTTGGGAAAACTGTCCTAATATTTTGAAAGAAGTAACAAAAACATGCCAAAAGTGCATCATTTGTTTATAAAATAATGCTCAAGGAGCAATGGAAAGCTACAATATTGCTTGGCGTTGATTGACACCCTCACAAGGTGGACAGAAATTCACCCCACATCCTCAGCAAACGCAGCAAATGAATCATGTTTTTCCCGCTGTTGGGGTTCCAGAACTGATTTATGCAGATAATGGAACTCATTTTACAGCACAAACAGTTCAAGACTTAATCCAAGCTGTAAGAAGTAAGATCAAATTTCATAGTGCCTACCACCCACAAAGTACAGGTTTTGTAAAAAGAAAAATGGTACCATCAAACTAATGATTAACCCTATACCAGACTCAAAGATAGGATTGTCACCTTTTGAATGTGCTTTTCACCGTCCTTATGTATTGCCTGTCCTCTCACCACTAACCACACCTAACAAATACACTGATCTTGGTGTACATCTTAGAGAATGTTCGAAAAAGAGAGAATATGTTGATTCTGTTCAGGCTCTTTCTGCTCCACAGGAGGAAGCGGATAACCCGTTACAACCTGGAGATTATGTCTTCATAGAGAACCACCACCGACAACACTGGACACTCCCACCCCCACTGCCATACGTATTGCTGAACGACCATCTTGGATTCGCCTTTCACATGTTAAAAGACTACGGGTGCCTGTAAGTGAACTAACTTGTTTCCCTGAGTAAGTCCAGCTACAAAGGGGGCTTGGTCCTTCTAAGGACAGAGCCGTCTCAAACCTGGTGAAGATAGGGGCCCGGATGGGTACTCTCTCAGGTGGAGGCATGGCACCAAAGGTACTGATGACTCTGTGTTCTATACTTCTCATGACTGTGGGGTGGGGGACCATTTCTGATTCCAGGACGAGGAGCCCGCAAAACATGGACAATGGACAATATGTGGACTATACGCACAACCTGTGGTACCAAACAATGGTGGTTTCGGTGAGAGGACTGGGAATCAATACTTCTTGCTATGTGTGTTCATTGCTACCCCATTCACACAAGACTGTCCTGTTCCACTAAGTGAAGAGGAAACGGCCGGAGTGACAATAGCGATGAACTCTTATCTCAGTCTACTTAATACAAGCAAGGACATTGGTTGGTTAGGAATTTGTCTGAAGGGTATTTTAATAAATTGAATGTCACTGTTACTGATTACACTGGGTCTAAAATAAGAATATTCAGAACTACTGGAATTGGAAGGTCTTTGCTTGCTGTTAAAAAGCCCCTGATGAAGGTAAATCCTACACTGTTTACTTCACCAATCTGTTTTAATAAAGCTTGTAAGTTCGTCACTTCCTTGTGGTAACGTATCGTCACTTCCTGTTTTGCTGTCTGCCTGTGTGGTTTGCTTTGTGGTTTGCTCTCTAGCCACTAGCGATGGCTACTAGCTCTCCTTCCTCTCCTCCTCTGGTGTGCTCTCTCTGTCAGATGTTTAGCTACACCTCTGCCTCTTTTAGCGATAACGGTAAATGTAATAAATGTTGTCTTTTTGAGGCGCTCGAGGCGAGGTTGTCTGATTTGGAATCCCGGCTCCGCTGCATTGAAACACCGTCTGCGCCAGTTAATCTTGATGGACGCCCATTAGCTGCAGCGGAGCTAGCTAGCTTAGGCCCCCCTGTCAGCGGTTCCCCGGCTCTCCTCAGCAGCGAGGAGACTGGGTGGGTGACGGTGAGAAGGAAGCCTAGTCGCAAAGCCCCGGTACACCACCAACCTGTTCACGTTTCTAATCGTTTTTCCCCGCTCAGCGACACACCCGCTGAGGAAAAAACTCTGATCATTGGCGACTCTGTAGTCAGAAACGTGAACCTAGAGACTCCAGCGGCCATAGTCAAATGCATCCCTGGGGCCAGAGCAGGCGACATCGAGTCAAATTTGAAAATGCTGGCTAAAAGTAACTGTAAATATTCCACAATTGTTATTCACGCCGGCATTAATGACATCCATCTCCGGCAGTCGGAAGTCACGAAACTTAATATAGAATCGGTGTGTGACTTTGCAAAAACGATGTCAACCACTGTAGTATTCTCTGGGCCCCTCCCCAATCTGACCAGTGATGACATGTTTAGTCGCTCGTCATCCTTGAACCGCTGGCTGTCTGTGTGGTGTCCTAAAAATGACGTGGGCTACATTGACAATTGGAGCTCTTTTGGGGGAAAACCTGGTCTTATGAGACGAGACAACATTCATCCCACTTTGGATGGTGCTTCTCATTTATCTAACAATCTGGCATCTTTTTTATCCAAATTTCCAAAACCATGACTACTCAGAGTTGGGACCAGGAAGCAGAGTCGCAGTCTTACATGCCTCTCTGCAGCTCCTCTTCATCCGCCACCCCTCAGCTTAGCCCCTGACTTCCCCATCAGAGAATCGTTGTCTGCTCCCTCCAAAGTGAATAAAAATATAATGTATAAGCATCCCAAAGTGATAAAGCAAAATATTGGTAAAACTCAAATTAAACATAAAGCCTCTAAATTGAATGATTTGGCCTCTGTTCCTCCTCATAATTTAAAAATTAAATGTGGTTTATTAAATATTAGGTCTCTAACTCCCAAGTCTCTGTTAGTCCATGATTTGTTAATTGATCATCAGATTGATTTAATTTCCCTTACAGAGACTTGGTTAGGACAAGAGGATTATGTTGGTTTAAATGAATCAACTCCCTCTGGTTATTTAAACTGTCAAAATCCCAGAAGTTCTGGTCGTGGAGGAGGAGTAGCAACAATTGACCATTCCAAATTACTAGTTAATGTAAAGCAAAAAACATGTTATAATTCCTTTGAGGGCCTGGTCCTCAGTATTGGGCACTTTAGCAATTTTAGGTTAAACCCAATTTTATTTGCCATAGTTTATCGTCCCCCATCAACCTACTCAGAATTTTTATCCGAATTTGCTGATTTCTTAGCTGATTTAGTGCTGAAATCTGATAGAATAATTATAGTAGGGGACTTTAATATGCATGTGGATGTAGATAGTGACTGTCTTAATGTGGCATTCAATTCAATATTAGATTCGATTGGGTTTTCTCAGAAAGTAGGAAATTCTACTCATTACCTCCACCATACATTGGACCTTGTTTTGACATATGGCATAGAAATAGAAAATCTTGTAGTGTCTCCTCATAACCCTGTACTGTCAGACCATTGTCTGTTAACCTTTGATTTTACTATTTCTGACTATTTGGCTCCTAAAGAAAAATATTATTACAGTAGATGCCTCTCAGATGATGCTGTTTCCAAATTTATGCAGATTGTTTCCTCTATGCCATGTGTCAACACAACGGAAATAAGCTATAGACAGCTTGCTCCTTCTGTAATTGATAACATGGTGGATAGTGTTTCAGCTTCTCTGCATCAGACTCTAGACTTGGTGGCCCCCTTAAAAAAGAAAAAGTCTAATCAGAGATTTCTAACTCCTTGGTTCAACACAGAAACTCATACCTTAAAACAGAAGACTCGTCAATTAGAAAGAAAATGGCGCTCTACTAATTTAGATGAAATCTATTTAGCTTGGAGAAATCATCTTTTAATTTATAAAAAATCTCTTAGAAAAGCTAGAACGAGTTATTACTCTGCATTAATAGAAGAGAACAAGAATAATCCCAGGTTTCTTTTCAGTACTGTAGCCAGGTTGACAAAGAGTCAGGACTCTGTCAATCCTAGCATTCCCTTAGAGCTTACTAGTCAGGACTTTATGAACTTTTTCAATAATAAAATTTCATCCATCAGAGATAAAATCAATCAGATTCTTCCCACAGTTAACTTAAATGCTGTAACTGCTACAACTCCTTCTATTGATGTCTGTCTTGATGCGTTTACTCCAATCGACCTTTGTGAGTTAGACAAAATAGTTTCCTCATCCAAACCTTCAACTTGTCTTTTAGACCCTATTCCTACCAGGTTATTTAAAGAAGTCTTCCCACTTATTGGTAGCTTTATTCTTCATATAATCAATTCTTCATTAACTTTAGGCCATGTACCGCAGGCTTTTAAAACGGCTGTAATTAAACCCTTACTCAAAAAGCCAACGCTAGATCCAGGAGCTTTAGCTAACTATAGACCAATCTCTAATCTCCCTTTCATTTCAAAAATCTTAGAAAGAGTTGTTGCTACGCAATTATTTGACCACCTGCAGGGAAATGGTTTACTTGAAGAGTTTCAATCTGGGTTTAGAATTCATCATAGTACTGAAACAGCCTTAGCGAAGGTCACTAACGACCTCCTCATTGCATCTGATAATGGACTAGTTTCTGTACTTGTCCTTTTAGACCTTAGTGCAGCTTTTGATACTATCAATCATAATATTCTACTTGATAGATTAGAACACTATGTTGGACTTAATGGAACTTCGTTGCAATGGTTTAGATCTTATTTATCTGATAGGTTCCAGTTTGTTCATGTAAATAATGAGTTTTCTTTCAACTCAAAGCTTAGTCATGGAGTTCCACAGGGATCTGTGCTAGGCCCTACTCTTTTTAGTTTATATATGCTTCCATTAGGCAGCATTATTAGAAAGCACTGTATACATTTTCATTGTTATGCAGATGACACACAATTATACCTGTCAATGAAGCCTGATGATAGTAATCAATTAGCCAAGTTAGAAGCCTGTCTTAAGGAAATCAAAGCTTGGATGACTTGTAATTTCCTGCTATTAAATTCAGATAAGACTGAAGTCATTCTTGCTGGTCCAAAAAACCTTAGAAATTCCTTTCCAAATCAAACTTTCAGTTTGGATGCGGTTACTCTTTCTCTTAATAGCTCTGTGAGGAACCTTGGAGTTATTTTTGATCAGGATTTGTCCTTCAATTCACATATTAAATTTGTTTCTAAGACTGCCTTTTATCATTTGCGTAATATTGCCAAGATTAGGAACATCTTGTCTCAGAGTGATGCTGAGAAACTGATCCACACTTTTGTTAGCTCGAGATTAGATTATTGTAATTCTTTATTATCAGGCTGTCCTAAAACATCTTTAAAAAGTCTTCAGCTGATCCAAAATGCTGCAGCAAGAGTTTTAACAGGTACTAGAAAGAGAGATCATACCTCTCCGGTTCTGGCCTCCCTTCATTGGCTTCCCATAGAGTTTAGAATTAAGTTTAAAATCCTTCTTCTTACTTACAAAGCTCTAAACAATCAGGCTCCTTTTTATTTAAAAGATCTGATACTACCGTATTATCCTAACAGAGCACTACGCTCCCAAAATGCAGGATTACTTGTAATACCTAGAATCTCCAAAAGTACAATGGGAGGCAGAGCCTTCAGTTATCAAGCTCCTCTCCTGTGGAATCAGCTGCCAATCTGGATTCGGGAGTCAGACTCGATCTCTGTTTTTAAGAATAGGGCTAAAACCTACCTTTTTGATATAGCCTACAATTAGGGAGGGATCATGTGTTTCTAAACCCTCCCTTAGTTATGCTGCTAATAGGTTTAGTCAGCCGGGGGACCTCCAGTAATGCACTGGGCCTCACTCCTTTCCTCACTTTCAATGAAATATTTTTTTTTGCTGGTCATTAACATCTGTTTGTTCTCTCCCATAGATTGAGTCCCCATCGTGCTGTTTGCTCTCTACATGTCTGTTCTTTTCTTCTTCTCTATCCCCTCACCCCCCAGCCAGTCGCAGCAGATGACTGCCCCTCCCTGAGCCTGGTTCTGCTGGAGGTTTCTTCCTGTTAAAAGGGAGTTTTTCCTCTCCACCGTCGCCAAGTGCTTGCTCACAGGGGATCGCCTGATTGCTGGGGTCTTTCTGCAACTGTGGGGGTTCCCCCCTACAGTTGATAGTGCTATGAGATGACTGTTGTTGTGAAATGGCGCTATATAAATAAAAAATAAAGTTAAAGTAATGAAAATAATTTCAATCTAGGTTTTTCACCAAGGTGTAATGATGTGAAGAAGGCAACCTGTGGAGTAAGATACCATGATTCTGTTTGTAGAAATGCATTTCACTTTCCCTATATTGCTACTGTAAATTTTACCTTAAAGAGCAAAAATTGTACTTTTAACTGTAGCAATAATCCTACTGTTTTTTGGCCAAATGATGATGGGTATGGATGTTTAGGTTCTAATGTTTACTCATTACTTCCTCCAGGGTGGTGTGGCAGATGCTACATGGCTATTTTGATCCCACACATTAGCATAAGTTCAAATCTCACACATAAAATGAAGACATCATACTCCCATTATTATCATCCTGATCAAACTGAAATTCACACCAGGGCACGGAGAAGTACAACCCCAGATATGCAACAACTAATAGGTAGGCTGTCTGGGAAACAGATGATTAGTGATTTCAAAATTGTAATGAGTACTCAACGGCAAGGTTTTACAGCTTTAACTGAGGAACAGAAATTCTCAAGGATGATGACTTTATAAAATAGAATGGCTTTAGATTTAACATTAGCTGCACAAGGAGTGGTGTGTCACATTATTGGTCAAGAGTGCTGCACATACATACCGGATTTAAATCAGAATCTTTCTCACGTTATTAGCCATTTAAATGACATTCTACACTTACAACACACTTTGGATGAAGATAAGGGTTGGAGTCCCTGGGATTGGTTTCAAAGTGGAGCTTGGTGGCAGATTCTTCTGAAGTGGTTAACCCCATTGATTGTAATATTGGTCTTATTCGGTGTGCTTTTCATGTGTGTTATCCCCTGCATGAGATCTATGATTACACAAGCCATTGCTCATCATACTTTTCTGTTGCAAACTGCTATGTTGAAACTTGAGTGTAGAGGACAATATGCAGCTCTTTCAAAAACTGATGATGACTGTGAAGGTTGTGAGTAATCTCCTGTATAATTGGAATATGATGCAAATGACGGGCATGTAGAAAATCGAGAGAAGTTACATGTTTTTGATGAATAAAAGAATCCCTAAATGAAAACTGTGATAAAAATGATAAAACAGGAGGGACATGTCAGAAAATTGTTTATCATGCATGTTTAATCATTTATCATTTTATTACTAACAAATCATGTTATAATTGTTTATCATTTTTATAATTACTATAACTAACATCATTATCATAATCATTGCATAACCGTCTTATATGATTAAAATGCATACTGCATGCATCTTCTATGAGTTTATAGCATACTGTATTGTTTCTGGGTAATAAGTGGACCTATTGAGTGTCCTTCATTAAGATGTACTTAGAAGTCAAAGTGTCTCACCAGACCAGGCTATGTGCATGATAAGGGGTCTGGGAGTGAGGGAGAATTGACCTTGTTTTCTTATAAAATGCTGTGACTATGATTAACTTGGAGCCTGGAGCGCACCTGCAAGGCCATGTTGTTTTCAGTCCAGGCCAATGTTTTGTATACTTGTATTATGACTGAGAATTGTACCCAGCAGATGTTTTTGTGACTATGTATAAAAAGCTTCCTTATTGTTTTTATTGCCAGTGCTGCATTTTCTGTTAAAGGTATGGCACTCCTTGCAAGTAAAGAGCTCATATGAGGAATATACTTGTGTCATGAATCTTATTCACAATTCGTGACGACACTGAGAGCTTGGTCTGCTCTTTTAACTCACACTGTTCAAGCATCCTAGATGTAGTTGCTCCCTTTAAAACCAGGACTGTCCGTGCTGTTAATTCATCCCCCTGGTTAAATGATGATCTCTGTTGTTTTAGACGTAAATGTCGGAGGGTGGAAAGACTGTGGAAGTCCACTAAACTTGAGGTGCATCGATTGTACCTTAAGGAGCTGTTAATTGAATTTAACAATATGATAAAAATGGCAAGAACTTCTTATTTTTCCAACATCATCTCCTCCAATAGTAACAATTCAAAGATCATCTTCAGTACAATAGACAGTATAGTTAATCCTGTCAGTTCTGCTCCCCGTTTATTCATGTAATGACTGTAACAAGTTTCTTTCCTTTTTTGTTGACAAGGTCACTGCTGTTAGGGCTGGTTTTACTCATTCCTTTCCCCTAATCCTTGATTGTCCTAAAAGACAGGCCTTTTTAAGTGATTTTACCCCAATTTCTTTTGAGGATTTGTTAGTGTTGGTGAGCTCCATGAAATCCTCCTCCTGCGTTTTAGATATTTTGCCTTCCTCAATGTTAAAAGAGGTAATTGGCTCAGTGGGTACGTCTTTGGTTTATATCATTAATAGTTCACTTGAATCTGGTTATGTACCCTCATATTTTAAACATGCAGTTGTGCAGCCACTTTTAAAAAAACCTAACCTTGATCCATCTGTTTTTAAAAACTTCAGGCCAATTTCTAAGCTTCCTTTTATTTCTAAGCTTTTAGAAAAAGTTGTTGCCAAGCAGCTCACTGACTTTCTGATTGAACATAATATTTTTGACAAATTTCAGTCAGGCTTTCGTCAGAAACACTCGACAGAGACCGCTCTTCTGAGGGTGTCAAATGATATTTTAATGTCATCAGACTCTGGCAAATGCTCTGTTTTAGTGTTATTAGATCTTACTGCAGCATTTGATACTATTGATCATTTTATTTTGTTACAAAGGCTTAGAGATTGGGTAGGTATTTCTGGAAAAGCTCTGGATTGGTTTTTCTCCTACCTTTCTGGTAAGAGCTTTTCCGTGGCTGTTGGCTCTTATTCATCTGACTCTGCTCCTTTAACCTGTGGGGTGCCTCAGGGTTCTATTCTGGGTCCACTTTTATTTGCCCTATATATGCTGCCACTTGGTTCTATCATCCATCCATCCATCTTCTACCGCTTTTCCGGAGGTCCGGGTCGCGGAGGCAGCAGTTCAAGCAGAGAAGCCCAGACTTCCCTCTCCCCAGCCACCTGCTCCAGCTCTTCAGAGGGGATACCAAGGCGTTCCCAGACCAGCTGGGAGACATAGTCGCTCCACCGAGTCCTGGGTCTGCCCCGGGGTCTCCTCCCAGTGGGACGTGCCTGAAACACCTCAAGTGGGAGGCGGCCAGGAGGCATCCTAATCAGATGCCCATACCACCTCAACTGACTCCTTTCAATGTGGAGGAGCAGCGGTTCTACTCTGAGCCTCTCCCGGATGACTGAGCTCCTCACCCTACCTCTGAGAGTGAGTCCAGCAATCCTACGGAGAAAGCTCATTTCAGCCGCTTGTATCCGCGATCTCGTTCTTTCGGTCATTACCCAAAGCTCGTGACCATAGGTGAGAGTAGGAACGTAGATTGACTGGTAAATCGACAGCTTTGCCTTAGAACTAAGCTCCCTCTTCACCACAACAGACCAGTACAATGTCCGCATCACTGCAGATGCTGCTCCAATCCGTCTGTCGATCTCTCGCTCCATTTTCCCCTCACTCGTGAACAAGACCCCAAGATACTTAAACTCCTCCACTTGGGGCAGGAGCCTGTCCCCAACCCGGAGAGGACAATCCACCTTTTTCCGGCTGAGGACCATGGACTCGGACTTGGAGGTGCTGATTCTCATCCCAGCCGCTTCACACTCAGTGGCAAACTGTCCCAGCAAGAGCTGTAGGTCATTGCTGGATGAAGCCAACAGGACAACATCATCTGCAAACAACAGAGATGAGATCTTTTGGTCACCAAGCACGACACCCTCCATTCCCTGGCTGCGCCTAGAAATCCTGTCCATAAAAATTATGAACAGGATCGGTGACAAAGGGCAGCCCTGGCGGAGTCCAACTCTCACTGGGAATGACTCCGACCGAGTGTTGGCAATACGAACTAAACTCTCACAACGGTCGTACAGAGACCGAATAGCTCGTAACAACAAGCCTGATACCCCATACTCCCGAAGCACCCCCCACAAAAATCCATGAGGGATGCGGTCAAAGGCCTTCTCCAAGTCCACAAAACACATGTAAACTGGTTGGGCAAACTCCCACGAACCCTCAAGAATTCTCGAGAGGGTAAAGAGCTGGTCCGATGTGCCACGGCCAGGATGAAAACCACATTGCTCCTCCTGAATCCGAGGTTCGACCAATGGCCGGACTCTCCTCTCCAGTACCTTGGCATAGACCTTCCCAGGGAGGCTGAGGAGTGTGATCCCTCTAAAGTTGGAGCACACCCTCCGGTCCCCTTTTTTGAAGAGAGGAACCACCACCCCGGTTTGCCATGCCAAAGGCACTGCCCCCGACCTCCACGCAATGTTGCAGAGGCGTGTCAACCATGACAACCCAACAACATCCAGGGCCTTGAGGTACTCGGGGCGAATCTCGTCCACCCCCAGGGCCCGGCCACCAAGGAGATTTTTAACCACCTTGGTGACCTCAGCCCCTGTGATAGGCGCGTCATCCCCCTCGTCCCCAAACCCTGCTTCCTCTGTGGAAGGCGTATCAGTGGGATTGAGGAGATCCTCGAAGTATTCCTTCCACCGCCCGACGATATCCCCAGTTGAAGTCAACAGTGTCCCATCCGCACCATACACAGTGTGGACGGGGAGCTGCTTTCCCCTCCTGAGCCGCCGAACAGTTTGCCAGAATCTCTTTGAAGCCGACCGAAAGTCTTGTTCCATGGCCTCACCGAACTCCTCCCATACCCGGGTTTTTGCTTCAGCAACCACCCGAGCTGCACTCCACTTGGCCTGCCGGTACACCTCAGCTGCTTCGGGAGTCCCACAAGCCAACCAAGCTTGATAGGACTCCTTCTTCAGCTTAATGGCCCCCCTCACCACTGGTGTCCACCACTTGGTTCGGGGGTTGCCACCACGAGATGCACCGACCACCTTGCGGCCGCAGCTCTGGGCCGCCGCTTCAACAGCAGAGGTGGAGAACATGGCCCATTCAGACTCCATGTCTCCAGACTCCCTCGGAATGTGGTTGAAGTTCTTCCGGAGGTGGGAGTTGAAGACCTCCCGGACAGGGGCCTCAGCCAGACGCTCCCAGCACACCCTCACTATACGTTTGGGTCTACCAGGTCTGACCTGGTAGACACTTGGTTCTATTATCAGCAAATTTAAAGGTGTGTCTTATGACTGCTACACTGATGATTTACAGCTACTTTTCTCTTTTAAGCCTGACCATGTTGACAATTTAAAAATTATTCATGAATGTCTGTCTGCAATCAAGGACTGGATGTCTAGTACCTTTTTGCAACTTAATGCTGATAAAACTGAAGTCCTTATTGTAGCACCTGATAATCTAATTCCTAAGTTGGTTAATAGCATTGGTTCATTAAGCTCTAACGTACGGTCTAATCTAAAAAATCTTGGTGTCATTTTTGATCAATTGATGAGTTTTGATCAGCATGTCAAATCTCTGACCCGGAGTTGTTTTTTCCACCTTAGGAATATATCCAAAATTAGGTCATTGGTTTCCTACACTCAATTAGAAATCATTATTCATGCCTTTGTTTCTTCACGTTTGGACTATTGTAATGCTCTTTTTACATGTCTTAGTAAATCCTCTTTACACCGCCTACAGTTAGTCCAGAACGCTGCTGCAAGATTACTAACTAGGTCCAGTAGATTCTGTCATATCACTCCTGTTTTGGCCTCCTTGCATTGGCTTCCTGTAAATTATAGAATTGATTTTAAAGTTCTTGTTCTTACTTATAAAGCCATTCATGAAGAGGCACCTTTTTATATTAGTGACCTGCTCTCTCTACACCAGCTCTGCAGGTCTCTCAGGTCTTCTCATCAGAATCTATTGGTAGTTCCTAGTACTAGGCTCAAAACCAAAGGCGATAGAGTATTTGCTGCTGTTGCTCCCAGACTGTGGAACTCCTTGCCTTTTTAACTTAGATCTGCACCTTCCATTGGTGTTTTTAAGAAGCAACTAAAGACCCACCTTTTTAGCCTGGCTTTTTAACTTATGTGCCGATTGTATTTTTATGTGCTTTTATTGTCTACTTTGTTTTACTGTTTTATGTGCCTGTGTTTTTATTTTGTTTTTTACCATGTTAAGCACTTTGTGACTCTGTCTGTGAAAGGTGCTCTATAAATAAACTTATTATTATTGTTATTATTATTATGAATCTTATTTGAGGTAACGAACCAACATACGATCACTCTGAGTTTCCAGATTCTGACAAAGGTCAAGCTGAAGCTGAAGAAATTCCATCGTGCTAGACAGCCTGGAACGGCACGGATTGACACCAGCAAAATGGCTCAACCAGAACTTGTTGAGCAGTTTGCCTCCACCTTTGAGAAGGAACTTGGTGTACCACAAGAAGGACAATCTGCAAAGCAGAAGTGGGAAGAGCTGCGAAACATCATCCACCACACAGCCTTGGCTACCTTTGGGAGGAAGACCTCGAAGTCACAGGACTGGTTTGATGCCAAGTTGACCGAAATGATCCCCGTCATTGAAGCCAAGTGCTCAGCACTTGCTGAGTACAAGAAGTACCCAAACGAGAAGAATCTCCACATTCTCAGGGCTGCGAGAAGCAAAGTTCAGCAAACTGCTCGGCGCTGTGCCAACGAGTACTGGACTCAGCTCAGCCAAGACATTCAAACCACTGCCATAACAGGGAATATCCGTGGTATGTACGATGGCATCAAGAAAGCACTTGGTCCGGCTCAGAGCAAGACGCCCCCCCCCTCAAATCCTCCACTGGGGAGATGATCACAGAAAAGAACAAGCAGATGGAGAGATGGGTGGAACATTACTCCGACCTCTACTCCAGACAGAACACCGTGACATCGTCAGTCCTTGATGCCATCGACTGCCTGCCATCCATGGACGAACTTGACACCGAGCCAACCATCAACGAACTCAGCAAGGCCATTGATAGCTTGGTCGCTGGCAAGGCACCCGGCAACGATGGCATACCCCCTGACCTGATCAAGCACTGCAAGACCGCCCTACTGCTGCCATTGCATGACGTCCTCTGCCAGTGTTGGAAGGAAGGTGCCGTACCACAGGACATGAGGGACGCCAAGATCATCACCCTCTACAAAAACAAAGGGGAGAGAAGCGACTGCAACAACTACAGGGACATCTCCCTCCTCAGCGTTGTTGGCAAAGTCTACGCACGAGTTGTTCTCGTTCGTCTACAGAAGCTTGCCGAACGTGTCTACCCCGAGTCTCAGTGTGGCTTCTGCGCTGAGCGATTGACGGTAGACATGATATTCTCCATCCGCCAACTCCAGGAGAAATGCAGAGAACAGAACATGCCCCTGTACGTCGCCTTCATTGACCTCACCAAAGCGTTCTATCTGGTCAGCAGAGAGGGCCTTTTCAAGATCCTGCCAAAGATAGGATGCCCATCAAAGTTGCAAAGCCTCATCGAATCATTTCACACCAACATGCGGGGGATAGTGCAGCACGATGGCAACGTCTCAGAGCCATTCAACATACGCAGCGGAGTGAAACAGGGCTGTGTACTTGCGCCAGCCCTCTTTGGGATTTTCTTTGCTATGCTCCTGAGGCATGCCTTCAGCACAGCAACAGAGGGATTCTACCTGCACACAAGATCTGACGGCAGGCTTTTCAACCTCGCCCGCCTGAAAGCCAGAACCAAAGTACACGAGGCTCTAATCAGAGACATGCTGTTCACAGACGACGCTGCAGTCACGACCCACACACAGCAGGAGCTTCAGACCCTGATGGACAGCTTCTCCCAGGCATGCAAGGACTTCGGGCTTACCATCAGCCTGAAGAAGACTAACATCTTGGCGCAAGGCATGGAAGCACCACCAACCATCACCATTGATGACTACAAGCTGGAGGTCGTGAATCAGTTCACGTACCTGGGGTCCACGATCAGCAACAACCTCTTCCTTGATACAGAGATCAACAAAAGGATTGGAAAATCAGCCTTCACACTCGCTCGCCTCACCACACGAGTGTGGGAGAATCCCAAACTCTTTGTCAAGATGAAGATGGCAATGTACAACGCCTGCGTCATCAGCACACTGCTCTATGGGAGTGAGACGTGGACAACATACGCCCGGCAAGAAAAGAGACTGAACTCCTTCCACTTGCGCTGCATTCACCGTATCCTGGACATATCCTGGCAGGACAAAGTGCCCAACACAGAAGTTCTGTCCCGCGCCGGCCTTTCCTCCATGTTCACTCTACTCAGGCAGCACAGGCTCCGCTGGCTAGGCCACGTTCACAGTATGGAGGATGGCAGAATCCCCAAAGACGTCCTCTACGGAGAACTGGCAACTGGCAGGAGAGACGTTGGCCGCCCACAGCTGCACTTTAGAGACGTCTGCAAGAGAGACATGAAGGCCCTGGAGATCAACACAGAGCGCTGGGAGGACCTTGCAACTGACCGCTCCAAATGGAGAGGCACCCTGACCAGACAGCTCAAGGCGGGTGAAGAGAGACTGACTGCTGCAGCAGATGAAAAAAAGGACCCGCAGGAAGAACCACCACAGACCCAGCAGCACAGAGACCACCCACAAGTGCGACCTGTGTGACAGGGACTGTCATTCGCGCATTGGCCTGTTCAGCCACAGGCGGTGCTGTTCCAGCAGAGTAGACGTTTAGGATTCTCTTCCATGGTCATCATAGACCGACGGAGGCCGACGACGACGAGTGTCATGGTTTGGTCAGATAAAACTGAAACAGAGGAAATCCTTGGATCAGGAAGTTAGATGGTCCAGTCGTTTGCTTGGTGAATCACAGCTGAGCCTGACATCCCTGTACACCAGACAGGTACAGAGGATTGCTACCTCCATTTTAAATGATGACTCCCACCTTTTGCACTGACACTTTCAGCTTCTTCCCTCCAGACGGAGGTTTGCTGTCCAAAAAATTAAAACCCAGCGCTACAAAAACAGCTTTGTTCATGCTGCTGTCAAAGCGTTGAACAAGTTGTAACAATATATTGCATCTAATTTAGTTACCTATTTATTAATTTCATTTTATATTTACTTATTTTTGTAGGTTTTTATTTGGGTTCTAAATCTTTTGTTGGGTTTTAGACTTTTGAGTTTTTAACCTCTTTGTCTAGTCTTTAACTTTTTAATATGACCCTTCTCTCGTATCTCTTTGTTTTTTCTCTTATCTCTTTGTCTTATGTCCTGATTGATGGAGACTTGAGTACTTTTATCATGTTTATAGTCAGCTTCATGTGTGCCTGTGTTTGTGTTTATGTTGAATGTAATTGTGATTTGTAAATATGGACGTCACCTGACTGCAAAACAAATCTACCTACGGGTACAAATAAAGTAACCTGAACCTGAACCTGAGCTTTGGAGAATACTCTCTCAGAGCACAGAGGATGCAGTTGTGCAAAGAAAGGCTACTTCAAGTTTGTACAGTGTAGGATAAACACATTTCTGTATTTCCCAGTACATGCACCTCTGTCCTTATTCTCATGCAGGGCACAATAGCCCCTCAGCTTAATGATGTACAATATTGATCCAAGCTCTTTGAAACACAACAGACACTTCACTTTGCAAATAAAAATAAAATTACAAGAATGGCCTAGCTGGGACTTGAACCCCAGCCTCCCAGTTGCAGGGCAGATGTTTTTCGTAGTTTAGACCATCACTTCAGTTACAACAAATATCCACTATTTGTGAAAAATGCATCAGTGGGAGAATTGAGATCAAAAATATTCCCAAACGGGAGAAGTCTGTGTTTTTGGTGCTGCCTCCATCGGAAAATTGGCTGTGACAAATCCCTTACACAGTCAAACATTGACAACACAAAATGTGAGGGACGAGGATTTCCATTGTGTATTGCTGGCTGCTCACTTTATTTCATGTTGCGTGCAAAATCATGAATGGTTTCCTGACTCAGTCACGTGGTACGACCAGCGTAATGACATCAGCAAACACGCCTCGAAACGTGCTTTGCCAAATATTTCCTGGACAAGATTGGAGCACCCTCGAAGCTCCGGAGCCTGCCGTCCCATCACTAGTTGGTTCCACATTCAGGATTCGTCTGAACTTTCTCCAACTTCATGAAAATAAGGTTAGCGGTTAGCCATACTGCTAAACATCGTTAGCCATTACCTGTCATTACTGTTAACCCAATAACAAGTCCAGGTGCCAAGTTGCGCCTTAACCCCCTAGTGGTCAAGAGTGATCAAGATATTTTTCAAGAAAATATTCAGTTCAGATGTCAGATTTCCAAAGCTATAACTTGAAAGTGGTAAGAGATAATGGCTTACTGTCATTTAGAAAGATGTAGAATATGATCCAAAGTTTGAGATAGGAGTAAATTTACGCATCTAACTTGCATAATGCCATGGCATCCATATTGAATAACATAACTGTCAGTCAAAAGTGGATTTTGGACATATTTACACAAAGAATGGTTTTGCTTTTTGTCACTGTTTCTTGTTTGGGGCATTTTGTTATCTTATCTTTAAAGTACTGTATATGAACCAGAACATCAGTACAATGTAAACACACAAAGAAATTAGTCAGACTCACCACTGGCCACATGGCTCGGTTTGTCCATTTCGCCATTCTGGTCCTTATTTTGTCCTCTTCCAGTCATTTTCACTTTCTCTCCAACAACCAGAAACTGTTATAATTATTCCACCTCCATTTTGCTTTTATTCCATGGCAATTTATCTTATATAACGCCTTCTTATATGATGACATGCAACCGGGCGATTGTTCTGTAGTCACATGGCGCTGGGGAGCAGCAACAGGTGAATACCAGGCAGCATCACGCTCCCTCTGTTGTAACAAAATGCAAATATTTACCTTCATAAGCTAATCAATCTCTTTTTACAATCATAATTGGCAAATTCGGTAGCAAATGCTCTTCTGCCCGCAACCGAATACATCCACAACAACCAGTAGCATCCATATTGTCTCTGTCTAAAAACGTCTTCCTCTCTGGTGTGAAGAAGGATGCTTCCATCTCCGCCATGATTCCTCCAAGGCAAGAGCAGTAACTTATACATGCCTGCCACCTTGTGAGATGGAATTTTTAGTACAACTTAAATCAACTGGGGCGTTTTTTGGCCAAGTCATGTCACATCATCTGATAGGTGCAATGCTGCGCTGTGCCGCTAGGGGTTCAATTTGCCCATGAAATCTTGCCAGTTGAAGAGTTAAGTAGCTGGCTTTACCAGACTTTAAGCTATATTATTAGTCATGTCTGATGAAGCACTTGTACAAAATTGTGCTGCTGCACAGGGAAATTGAGCTGCACTTCCTTCTCCAAAGCTGAATGACCCCCTGAAAGTACCACTACATAAGCACAGAAGTGTAACATAATTTTAGCTATATACCAATAATACATATTCAAGACACAGTTATTTAATCAATATAGGCTTAAAGTTCAGCTGTTCAGGTTTAATTTAAGGGTATTCACATCCAAATTGGAGGAACGGTTTAGGAATTACAGCCATGCTTATACAAAAATTTCTCATTTCAGTTGCTCAAAAGTAATTGGACAAATTTTCTTCTTTCAGTTGCTCCCTTTAGGGTTCACCACAGCGAATCATCTGCCTCCATCTTACCGATCCCTTGCATCTTCCTATGTAACACCAACCCTTTCCATGTCCTCCACTACATCCATGAATCTTCTCTGTGGTCTTCCTCTTTTCCTCCTGCCTGGCAGCTCCGTCTTCAACATCTTTTGTCCAGTATATCCACAGTCGTTCCTCTGCACGTCCAAACCATCTCATCCTTCCCTCTTGTTGTCTCCAAACCACTCAACCTGAGTAGTCCCTCTCATATTCTCATTTCTAATCCTGTCCCTCCTTGTCACTCCGAATGAGAATCTTAGCATCTTCAACTCTGCCACCTCCAGCTCCACCAGCTGTCTTTTTATCAGTGGCACCGTCTCCGAACAATGCATCATAGCAGGTCTCACTACCATCTTGTAAATCTTCCCTTTCACTCTAGCTGCTATATTTCTGTCATAAATCACCCCTGACACTCTTCTCCACCCACTCCACCCTGCCTGCACTTCTTCTTCACCTTTCTTGTGCATTTTTCATTGCTGTGGATTAGGAATGTGCAATATGACCAAAATTCCATATCACAATATGTCATGAATGCCCCTTGCAGGGCATTAATAAGGCACCAGATGCCAAATAGTAAGTTTGTTTGTTTATTTGATGAAAGGACAAAAGGATAAAGTAAACAGCCACGTGGGGAAAAATACGTACATACACTAAAACACAAAATAATAAACACTGATGACAAATGAGAAGATGCAGCGAGGACGGAAGCTACGCTGTACAAAAACACTTACAAAAGACAAGCAGCGATGAATCCAAAACACATAAGGAAGACTGGAGTCGGGGGTAGGAACTTCAGTCCATGAACACGGAGGTGTGTAAGAGCGTGTAGGTCGCAGCAAGGAGTGAGCCTCAGCTGCTCCCTTAAATACCGGACATAAACCAACCAGGAAAGGGGAATGTGATTAACGAAAATAACAATCAGCTGTCATGACGCCGGCTTGGCTTTGACAGCCCGAAGTACGACCGTGATGCTGTTACAATAAAGGCCCTTTTCCACTTGGGTCAGTTTGGCACGGTTTGGTACGGTTTGGCACCCGAGCCCTCG
Source organism: Pholidichthys leucotaenia (assembly GCA_020510985.1). Taxonomy (NCBI): domain Eukaryota; kingdom Metazoa; phylum Chordata; class Actinopteri; order Cichliformes; family Pholidichthyidae; genus Pholidichthys; species Pholidichthys leucotaenia. The sequence goes on along the minus strand of CM035844.1, from coordinate 391,286,830 downwards.
AGAGGTCCTAATAACAACCCCCAAAATAATATGGTAGAAAAGGGGAAATACTGAGTAGCCCGAGCGCAGATGGGATCAGCGCTCAGATCACCACACAATATAAATAATCTTAGTAAAGATAACTATATATATCAAATATACATTTCCAGTAAATTCTATAGTTTATATACAATAACCAATAAAAGGACCATCTCTTTCTCTATATTTTAAATTACATACTGAAAAAACTCTTTCGGGCTGAGCCTGGCCGGGTCCCATGGGTGGAAACCCGGCCACCAGACGCTAGCCTTTGAGCCCCTCCCCCAGGCCTGGCTCCAGGGTGGGGCCCCGGTAACCCCATACCGGGTGGGGTACACTGAATCCTTGATATACAATTCATGAGAGTCTGTTGGATCGTTCTTAGTCTGGCCCTTCACCCAGGACCATGGGTCCGCCCTCCAGTGGGCTCACCACCTGCAGGAGGGATCATGGGGGTCCGGTGCTATGTGGATCAGGTGGCGGTCAAAGGCGGAGACCTTGGCGGACTGATCCCAAGCTTTCTAAACTGGCTTTTGGTACGTGGAATGTCACCTCTCTGGTGGGGAAGGAGCCTGAGCTGGTGTACGAGGTTGAGAGATACCGGCTAGATATAGTCGGCCTCACTTCAACACACAGCTCCGGTTCTGGAACCAGTCTCCTGGAGAGGGGCTGGAGCTTGGCCTTTTCTGGAGTTGCCCCGGGCGAGAGGCGACGAGCAGGGGTGGGTATTCTTGTATCGCCCCACCTTGCTGCCTCTATATTGGAGTTTTCCCTGGTGGACGAAAGGGTTGCTTCCCTGCGCCTTTGGGTTGGGAAACGGGTCCTGACCATCATTTGTGCCTATGCACCAAATGATGTTTCAGAGTACCCACCCTTTTTGGAGTCTGTGACTGGGGTGCTGGAGGGTGCTCCTCTTGGAGACTCCATTGTCCTACTGGGGGACTTCAATGCGCACGTGGGCAACGACAGTGAAACCTGGAGGGGGGTGATTGGGAGGAACGGCCTGCCCGATCTGAACCCGAGTGGTGTTCAGTTATTGGACTTCTGTGCTAACCACAGTCTGTCCATAACGAACACCATGTTCAAGCATAAGGGTGTCCATATGTGCACCTGGCACCAGGACACCCTAGGTCGCAGGTCGATGATCGATTTTGTTATCGTATCATCAGACCTGCGACCGTATGTCTTGGACACCCGAGTAAAGAGAGGTGCAGAGCTGTCAACTGATCACCACCTGGTGGTGAGTTGGATCCGATGGCAGGGGAGGAAGCCATTCAGACCTGGTAGACCCAAACGTATAGTGAGGGTGTGCTGGGAGCGTCTGGCTGAGGCCCCTGTCCGGGAGGTCTTCAACTCCCACCTCCAGAAGAACTTCAACCACATTCCGAGGGAGTCTGGAGACATGGAGTCTGAATGGGCCATGTTCTCCACCTCTGTTGTTGAAGCGGCGGCCCAGAGCTGCGGCCGCAAGGTGGTCGGTGCATCTCGTGGTGGCAACCCCCGAACCAAGTGGCGGACACCAGTGGTGAGGGGGGCCATTAAGCCGAAGAAGGAGTCCTATCAAGCTTGGTTGGCTTGTGGGACTCCCGAAGCAGCTGAGGTGTACCGGCAGGCCAAGCGGAGTGCAGTTCGGGTGGTTGCTGAAGCAAAAACCCGGGTATGGGAGGAGTTCAGTGAGGCCATGGAACAAGACTTTCGGTCGGCCTCAAAGAGATTCTGGCAAACTGTTTGGCGGCTCAGGAGGGGAAAGCAGCTCCCCGTCCACACTGTGTATGGTGCGGATGGGACACTGTTGACTTCAACTGGGGATATCGTCGGGCGGTGGAAGGAATACTTCGAGGATCTCCTCAATCCCACTGATATGCCTTCCACAGTGGAAGCAGGGTTTGGGGACGAGGGGGATGACTCGCCTATCACAGGGGCTGAGGTCGCCAAGGTGGTTAAAAATCTCCTTGGTGGCCGGGCCCCGGGGGTGGACGAGATTCGCCCCGAGTACCTCAAGGCCCTAGATGTTGTTGGGTTGTCATGGTTGACACGCCTCTGCAACATTGCGTGGAAGTCGGGGGCAGTGCCTTTGGCATGGCAAACCGGGGTGGTGGTTCCTCTCTTTAAAAAAGGGGACCGGAGGATGTGCTCCAACTTTAGAGGGATCACACTCCTCAGCCTCCCTGGGAAGGTCTATGCCAAGGTACTGGAGAGGAGAGTCCGGCCGTTGGTCGAACCTCGGATTCAGGAGGAGCAATGTGGTTTTCGTCCTGGCCGTGGCACATCGGACCAGCTCTTTACCCTCTCGAGAATTCTCGAGGGTTCGTGGGAGTTTGCCCAACCAGTTTACATGTGTTTTGTGGACTTGGAGAAGGCCTTTGACCGCATCCCTCGTGGATTTTTGTGGGGGGTTCTTCGGGAGTATGGGGTATCGGGCTTGTTGTTACGAGCTATTCGGTCTCTGTACGACCGTTGTGAGAGTTTGGTTCGTATTGCCAACACTCGGTCGGAGTCATTCCCAGTGAGAGTTGGACTCCGCCAGGGCTGCCCTTTGTCACCGATCCTGTTCATAATTTTTATGGACAGGATTTCTAGGCGCAGCCAGGGAATGGAGGGTGTCATGCTTGGTGACCACAGGATCTCATCTCTGTTGTTTGCAGATGATGTTGTCCTGTTGGCTTCATCCAGCAATGACCTACAGCTCTTGCTGGGACGGTTTGCCACTGAGTGTGAAGCGGCTGGGATGAGAATCAGCACCTCCAAGTCCGAGTCCATGGTCCTCAGCCAGAAAAAGGTGGATTGTCCTCTCCGGGTTGGGGACAGGCTCCTGCCCCAAGTGGAGGAGTTTAAGTATCTTGGGGTCTTGTTCACGAGTGAGGGGAGAATGGAGCGAGAGATCGACAGACGGATTGGAGCAGCATCTGCAGTGATGCGGACGTTATACTGGTCTGTTGTGGTGAAGAGGGAGCTTAGTTCTAAGGCAAAGCTGTCGATTTACCAGTCAATCTACGTTCCTACTCTCACCTATGGTCACGAGATTTGGGTAATGACCGAAAGAACGAGATCGCGGATACAAGCGGCTGAAATGAGCTTTCTCCGTAGGATTGCTGGACTCACCCTCAGAGATAGGGTGAGGAGCTCAGTCATCCGGGAGAGGCTCAGAGTAGAACCGCTGCTCCTCCACATTGAAAGGAGTCAGTTGAGGTGGTACGGGCATCTGATTAGGATGCCTCCTGGACGCTTCCCACTTGAGGTGTTTCAGGCACGTCCCACTGGGAGGAGACCCCGGGGCAGACCCAGGACTCGGTGGAGAGACTATGTCTCCCAGCTGGTCTGGGAACGCCTTGGTATCCCCTCTGAAGAGCTGGAGCAGGTGGCTGGGGAGAGGGAAGTCTGGGCTTCTCTGCTTGAACTGCTGTCTCTGCGACCCGGACCTCCGGAAAAGTGGTAGAAGATGGATGGATGGATGGATGGATACTGAAAAAAATCAATTGTACAAATCCATTTGCTGTGGCACCCTGGGGAGTGCATAATGGTTTACCACCTTAGACAGGAACAAAGGACGCAAAGTTAACCTTTTGTGTGTGAGAAGTTTCTAGATGCCCTAGTAAGATAACAGGGAGGTGTCAAGGATGAATGGACTGACTGCAGTTGGACGGGGAGATTATCTTTTGTGTGTGAGAAGAGTCTAGAAGGAGATTATCTTTTGTGTGTGAGAAGAGTCTAGAAGGATGTCATGTTATTTAAGGGAAGAGTTCCTACTTGTATGCCATTCTGTCTATGCTCCTTGTGTGAGCCGTGTAATAAACTGCCTGAACCAAATCCGCCTCATTATTTACATGCTCCACACTGGTGACCCAAGACGAATCATGGAATACGACGGAAGATCCCCGGAGCCAACCTCGACTGGAACCCCCAGCTTCGCGTGCGCTGTAGCGATCAAACTACCTGATTTTTGGCAGCACAACCCACGCTCCTGGTTCCACCTAACCGAGGCACAGTTCGCCCTCCGAGGGATATCGGCAGATGATACAAAATTCCACTATGTGGTCACAGCGCTCGATGCCAGCACGGCTCAGCACATCAAGAGCCTGCTCGATCAGCCACCAGCCGACGGCAAATATGACGCGCTGAAGGCTGCCCTCATCCAGCACTACACGCTCTCGGATGGTGAGAGAGCAGAGAGGCTTCTGACGCGGACCGAGTTGGGAGACAGTTCGGCCGTGGACATGATGGAGAAGATGCTGAGGTTGAAGGGCACGGACGACGACCACTTCATCTTCACCCACATTTTCCTCAGGAACCTTCCGACAGCGGTGAGAGCGGCCCTGGCCAATTCGTCATTGCTGGCCAAACGGGACTATCATGCACTAGCCCGGGAGGCAGACCGGATCATCGTCGCCACCAAGGCTTTCGTGACCATTGCGGCAGTGGCGGAGCCCGGCACGTCAACACGAGGAGGCGAGGAGCCGCCGACGGCAGCAGCAGACCCACCGACGGCAGCAGCAGCGGGGGCCAAGGAACGTGGAGGTGACATGCTTTGCTTCTACCACCGCCGCTCTGCAGAGAGGGCACGCAAATGTATACCACCGTGCCAGTTCAAGCGCTCGGGAAACGCCAAGACCGGGGGTCGGTAGCAGCCGCGACCCTCGGGGAGGAGAACAAGCTGCTCTATTTGATGGACGCACGCTCGGGGAGGCATTTCCTCGTGGACACCGGTGCACAGAAGAGTTTCATCTGGCCGACCTACGCTGACCGGCTGGCAGGATCCAGCAGCCCCGAGATGGCAGCAGCAAACGGCTCAGAGATTAAGACCTTTGGTGAAAGGACTCTACTCTTGTCTCTACACGGTCGTACATTTGAATGGACTTTTGTTGTAGCAGCATTGAATTACCATATACTGGGGGCCGATTTTCTATGTGCACATGGGTTGTTGGTAGATATCGCTAACAGGCGCCTGGTTAATGCACTGTCCTTTGACTCTCTCCCCTGTATAGCTCGAGTGACCCGGCCAACAGCACAAGCCAACGTCACAGCAGCATGCGGTAAGTTCCAAACACTGCTCGCTCAGTTCCCAGCACTCACAGTCCTGACGTTTTCAGCAGCTATCGCTAAACATGGGGTGGAGCATTTTATCACCACCACCGGGGCGCCCGTTTTTGCAAGACCTCGGTGCTTGGATGCAGCTAAACTGGCCATAGCGCGCGAGGAGTTCGCTAACCTAGAGAGGTTAGGCATCATCAGGCGCTCAAACAGCCCATGGGCTTCCCCGCTACACATGGTCCCTAAAGCTGAAGGTTCGTGGCAACCTTGCGGCGATTTCCGCAGGTTAAACAACGCTACAGCGCACGACCGCTACCCAATTCCCCACATTCAGGATTTTTCCGTTCACCTCGCAGGAGCGTGCATTTTTTCTAAGATAGATTTGGTCCGTGGTTACCACCAAGTCCCAGTGCGCGCTGAGGACATACCTAAAACAGCGGTAATAACTCTGTTTGGTTTATTTGAGTTCTTGCGCATGCCGTTTGGGCTTACAGGGGCAGCACAGACGTTCCAACGCATGATGGATGCAGTGCTGCGCGATCTCCCTTTTAGTGTTCGTCTACCTGGACAATATCTTGGTAGCCAGCACGTCCGAAGACGAACACGAAACCCACCTCACGACGGTTTTCCAAAGGTTGGAAGAGCACGGTTTAATAATCAACCCAGCGAAATGTCAGTTCGGGGTGACGGGGATTGATTTTTTAAGGCACCGCGTCTCTCCCGAAGGAGCAGTTCCGCTGCCTGACAAAGTGCGCACAGTGACAGATTTTCCCCGACCGCAAACGGTCAGGGCGCTACAAGAATTTTTGGGAATGGTGAACTTTTATAACCGTTTCCTTCCCCGCGCAGCGCAGCTCATGCATCCATTGTACACTGCGCTCAAAAAACAGAAACCCGCGAATAGGGTCGAATGGACCCCAGAATGAGAGCAGGCGTTCTCAGAAGTTAAAGCAGCCCTGGCAAACGCCGCATTGTTGGCACATCCAGACCCAACGGCCCGCATAGCCCTCACCACTGACGCCTCAGATGTAGCCATAGGGGCTGTCGTGGAGCAGCGCGTCACCGGGGCTTGGCAGCCGCTTGCCTTTTTCAGCAGAACCTTGCGCGACAATGAACGTAAATACAGAGCGTTCGACAGAGAGTTGCTGGGTCTTCACCTGGCCATTCGCCATTTCCAGTTCTGGCTGGAAGAGCGCAATTTTACTACGTTCGTTGACCATAAGCCACTAACATTCGCGATGGCCAAAGTTTCAGAACCTTGGTCGGGCCAGCAGCAGAGGCAGCTGGCCGCGATCTCAGAGTTTACTACCGATATTCAGCATGTGTCGGGCAAACTGAATGTAGTGGCAGACTGCCTCTCGCGCGCCGTTGTGGCCCCGATCTGTGTAGGGATGGATTACGCAGCCATGGCCGCGGAGCAGGCTAGTGACGCGGACGTGCGCGCGCTCAAGTCTGGACCAACAGGGTTAAGGCTGGAGAGTAGGACGCTGCTTAACTGCATTCCCCCCTTAATCTGCAACGTCTCCACGGGTCGCCCACAGCCTGTGGTTCCGGCCGCTTGGCACCGCCGCATGTTTGAGTCGGTTCACTCTTTGGCACACCCAGGGGTGCGCGCGTCGGTCAAAATGGTAGGAGAGAAATATGTGTGGCCGGGCCTTCGCAAACAAGTGAAAGAGTGGGCGTCAGCCTGCGTGGCGTGCCAACGAGCCAAAGTTCACAGACATACGAAGGCTCCTTTGGAGCCGTTTCGCATCCCGGCTAAGAGGTTAGACCATGTCCACGTGGACCTCGTAGGCCCCCTTCCGCCATCACAGGGGTACACGCATCTCCTGACAATGGTGGACCGCACCACGCGCTGGCCAGAAGTGGTTCCGCTGGCGGCAACCACGGCTGAGGAGGTGGCGCGCGCGTTTTTAACAGCTTGGGTGGCGCGTTTTGGAGTTCCGTCGGACATTACGTCCGACAGAGGCTCTCAATTTGTTTCTGAACTCTGGTCAACCATGGCCCGCAGCCTAGGCGTCTCAATTCACCACACAACCGCGTACAACCCGCAGGCTAATGGGTTATGCGAACGTTTTCATAGGTCGTTAAAAGCGGCTCTGAGGGCTTCACTGACGGATGCAAATTGGGTAGACAGGCTACCATGGGTTTTATTGGGGTTACGTTCTGCGCCTAAAGAGGATCTGGAAGCTTCCCTGGCAGAACTCGTTTTTGCACAACCACTCCGGCTGCCTGGGGAGTTTCTGCCAGATAATCCTGCGCCGGGCAGCTCCCCGTATCAGCTGCTGCAGCGTTGCATAGACTCAAGCACGCTGCCGGGCCCTGCCCACCACAGTTTTCCACGCGTTTTTGTGCCTAAAGCTTTGAAAAACACAGATTTCGTGTTTGTCAGACACGATGCCCACCGCCCCCCACTGCGCCCACCTTATGATGGACTGTTTAGAGTGCTGGAAACAGGGGATAAGCATTTTTTACTAGACTTGGGGTGTAGGAGGGAAAAAATTGGCATAGACAGACTCAAACCTGCTTTCGTTGTGGCTGACGAGCAAGTGCTGTTGGCGAGGGCCCCTCGGCGTGGAAGACCCCCACGGGGCACTTCCCAGAGAAAAGATTCTCCAGAGCACCCACACGGACAGTCAAAAAGTTTTCACCCCCAGCATGGCAGTGCCACGGAGGCAGCGAATCCTGGCTACAGCAGATACAGCAGAAGACTGAAGCCCAAGCAGCATGCGGACTGATGTTGATGGTTCTACAGCATGTGGACTGATGTTAATGGTTCTATCACAGCATGTGGACTGTTACCCTTTTGTCCTATCTAAGTTGCTGGGGTGTGTGTGTGTGAGTCGTGTAATAAACCGCCTGAACCAAATCCGCCTCATTATTTACACGCTCCACACTGTCATTAATTTTATGCACTTTCCCTTTTAATTTTGCAGTGCTGTTATAAAATTATTTTTTAATGAGCATTTGAGATAACGTCAACTTTATTCATTATTGCTACTTGACTAATTAAAAATTATTAAAAATCAAGTTACAGTTAGAGCCAGTTTGCTCCTCCTACACCTTTTAATTTATTATTTATTTAGTGCGTATGTGGCTGCTGTCACACACTTTTGCAGCTTTAGTAATATTTTTTCAAACAAAATTAAGAAACTCTGCAGTGATTTAAACCAGAACCATGGTCTGATACATTATAATGTTTCCATTAGCAACAAGTTAGCATTGTCATTTAGCATTTGCCATTTTATAATTAGAGAAAGATGGTGTTAATGTTTCTTACTTCCAATTAAAATGAGGTTAGAGGACAATTCTCTCTGTCGCAGCATGGTGGGGAAAAGTCCCACATCCCTGGCACAGAAGTAGCGGCTTCACAGAAGTAGCGGCAAAACATTAGCTTGCTTTTAGCTGCTGTGGCGCTAACCACCGGAACCCACCTGATGTACTGTGGGGGAGAGGTGGGGCAGTGACAAGAAGAAATGGGTTATGTGTCCTGATAAAAACGATAAAGTTTCATATGAAACGGTAGACTTTTTTTTTTATCATGTCACCGATATATATCGTCATATCGCACAGCCCTACTTTGGATGGTTGACCCAGGTATTTAAACTGTTATACCTTCACTATCTCTACTTCTTGCATTTTCACCGTTACACCTGCCTCCCTTTCATTCACTCTCATGTATTCTGTCTTGCTTCTACTGACTTTCAGTCCTCTTCTTTCCAGAGCATACCTCCACTTCTACAGGTTCTCTTCCATTTGCTCCCTACCTTCACTACAGATCGCAATGTTGTCTGCAAATATCCTGGTCCATGGAGACTCCTGCCTGACCCCGTCTGTCAATCACCATGGCAAACAAGAAGGGGCTAAGAGCCAATCCCTAATGTAATCCCACCCCCACCTTGAATCCATCTGTCACTCCTACAGAACACCTCAGGTCTTGTTGTCCTCATACATGTCCTGCACCACCCTCACATACTTCTCTGCCACTCCTGACTTTCTCATGCCCTGCCACACTTCCTCTCTTAGCACCCTATCATATGCTTTCTCTAGATCCACAAAGACACAGTGCAACTCCTTCTGACATTCTCAATACTTCTCCATCAACAGTCTTAGAGCAAACATTGCATCTGTAGTACTGTTTCTGGGCATGAAGCTGTACTGCTGCTCACTGATTGTCACCTCGTAGCCTGGCTTCAACAACTCTTTCCCATATCTTCATACTGTGGCTGATCAACTTTACTGTATGCCTCTGTAGTTACTACAGCTCTGATCATCACCTTTGTTCTTGAAAATTGGTACCAAAATACTTCTCCATTCCTCAGGCATCAGAATCAGATTTATTGCCATTGTTCATGTAGTACACAAACTAGGAATTTGTCTCGGTGCCATGCTGCAACATTAAAAACATGATGAGATAAAGAGATAAACTAAAAAACTAAAGGACTAAAAACATGCAATAAGTGTAGAATAATAATAATAATAATAATAATGATGAGTAATACTAGTCAAGGCAGTTTTAAATAAATTAGCAAGTAGCAGATAATATGGGGTACCACAGTGCAGTTGATAATGCAACAGAAAAACAGTGATGAATGACATGAGTCTGGTTGAGCTGCTGTATATAGTGCACGAGAGTCAATAAGTCACTTAATGTTCAGCAGTCTGATGGCAGAGGGGAAAAAGCTGTTCATGTGCCGGGAGGTTTTAGTCTGAATGGACCGAAGTCTTCTACCTGAGGGGAGGGGGACAAACAGTACGTGACCAGGGTGTGAAGGATCGGCTATGATCTGGCCAGCACGCCTCCGGGTCCTGGAGATGTACAGGTCCTGGAGAGATGGGAGCTTGCAGCCGATCACCTTCTCAGCAGTGCGCACTACGCGCTGCATCCTTAGTCTGTCCCTGGCAGTGGCTCCTGCATACCACACAGTTATGGAGGAGGTGAGGATGGACTCGATGATGGCCGTGTAGAACTGCACTAACATCTTGGTGGGTAGCTTGAGCTTCCTCAGCTGCCGCAGAAAGAACATCCTCTGCTGGGCCTTTTTGATGAGGGAGCTGATGGTTGGCTCCCATTTGAGGTCCCGGGTGATGGTGGTGGCCAAGAAGTGGAAGGAATCTGCAATGATGATGGGAGAGCCTGTGATGGTGAGGGGGGGCAGGGGGGTTGTGACTTTCCTGAAGTCCACAATCATCTCCGCTGTCTTCAAAGTGTTCAGCTGCAGGTTGTTGTGGCTGCACCAGGACACCAGCTGGGCCATCTCTTTCCTGTAGACGGACTCGTCGCTGTTGGAGATGAGCCCGATGAGGGTGGTGTCGTCCGCAAACTTAATCAGCTTAACAGACTGGTGGGAGGAGGTGCAGGAGTTGGTATAAAGGGAGAAGAGTAGGGGGGAAAGTGCACAGCCCTGGGGTGATCCGATGCTGATGCTAACAGAGTCCGAGACAGACTTCCCCAGCCGCACATGTTGCCTCCGGTCCGTCAGGAAGTCGGTGATCCACCAGCAGAGGGAGTCAGGCACGTCGAGCAGGGACAGCTTGTCCTGGAGCAGAGCGGGGCGGATGGTGTTGAATGCAGAGCTGAAGTCCACAAACAGGATCCTGGCGTAGGTTCCCGGGGAGTCCAGGTGCTGCAGGATGGAGTGGAGGGCCAGGTTGACTGCGTCGTCCACAGACCTGTTGGCACGGTAGGCAAACTGCAGCGGGTCCAGGAGGGGAGTGGTGATGGACTTGAGGTGAGACAGGACCAGGCGCTCAAAGGACTTCATGACTACAGAGGTAAGCGCTACAGGTCTGTAGTCGTTAAGTCCAGTAATCCGTGGCTTCTTGGGGACAGGGATGATGGTGGAGGATTTGAGGCAGGTCGGCACGTGGCATTGCTTAAGGGAGGTGTTAAAAATGTCTGTGAAGACAGGAGCCAGCTCTTTCGCACAGTGTCTCATGGTGGAGGGAGACACACCGTCCGGCCCGGGGGCCTTGCGTGGGTTCAGTCTGGAGAACTGTCTGTGCACGTCCTGCTCACTGATGACAAAGGCAGGGGGGGAGGAGGAGGAGGGGGGGACCGCTTTTGATGAATTAGGGGCCGAGGAGGCAGTGGAGCTGGGTGGAGTGGAGGAGTTGGACACAGCTGACGAGGTGTCAAAACGGGCGTAATGTTGGGACAGTTTTTGACAAAGGGCTTTGTCATCCTGACCTTTAGAAGCCTGAGGCCGATAGTTGGTGATTTGCCTCAGTCCTCTCCACACAGAAGCCGAGTCATTAGCAGTGAACTGCTGCTGGAGTCTCTCAGAATACACAGATTTAGCTCTCCTCAGCTCTCTGTTAAACTGATATTTGACCTCTCTGTAGCAGTCCCTGTCTCCACTTTTTAACGCTGCTTCCTTCTCCTTCCTGATCTGTCTGAGCTTGGCAGTGAACCAGGGCTTATCATTAGAGTACCTCACCCTGGAGCGCGATGGGAGAATGCTCTCCTCACAGAAGTTGATATATGAGTTCACAGTGTCTGTGTACTCATTAAGATCATGTGTGGCTCCTTTAAACATGTCCCAGTCAGTTATTTATCCTCTCACTCTCCAAGATTGTGTGAAACAATCTGGTTAAAAAGTCCACTGCCATCTCTCCTAAAAACCTCCATACCTCCGCAGGTGTGTCATCTGGACCAACCACCTTTCTATTCTTCATCCTATTCAAAGCTTCCCTCACTTTCGCCTTGCTAGTCCTCAGGGCTTCCTTGTTCTCCAACTTTCCTTCATCCATCCTCCTCTCAACCTCATTTTCTTCATTCATCAGCTTCTCAAAGTACTCCTTACACCTTCTCAACACACTCGTCACCCGTTAGCACATTATCATTTCTGTCATTAATAAACCAAACTTGCTGCATATCATTTACAGCTCGAACTCTTTCTAGTTAATTGATACAAATCCTTTTCTCCTGCCTTAGTGTCCAGCGTCTACAACTCACTATTGTCACGACTCGCCACTCATCAGCGGCGTCAGCTGTGCGCACACCTGCGCCTCGTCAACAGTGAGCTATTTAGCCCACTCGGCCCAGTGCTGCGGTGTGGAGCCGTCTGTTCACATCGGCACTTTGCAGCTCGTGATTCTACCTCAGATCACCAGCAAGACTTCAACCACGCGTAAGCATTCCTTACCTTTTCTCCAAGTTCTTCACCCCTGTGCACAGGTGGACTCCTTGGCGGCGGATTACCCGTCATCGCCAACTAATCCCCACCATCAGCACAGACTCTGCAGGACGCTGTCTTCCGGGCTTCTCCCTTGCCAACGCCAGCCACCTGTATCCACAAGTAAGCATCACACGATTCATTATCCCAGTCCTGGTGTGGTGCCCTTTACCCTTGTCCTGTGCTCTCTCTCCATAGGGTTGTCCGGCTGTATGGCGCGCTGCTCTGTTTCCTGCGCATCGGCGTTCACCCTCAACACATACACATACCACATTCACACACCTGCTTGTTGAATAAAGCTGTTAAGTCTATCCTGAGTCTGCTTGCGTGTCTCCTGGGCCAGACATTATGTCAACTATAGGCTCTTTGCCTTTGCTACCTCTCTCTTTGCTGTGCACCTTGCTTCTAAATACTACTGTCTACTTTCTTCATCTCCCTGACTATCCCATTTTTTCTTTACTAACCTCTTCCTTTGAATACTTTCCTGTACCTCCTCATTCCACCACCAAGTCTCCTTGTCTTCTTTCCTCTGTCCACTGGATACACCATATACCTTTCTACCCGTATGCCTCACTACTTTTGCTGTACTTTCCCTGTCATCTGGTAATTCTTCCCTACCACCCAGAGCCTGTATCAACCCCTTCCTAAACTCTGCAACCTTCTTCCTTCTGTAACTCCCCCCACTTAAACTTTGGCTCTGGCTTCACTATCTTCCTCTTTTTGCTTTCCAAAGTCATCCAGCCATCCTACAGACTACTATCAGATGCTGTCTAACTTACATTATCCCCTGCCACCATCTTGCAGGTTATAAAGCCATTTCTAAAGCTTTGGGATGCCAGTGAACCACAATGAGAGCCATTATCCACAAATGGCAAAAACATGGAACAGTGCTGAACCTACCCAGGAGTGTCTGGCTGACCAAAATTACCCCAAGAGCGCAGCAATGACTCACCCAAGAGGTCACAAAAGACCCCACAACAACAACCAAAGAACTGCAGGCCTCACTTGCCTCAGTTAAGGTCAGTGTTCATGACTCCACCATAAGAAAGAGACTGGGCAAACTTGGCCTGCATGACAGAGTTCCAAGGCTAAAACCGCTGCTGAGCAAAAAGAACATAAAGGCACATCTCAGTTTTGTCAGAAACATCTTGATGATCCCCAGGACTTTTGGGAAAATACTCTGGACTGACGAGACAAAAGTTGAGGTTTTTGGAAGGTGTGTGTCCCATTACATCAGGCATAAAAGTAATACAGCAATTCAGAAAGGAACATCATACCAACAGTAAAATATCGTAGTGGTGGTGTGATGTCTGGGGCTGTTTTGCTGCTTCAGGACCTGGAAGTCTTGCTGTGGTAAATGGAACCATGAATTCTGCTGTCCACCAAAAAAACCCTGAAGGACAATGTCTGGCCATCTGTTCGTGACCTCAAGCTGAAGCACACTTGGGTTCTGTAGCAGGACAATGATCCAAAACACACCAGCAAGTCCACCTCTGAATGGCTTAAGAAAAGCAAAATGAAGACTTTGGAGTGGCCTGGTAAAAGGCCTGACCTGAATCCAATTGAGATGCTGTGGCATGACCTTTAAAAGGCAGTTCATACTCGAAAACCCTCCAACGTGGCTGAATTACAACAATTCTGCAAAGATGAGTGGGCCAAAATTCCTCCACAGTGCTGTAAAAGACTCATTGTCAGTTATCACAAATGCTTGATTGCAATTGTTGCTGCTAAGGGTGGCCCAACCAGTTATTAGGTTTAGAGGCAATCACTTGTTCACACAGGGCCATGTAGATTTTGATTTTTCCCCCCTTAATAATAAACACCTTCATTTAAAAACTGTGTGAACGTGTGGCAAGAAGGTGAGGCAGATTTCTATTTTCAATTAGTCCAATTTATTTTCAACTTACAAGTAATAGTCTCCAGTCTCTCAGGAAAAACATCTGACAGTCTTTCAAACAAAATGCACTTCGTCACCAAGAAGCATCTCAAGAACAATAAGCACTCTGCACTCTGCTAAAAATGGTGCTTTCTGCCTTCTAGCGTGGTGCTCCGCATAATGGAATGGGGAAAGTAAAGTTACATACAGAGCTACCAGAGGACTGACCCCCCGCTGTAGCTTTCACTACTTGCAGTAGCTGTGTGGCCTAGGGTCAGAGAAACGGAGATAGGCGCCGCCCATATAGACCTTCAGGTGTGAAGGGATTAACTAACCAACTCTGCACTCTGCACTCTGCACTGATCAATGAGCAATGAGCAATGAGCAATGCAATTCATCCATTATCCTTATCATCTTACTCAATATCTCACACCTGTTATATAATGCACGAGATAATTAGAGGTGATTAGCCCCTACCATAATCCCAGGTAAAACAATCATCATTCCTATTCTAAACACATACCCACTAACATCTAAAAATACATAAATAATTTCCCCAAGCATACACAATATAAATATAAATAACATACAATAAATAGCAATATAAATAATTCAATAAATAACTTTAACCCCTATTTAAAAATGTTAAACCACCCCTCTAACTTACCATACATGTTTGCTCCCTGCTGGTGTCCTATATAAGGCCCTCAACCCCTAACGGAGTCTTTTGCCTGGACACCCAAAGGAAGCATGTTGGCAAAGGTATGTGAAATAAATTATTTTACCAAATACTTAATCATAATAATTATCTCCCAAGGGCATTCAAATTAACAAAAACAAATCCCAAAATACTGTGTGCATCTTAACAAGCAATCATACTGACATTTACAACAATACAGATATAACATAATCACACAATACCACAAGTCATACAGTGGTGACATCCCATCGTCACATTTCCTCCCCCCTTTCCCGAGAGTACAGTACTCTATGAGTCATGTACTCTAGAAAGGCTATCAGCTACAAGGTTGGTTTTCCCTGCCACATACCGAACAGTAAAATTATATGGTTGGAGGGACACATACCACCCTGTAAGACGACTGTTCACATCTTTCATTCTGTCCAACCACTGTAGGGCCCGATGATCTGTCTCCAACAAAAAATGAGGCCCTAATAAATAGTATTTTAGAGACCCTATTGCCCATTTGATGGCAAGACATTCTTTTTCAACCGTAGAGTATCTTGTCTCCCGGTCCAACAATTTACGGCTCAAGAACAGTACTGGGTGTCTCTCTCCCTTCTCCTCCTGGAGAAGTACTGCTCCAATGCCAACCCCTGAAGCATCAGTCTGTAAAATGAACGGGCGAGCAAAGTCTGGACTGTAGAGAACCTTCTCCCCAGAAATAGCCCTCTTCAGATCCTCAAACGCTCTGTCACACTCCTCTGTCCATTTTACCTTATTTGGTGCTGAAGCCTTAGTGAAGTCAGTCAACACTGCTGCTCTTTCAGCAAAGTGGGGGATGAACTTGCTGTACCATCCTACCATTCCCATGAATGAACGTACTCTCTTTTTAGTGGTGGGTACAGGGTAGGTCTGGATAGCATCCACTTTACCTACTCGTGGTCTAATGACCCCCTGACCAACCACATGTCCCAGGTACTCCACCTGCTGTTGTCCGAATGCACATTTGCGTGGGTTAATTGTCAGTCCTGCCCTCTTAATTAGCTGAAGGACCTGCCTAAGGTGTATCAAATGTTCTTCCC
This sequence comes from Pholidichthys leucotaenia, assembly GCA_020510985.1. NCBI lineage: Eukaryota > Metazoa > Chordata > Actinopteri > Cichliformes > Pholidichthyidae > Pholidichthys > Pholidichthys leucotaenia. The sequence continues at coordinate 391,270,966 of CM035844.1, read as the reverse complement.
AGGTCTGACTATAAATGACCACGTCATCCAGATAGGCAGCCGCAAAGTTCGATACTCTCCTTAATACTTGGTCCATCAGCCGCTGAAACGTTGCAGGTGCCCCCTAAAGGCCAAATGGCATGACCCTAAATTGGAAACTGCCATAAGGTGTTTTAAAGGCTGTAAGTTCCCTTGTTTCTGGTGCCAATGCCACCTGCCAATACCCCTTGGATAGGTCCAAAGTAGAAATAAATCTAGCCTTGCCCACTTTCTCTAATAATTCGTCAATCCGGGGCATGGGGTATGACTCAAATTTAGATACTGAGTTAAGGTATCTGAAGTCAATGCAGAATCTTAATGAGCCGTCCTTTTTGGGGACCAGCACAATCGGGCTACACCACTCACTGGCTGACTCCTCAATCACTCCCAGCTGCAACATCAGATCAATTTCATGCTTCATTTTTGGTACCAATCGTTCCAGGATCCTATATGATTTTCTACGTGGAACAGTCTCCTCTTTCAAATAAACCTTATGACGTACCAATGTGGTGAAACCAAGTCTCTCCTGAAACAATTCTGGATCCAATAGTGTCTCTAACTCTCTCCGCTGATCCACCTGCAAATGAGACACTTGAAATAAATAAGGCTCTGACACATTTGTGGGAAAGGACTGTTCCTTCTCCTCATCCAGTTCCGTCGCACAGATCAAGAGCTGATGCGTCTCCTGAAGAGCAGGTTGCTGCTGATGATGACCAGGCTGCTGAAACTCTTTCAATAAGTTAATATGGAAGGTCTGATACTTTACCTTCCTGTCAGGCATATATAGTTCATATGTCACTGAACTTAGTTTTTTAGAAATTTCATATGGCCCCTGCCATCAAGCCAACAGCTTACTGTCACACGAGGGCAGCAATAACAAAACCCGTTGTCCTGGGTGAAAAACCCTTTTTCTGGCCTTCTTGTCATACCAAGTTTTTTGATTGGCCTGCGCCGTCCTCATGTGCTCCTGAGCCAAAGCAGTCATTCGATCCAGTTTCTCTCTCATCTTAATGACATAAGAGACCACATTGTCCTGATCACTCGGTGGACTCTCCCAGTGCTCCTTTAATAAGTCCAGTGGGCCCCTCACCTGACGGCCATACAGCAGTTCAAAAGGTGAGAACCCTGTTGAAGCCTGGGGCACCTCCCGATAAGCAAACAGTAAATAAGGTACTCATTGATCCCAATCTGAGCCCATTTCAGAAACAAATTTCCGCAGCATGTTTTTAAGAGTCTGATTGAATCGCTCCACTAGTCCATCAGTCTGCGGGTGATAAGGGGTGGTCTTAATACCCTTAATCCCCAACAGCTTATACACTTGCTGCAACAGTTTGGACAAGAAATTTGTTCCACAGTCTGTCAGAACTTCTCTAGGTATGCCTACCCTTGAAAACAACTGGATAAGGCAGTTAGCAACCTGCCTAGCCTTAATAGATTTCAGGGGAAAGGCTTCTGGGTACTGAGTCGCATAGTCACAAATTACAAGAATGTATTTATTACCCGAGGAGCTTCTCTCTAGGGGGCCAACTATATCCATCCCTATTCTGTCGAATGGTGTTCCAATAATGGGTAATGGTTGCAGTTGGGCACGTGCTACTCCCCTAGATGCTGTAATCTGACATACTGAGCATGTCGTGCAAAACTCCTTTATCTGGGTATACATTCCCGGCCACACAAACCTTCTAGCAATTCTCTGTAGAGTTTTTTGGAATGCTAGATGACCTGCCCATGGGATAACATGTCCTAGTTCCATAATTTTTGGTATGAGTTCCTGTGGTAAAGCTATGGCCATAACTTCACCTTGCTGTTGATATAAAATGCCTTTTCTAATGACATACAAGGCCTCAGCCAAACAATCAGTTTTACCCTGTTTCACACCCTCAATCTCCGAGACTTTATCAAACCATGGTTTAAGTGTTGGGTCAGCTTTCTGCAATGCAGCTATGTCAGGAGGGATGTCAAACTCTACTGACTGATTTAGCTGTGGTGTTTCTTTGCCCAAGTTCTGTGCTGACGCTAACACCTTATCTCTTCCCTTCTGAGCCTTGGATTTGGGTTGCTTAATAGGGCCTGCCTTTATCTCAGAATCATAAAATGGTAATTCCTGAAGAGCATTGGCAGCCCTCTGTGCCCTCTGTGCCCTGGTTTTCACCATATTACAATTTTTCACCACAGGTATATTTACTCTCTGCTCAACAGCGCCACCTGCCTGTCTCTCCTCCGTTTGTTCCTCTCTAACCTGTTGTATGATGTCCAACAAAGTTGGGACATCATTACCAAGAATAACAGGATACGGCAAATCAGGCACAAGAACTACAGGAAGGAGATAAGTTTGACCCCCTACTGTTAATTAAACTTCAGCGGTCGGGTACAGTTTCTTATCCCCATGGACACAACTGATGTTTATTTCTGAGTCATTCCACAAATCTCTAGGGACCAAACTAGGTAGCACAACTGTTTGAAAACAGCCTGAATCTAACAGGGCCTCTTCACACTGACCATTAAGCAACACTTTTGTTTTATATACTCCACTGTGCACTGAGGCTGAACAAGTGGGTATAGGAACTGAACATAAAAGTGACAGTTTCTGATTCCTTATGGCGGGACATGAGTATTGGGTGTGACCGATTTTATTGCAGTGATAACAGCGTATATCCTTATTTGCAACAACTCGTGACTTTTTGCTATTATCATATTTGCTGTTTGTGATCTGACTGGGCCTGGAATACAACCTATTTTGAGCTGGGCCACCCCTTTCACCCTCATTAAACTCACTCCGAGTGGTGAAAAATCTATCACGGCCGAGGGTAGGTCTCCTGCTCCCAGACCTGGCTGACAGAAAAACCTCTGCCAGACGAGCAGCGTCCTCTGCAGTCTTCGGGTCCCGCTCTTGTATCCAGACTCCCAGTTCCGGGTTCACCATGCGCAAAAACTGTTCCAAAATAAGCTGTTCCATAATATCTTTTAAAGATAGGGTCTCTGGCTTAATCCATTTATATAACAAGTCTTTCAAGCGTACATAAAGTTCGCAAGGGGTTTCGTCCTGATAAATGTCCAAGGACCGAAACCTCCTCCTATAAGTGTCAGATGTGATTTCAAATTTACTCAAAATAGCTTCTTTAACTTTTCCATAATTATCTGTGTCAGCCATATCCATCAAAACATATGCGCTCTGCGCTTTACCTGTAAGTAAAGGAGCAAGATGGATAGCCCACTCTTCTTCCCTCCAGCGGCAGACTGTAGCGATCCTCTCAAACGTCGTCAGGTAGTGTTCTATGTCGTCCTCGGGTGAGAGGATTCAGCCTGGGCTCGTGGTGCACTGGTGTTCTCCTCGGCTGCACCTGCAACAGCAAATCTTCCTCCTGCGGGCCGACCCGACTTGCCGTCACCCTGGGGTCCTCCCCCGAAGGGCTGTCGTCACCACCATGCTCCGCCCGGCTCCCGTACTCCTCTCTTAGCTCCGCAACCTGCGACTGTACCCGACGAATTTGCTCATTCACAGCCTGCCACCTTTGGTCATGGAGAGCGGCTTCCTCTTCCATCTGCCGATCTCTGAGAGTCAGCGAACGCACCACAGATTTCACCAGGCTCGTTAGCTCCTCAAGCTCGCCCAGTCCGCTGACTCCCGGCTCCTCATCCGTCATACCTGCATCCAGGTCAGACCGCTCCTCCTGCCTCACTTTCCTTCTGGCCATGGATTCTTCCGTCCACCGAACGCTACAACATCCACAGCACATCCCACCGCTGCCACCAAATGTGAACGTGTGGCAAGAAGGTGAGGCAGATTTCTATTTTCAATTAGTCCAATTTATTTTCAACTTACAAGTAATAGTCTCCAGTCTCTCAGGAAAAACATCTGACACAGTCTTTCAAACAAAATGCACTTCGTCACCAAGAAGCATCTCAAGAACAATAAGCACTCTGCAATGAGCAATGCAATGCCATTCATCCATTATCCTTATCATCTTACTCGATATCTCACACCTGTTATATAATGCACGAGATAATTAGAGGTGATTAGCCCCTACCATAATCCCAGGTAAAACAATCATCATTCCTATTCTAAACACATACCCACTAACATCTAAAAATACATAAATAATTTCCCCAAGCATACACAATATAAATATAAATAACGTACAATAAATAGCAATATAAATAATTCAATAAATAACTTTAACCCCTATTTAAAAATGTTAAACCACCCCTCTAACTTACCATACATGTTTGCTCCCTGCTGGTGTCCTATATAAGGCCCTCAACCCCTAATGGAGTCTTTTGCCCGGACACCCACAGGAAGCATGTTGGCAAAGGTATGTGAAATAAATTATTTTACCAAATACTTAATCATAATAATTATCTCCCAAGGGCATTCAAATTAACAAAAACAAATCCCAAAATACTGTGTGCATCTTAACAAACAATCATACTGACATTTACAACAATACAGATATAACATAATCACACAATACCACAAGTCATACAGTGGTGACATCCCATCGTCACACTGCATTTTGTGTTTACTTGTGTTATCTTTGTCTAATATTTAAATTTGTTTGATGATCTGAAACATTTATGTGTGACAAACATACAAAAACATGAGAAATCAGGAAGGGGACAAACACTTTTTCACACCAATGTACCATCCTCCTCTCCAGCATATCAGCCAACTCTTTGCCTTTACCAGTCAGAGTCCCTACATTTAAAGTTCCTACTCTCACCTCCACACTTCTGCCTTTCCTTTTCTCTCTCTCCCTTCTAACACACTCCACTCCTTCTCGATCTTCGGGACAACAGTAACCCAATTTCCACCGGCACTCTGTCAGTTAACAGCACCGGTGGCAGTCATTGTTAACCCGGGCCTCGACCGATCTGGTATGAAAGTGTCATTTGTCATGATCTGCATGTTTGATTTGACAAAGGTTTTTATGTCATATGCCCATCCTGACACAACCCGACACAAGGAGTACACTGGCTTGTGCACCCACTGTAGCTTGGTTATTGGACAAATTAACATTACCATCAATAGAATGTTAATTTTAATACTTTTTTGAGAATCCTGTGCAGACAATGTCTGCCTGAAGTCTGGAACCAAGCATCACCAAACACTGGGTTTCCTCCGTTGTGATGGTTTACCAGGCCTTTACTGCAGCTGTCTTCATTTGTTGCCTGTTTGTGGGTCTTTCTATGTTAAGTTTTGTCTTAAGCAAGTGAACTGCATGCTTGATCTGGTTGAGATCTGGTGACTGCCATTGCAAAAATATTCCACAACTTTGCCTTAAAATACTCCTTGGTTATTTTAGCAGTATGTTGTGGGTCATTCTCCATCAGTACTGTGAAGCGCCGTCCAGTCAACTTTGCTGTATTTTGCTGAATCAGAGCTGACAGTGCCCGTATATCCCTATGCACTTCAGAATTCATCTGGCTGTTTCTGTCTTCTGTCACATCATCAATAAACACTAGTGACCCAGTGCCATTGGAAGTCATGCATGTCCATGCATCGCACTGTCTGTGCTTTGGATCATGAGCCGATCCAAGTCTTCTCCATACTTACTTCTCCCTGTCATGTTCAGGTGAGCGCTCGCCCCCTCCTCTCTGTTTGCTGATTCCCCGACTCTATTGCCATCATCACACCTGTGTGATTAGATGCACCTGCCGCTCCTTCTCCACCAGCGTATAAAAGACCTTCAAGCGGAGGCTTCCGCGCTGGCTCATTTGGGTACACTACCGGCAAACGCGCAAGTATTGTAAAGTTTTTAAATATTTTATTTATGTATTTTCACATAAGAAATATCACATAACTTGGACAACACAAACACACAACTTGAAGTTAAATGCCCCTCACCCCCCTACACACCCACACACCACTTGTAAAATTATTCTCAGACAGGATTTGAGCTGAATTCCTCTCTGCTCTTCTTTCCACAGGTTGCTGCCATCAGCGGGGTGCATCTTTGGGGATTGCTGTACTCTCACCTGCTCCATCCACCTCGTTCCTCTTCAGCAACCTGTCTCCACCCGGTCAGATTTCTCCAGCTCCATCCTACCCTCCCTTCTAACAGCTTCACCCCGTTGGTTCAATTCTCCCTGCTCGGCTTCTCTGTCGGGCTCTCTACTCCACTCACGTAAGTGGCAGATTTGTCTTTCCACTTCCCTTCCTCCCTCCTCATACTTTTCACTCCAATCTCTCTCTCCACAGGCCTGTGCCCCTCTGGCGGGTGACAATTTCCATAATGGTGGGCTGCGGTTTGAAATTAATAAATTGCATAAATTTGTCTCTCAGTGTCGAGTGAGTTTTTTTCTGGTGTGGGTCCTACACGTGAGCTGACAGTTCCATCAATATGACACTCCCCATCCTTCTGGTACATGTTGATCTTAGTTCAACTGACCAAAGGATGCTGTTCCAGAACTAGGCCAGCTTCTTTAGATGTTGTTTGTTTATTTATTTGTTTGTTTGTTTTTGTCAAAGTCTAATCTGACCTTTATATTTTTGAGGCTGATTAGCGGTTTGCATCTTGCAGTGAACCCTCTGTATTTTTGGTCATGAATTCTTCTCCTTATGGTAGACTTAGATACTTATACGCCTACTTCCTGGATAGTGTTATTCACTTGAGTGGATGTTGCGAAGGGAGTTTTCATCACCATGGAAATGATCCTGCAATCATCCTTCCATTGAGAGCTCCTTGAACTGCATGTTGTGGGTTCAAAGCAACAGCTTCCAAATGCAAATGCCACACCTGGAATCAACTCCAGACCTTTTACCTGCTTGAGTGATGATAGATGAATGAGGGAATAGCCCATTCAGCCCATGAAATAACTTCTGAGTCAACTGTCGAATTATTTTTGAGCCCCTGAAATGAGGAGATTTTATATAAAACTAGAAAAGCACTCGGAGAGCGCAGACCTCAGCCAAGTGCCACAGTTCCCCCCATACAGTGTTTGTGTGTACGTTTTCAGATTCCTTGACCATGAAAACATATGACTAGCAATTGGATTGACAATGATAGGTGTTGTGTTCGTGTTCGTTGAGGAGAGAAGAGACTTGCAGTTGAACCAACGTAACTTTATTTTTTAGCGGCAGCTCACACAGACACTTTCACATCGGCTCCCATGTTGGCCGTTTCTTATTCTACTGAGTGCATCATTCCAACAAGCGGTAACAAGGTAGCAGCGACGCCTAGTGGTAAACACTGATCATTACATTCCCCTTTCTTTGAGGTGAATAAACATTAATAAACATTGATGCAAAACAGTGTATATGTATTCAGTATGAATGGACTAATACAAAACACAAATTTCAGTTCTCCCTGAATCAACATGCCCAAAGAAATTAACATCTGTTACATTTTTCTTATTCTTTGCTTTTTGCTTTTTTTTTTTTTTTCTTATAAGTCCAACCTATCTGGTTTCTTTATTTCTCGTTTTGATCTTCTCGGTTCATCTTTGTCAGGTGGAACATTTGCTTCACAGTTCATAAGAGGTGTGGTTGTGGGAGATTCTGGGTGAGCATTATTGGGCCCACCAGGTGCTTGTGGAGTCTTGAGGAGACTGCGGCGATTGCGCCTGAGCACCTGTCCATCCTCGGTTCTCACTGTGAATGATCTTGGAGCAACTTCCTGTAATACAACTCCTTTAGTGTTCCAGCCAGATGCATCCTCGATCCTAACTGGGTCGTTGTTGGCCAGTGGAGAGAGTGGTTTGGCTGAAGTGTCATAGAATGTCTTTTGTTTCAGTTTCTGCTTCTCAAGCTTGTTTCTGAGTTTTGTATCTTTCCTTTGTGAAGTAACACTTGGGTAGCTGGGAAGCGTTGTACGCAGCTTCCTGTTCATTAGTAGCTCAGCAGGTGACAGTCCGCACTGAAGTGGAGAGGCGCGGTAACTGAGTAGAGCCAAGTATGGATCCGAGTTGCTGTCTGCAGCTTTCTTAAGCAGTTGCTTCAGAATGTGGACGCCTTTTTCTGCTTGTCCATTTGATTGTGCATAGTGTGGGCTTGACGTCACATGCCGAAATTCATACTGTTCTGCAAACTGCTGCCATTCCCTGCTACTGAAACATGGTCCATTATCTGTCACCACAAGGTGTGGGATGCCATGCCGAGCAAATGTGGATTTGGTATGAGTGATCACACAGGCTGATGTAGTGCTTGAGAGTAGTGCCATTTCTGGAAAGTTGGAAAAGTAGTCCATGACTACTAAGTAGTCTTTGCCTTTAAGGTGAAACAGGTCTATCCCTACTTTGTGCCAAGGGGATGCAGGACTTTCAGATATCACCATTGGCTCTTTGCTTTGTTTACTTCGGTGTTTCTGGCACGTTTCACAACTACTCACAAGCGTCTCGATGTCTGTTGGTCTTGGCATGTTCAGTATTGCTTTCACTTTATCGCCATCTGGTTGTATGCCTTGAGCTGTGAGTTTGTCTCCGAGGAAGAGAATCTCTTGTACTGCAAACTCACACTTGGCTCTATTGAGTTTCAGCCCGTACTTCTGAATGCGCTCCATCACTTTAAGTCTCTGGTTGTGCTCTTGGAGAGTCGAGCCCCATACAATAATGTCATCTATGTAAACTCTGACTCCCTCTAGGCCTTCAATGATCTGTTCCATCGCTCTGTGGAATATTTCTGGTGCAGATTTTATTCCAAATGGCAGCCTAAGAAAACAGTATCTACCGAAAGGTGTGTTAAAAGTACAGTACTTAGTGCTGCTCTCATCCAGTTTTAACTGCCAGAAACCCTGAGAAGCGTCGAGCTTTGTGAAGTAGTTAGCTCCTGCCATCTCACTGACTATTTCCTCACGTGTGGGGATTTGGTAGTACTCGCGCTTAATGTTCTCATTTAGATCTTTTGGGTCCATGCACATTCTCAACTCACCATTCTTTTTCTTTGTGACGACAATCGAGTTGACCCAGTCTGTGGGCTCCTGCACCTTTTTGATCACGCCCATGTTGGTCATCCTGTCCAGTTCTCGTTTGAGGGCTTCACGCAGTGGAGCTGGGACCCTACGTGGTGCGTGCACAACTGGTTGGGCGCCTTCTTTTAGCTGGATTTTATATGTAAAGGGCAGTGTGCCAAAACCTTTGAACACATCAGAAAAGTTTTGCACAATAGCGTTAGTGTCACACTTGGAATCTGATTCAATGCAGTACACTCTTTTCACTAACCCTAGCTCTTCACAGCTTTTATCACCCAACAGTGATTCACATTTCTCATTCACAACAGAAAAGTTTACATTGTGCACTTTACCTTTAACAACAACATTCAGTTTACAGGTACCAAAACACTGTATGGGTTGCCCATTGTAATCTTTCAACCCTGATTTCTTTCCGTATATGTGTGGCTTAACCTGCATTTCCTTTACATCAGACATGCTAATGAGGTTGGCTTTTGCACCAGTGTCCAGTCTCATAGTGACGATAGTCCCGTTAACCAGCAGAGGAGTGGTCCACTTGTCCTCATTGGTAATGCTGTTGACTTTTTCTTCTTCATTTTCACAGTCAACGATGCCCACAAAGAAAGTGTCACTTAAGTCTGTGTCTTCGACTACATTCACGTTTTTGCCTTTCTTTCCTTCCTTTCTTTTGGTGAAGCATTGCTTGGCAAAATGATTCTTTCCATGGCAGTTGGAACATACTTTACCAAACGCTGGGCATTGCTTTGGCTTGTGCTGTAATCCGCAACGCTTGCAGAAGAACGTGGGATCCTCGGTCTGCTGTGCAGTCCTGGCCCGTGAGCGACGCCTCCCGCTCTGAGATGACACGGCGCCGACCGCTGCTCCTTCACTCGGAGGTGTGGCGCCTGGCATGCCGCAGAACGTTTTCATGTGCTTCTGGGACAGTTCGCTTGCCTGGCAGAGTTTAACAGCCATCTCCAGCGTCAACTCCGTCTCACGAAGCAGTCTCTCTCGTAACTTTTTGTCCTCAACACCAAACACAATTTGATCTCTGATCATTGAGTCCTTCAATGTCCCAAAATTGCAGGATTGTGCTTTCAAACGGAGAGCTGTCAAAAAACTGTCAAAGGGCTCACTCTGTTGCTGCATACGAGATCTAAACATGTATCTTTCATATGTCTCGTTTTTCTTAGGAGTGCAGTGAGCATCAAACTTAGCGAGCACGACATCCAGCTTATTTGGGTCTTCACCTGTTCCGAACACGAACGTGTTGTACACTTCAATGGCCTGTGGCCCCGCTAAGTTCAGCAAAAGTGCTACCTTTCTCAAGTCCGGCTTCGTGTCCAGTCCCATGGCCGTGACATACAAGTTGAACTGCTGCTTGAATGCCCGCCATTTTTCATCCACGTTACCTGCCAATTTCAGGTTTTCCGGCGGCTTCAACTCCATGACGACTTCTCACGTGGTCGCTCAGTTCATGCAGTTTACTCCTGGTACCATGTTGTGTTCGTGTTCGTTGAGGAGAGAAGAGACTTGCAGTTGAACCAACGTAACTTTATTTTTTAGCGGCAGCTCACACAGACACTTTCACATCGGCTCCCATGTTGGCCGTTTCTTATTCTACTGAGTGCATCATTCCAACAAGCGGTAACAAGGTAGCAGCGACGCCTAGTGGTAAACACTGATCATTACAATAGGATTAGTGGTTCAGTAGTTATTGAAGAAAATGGCATTTTCCGTAATGGCGGTTTAGTGCCACAGTTCCCCCCATACAGTGTTTGTGTGTACGTTTTCAGATTCCTTGACCATGAAAACATATGACTAGCAATTGGATTGACAATGATAGGATTAGTGGTTCAGTAGTTATTGACGAAAATGGCATTTTCCGTAATGGCGGTTTAGCGCCACAGTTCCCCCCATACAGTGTTTGTGTGTACGTTTTCAGATTCCTTGACCATGAAAACATATGACTAGCAATTGGATTGACAATGATAGGATTAGTGGTTCAGTAGTTATTGACAAAAATGGCATTTTCCATAATGGCGGTTTAGCGCCACAGTTCCCCTCATACAGTGTTTGTGTGTACGTTTTCAGATTCCTTGACCATGAAAACATATGACAAGCAATTGGATTGACAATGATAGGATTAGTGGTTTAGTAGTTATTCACGAAAATGGCATTTTGCATAATGGCGGTTTTCTTGTGGACAGTGATCCGGATCACCACCAAAATCTAATCATCTGTAGGATACCCCATTTCTGACAATCTGTGAAAATTTCATGAAAATCCGTCCATAACTTTTTGAGTTATCTTGCTAACAAACAGACAAACAAACAAAGCAAACCAACGCCGATGATCACATAACCTCCCACTTTGGCGGAGGTAAAAAAGGTTGCAATTCCTCAACCATAACTCTAATATGGCTGTGAACACCGTCAAATTAAAGCTGAGAGTCTGTACATTACATACATTGATTATATAACTTTCTAAGGTTAGGTTAATTGGCATCAAACTGGGGACTCTAAATTGTCCTTAGGTATGACTGTAAGAGTGAATGGTTGTCTGTCTCTCTGTGTTGGCCCTGCGATGGACTGGCGATCTGTCCAGGGTGTACCCTGCCTCTCGCCCAAAGATGCTGGCATAGGCCGAAAAGGATGAAGCTGAAGAAGATGGATAGATGGATATAACTTTCTCTTGAATATGTTTTGGTAAATATCTAAAATAACAAAACTTGTGACATGGTTTTATGACCCAGAGAGCAGACTCAGACTCAAAAGCAGATTCAATTATCTTTATTATGTTCAGAGTGTGTGTGTCTGCGTGCGTGTGTGTGTGGATGTAGCAGCCGGGGGCGAGCAGAGCTCCGTGCAGCCTGGCAACCCTAAGGATAAGCAGAGACAGGGAGGATTAGTGTTTGATCCCGGAGGGGATGTACAGAAATGTCCAATGCTTACTGGTTGCAGAGATGGAATTGTGCTCAGGTTCAACCCGAAGGCTCCGGCCAGGGAGACAGCGCCCACTGTTCCGGTTGCTGCTGGAGAGGATGGAAGTGTTTGTGGATGTGGAGTGTTGCTCGGTCCTCTGCTAGGAGGGAGAGGTCTGTCGCCACGAACCTCCGCCTGTGCACAGGGGATGAGCGTAGATAAAAATGAGAGTAGTGATGGCTTACTTGTCGTGGAGGTGATAATCCTTCCTGACGACTGAGGACAAGGAGTGATGACCTTAGGAGCATGTAGGGTGTGACTGCGAGGAACTGTGAGGAGGACGAAGGCGTGTGTTGGTCCCATCTGACCATGGAGACAGATGTCTCCGCGCTGGTCTGAGGGCAGCGTGGTCTAAATAGCTCTGGTGATGATGAAGCGCAGGTGTGCACGCAGCTGAGGATGATAATCAGGCAGAGCGAGTCATCACAACTTGTGTCAGTGTATAAACAAATATACACTACTCACAAAAAGTTAGGGGTATTCAGCTTCCAGGTGAAATTTGAGGATACACCTAAAATGTACTATAACCTTTACAGATGAACTTAATTTTACCTTTGCTAACCTTTTAAATGCACATGTCCAACTGTTCAATGTTTCAGTACTTTTTGCATAACTTGCTGTTCTCTAACAAGGTGCTTAACGCCAAAATACACAACAGGTGTTTGATCCATGCATTGATCAATAAATTTTCTGGTTCAATTAGAATTGGTATTTAAACAGTCCTTTTCATCATACTGTTCACATTTTGACATCATGAGACCAAGACAACACCTAACAATTGATCAACAGTACTTTGCCTTTGCGAGGCTTCAAACAGGATGTTCTCAGAGGGAAGTGGCCACTGAGCTTAGAGTGTCACAGAGTGTCATCAGCAGGTTGCAACAGAGATACAGAGAGACTGAAAAAGTCACAGAAAGCCACTGAAGTGGATGTCCTTTGGCCACATTCCATGCTGATGACCGCTTCATTGTGAACAGTGTCCTGCGGAACCGGATGATGAATGCCACTCAACTCCAAACACATTTAAGGGAGACGAGAGGCACCCAAGTGTCACGTCAGACCATTCAAAACTGTTTACATCAGCTTGGTCTGCATGCTAGATGACCTGCAAGGGTACTTGACCACACCACCAAGCACAGGCGTCATCGTCTTGCATGGGCCAGGGGACATTTATACTGGACAAGGGACCAGTGGGCCTCAGTGCTGTTCTCTGATGAAAGTTGAGCAGAAATGATAGCCGCCAACGATGGTGGAGACATCAAGGACAGCGTTATGCATCAGCCACTGTTGTCACCAGACAAGCCTTTGGTGGCAGTGGTATTACAGTCTGGGCAGGTGTGTCTAGTCAATACAGAATGGCCCTACACCTTGTGAATGGTACAGTGACAAGCCGATGCTACCTGAATAACATCATTAGTCCAGTCATTATGCCCTTGCATGAACAACACAGGCCTAATTTCATCTTCATGGACGACAATGCTCCAGCTCATCGAGGTCATATCATAAGGGAATTGCTGCTGAAGGCTGGGGTACCTCAAATGGAGAGGCCTGCACTTTCTCCAGACCCGAATCCCAGGTTCAGGTTCAGGTTCAGGTTACTGGTTCTGGTCTCGCGACCCGGTCAAAACATAATTCCTTTATTGCGGTTTTGCGCTTCCATGATTGCGGTTTTGGCGAACGATTTTTCAAAACAAATAACAGTAGTAATAAAAAAAGACTGGTGAACGCGTGTGTGTCACCCAGCCTTCGTCGTCGGCCTCTGTCGGTCTATGATGACCATGGAAGAGGATCCTAAACGTCTACTCTGCTGGGACAGCACCGCCTGTGGCTGAACAGGCCGATGCGCGAATGGCAGTCCCTGTCACACAGGTCGCACTTGTGGGTGGTCTCCATGCTGCTGGGTCTGTGGCGGTTCTTCCTGCGGGTCCTTTTTTCATCTGCTGCAGCAGTCAGTCTCTCTTCACCCAGCCTTACACAAAACAGCTTTCGAACTTCTGTGCTTCAATTGGCTCGCTGCATTCGCAGCCGTTGGTAGGCGGGTCCTTCTTGCTAGGTTTTCAGTAATTGGTTCATCAAGGTTTCAGAAACCCAATTCAAGGCTCTTATTAGTCAAATGAGAGGTCAATCATATCTAATCTGTTCGCGGCTGTGTCTGTAGTGGAAGAATGGAAATGCAGCTTTTTTTTTTCGGTGCGCTCTAGGACACAGCGCCCTCGTGCGCCCTCGTGTGCTCTAGGACGCAGCGCCCTCGTGCGCTCTAGGACGCAGAGACGTGCCCGCCCACGGTGCACAGAAGTGCAACAGGTTAAAATGGAGGTAGCAATCCTCTGTACTTGTCTGGTGTACAGGGATGTCAGGCTCAGCTGCGGCTCACCAAGCAAACAACTGGACCACCTAACTACCTGATCCAAGGATTTCCCCTGTTTCAGTTTTATCTGCCCAAACCATGACACTAAAGAAAAGGATAAAACAGATTCAATAAAAGCCCGATAAAACATTGTCATTATGGTTCGGTCAACTTGGAAGCGTGCAAGTTTTCTCAAGCAATGCAAATGTTGCTGACCCTTTTTGCACACCCTTTCACAGTTCTCTTCAAAGTTTAAATTACTATCAATAATCATCCCAAGATATTTGTAGGACTGTACGCATTCGGTGGTCTGGCCTTTTAGTACGGTGACTTTGTGCCTGGGATTTTTCCTCCTAAAGTCAATAATCATGTCTTTAGTTTTTGTCGTATTCAGCTGCAGGTAGGAATCCTCACACCAGTGAACAAAATCATCAGCTACTGGGCCGTGGCCACTCTCACCATCCTGGAGGACACTGACAATAACTGAGTCATCAGCATACTTTATAATGTGTCTGTTGTCATGTTTGCTCCGACACCTGTTTGTGTACAGGATGAAAGAGTAGTGGTGACAGCACACACCCCTGAGGAGCCAGTAGAAGAGCACTTTAGGTCAGACAATGTACCATTGACCCTTACTCTCTGCATCCTGTTGGTTAAGGACGCAGATCTCATAGATGGGATAGATCGGATCCCATAGATCCCATAGTTAGATCCCATAGAAAACCTATGGGATCAGCTGAGTCACCATGTAGTCTTGTAACCCTGCACCCCACAACCTCAATGACCTGAGGGCCGCCCTTCAAGAAGAGTGGAATGCCATGCCTCAGTAGACAATAGGTCAACTTGTGAACAGCATGAGCTATCATTGTCAAGCTGTAATTGATGCTCAAGGGCACATGACAAGTTACTGAGACGCTGACATTTTTTGTTGTGGTATACCCACCACTGTTGTTGACCAGAGTGATGGCCTAGTTGGTAGAGCATCCGTCCCACAACCGGAAAGTCGTGGGTTCAAATCCCAGCTGGGTCATACCAAAGACCATATAAAATAGTACTTTCCACCTTCTAGCTTGGTGCTCAGCATAATTAAATGGGGAAAGGAAAGTTAACGCACAGAGCTACCAGAGAATTGACCCCCCCCACACTCTAGCTTTCACTACTCAGAGTAGCTGTGTGGCCTAGGGTCAGTGAAACAGAGATAGGCACCACCTCATACACCACATGTTGTGGAAGGGATTAATTTAAACCCACCACTGTTGTTGGCTTTTGTTTCAATAAACTGTTTGAGATGAGGAAATCACCATTACATGTTTCTACTTAAATACCATACTTTCATAATATAATATCACTGTAGTGTCAACTTTTATATTTTCCATAAATTTCGCACAAAAGCCAAATATTCCTAACTTTTTGTAGGTAGTCTATATGTGCCTAAGCATACAACAACTTTCAGTTGATTTTCTGGATAGACACAGATGTAGAATAACGTATACAGTATACAATATATGGCATGGAAGATACTAGCAATTCTGTGAAGATGTGGGTTTGGAAAAAAAAATTTTGATGATAACATTGCTACCAGCCCTGACACCAGGATAGATTTAGATTTAGATTTAGATTCATTTATTAGTCCCACAATGGGAAAATTACAGGGCATCCACATGAGTGGATGAGGAATAACTCACGTTGCAGTGACTGAGTTAAAATGATTTGTAAGAGAAGTTTTTCATCACCTTGAAAATTATTTATTTATTTATTTAGCGAATGCAAAGTCCTTAAGCCAAGCAGTTGCCTCCTGGTTTGCTGTATGGAGGGTGTGTAATCCTCCTTCCAGTCTTTGGAGCGGGCAAGCCTCTATGATGTGTTCCATAGTTTGCTCCTCTCCACATGCGCACAGTGGGCTAGGGCTACTGCCCCATCTGTGAAGGCTGGCCAAGCAGGGGCCATGTCCAGTCCTGAAGCGATTGAGTGTAGACCACTGTCTCCTTGGGAGGTTGGTGCCCGGGACCTGTTGGTTGGGGTTTATCACCAGCTGTTTGTTTGGGACCTCCTTGGTCTCCCATTCCTCTTGCCAAGCTGTCTGGATGGTAAAGTCAGCTGGGGGAGGGTTTTTCCAAATCGGCCGTCTGGATGAAAGTCGGGCAGTGGGTGGGGTGTAGATATCTGCATGGATTGGTAAGTGAGGAAAATCTTTAACTTTTTGGAGCATCCTTTGAGTTAATGCTGCTCGCCGGATGTGTGGAGGGGCTATGTTTGACAGTACAGAGAGCCAGGGGAGTGGTGTTGAGCGGATTGTTCCAGTTATAGTTCTCATGGTTGAGTTGAGCTGGGTGTCTACATGGTGTGTGTAAGATGACCTGGACCAGACAGGGGCACAATATTCTGCTACAGAGTATGAAAGGGCCAGTGCTGAGGTGCGCAGGGTGGAGACTGCCGCCCCCCATTTTGCACCAGCGAGCTTGCAGAGCAGGTTGTTTCGTACTTTCACCTTAGCAGCCGTCCCCTTTAGATGTTCCTTGAAGGATAAGGTCCTATCAAGGGTCACTCCAAGATAAGTTGGATTTGGGGCATGCTTAAGCTTGAGTCCGCTCAGGTGGATGTTTAGTTCTCTGGCAGCTTTTGCATTGTGGAGATGAAATACACTGGAGACGGTTTTTGCTGGGCTTGGTTTTAGGCGCCAGATTTTGCAGAACTGGTCCAGTTTAGCAAGATCTTCCGTGAGCACCCGTTCCAGTGGTTCAAAGTCTGGTGCTTGGAATGCCAAACAGATGTCGTCTGCATAGATGAATTTGCGGGATTTTGTAGTAGGCAGGTCGTTTATGTAGAGGTTGAACAGAGTTGGAGCTAGAACTGAGCCTTGTGGGAGTCCGTTTTTCTGCATTCTCCATGCACTTGTGTTCTGACTGAGGTGGACTCTGAACCTTTGGTTGGTCAGCAGGGTTTTTATAATTGCTGTTGCCCAAGCAGGGATCGCCTTTATAAGTTTCAGGAGGAGGCCTTTGTGCCAGACCGTATCATAGGCGGCTGTAAGATCGAGAAACACAGCCCCTGTCTTCAGTCTGCTCTCGAAGCCATTTTCAATGAAGGTGGTTAGGGCCAGTACTTGTTCTCCTGTACTGCGGTCCTTGCGGAAACCTGCTTGATCCACACTTAGAATATCCTCTATTTCTGGGGAAATGCGTTGCAGTATTAGGCGCTCCATGATTTTGTAAGGAACGCTGAGTAGGGAGATTGGGCGGTAGCTTGCTGGTAGTTTGTGGTCTTTGCCAGGTTTTGGGATGGCAATGACCTTTGCTGCCCGCCATTTCTTTGGGATCGAGTTCGTTTGTGTGATCCTTGTGTAGAATTGTGTCAACCTTGAAAATAATCTTACCTTATTAGTGACATAATGCACGGCTCAGGAGACACACACGCAGGCTCAGAGTAGATCCAATAGCTTTATTAACAACAAGTGTGTATGAATGTGTGTCTGCGAGATGTGAATGTATTGGTGGTGGCGTCTGCGTCGGGCACGGAGGCAGGAGACCGTACAGCCGGACAACCCTATGGGAGAAGCACAGGGAGAAGGGTGACGGGCACACACCAACACAGGAGATGTTAAAATAGTGATAAGCTTACTTGGAGTTAGCAGGTGGCTGGCACAGCAAGGACGAGGTCCGGTAGACAGCGACCTGGAGAGCCCGGTGCAGCAGCGAGGGAATGGAGACGGAGAGGAATGGTCCGCCGCCGGGAAATCCACCTGTGCACAGGGGAGCAGACTTGGAGAGGAAAAAAGGTAAGGGCTTCTTACTGAGATGTTTGCTGAAGTGGTAGAGGTTACTCACAGCAATCGTGACGAGTGAAGTCAGACGGCTTCAGGCCGAAGCCCAGGGCGAGGCGGCTTAAATCCCTCGCCGCTGATGAAGTGCAGGTGTGCGTGCAGCTGGCGCCGCAGATGGGCGGCGAGGCGTGACAGTACTCCCCCCTCTAGCAGCGCCTCCTGGCGATGGTTTCTCCGGGTGCGCTCGGTGGAACTCAGTAATGAGGGACGGGTCCAACACAAATGATGAGGGTACCCACTGCCGATGTTCAGGCCCATAACCCTCCCAGTCCACCAAGTACTGCAACCCACGACCCCGGCGCCGGGAGTCCAGGATGGAGGAGACAGGCCAGGCCGGATGGCCATCAATCATCCGGGGCGCGGGTTGCACAGCAAGAGGAGGGCAAAGGGGGTCGGAGACTGCCAGCTTCACCTTGGATACGTGGAAGGTGGGATGGATGCGAAGGGAGGGGGGAATAGCTACACGCACAGCCACCGGGTTGATAGTCCTGGTGATGGGGTATGGGCCCATAAAACGCTGTGCCAGCTTCCTCCTCTCGCCCTTTAAAATGACGTCCTGGGTTGACACATAGACACGCTGGCCCACCTGGTACGCTGGGGCAGGTCGTCTGTGCCGGTCCGCCGTGGTTCTGTTGCGCTCCGCCGTGCGTAAAAGCGCATTGCGCGCTGACGCCCAGATGGAGCGGAACTGCCTGAGGTGCGCCCGAACTGAGGGAACAGTTACCTCACTCTCCTGCGCTGGGAAAAGAGGGGGGTCGTAGCCCAGGGACGCCTTAAAGGGAGACATCCCTGTAGCAGAAGAGCGGGCGGTGTTGTGGGCGTACTCAACCCAGGCGAGATGGTTACTCCAGGACGCAGGTTTGGACGCAGTGACGCAGCGGAGCGCAGCCTCCAGCTCCTGGTTGGTCCGCTCACACTGCCCGTTGGTTTGGGGGTGATGGCCGGAGGAGAGGCTTACCTTGGCTCCCAGGGCGTTGCAGAATGACCTCCAAACCTCTGAAGAAAATTGGGGCCCCCGGTCCGAGACCACGTCCACCGGAATCCCGTGAAGCCTGACCACGTGCTGGACTAGAAGATCCGCCGTCTCCAGGGCGGATGGAAGACCTCGTAGCAGGATGAAGTGCGCCGCCTGGAGAAGCGGTCTACGATGGTCAGGACGGTGTCGAAGGTGTTAGAGACCGGGAGTCCGGTGACGAAATCCAGGGCGATATGCGACCAGGGCCTGCCAGGGACGGGCAGAGGCTGGAGCAAACCCGCTGGAGGGGCATTACCTGCCTTACTGGTGGCACATACTGGGCAGGCCCGGGCGTAGCGGGCAGCGTCCCTCCGCAGGCCCGGCCACCAGAAGGACCGTTGAAGGAGGTCGATCATCCGGGAGGAACCAGGGTGGCAGGTGAGCTTGGACGTATGTAGCCAGTGGATGACCTCCTTCCGAACCGTGGATGGCACGAACAGCCTCCCCTCCGGTCCGCCGCCAGGGTCAGTTTCCACTTCCTGCGCCTTCCGGATCTTGCTTTCTATGTCCCAGATGACGGCTCCCACGATGCACGACCTGGGCAGGATGGTGTGGACCGTGTCCTCAGACTCCTCAGGGGCAAATTGCCTAGAGAGGGTGTCGGGCAGGCCGTTCTTGGAGCCAGGCCTGAAGGTGATGTTAAAGCGGAACCTGGCAAAGAACAAGGACCAGCGCGCCTGGCGGGCGTTCAGACGCTTGGCAGATCTCAAGTACTCCAAGTTCTTGTGGTCAGTCAGGACCACGAACGGCAGGTCTGCCCCCTCTAGCCAGTGACGCCACTCCTGCAGCGCGAGCTTGATGGCGAGGAGCTCTCTGTCCCCCACATCGTAATTCCGTTCCGCCGGGGACAAGCGCCGAGAGAAGAAGGCGCAGGGCCGTTTGACTCCATCACCTGGCGACCGCTGGGATAGAAGCGCCCCCACTCCTGTGTCTGAAGCGTCCACCTCCATGATGCACTGCAGCGACGGGTTGACTTGGCTAAGGACCCGGGAGGAGGAGAACTCCGCCTTCAGCGCCTGAAAAGCAGCCGCGGCCTCTTCGGTCCACCGGAACGGGACCTTAGGGGACGTGAGGCGGGTCAGCGAGCCGACGATGGTGCCAAAATTAGGGACGAAGCGGCTGTAGAAATTTGCAAACCCGATGAATTGTTGCACCTGTTTTCTCGATGCAGGTGTAGGCCATTCCACCACCGCCTTCACCTTCACTGGGTCCGGAAGCACCTGGTTGTGGGAGATGATGAACCCGAGGAAGGATGTTGTCTTAGCGTAGAATTCACATTTTTCGGCCTTCACATACAACCGGTTCTCCAGCAGCCTTTGGAGGACCCGCCTCACATGGACCCGGTGCTCGTCCCTGGATTTGGAGAAGATGAGGATGTCATCCAGGTAGACGAACACAAAAAGTCCAATGAAATCCCGGAGGACGTCATTAATTAGGCGCTGAAAGACGGCTGGAGCATTGGTCAACCCGAACGGCATCACCAGGTACTCGAAGTGGCCGTTCGGGGTACGGAAGGCTGTCTTCCACTCATCTCCCTCCCGGATCCGGACGAGGTGGTATGCGCTGCGTAGATCCAGCTTGGTGGACCAAGTCGCCCCCTGGAGGGAGTGGAAGGCGGTGTCCATGAGTGGCAGGGTGTAGCGATCCTTCTCCGTGATATCATTTAGGGCGCGATAGTCGATACAAGGACGGAGGGAACCGTCCTTCTTGCCCACGAAGAAGAATCCTGCCCCCAATGGTGATGACGAGGGACGGATAATTCCAGCACTCAGCGATTCCTTGAGGTAGGCATTCATGGTCTCCTTCTCCGGCGCCG
Organism: Pholidichthys leucotaenia; assembly: GCA_020510985.1. Classification (NCBI taxonomy): domain Eukaryota; kingdom Metazoa; phylum Chordata; class Actinopteri; order Cichliformes; family Pholidichthyidae; genus Pholidichthys; species Pholidichthys leucotaenia. Next base: position 391,250,081 of record CM035844.1, on the reverse strand, counting down.
ACAGGCTGTAGAGTCGCCCAGAGGGTAAGGGTGCCCCCTGGCGGATGTTTATCACACAGTCGTAGGGTCTGTGTGGAGGAAGAGACATCACCTTGGACTTGCTGAAAACCATACCCAGGTCGTGAAATTCCGATGGCACCAGAGAGAGATCCGGGGGCGCAGCGTCCGTAGGAGTTGGGGAAGAGGACGGAGAACAGGTAGCGGACTGCAAGCAGGTGCTCATACAGAATGTACTCCATGCCGACACCCTGGCGGACTTCCAATCCAAGATGGGGTTATGGAGGCGAAGCCAGGGGTATCCCAGGATGACGGGCGACACAGAGTTGGGGAGGACGTAGAAGGTTATTTCCTCCCGGTGGTTCCCAGAGATGATCACAGGAACAGGGACGGTCTGATGTGTTACTCTCCCCAGGGAGACATGGGAGAGGTTGACCAGGGCGAGAGGAGATTTGAGGACTTGGCAACGGATGCCCAATCGGGTTGCCAGGCTTTGTGAAATAAAACTGCCCTCTGCGCCCGAATCCACCAGTGCGTGAGTGAGATGCCCAGTGGAGTTGTGACAAAATCGGACGGGCAGCTTCAATTGGGAGAGGGGATTTAACCGATTGACGTCCGCGAGGCCCCCTACAGTGACTCGCGGAACCCGCCGTTTGGCTTTCTGTGGGCAAAGCTCCACCGTGTGTTGACTATCTCCACAATACATGCAGAGATCCAACTCACGGCGGCGTTGTCTCTCCGCAGGGGGGAGCTTTGTCCAGCCCGTCACCATCGGCTCCGACTCCTCGGGGCGCGATGGTGGCGGCGTCGCCAGGGGGCGAGCTTGGAACAGGCGCGACGAGGCACCACGAGAGCGAGAAGAAGACGACTTCCGCCCCGAGGAGCGCTCGCGCAGCCTGTTATCCAAACTGATGGCTAGGGACGTTAGCTCCGCTAGAGTCTCCAGGATGTCCCGCCCAGCCAGTTCATCCTTCAGATCATCATTGAGACTGCAGAGGAAGAGGCCACAGAATGAACGTTCATCCCAGCCCAATTCCTCCGCCGCTACCCGGAAGTCGATCGCATAGTCCGCTGCCGACCGGCTTCCCTGCTGGAGACTGAGAAGCCGATCGACCTGGACAGTCTCGGTACGAGAATGATCAAAGACCTCCAGGAATTGTCTCACGAATTGGTCATAGGTGAGGGTGGCGTAACTGGGCCTCGCCATTACGGCGTAAGCCCAAGTTAGAGCTCACCCGTCTAGGAGATTCCCAATGTAGCCAATTCGGCTATGATATGAGGGAAAATCTCCGGGCATACGGTGGAACATGGACTCACACTGCATTATGAACCCCCGCGCACCGCCGAACTTACCGCTAAAGCGGACGGGGGTCGGAATGGGCGTGAGCCGAGCCGGTGCTACCGGGGCCGGCTGGACGGCCGCTGGAGCAGCAGGAGCCGCGCCACCCTGACGAGCCGGGGGGAACGGCTGTTGGGGGTCCAAGCGGCCCAATCGGTTAGTGATAATGGTTAACTGGTTTAAAATCACCTGTTGCTGGTAAGCTATTAGGTCCACTCAAGCCTCGAGAGTGGTAAGTCGGCGTGTGAGCCCGCCGTCTGCCGAGCCGCTCTGCTGAAGCCGTACTGACATAATGCACGGCTCAGGAGACACACACGCAGGCTCAGAGTAGATCCAATAGCTTTATTAACAACAAGTGTGTATGAATGTGTGTCTGCGAGATGTGAATGTATTGGTGGTGGCGTCTGCGTCGGGCACGGAGGCAGGAGACCGTACAGCCGGACAACCCTATGGGAGAAGCACAGGGAGAAGGGTGACGGGCACACACCAACACAGGAGATGTTAAAATAGTGATAAGCTTACTTGGAGTTAGCAGGTGGCTGGCACAGCAAGGACGAGGTCCGGTAGACAGCGACCTGGAGAGCCCGGTGCAGCAGCGAGGGAATGGAGACGGAGAGGAATGGTCCGCCGCCAGGAAATCCACCTGTGCACAGGGGAGCAGACTTGGAGAGGAAAAAGGTAAGGGCTTCTTACCGAGATGTTTGCTGAAGTGGTAGAGGTTACTCACAGCAATCGTGACGAGTGAAGTCAGACGGCTTCAGGCCGAAGCCCAGGGCGAGGCGGCTTAAATCCCTCGCCGCTGATGAAGTGCAGGTGTGCGTGCAGCTGGCACCGCAGATGGGCGGCGAGGCGTGACAATTAGATATAGTTTGAAGAAAAGCTCTCAATTAATATTGATTTATTCAAGGAGTTTCTTAGACCTTGCCCTCTCTCTCAGCGTGAGCTGGTTGGCACAGCGGTTCCCTCCTGGAGGCATGTAGACGAATAGTCGAAGCGCAGACTGTCGTCCAGTCTTTGTGAACCTTTATTTAGAAAGCATTAACATGTGGAGTAAAAACAGGGCATCAAAGCACGAGTGTCTGAGGAAGAGCTTAAGCGCATCACACTGCATGATATCTAAACACATCCACCCTCAAATAGGACAGAACGTCCAGCAAAGTAGAATACATGGTGACGTCACGTCCTCCATCACACCATTGTCATGACAATATAATGTAAGCACATTTACTCAGGATGTAAATGAATAAATCTCAGCAGTTCATATTTGTTTTTAATAGGTTATGAAGGTAGGTACTCAGTGCAATGATTATATAAAAACTCAAAAATACTAAAATGTTTTACAATACTGAGTTCCAGAGTGGCTGTTATGGTTGGAACCAGTAATTACGACTTCCTATTATCAAACCTTTTTACTTCAATGTCTGTGGGCAAGACAGGGAGATCTTCATTATGAAAGCCAGTCTAGAGGCCAGAGGGTTTTATCATTCCACCCTAATTATTCCATTTACAACTGCAGCTTTAGATAATTATTCTGATTTCATCTACAGCATTGGAATAAAAGCTTGGATTTCTTCTGTTAATGGCTTTGAATCTCTCGAGGAACAAGGTGGCTTATTGAACTGTAGGGTTTGCTCAGTTGAAAAGAAATGTCAAAATTTTTGCATGCCCAAACACAGCTTTCTGACTATAAAAAATTATTATGTAATTTAAAAAAAACATTGAGATATTTTCTCAATCTTTTAAGCCACGTGCTTACATGAGATGATGCACTGTTGGCTGCCTTGCATTCTGGGGCCAAACTTCAAATAACTCTGATCGATGCCTCTCTGGTAAATTGCTGCCAGGCTTAATTTAGGAGACTTTTCTGACTCTGGTTATTGAATACATGATGAGGCCTGTCTCCTCTCAGCAAGATTCTGCATCATGGACTGTATATAGAATAGAATAGAATAGAATAGAATAGAACTTTAGTGTCCACCAAGTGGAAATTTGTCTTCGGTTCAGCACAAACACATCTCAATGTAGACAAACATTGCATACTAAAATATCATAAAAATTACAACGTCACCAAAATATACATCTGCAAATCAACAAACAGGAAATGATCAGTAGTGTACCCTCAGGGCAAGCAAAGCCTTCTCTGCTGGCCTAAACACTATCAGAGTTACATTTACAACTTTTACCACATATTTGTTCCATGAGGATATGAAATTATTTCCAATAGTCTGTTCTCTTCATTTTGTAGCTTTTCTCTTGGTTGCAGTCCTTCCAGTAGCTTAATGCATGTTAGAGTTTTTTGTCCAATCATGTTTCCATGTTTCAGCCATCTGTTTTGCCAGGGTCAAGCAAATAACCCCAAACAGGGTTATTACTGCCATTTTAGGTATGTCCTCTGCATGCATCGGGACCTGGTGGTAACCACAGACCAGGTCTATCTTAGAAAAAATACGTGCCACGGCGAGGTGAATGGAAAAATCCTGAATATGGGGGATCGGGTAGCAGTCGTGCACTGTGGCGTTATTTAATCTGCGGAAATCTCTGCAAGGTCGCCACAATCCTTCGGTCTTAGGGACCATATGTAGTAGGGATGCCAGTGGGTTGTTTGATCGTCTGATGATGCCCAGCCTTTCCAAGTTGGCAAACTCCTCGCACACTATGGCCAGTTTAGCTGTGTCCAGGTGTGTTTAGCTGTGTCCAGGTGCCGAGGTCGTGCAAAAACGGGTGGCCCGGTGGTGGTAATAAAGTGCTCCACCCTGTGTTTAGTGATGGCCGCTGAAAACGTCGGTACCATGAGTGCTGGGAACTGGGTGAGCAGTGTAGAAAAATATGAAATTAATAAATATGATCAGGTATAAATTATTGAATAATAAAATATTGATGTATTTAATCTGAGATCAAATTTCATTTCATATACACCAGAAAAGTTAATGACACTCGTGGGGCACCAGCTTCTATCTTTAAGAAACAATTTTAATTTTAATTTCACTTTATACCTGTTTACTCACTCAATAAATTTATTAATAATCAGTCTCAAAATTTTTTCCATGAATTCGAAAGCTGGGCTTGAAACAGACTCAGAACGAAATAAATTCTCAACAACTTCTCTCATTTTCACATATTTATTAAATGAAATGATTAACAGACATTGAAGTAATTTCATTAATCATAAAATCAAGCTTGTAAATGATAGATTAACAATGTCAATATTTTCGGAACCAGGGTTAACTGAGAAATGAATTTCTATCAGTTTGAGTTAAATGATTATGGAAACAACGCAAATTTATGGAGAAAGTTTACTAATTATATGAAAAGTCCTGGATTAATCTTAAGAAAATAAAAATGAAATTTTAATGAAAAGAAGAGTTATGTTAATGGCTTCTTAATTTGCATCTGATTAGATATACAAATTATTCCGAACCTCAGACGTTTAATTCAGCAGATGAATTAAAGTTTGCAGCTCACGTGATTCCTCGTTCGGCGTTGTCCTCAGCCCAAGATTTCGTGGATGTTAGGGAAAATATCTGCCCGCAGATATTTCAGGGTCCACAGTTCGACCTTTAAAGTCAAGCGGTCGAACTGGCTGGATTTTGGCTGAATGACCCATAGTTGCAACTTGGATCGGAGCCAGATGGTGCCAACTTTTCTTCAGCGTGTGGTGAAGAGAGCTGCGTGTTTTCTCCTTCGTAGACAAGCGGCTCCAGAGGTCTTCGAGAATAATTAGATCTAATCAGATCTCAAATTAGAATTTTTTTTTTCGGACTTTAGATAAAATAATAGCTTCTGGTGTGTGATTGGTCAGGAAAAATATTATGAAAATATAGTCAAGATTAAAACTTACATTAAAATTAAAACAAACGGTGGTTTTACAGAAAGTTTAACAAAGAAAAGGTGATAAATAAAAATTGGAGTTTTTAACTCCGATTAAGAATTGAGCTCGAAGAAATAGGAATTCCTAGGCATTTAAGAGAAAAAGGAAAAAAACATTAAAATACAAAGCTACATAAACATATTACAAGTTATCTGCTCTGTGCTCGGAAAAGCAACACGTGGTAGAAGTCTTTGTTCAGGCAGTCCTTTGTTCTACCGAAGGTCTTTCTTGCTGTGTGTGGACAATGGACAAAGAAGAGAGACAAAAGAAAGAGAGAGGTGAACGCAGGCGAAAAGAGCGTCCAAAGAGCGACGTAAAAACAGACGAAAGAGAGCCAAAAGAGGAAGTAGCAGAGGGTTTTCCTCCTTTTATAAGTTCTGTTGAGCTTTCGCGGGCTTCCGGGTTGACAGCAACCTCAGCCAATAAGCCTTCTTCGTGGGCGGGCTTGATGAACTTTAGTCCAATGACAGGCTTTGTCTGCGAGGGACCAATAGGATGGAGAAGCTGGGGCTCAGTGAAGGCTGGGTGGAATTTGATACCGGTCCCCATGGATACACACGATTTTAATACACTGGATTATGATTTTACACACTTATGTATAACTAAGCTAACCTTAGTGATTAATATAACTTATGAGCAGTGCTTCCAAATCAACATGCAAGAATAAACATTCATTTAAACATTAACATATATATATATATATATATATATATATATATATATATATATATATATATATATATATACACACACACACACACACACACACATATATATATATATATATATATATATATATATATATACAGTATATGTGTGTCCAATTTTCATCATAGGTATACCTCAACTATGAGAGACAAAATGAGAAAAAAAAAATCCAGAAAATCACATTGAATGATTTTTAATGAATTAATTGGTAAATTCCTCGGTAAAATAAGTATTTGGTCACCTACAAACAAGCAAGATTTCTGGCTCTCACAGACCTGTAACTTCTTCTTTAAGAGGCTCCTCTGTCCTCCACTCGTTACCTGTATTAATGGCACCTGTTTGAACTCGTTATCAGTATAAAAGACACCTGTCCACAACCTCAAACAGTCAGACTCCAAACTCTGCTATGGCCAAGACCAAAGAGCTGTCAAAGGACACCAGAAACAAAATTGTAGACCTGCACCAGGCTGGGAAGACTGAATCTGCAATAGGTAAGCAACTTGGTGTGAAGAAATCAACTGTGGGATGAATCATTAGAAAATGAAAGACATACAAGACCACTGATAATCTCCATCGATCTGGGGCTCCACGCAAGATCTCACCCCGTGGTGTCAAAATGATCACGAGAACAGTGAGCAAAAATCCCAGAACCACACGGGGGGACCTAGTGAATGACCTGCAGAGAGCTGGGACCAAAGTAACAAAGGCTACCATCAGTAACACACTACTCTGATAGGGACTCAAATCCTGCAGTGCCTGACGTGTCCCCCTGCTTAAGCCAGTACATGTCCAGGTCCGTCTGAAGTTTGCTAGAGAGCATTTGGATGATCCAGAAGAGGATTGGGAGAATGTCATATGGTCAGATGAAACCAAAATAGAACTTTTTGGTAAAAACTCAACTTGTCGTGTTTGGAGGAGAAAGAATGCTGAGTTGCATCCAAAGAACACCATACCTTCTGTGAAACATGGGGGTGGAAACATCATGCTTTGGGGCTGTTTTACTGCAAAGGGACCAGGACGACTGATCCGTGTAAAGGAAAGAATGAATGGGGCCATGTATCATGAAATTTTGAGTGAAAATCTCCTTCCATCAGCAAGGACATTGAAGATGAAACGTGGCTGGGTCTTTCAGCATGACAATGATCCCAAACACACTGCCCGGGCAACGAAGGAGTGGCTTCGTAAGAAGCATTTCAAGGTCCTGGAGTGGCCTAGCCAGTCTCCAGATCTCAACCCCATAGAAAATCTTTGGAGGGAGTTGAAAGTCCGTGTTGCCCAGCGACAGCCCCAAAACATCACTGCTCTAGAAGAAATCTGCATGGAGGAATGGGCCAAAATACCAGCAACAGTGTGTGAAAACCTCGTGAAGACTTACAGAAAATGTTTGACCTCTGTTATTGCCAACAAAGGGTATATAACAAAGTACTGAGATGAACTTTTGTTATTGACCAAATACTTATTTTACACCATAATTTGCAAATAAATTCATTAAAAATCCTTCAATGTGACTTTCTGGATTTTTTTTCCTCATTTTGTTTCTCATAGTTGAGGTATACCTATGATGAAAATTGGAGACCTCTCTCATCGTTTAAGTGGGAGAATGTGCACAATTGGTGGCTGACTAAACACTTTTTGCCCCACTGTATATAAAATCACAGATTAATGCATTTCACACATATTATTGATTTTCCACATTAAAAACATCAGAGTCCATTTGCTTTTCATAGTCCTGAAAAGAAGAGAAGGTTTAGAATTGAGTTTGTAACTAGAAAAGCACTCGGAGAGCGCAGACCTACGCCAAGCGCCAGTTTCCCCCATACAGTCTTCAGATTCCTTGACCATGAAAACATATGACAAGCAGTGGTTCAGTAGTTATTCACGAAAATGGCATTTTCCGTAATGGCGGCCACAGTTCCCCCCATACAGTGTTTGTGTGTACGTTTTCAGATTCCTTGACCATGAAAACATATGACTAGCAATTGGATTGACAATGATAGGATTAGTGGTTCAGTACTTATTCACGAAAATGACATTTTCCATAATGGCGGCCACAGTTCCCCCCATACAGTGTTTGTGTGTACGTTTTCAGATTCCTTGACCATGAAAACATATGACAAGCAATTGGATTCACAATGATAGGATTAGTGGTTCAGTTGTTATTGACGAAAATGTCATTTTCCGTAATGGCGGTTTAGCGCCACAGTTCCCCCCATACAGTGTTTGTGTGTACATTTTCAGATTCCTTGACCATGAAAACATATGACTAGCAATTGGATTGACAATGATAGGATTAGTGGTTCAGTAGTTATTCACGAAAATGACATTTTCCGTAATGGCGGCCACAGTTCCCCCCATAGTGTTTGTGTGTACGTTTTCAGATTCCTTGACCATGAAAACATATGACTAGCAATTGGATTGACAATGATAGGATTAGTGGTTCAGTAGTTACTGACGAAAATGGCATTTTCCGTAATGGCGGTTTAGCGCCACAGTTCCCCTCATACAGTGTTTGTGTGTGGTGATCCGGATCACCACCAAAATCTAATCATCTGTAGGATACCCCATTTCTGACAATCTGTGAAAATTTCATGAAAATCTGTCCATAACTTTTTGAGTTATCTTGCTAACAAACAGACAAACAGACAGACAAACAAACAGACAAACCAACGCCGGTGATCACATAACCTCCCCCTTTGGCGGAGGTAATAATGTACTTTAAAGTTCACTGGTTAAATCCAGCATGTCCCAAAGTTTAAGGAAATTTTATTGAGCTGTGGATTGGTGTGGCAATGAGGGGCTCCTAGTCTGTTTCATGTTTATGGGGGCAATAAAGGGGCACAGGAGGAAATAGGTTGAATTATTTTAGACTGGTTTTAGCAAAGGAATGGGATTTCAGCTGTGGTCTGGGGGAGAAAATCAGTTCTTGACTGTCTTACTCCTGGGTGAAACAAAATGTCTTTAAGCAGAAGAATAATTATTGCTGAGCCAAAGTGAGATGATGCTACAGCAGTGTGTGAAACTTGCCACCTGGAGCTGTGACGTTGGCTAGCGTTGTTCGCCTGGCTCCTCGAGCTGTACAGGGGAGAGAATCAAAAGACATTGCATTAATCAGGCATCTAACTAACTAACTAACTAACTAACCTGCACTTATATAGCGCTTTTCTAGTCACAAAGACCACTCAAAGCGCTTTCACTAGTACTAACCCGCTATTCTAAGGGCCTATAGGAAACAGATATCTAGGGACAATTTAGAACAACCAGTTAACCTAACATGCATGTCTTTGGATTGTGGGAGGAAACCGGAGCCCCCGGAGTAAACCCACACAGCACAGGGAGAACATGCAAACTCCATACAGAAAGGTTCCAACCCCTGCCAGCCTGGGGATTCAAACCAGGAACCTTTTAGCTGTAAGGCAACAGTGCTAACCACTGCACCACCGTGCTGCTGTTAGTAACATCGACTAGTAGTCCATGTGCACACAAAAAATCAGCGCCTAAGATTGGGAAACTGCATGCCGCTATAACGAATGTCCACTGGTACGTACGGCCGTGCAGGGATACAGTCAGTGTCCTTTCACCAAAAGTCTTAATGTCTGAGCCATTTGCGGCCATCAGCTTGGGGCTGCTAGTTCCCGCTAGCCAGTCGGCGTAGGATGGTAGGATGAGGGTCTTTTGGGAGCCGGAGTCCACGAGGAATCGTCTCCCCGAGCGTGAGTCTGTCACATAGAGCAGCTTGCTTTCTTCACCAGCGGTTGCAGCTGCTATCAACTGCCGGTCCTGGCGTTTCCGGAACGCTTGAATTGGCACAGTGGCACGCATCGGCGTGCGTCCTCTCCAAAACGGCGGTGGTAGGAGCAGAGTGTGTCTCTCTTTTGCTTCCCACAATGGCTGACAGGAGAGAGGAAAATTATTTGGTCACTGATATTTTAAAAAATCAATTTTCCAGATGGACTTTTCAAGAAAAGCTGGTCATGACATGATTTCTGGCCCAGGAAACACGCACACAGGCTCGGGTGAGATTTAAGAGTTTTATTCAACATCAGGTGTATCGATGAATGAGTGGGATATGTGAATGTTGTCTTGGGGACAGGAGAGCACCGAGGGCAGAACAGACACCGTACAGCTAGGCAACCCTGAGGACAGAACAGATAACAGAGGATGAGCAATTGTCTCAGCAAGGTGGTGAAAGTAATAGTATGGCTTACTTGCAGATGTTCTGGTGGCTGGAGTTGGCAAGAGAAGCTCCCGCCTGGGAGACAGTGCCCAGCTGCGCTCGATGCTATGAGGATAAGAGGAAAGGCGACAAAGGGAAATTCCGCCGCCAGGAGGGTCCACCTGTGCACAGGGGAAGAACTGAGGAGAACAGGTAAGAGTACCTTACTTGAGGGCGACGTGTTGCGGCGTTGGCCGAGAGGAGTAGGCGAACGCAGAGCTTGAGCGTGGAGAAGAGCTGACGGCTCCAGGCCGAGGCTGCGGGCAGAGCAGGTTAAATAGCGGCAGTCTGATGAAGCCCAGGTGTGTGCACGGCTGGAGCGGATGACAGGCGGGAGCGAGTTGTGACAGTACTCCCCCCCGAGCAGCGCCTCCTGGCGCTGGCTTATCGGGATGCGCCCGATGGAACACCTCAATGAGCTGCTTGTCCAGCACGAAGGAAGGGCGCACTCAGCATCGGTGCTCAGGACCATAACCCTCCCAGTCCACCAAATACTGCAACCCCTGGCCCCGGCATCAGGAGTCCAAGATAGAAGTGACACTCCATGCCGGGTGTCCATCGATCATCCTGGGGGGGGGGGGGGGGGGGGGGGCACTCTGGGGGAAGGACAGAGAGGGTTAGAAACCACAGGTTTAACCTGAGAAACATGAAATGTGGGATGAACACGGAGGGGGGGGGGGGGCGCCAAACGCACAGCCACCGGGTTAACCACCTTCGTGACAAGGTAGGGTCCATTGAAGCGCTGAGCCAATTTTTTCTTCTCCCCCTTCAGATTAATATTCTGGGCAGACAACCATACTTGTTGACCCACCTTTTAGCATGGTGCAGGCCTCCTGTGGCGATTCGCAGACTTGGCGTTGCGCGATGCGGCATGAATCAGGGCCTGACGCGTCTTGGTCCACAGTCGTCGACACCGTCTCAAGTGGGCCTGAATGGAGGGGACTGCCACTTCACCTTCTTCCTCAGGGAACATCGGAGGGTCGTAACCTGAAGACGCCCAAAAGGGGGACATCCCAATGGCTGAAGACAAAGTGGAGTTATGGGCATACTCCACCCAGGGAAGATGAATGCTCCAGGAAGAGAGGTTAGAGGAGGTGATGCAGCGCAGAGCAGCCTCCAGCTCCTGGTTGGTGCGTTTGCACTGCCCATTGGATTGGGGATGATGTCCAGAAGACAGGCTAACTGTGGCCCCCAGAGCGGTGCAGAAGCTCCTCCAGACTTTAGACACAAATTGTGGCCCCCTGTCAGAGACAATGTCAGCGGGGATGCCATGCAGCCTGACCACATGCTGCACCAACAGATCGGCCGTCTCGCGCACCGAAGGAAGCCCAGGGAGAGGCAAGAAGTGGGCTGCCTTGGAGAACCGGTCTACAATAGTCAAGATGGTGTTAAAAGAGTTGGAGACTGGCAGACCGGTGACGAAGTCCAAGGCAATGTGTGACCAGGGCCTCCCGGGGACCGGCAAGGGATGGAGAAGACCCGCAGGAGGAGCATTAGACGACTTATTCATGGCACACTGCGGGCAGGCGCGCACATAGTTGGAGACATCCTCCCGGAGTCCGGGCCATCAAAAGGACCGCTGGAGAAGATCAACAGACCGGGAGAGACACCAGGGTGGCAGGCGAGCCTAGAAGTGTGAGCCCAGTGAATGACGTCACCTCGGACTGACGAGGGCACAAATAATTTCCCCACTGGGCCGCCGCCAGGATCAGGTTCAGACTCCAGAGCCTCCCGGACTTTATCTCTGATGGCCCAGGAAATAGCCCCCACGACGCACGAAGCGGGAACAACGGTATGGACCTCCTCCTCTGGGGCTTCAGGGGCGAACATCCTGGACAGTACGTCAGACTTCTTATTTTTGGAAGCTGGGCGGTAAGTAATGGTGAATCTGAACCTGGCGAAGAACAGCGACCAACGCGCCTGGCGGGCATTCAGGCGCTTGGCCGTCCTAATGTATTCCAAGTTCTTATGATCGGTCCAGACCACGAAAGGCTGAGCCGCCCCTTCCAACCAGTGATGCCACTCCTGCAGCGCGAGCTTCACGGCCAGGAGCTCTCTGTCGCTGATGTCATAATTGTGCTTGGCCGAGAAGAGACGCTTGGAGAAGAAAGCGCAGGGGCGCAGCGCCCCATCAGTCGGGGAGCGCTGAGACAAGACCGCCCCGACCCCAGTGTTAGACACGTCCACCTCGACAAAACACTGTCGCTCAGGATCTACAAGAGAAAGGACCCGGGAGGATGCAAATTCCTTCTTGAGGGTTTCAAAGGCTGTCTCCGCTTCCGTCGTCCACTGAAAGCGCACCTTCGGTGAGGTGAGGCGGGTCAAGGGGGGGGGGGGTGATGGCACTGTAACCAGGGACAAAACGGCGGTAAAAATTAGCGAACCCCAAAAATTGCTCAACCTGCTTCTTAGAAGAGGGGGTAGGCCACTCGACCACAGCTTTAACCTTGGCAGGGTCGGGGAGGAGCTGATTGTGCGAAACAATAAAACCCAGGAAAGAGGTGGTATTGGTAAAGAATTCGCACTTCTCAGCTTTGACGTAAAGTTTGTTCTCCAAAAGACGTTGCAGGACCCGCCTCACATGGACCAGATGCTCCTCCCGAGACCGGGAGAAGATCAAAATGTCATCCAGGTAGACGAAAACGAAGACCCCCAGGAAGTCACAAAGAACATCATTAATCAGGCGTTGGAAGACAACAGGAGCATTGGTGAGCCCAAACGGTATGACAAGGTATTCAAAGTGACCGCTGGGCGTTCGGAAGGCCGTCTTCCACTCGTCACCCTCCCGGATCCGGACAAGATGATAAGCACTGCGGAGGTCCAATTTGGAGAACCAGGACGCCCCCTGGAGAGAATTTAAGGCTGAGTCCATGAGCGGCAGCGTATAACGATCCTTAACCGTGATGTCATTAAGGGCCCTAAAGTCAATGCAAGGCCTCAAAGAACCATCCTTCTTCGCCACAAAAAAGAACCCAGCACCCAGGGGGGATGAAGAGGGGCGGATCATTCCGGCACTGAGGGATTCCCAAATATAGGTGTCCATGGCCTCCCGTTCTGGGGCAGAAAGGCTATACAGGCGACCAGAAGGGAGGGGTGCCCCCTGCAGGAGATCAATGGCACAGTCATATGGGCGATGGGGTGGGAGGGATAACGCCTTCGACCAGGTCGTGAAACTCCGGTGGCACAGCAGAGAGGTCCGGCGGGGCGGAGTCAAGGGCAGGTGCAGGCACAGACGGGGCACAGGCCGCAGACTGGAGGCAGGTTCCCAAACAGAAGGTGCTCCATGATAAGATGCACCCGGTCTGCCAATCAAACACCAGGTTGTGGAGGCGTAGCCATGAATAGCCTAGAATGATGGGTGCCGCCGAGGTGGGAAGGACATAGAAACTGAGGTCCTCACGATGGTTGCCAGAGATAATGACGGAGATGGGTTTGGTAATCTGAGTGACCTTTTCCAAGGGAGAACTGGTCAGGGCGACGAGATGAAGGGGAGTGGGCAAGGCTTGGCAATGGATGCCCAGGTGGGTTGCCAGGCTCTTAGAAATAAAACACTGTTCTGCCCCCGAGTCCACCAGTGCGTGAGATGCGTGACCAATGGAGTTGTGGCAGAGTCTAATTTGAACCTGACATTTTGAGAGGGGATTAGACTGGGAGGCATCCGCGAGGTCCCCTACATTGACTTGCGGACCTCCCCTTTTGACTTCACCTGGCAGACTTCCACGGGATGTTGGTCATCTCCGCAATACATGCAGAGACCCAACTCCCGGCGGCGCTGTTTCTCCGCTAAGGAAAATCTAGCCCGCCCAATGATCATAGTGTCAGGATCGTCGAGGAGGTAACGCCAGGGGACGAGACTGGGGAGCACGGGAAAGAGCTCCGCGCGAGCGGCTGAATGGTTTCTGCTCGGCGGCCCGCTCCCTCAGCCTGTTATCCAAACTGATGGTCAAAGAAATTAATTCTGGCAGCCGATCCGGCTGTTCCCGGCTGGCCAACTCATCCCACAAATCAGAATTTAGACTTCGGACGAATAGACTGCAGAGGGCAGCATCGCACCAACCAACCTCTTCCGCCGCCACCCGGAAGTCGACAGCATAGTCGGCCGCTAAGCGGCTACCCTGGCGAAGGCTAAGAAGCCGCTCAGCCAACACACTATTGCGATCCGAATGATCAAAGACCTCGAGAAAATCTTGCACGAACTGGGTATAGGTCAAGGTCGCGTAGCTGGCCTTCGCCATAACGGCGTAAGCCCAGGCTAACGCTCGCCCTTCCAGAAGATTAGAAACATACCCAATTCGGCTTTGGTCTGATGGAAAATCCCCGAGCACGCGCTGAAACACCGTCTCACACTGTAGAATAAACCCCCGCGCTCTGCCAAGCTTTCCGCTAAAGCATGCGGGAGTGGGAATTGGGGTGAGACGGATCGTTGGACCCGGGGCAGAGGGGCTGGCCTGAGGAGCGGGAGGAGCTGGCCCACTGAGCTGAGACGGAGGGAGCGCCTGCGGAGGATCGAGGTGATCCAACCAGCTATTAATGGAGGTAAGCTGATTAAGGATTACCTGCTGTTGGTGAACAATTAAGTCCACCCAAGCCTCGAGATTGGAGAGTCGGCGTACGTACCCGCTGTTCGCTGGGCCGCTGTGCTGGAGCCGTACTGACATGATTTCTGGCCCAGGAAACATGCACACAGGCTCGGGTGAGATTTAAGAGTTTTATTCAACAGCAGGTGTATGGATGAATGAGTGGGAGATGTGAATGTTGTCTTGGGGACAGGAGAGCACCGAGGGCAGAACAGACACCGTACAGCTAGGCAACCCTGAGGACAGAACAGATAACAGAGGATGAGCAATTGTCTCAGCAAGGTGGTGAAAGTAATAGTATGGCTTACTTGCAGATATTCTGGTGGCTGGCGCTGGCAAGAGAAGCTCCCGCCTGGGAGACAGTGCCCAGCTGCACTTGATGCTGTGAGGATGAGAAGAAAGGCGACGAAGGGAAATTCCGCCACCAGGAGGGTCCACCTGTGCACAGGGGAAGAACTGAGAAGAACAGGTAAGAGTACCTTACTTGAGGGCGACGTGTTGCGGCGTTGGCCGAGAGGAGTAGGCGAACGCAGAGCTTGAGCGTGGAGAAGAGCTGACAGCTCCAGGCCGAGGCTGCGGGCAGAGCAGGTTAAATAGCGGCAGCCTGATGAAGCCCAGGTGTGTGCACGGCTGGAGCGGATGACAGGCGGGAGCAAGTTGTGACAGGTCATTGTGAAGAGAGGTCAGTCAACCCTGAAGCTAGCAGGTCCATCTCTGCTGGGGAAAGGATTTGTCCGTCCCTTCAATATTAACACCAAATGGTATCCTTGGATTACAGCCTCCGAGGAGTGCTGCAAATTATCTTTCTGGGAATGCCTGTTGTTTACAACTGATGGAGTAGGTACTTGGAATCAGACCGGGTTTGCAAACTTGGGCTGTCTGTCACACCATGATGATTTAGGCAGCGTTTGCCAAACGTAAAAAATTGGTCTAAAATGCTGGGATATGCCAAAATTTTCACTTTTGGCCATATGCATCACGTATCCATAATGACTTGGACATATAATTAAGTAATAGTAGCTTAAACCAACCAATGCATTGCGTGTTGCCGATATTCCCAACTTATGCGCAACAACAGTGTAACTTCTGGATGGTGCAGTCATGCCAAACTGCTGTTGCTACCCAATACATGAGTTTTTGGAGAGATGATCTCTGTTCAACCGAGATGATTCTCCCCTCCAGAGACCTCGGTGGGGGACGTGACTGACCTGGCAGAGCTGTCAAATCTGTCAGGTCAGTTGCACCTAAAACAGCTGATGTGACACATCAGGAACATCAGATAACAGTTGTCACAACCTGGCTCAAAGGCACACAACTAATGGCAATAAAAATGTTTATTTTCAATAAAGTGAAAAAATAAAGCAAGATAATGCATAGTGTGCTTTTGCTGGGAGGCGCAGCCAACAATAAACAGCTGCGCTTTGTGCTTCAGGTGATCAACTGATTGAATCCTCCTCCTCCGGTGTTCTGACATTTTGCAGTATCTATCAGAAAAACACAGGACAGATGATCATAAAGACTTCAGTTAAATATAAAAAAACCCCGATAGGTCCCATGTGTTTAGTTTTGTGTGTGTGTGTGTGTGTGTGTGTGTGTGTGTGTGTGTGTGTGTGTGTGTGTGTGTGTGTGTGTGTGTGATCTCTGTACGGGTTTTTCCTGTGAACCACCTGTTATGTATGGAAATACCTGGGTGAAGGATGCGGTAGGATGATGGTTGGCGAAAACAGCTTTATTAAATGAACTACGTACAAGACAGCACATAGTATGCAGCAGGATCATCTGCAAAGAGGCCCTAAGAGGGACGTCCTCCAGTATTTATAGGGTGGTGCAGTGGCAGGAGAGAAAGTGCTTGCTGCTACACTGCACTTCACAGTAAAGTGCCAAATCACATCACAACATTCTCTACCCCCCTTAGAAAAGTCCAAAACCATGCACACAATTGAAAACCTCCCCAACTTTAGGATCCATATCATGCACTAACATAATGAAAAACAATGTAATAAAATGGCCTAACACATCCACACAACAAAACCTAAAATATGGTTGATGGGTGGACTACCGTGCAGCCCGCACGGCGCAGTGGATTATTCTGCCACAGGTAAACTTAAAGAGTCTTTATTTCGAACGAAAAAAAATATCTGCCATGCTCCGAAACTAAACAAAATAACACAAAAGCACAAATATATACGTATATATCATCATCATCATGATAGCAGTCTGTCAGGGGCGACAATGACTGTTTCATTTAGGTCTGATCAGACCCTCCAGGATTTTGCGATGTTGCGATCGCGTCAATTCACTCAAAATCAGCCAATCAGCACAACTATTGCGCGACCTTGCAACTTTATCCAATCACCGCAACTTTTCTGCAATTTTGGCCAATCCTCATCAGCTTAAGATAAGATAAGATAAGATAAGATAAGCCTTTATTAGTCCCACAATATGGAAATTCCAGGATTGCAACAGCACAGGGATAGCAACACTCAGAGCAATAATTAAGAAGATACGGCAGATATAAATAAGAGCAGTGAATATACATATACATACCCATAAATATATAAATATATATACAAAGTGTGGAGCATTATAGCAAGATGGAATAAACAGCATAACCGTCTCCGTAGCGACCGATACTGTCCTAGATGTATATACTGGAGGGGACCATTGTGTAAGTCTATTGCGTCTTTTGCATTCAATACTATTAGGCCGTCAAGTTTTTTTTGCTATCTCTGCGAGCAGCCCTGCTTAGGTTATACAGTCTGACAGCTGTAGGTAGGAAGGACCTGCGAAACCTCTCGGTTGCGCACCTAGGATGATGTAGTCTGCTGCTAAATGAGCTCCTCAGTGCGTTCAGTATGTCCTGCATAGGGTGGGACTCGGACTCCAGCAGAGATGACAGTTTAGCCACCATCCTATTCTCTCCTATCTCCTCCACTGGGTCAGGGCGCTGCCCCAGGGCAGAGCTAGCTTTCTTGATCAGTTTGTTCAGTCTCTTCCTATCGGTTCCTGTAATGCCACTGCCCCAGCAGACCACTCCAAAAGTGATGGCTGATGCCACCACCGTGTCAACTTCCGTCAATTTCACCAATCAAATTTCAGCTGAATGGCGCTGAAACGCTCAGTCTAACCAATCAAATGCATCGCTACATCGCGTTCAATTCTGTATTTACAGTAAGTATTAACGGAATGCTTCAGCAAAAAAACAGTGTGATTAAAAAAAACACTCACCCGTGAGGTTTTCAACACCGTCCCTTCCTCCATGACCCCCAGCCTGCTGGTGGATGTCGTGGTCCTGACCGCATGTACAAAGTGCTGGGTTTATGTTGAAAAACGTCCACCTGCCCCAAAAGCACCCCGTTGCGGGAGCGCACATGACAAGAGACTCCATAAAATCACAAACAAACGAGCAAGTCTAACATTGCAGCCAGTGTTTGATCATTTCATACATTTTTAGAGGTAAAATCATTACTACATCTTGTCAATGAGCTTTAAAACTGTGAATCTCTGGTTTGAACACGGAAAAACGCCCTCACCCCCCACCACTCCCCCCATAAATGGAAGATGTGTGTCTGATGAGACGTGCGTGCGTGCGTGCGTGCGTGCGTGCGTGTGTGTGTGTGTGCGCGCATGCGCGCGTGAAGACATGCAGCAGATAGACAGACAGGTAGGAGTTAGGCATAGGAATATTGTCTGCATTTTTTTTGTTGGAAAAACACAGACTCCAATAGACAATACAGACAAATATAATAAATTATTTACTTTTTCCTTTCCGCTCGGTACCAAGTGGTTGGGGATTGTAGGGAGTTTTCAAATGAAGGTGCTGCAAAAAATTTCCACAGCTCTACTCTTTAACATGCATTCAATGCAATTTAGCTGTTGTAATGGATGTTGTGTTAAAGTCTGTACTGGCTGTTGCACAAAAGAGTTTTTCTGTATAGCAGACATTTCTGCTTAATTTACAGATCACTGTAATAGGAAATTGTAGGATCATATATATATATATATATGATCATCATATATATATATATATATATGATGTGTATATATATATATATATATATAGTATAGCGGTACCCTAGGCTGTAGAGGGGTGACGGGTGACGCCCCTCTTCTGGGAGGTGGCGTCACCTGGAGTATATAAGCCGGCTGCAGGAGACACACAGTCTCTTCGCTGTGGCTCCTTTACTTGTGGTAGGGACTCCTGAGTGTACATAGTTCTTGTTATAATAAACTTTTAAAATGTCACCTTTCCTCCTCATTATTTGGACACATCAGAAATGTTTGACAATCCTTTGCTTTTCTTGTATTGTTATATAGAATATCACTGTAGTAAGCTGGAAAAAAAACATCTGCTTTAAAATTTGTAATTCTTCTCACAACTTTTAGTGCAAAAGAAACTCAACGAACATCGCAACTTTTATCGCAACTTTTAAAAAAAGCTCCCGCAAACTCAGGCTTTTTGGGCCGGAACAATCATTAAAACATCCTGCAAAATCCTGGAGGGACTGATATACTATATATAACCCCATAACATAACATGCATGCACAACACAAAAACTATAAATAAAGTGCTACCGCATAGTCAATTAGGTGGAAAAACTGGAACCTGCATGGGGAGTCCAGGGCAGCCCCTCAGCAGGCGCGCCCCAAGAGACCACAGACCCCCGGAGCGATGTCCAGTCATCTGGATGGCAGTGTCATGGTCTGAGTGCCGATATCGTCCGCGCTCGGGTCATGCAGTATTTTTCCTCCAGTTCGGTAGCAGTTTTTCTTATGGCCTTTCCGGGCTCTTATTTTGACAGCGTCTCGTTGGGGCTTCCGGCTGTCAGAGCAGAGTTCCTCTGTAACAGCTGTTTGCCATTTCAGCTGATGACATCTTCCTCAGCTGATTATTCCTCTTCTCTATTTAAGCGAGCAGCTTAGGTTACTCCGGGCTGCGACCTCGCCTTTTCCAGACTGGTTTCCCTACGCCCGAAGCCAGTTCCTTTCAGCGTTAGGTTCTGCCCTCGCTATCCATATGTAAGTGTTGTGTGTTCTAGCCACAGTCTTTATTTATGTTTTGCCCCACGTGGCTCATTATTTTGTACCTTGTTCCTTCCTCTAATAAATACACAAACTCACTAGTTGCCTATAGCGTCTCATCAGTGGTCCGCCAGGACTGTACCATGACAGTAGGTCGCAGCCAAACGAGACCCTGGTGACTGTGAGTCTGCTTAATTGGGCTTGTAGTTTTCCCCTGTTCTCGTACCAGTGTGCTGGGAGATGACGTCGCTCAAGGGCTACACCATGAGCCTGGGCTACGAGCTGGTGATGGCCCTTATCGAGATCGACAGGATCATTTCCAGCGCTCGCCATTACACAGTCCCCAGCACCTCACGCTGGTACCTGGACCTCGCTGAGGCGACTATTAACCGCCATCCTCGCTACACTGACCACCCTGAAATCACGGCGAGGATGGTGGACATCTCTGCTCACCGGGAGAAGCTCCATGGGCTGGAGGGAAACTCCGGCAGGAAGCCGAAGAGGAGGCATCCTTGCTCCTCACCTCGGGATCCCATTCCTGTCCCTCACCCAGTCCAGGAGTTCGCACCACCCAGGGGTCATCCCCAGCGGAGAGAGACTTCAGTCGGGATTCCCTCGGTGGATTTACAGCGGACAGCTATTACCATCCAGGACCGAGAGGCTGCAGCTCACTCTGCCTCCCATCCAACCCAGATAATGAAGCATGTGACGGCGGCGGTCAGGCTGGTGGAGAGAAATCCGTAACTTTATGATTACCCCGAATACGTTGACCTGCTCGCCTCTGTTTCTGCGCAGGAGTGGCATTTCCCAGATCTCACCTTTGCCTCGCCCTCTGCTGGTAAACATCGTCTCCATGCTAATTGCAAGCCTCAGCGAGAACCCTGTCCGGATCCAGTTCTGGGTAGCCGCACGAACTCTGTCTCCCAGCCAGCTGCAGCCTTTGTGTCTCGTCAGAGGGGTAAGACAGCCACCGCCACCTCTGGGTTGCATGTGCCTCGTCCCCGGCCCGCCTCGACTGTTCCTCCCTCCTCCTCGACGCTCTATCCAGCTGCTGAGAATGCCACGAGTCCTGCTCCGGCTGTGCCCTTCATTGATCCGGTGCGAGTGGCTCCTCCTCGTCTTCCCGGGGGGGCCTCCATCGCCATCCAAAGGGGAAGGGAGAAGACGAAGCCCACCGCCGCATCTTCCATCAGCCCTCAGTGGATCAGGCAAGTGTCTTTTCATTCTTTTCCTTCACTGGGTGAATTGCCTTGTTTGATCCCTGGGGGTGGAGTCCGGGGTTCTCAGTCCCCCGAGCTTCCTCCACCTGCTGCAATTATTAATTGTGAACCTGCTACCTGTGTGTCTCCTTCCCCTGAGCGTTCCCCGGTGCCAGGACTACACCGCCGGACGAGGAAGGAGCCTGCGGCCCTGGAGTGCCTAGTTCCAGCCCCTCAGCCACGTCATGGGCAGAGGAGGAGGGCGGACTGCCAATTGGAGTCTGCGCCAATGACTAAGCATCCCCGGGTCTCCATGGAGGAGCGGTTTGACCCAGCAGGTCAAGGATCCCCTGCCACCATGCCGTTCCGGTTTTCGGTGTGGACGTTAGTGTCAGGCGATCCCCAGACTGAGGACACCATCATGCCAGCTGCGGAGCCCACCGTAGTCGAGTGGGAACCAGAAGTGGACCTTCAGTGCGCTGAACCCGGATCGTCGAAGTCCTGGGCTGCAATGGAGCCTGAGATAAGGCAAGTGCTCTATTTTGTCTTCCTTTCTTCTATTCTGGAGCATTTTTGCCTTTCTCTCGGGGAGACGAGCTGGGCGCAGCCATCTGCTGCGTCCGAGCTTGTCTCGCTGGGCTTTGCCACTGCCGGTGATTGTGATCCCGGTTCTCTGTTCTCCTCTGTACCTTCTCCCAGGGTCACCGGTGACAAGCCTGCTCCGGTCATCGCCTTGGAGGTTCTGGGTTCGGGTCTAAGGGTCATCCCTGGTGCTGCGCCGGCCCAGTCGGAGTCCGTCGGGGGTAGTGTTCCGGCCCAGTCGGGGTCCGACGTGGGTGCAACGCAGACCCAATCGGGGTCCATCATGGATGCTGTTCTGGCCCAGTCGGGGTCCATCGTGGGTGCAGCATGCTCCCACTTGGGATCCAGCGAGAGCACAATGCCAGTCCATGTGGGGTTTGGAGAAGAAGCTGCAGATCCTCCGCCGATCGATGCCGGACTGGCCCCTCATCGTTTCTCCGATGCCTTTTTCCCTCCACCTGGTGCCATTGGGATTTCCCTTATCCGATGCGGCTCTCCCTCGCTATCCCTCTCAATAGAGAGGCCGCCTCCGAGTTCTCCCCTGCGGTCCTGGTGGCTGGATGACGCGGGTCGGCCACCTGGGAAACTGCTTCGCCCGTTTGGCGTTCTGGGTCAGCCACCCGACAAATTGGACTTTTTGTTCAGCGACCTGGTCCGGCCGCCAGAGGTACTGGTTCTCCGGGCCTGGGACTGGGGTAGACCGCCCAAACTCATTCTTCTTCCCCTGCTAGCGATCTGGACGCTGGACGCAGGTAGACCACCAGAACTAATTTTTTCTTGTTTTCTTTGTGCTCTGCCTGCTGTCATCCCTGTAGTTTTTTTTTTTTTCCCTTCCCTGTAGTTCTGGGATGACCTTGTGTTTTGTGACTGTGAACTATATTATACTGTGTATTTCACCGCTCTTTAGGGTGTTTTTTCATTTCCCCTGTGTCTTGTATTATTAGGGTACGTTGCATTTTGGTACGTGCCTGTATTTCAGTTTCTCCCTCCTCTGTTGTTTGAGAGGCTCTTTTTGTTACTTATGCCTGTATTTATTGAACTATCTGTATTTTGCCGCTGTTTAACGTGTTGTTTTTTTTTCCTTCCTCTGTTGGGAGACGCTCTGTGGTTGCCTTTTTTCTTGTGCCTGTGTATCATGGCCTTAGGCATAGTATCTGTTTTTTGCATCCATTGTTCTGTTTCTGTATTTTCACCTGTGCTTTATGGAGTATGTTTGTGGTTCTGTTTTTTTTTTTTTTTTTTTCCATGCTCTGTTGCACCATGTTATTTGTTTTAGTTTTGGCCCTTGTCATTTTTTCACGTTTGTTTTTTTTTTTTTTTTTTGACTCTTGCCTTCCTGGCCTTTCTTTATCCCTTTCCTCCCGCCCTGGGGGGGGGGGGGGGGTGGCATTGTAGCCTTCCGGATGGGGGGAGGGTTGGATGTTACGTCACGCCCAGAGTGCGTCTGATGTCTGATGTCTGATGACATCTTCATCAGCTGATTATTCCTCTTCCCTATTTAAGGGAGCAACTTAGGTTACTCCGGGCAGCAACCTCACCTTTTCCAGACTGGTTTCCCTACGCCCGAAGCCAGTTCCTTTCAGCGTTAGGTTCCGCCCTCGCTATCCATCCTAGCGGTTGCCCCGGCCTTGGATGCGCTCTGCAGAGCGTGCCCAAATGCCAAGTCACGTTTCGTTACCTTGTATTCATACATGTGTAATGACAATAAAGTTGAATCTCATCTCATCATCTCAAGTGGTGTATCCTCATCTCCCGTCAGTCTCCCTAGTTCTCTGTTTATCGTTGGTGTGTTCTAGTCACAGTCTTTATTTGTGTTTTGTCCCACGTGGCTCATTATTTTGTACCTTGTTCCTTCCTTTAATAAATACGCAAACTCACTGGTTGCCTAAAGTGTCTCATTAGTGGTCCGCCAGGACCGCACCATGACAGGCAGAGCCTGGATCCTGCACCGCCATCACCGACTCCCCTCCAGCCTCGCCACTTGGAGCGTCTTCCTGGACACACTGAGGTTGATTGGCGTGCCTCATCGAGCTGTCAGACAACCTGAAGCACACTGCGCCTGTCATGAACTTGGGTTTGGTGGTCCCAAACCCAGTTCTGACACTGTGGCTATTTCGTCTCTATACATTGTTTATTTTTCATCAGGCGCTTCAGGGAGCCCTTTGATCCTCCGCTCCCTGACAGCTCGGCCATGCCCCCTCCTCCTGTTAGTGTCACCAGCTGTTCCTCATTACGCACACACACACACGCCTCCATTCATCCCCATTCACATGCTCTAACACTCACTCCCGCACACCTGTTTTCTATTCTTTCCAGCCCACGCACATTCACACCGGCGGTTTCTTTCCTCATTAGTATTGTCATTACTTAAGCTCTGTTTGAGTGGGAAGAGATAGCCGGATCAATGCGCTTTGTACACAGTCGCTGTTCCCCTCTGTGTATGCTATCTTCCACTCCCTACGTATACTTTCAGCCTGACTGTTTAAGTCTTCTCTAGCATCACCTGATGCCCGTTCGTTGCCTGACGTTGGTGGTTGTTCCTGTTTGCCTGCTCACACCGGACAGCACGGACAGCCTCAGACCGCTCCAGCCCGTAAGTTTACGTTTGCCTTTCTCCTTGTGCTGTTCAGCTGTTCTGCGGCACTAGGCATTTCCTCCCTCGGGCTGTTGAGTGTCTCAGAGGCATCCCTGCTCTCCTGGTGCCCTCCATGACTGTACTCATCCTTCTGTTGATCCCGTAACTGTTTGCTGGACTGAATCTGTAATTTTTTGTTCAATAAAGTGCACACTACTACTTTTGCATGTGGGTTTTGATACCTTCCTCCATGCGCTGTGTAATGGCACACGGATGTCCTTCATCCCAAACCCGCACCAAGTCCATAACCCGGAGTGGAATTTCACTCGGCCCAATGTGTTGCTGCTGAGCATGCGGTAACTCCATGGTTGATGGTCTGGCCCCATCCTCTTCTATAAATGTTGTAGTATTCACCATTGTAGCTGCAGACCCCCCAGTCAACCGTGGCCAAGTACCGGAAGCATCTGGGGCTAGCATGGTGTCACTCATCAGCATGGGTACTGACCCTGGGTGAAAATTGGTCGACTTGACCTCCGTGGCGTCCGTTAGCTCTTCGTACTGTTCGCTCCCAGTGTCCGTCGGGGGTGAGTGGGGTGATTTTTTCAGTGGGTTCCCCAGGTAAAACAAAAGGCACACCCTGGTGTAATGATTCCAGCGTCCATATCTACCACAACATTTTCCTCTAGCCGGGCATTTCTTAGCTTTATGGCGGTGCGTTGTGGACCTACAACCCTTGCAAAGGGGTTTTCCCGGGTCAGACCTTTGGCTGGCAGCTTTGACTTCCCAAAAATCTTCGTCCGAGCTATCCTCGCTATCAGGGTCCGCAACATTAGCTGAGGCAAGCAGCTCCAGCTGTTTTTGCGGCTGGCGCCAATTTAGTTCCACAACTAGCTTAACAGCGGCTTCCCACCAGAGAGCAAGCTCCATTGCTTTAGCTAACGTTAAGTCATTAGGCACCATTAATAGCCTAGCACGCAGCTTAGCATTACACCTGTGTTCTGCTAGCTGATCACGTACCATTTCATCTTCAAGCATTCCAAAACAACACTCGTTGGCGAGCTGCTTCAAGTCAATGACATATTGGCAGATAGGCTCACCTACCCACTGATATTGCTGCTGCCGAAAACAAATCCTCTGGACAGTCACGTTGTCTGGGACGGAGAAACGTCACGAGTCTGGCATGCTGAGCATCCGCAGGACCTTCCGGCCCTCCATACCCAGGTTGTTAATGAGAAGTGCCCGCTCTCTCACCTTATCGAGTTCCCAGAGGCCCAGCACCGGAACATATGTCTGCTAGGCCTCCCACCAATGTGGCCACAAAACCTGTGGTTCGCCCGGAAGCTCAAGAAAAGGACGAAGCAGGGTGATTCAATTTTCAATTCAATTCAATTTTATTTATATAGCACCAAATCACAACACAAGTAATCTCAAGGCACTTTACAGAAAAGAGTGGGTTTAGGCCACGCTCTCAAATTTATAGAACACAGCAGAGACCCCTAAGAGAAAGCACTGCAGCAACACAGGTGAGGAAAATCTTCCCTTTAATGGGCAGAAACCTCGAGCAGAACCATAGCTTATAGAGGACGGCCATCCGCCTCGACCGGCCGGGTTGAAAAAAAGAGATAAAAAGTAGGAGGCCTGGCAGTAGCTACATTCAAAACAAACATAACAAATACAATATTCAATATTCAAAGCCAGACATTCCAGTATTAAGCCTGGTTGGGCTGCACATGCGAGTGAAGGCCTGGCAGCGGCAACATTTTTATCTATAGGCCTTACCAAAGAGAAAAGATTTCAACTTACTTTTGAATAAAGAGAGAGTGTCTACCCCCGAACTGAACTGGGAAGATGGTTCCACAGGAGGGGAGCTTGATAACTGAAAGCTCTACCTCCCAATCTACTTCTGGAGACTTTGAGGACCACCAGTAGTGTGGATTTTTGGGACTGCAGAGCTCTGGTTGAATGATAGGGAACTATGAGTTCTTGCAGATAAGGAGCCATACCATCAATGGCTTTATAAGTTAGGAGTAATATCTTGAATTCAATTCTATATTTTATTGGGAGCCAATGTAAAGAAGCTAAAACTGGGGGAGTGTGATCTCTTCTCCCTGCTCTCATTAGGATATGTGCAGCTGCATTCTGAATGAGTTGGAGAAACTTTATGGACTTATTAGGACAACCTGATAAAAGTGAATTACAATAGTCTAACCTAGAGGTCTCTGTGTTGGCCCTCTGTCCAGGGTGTACCCTGCCTCTCGCCCAAAGATGCTGGGATAGGCTCCAGCCCCCCCGCGACCCGAAAAGGATTAAGCGGCAGAAGATGACTGAATGAATGATTACCTAGAGGTGATAAAGGCATGTACAAGTTTCTCTGCATCTTTATGAGACAGGATGGACCTAATTTTGGAAATATTACGCAGATGGAAGAAGACAGTCTTAATGGTTTGCTGTATATGAGAGTTGAAAGACATATCTTGGTCAAAGACAACTCCAAAATTCCTAACAGAAAATGTAGAAGCCAGTACAATGCCATCTAGTGTAGTTATCTTACTAGGAAGAATACTTCTAGCATGTTTGGGGCCAAGAACAAACACTCACGGCGTTTAATAGAGGGACTTACAAAAGGTAAGTCAGAGATATTTAGCGACCCACAGAGAGCCTGTTCAGCATCTAATCCTAACTAATCCTAATACTAACCCTAGTGGGGTTGATTTTGTCCATTTTGAAACAAACTGCAATCTATTGGCTAAAAAGTAACTAAAAAAATTTGGTAAATCTAAGCCTCCGCACTCTTTCACTTTTTGGAGGGTTTTTAAACTAATCCGTGATGGTTTATCTTTCCATAAAAAATTACTTATATTTGAGTCTAGAGACTTAAACCAGGCCATTGATGGTTGGGTAGGGATCACTGAGAACAAATAATTAATTTTAGGAAGGACCATCATTTTAATGGTTGCGACTCTTCCCATTAATGATAAAGGTAGTGTCCTCCAGTGCGTAAGATCGTCTTGTATCTTTTTTAAAAGGGGGATATGATTTAGTCGCAATAACTCTGAGAGCCTGGGGGAAATATCTATTCCTAAATATTTAACATTCACTGATTGTATTGGAATAGTAGATGTATTTGGGAAATTGCAATTTATGGGTAAAGCTATTGATTTTACCCAGTTAATAGCGTAGTCTGATAATGATGAAAATTTATCAATGAGCGCCACTGTCTGAAGAAGAGATCTTTCTGAGTTCTCAAGGAAAATCAATACATCATCAGCATAAAGACTTATCTTATGTTCCTTTTGTCCAGTTTGAATACCTCTGATATCAACATTTTGTCGTATGGCTGCTGCTAATGGTTCAATAAAGATGGTAAAAAGTGAGGGAGAGAGTGGACACCCCTGCCTAGTACCTCTCTGGAGATTAAAGCTTCGGGAAGTCTGATCATTTGTTCAGACAGACGCAACTGGACATCTATATAGTGTTTTAACCCAGTTTATGAAAGATGAACCAAACCCAAACTTGTTTAACACCATAAAAAGAAATTTCCAGTTAACCTGGTCAAAGGCTTTCTCTGCATCCAGGGACAAGATTGTAGTTTCTACATTATTGATCTTGCAGTAGTCTATTAAATTAAATAGCCTGCGTGTATTATCAGCCGAGTGCCTACCCTTGATAAAAACCTGCTTGATCTGGGTGTATAATAAACGGGATTATCCTTTCCAGTCTTTTGGCGAGAGCTTTGCAAATTATTTTGAGATCGACATTCATAAGCGAGATGGGACGGTAGCTGGATGGAAGCGTAGGTTCTTTTCCAGGTTTAAGGAGCAGGATAATACTAGCCAAATTCATATTCGGAGGAATTACATTATCTTCTTTGATTTGGTTCACCATTTTAAAAAAAGTAGGTGCCATCAAGGGCCAAAATTCCTTATAAAATTCTACTGGAAAACCATCTGGTCCTGGGGCTTTGTTGTTTGGGATGTGCTTAAGTGCCTCCTGGAGTTCAAACACCTGAAGAGGTGCATCCAGAGCCGCAATCTGTTCATTATTTAATTGTGGTAAATTAATATTGTCCAAAAATGTATTTATCTCTGAGTCTGATGGGTTAACCTGTGATGAGTAGAGATTTTCATAAAACTTTCTGAAGGAGTTATTTATTTCTTCAGGCACATGGGTAATATTTCCAGTCATATCCTTGATAGAATGGATAGTTGTTTTTTCTTTATTCAATCTAAGCTGGTTCGCAAGATATCACCCCGATTTATTACTGTGTTCAAAGGTCTCAAGACGCAGTCTTTGTATTAAAAACTGTGCTCTTTTGTTTGTAATTTCTTTTAATTCCAGCTTTAATTTTCTCAAATCGTTAAGTGCCTGTTCCTGTGGGGAAATGGCACAGGTTGTCTCCAGTGATTTAATCTTCTGTTCTAAATCCAGTATCAGTGCTTTTTCTTTTTTATTCTTGTGTGAACAGTAAGAGATTATTTTACCTCGCATGACCACTTTTGCTGCTTCCCAAAGAACACCTGGGGATACTCCTGGCACATCATTATATTCCAGATATGATTCCCACTCTTTAATAAAATAGTTAATAAAGTCTTCATCTTTCAGTAGTGATATATTAAATTTCCAGCTCCTAGTTTCCCTTGTAGCTTCCCTATTTACTAGTGTAAGAGAAACTGGATGGTGATCGCTAATAGCTTGATTTGAACATATTTCAGTGTCTATGATGTCCCTCACAATAGAGTTACTGGCTAAGAAGAAATCTAGATGCGAATATGAACTATGAACTGATGAAAAAAAAGTATATTCCCGAAGAGTTGGGTGAAGAGATCGCCATTCATCGCAAAGACCAAAATCATTCATGTACTGTTTGAGAATGTCAGTAGCCAGCCATTTTTGGTAAATCCCCGATGTACTGAGCCTGTTGATTGCAGGGTTTAATACCAAGTTGAAGTCCCCTCCTATTATAAGTGTGGTGTCCAAGTGCTCAGAAAGAGAAGTGAAAAAGTGTGAAAAAAGGATGGGTCATCAACATTTGGACCATAAACGCTTGCAATACATAGATCCAAATTTTGGACTGAAATTTTTAGTATAATAAATCTACCTTCTGGATCTATTATGGTGTTATTCATAACAAAGTGTATTCTTCTATTTATCAGTATAGCTACCCCCCTTTGCTTAGAATTAAAGCCGGCTGAGTACATATGGGGGAATTCCGGGGAGGTGAGCGCATCTACAGACGACTTAGAGACATGTGTCTCCTGCAATAAAACAAAGTCTGCCTGTAGATCGTTCAATCGATTAAAAACTTTTAGCCTCTTCTCCCCGTTTCCAATTCCACGTATGTTCCACGTGACAAACTTAAATGTAGACATGTTTTCACTAACTGGTTGTGTACTAAATGTGTAAACTAAATGTGCCTATGTGATATGTCTGTAATGTATGCATATATATGTATATATAGTATGTTGTGTGTATACACCTATGCATATATAATTGGGTGTGCGCGCATGATGTCTCTGTGCCATTTGCCTGCAATTGCAGGCAAATGGGGTACATTGTCCTCTCGGCGCCACACCAGTCGGCTGCCTTTTGCAACAGCGGCTCGATTCCGAGTTTTTTTTTTCCCTTCCTCTCTCTTTTGATCACTTTTTTTTTTTTCACCCCACTTATATCACGGACACACAGATCGTCCCAAATGTCTCCTGAGCCGGTGGACGGAGCCACTGTTTATAGCAGGATACGATACAACAGGGAAGAGCTGCTAGCATTTAACCGCCACCCGGTCCCACTGGTAAAACTCGACATACCGAGAGAATTGAGGCGAAAACGCCGCGGCTGCCGGGCTGGAGTAAGGCGGAGGACAAAAAATATAAGGTACAGACCCTCCCTTCCATCTGTTGTCGTGGGAAATGTACGGTCGATACTGGGAAAGTTAGATGAGCTAGCGGCTATCTCCCGTTATGATAGCACTTACCGGGAGTGCTCTCTCCTTTTGTTTACTGAGACGTGGCTAACTGAACTAGCAGCAGATGCTAACATTGAGCTGGAGGGTTTTCACATGATACGAGCTGACCGAACACCAGAGAGTGGCAAAACTAGGGGCGGTGGAGTGATAATGTATGTTAACAACAACTGGTGTAGACCGGGACATATCACTGTTAAACAACGACACTGCAGCAAAGACATTGAGTTGCCTGCTGTTAGCATGAGGCCTACATATCTCCCGAGAGAACACTCACACGTGATCTGCATTGTTGTTTATGCAAATCCGACGGCGAACGCTGGGACAGCGCGTGACGTCATCCATTCAGTAACCAGCAGGCTGCAGACAGAACACCCAGATGCTCTTCTCCTCATCTCAGGCGATTTCAACCACGTTTCACTGTCTCCCATTCTGCCCACTTTCACCCAGTATGTCACATGCCACACTAGAGACAATAAAACACTGGATTTGTTCTACGCAAACACTAAGGAGGCGTACACCTCATCACAACTCCCCCCACTTGGGAGATCGGATTACAACTTGGTTCATCTCCGACCGGTGTACAAACCCCTAGTGCACAGACAACCTCCGGCCATGCACACTGTGGAGTTATGGTCTGAGGAGACAATGGACACTCTAAAGGACTGTTTTGAAGCCACTGCCTGGAAGCAGCTCTGCGATCCACATGGTGAGGACATCGATGGCCTCATTCACACCTTCACGGGCTACCTCAGCTTCTGTGTGGACAAATCCGTTCCCACCAAGACCATACGGCGTCACTCAAACAACAAACCCTGGATCAACCCTGAGATAAAAACACTTCTGAGAGAGAAGAAGAGGATCTTCAGGTCGGGGAACAGGGAGATGCTGAAGTCCGTACAGAGGGAGCTGAGGAGAAAGATCAGAGAAGGCAAGGACAGCTTCAGGAAGAAGATGGAGGACAAGCTGCAACAGAGTGACATCAGCGGGGTCTGGAGAAACCTCATAACCATCTCGGGGCTCCAGAATACCTCCCCCCAGGCCACGGGGGGCAGGGAGTGGGCGAACAACCTGAATCTGTTTTTCAATAGATTTGACCAACCGCCCTCCCCCCTGTCTGCACAACAACCACTGCTGCCTCTAAGAAATCAAGTCCTGCTACCCACTCCCCACTCCACCGACACCCCCCCCACTCCCAACACACAGCCCCCCATCCTGACCCTGACCAAGACCCAGGTGAGGACGGAGCTGAGGAAGATCAAGGCGAGGAAGGCGTCGGGACCGGACGGCATCAGCGCAAAGCTCCTCAAGTCCTGTGCAGACCAGCTGTGTGGGATTGTGACGTATATCTTCAACATGAGCCTGAAACCGGGGAGGGTACCACAGCTGTGGAAAACATCTTGTGTGGTACCTGTACCAAAAACTTCCCACCCCAAAGACCTGAACAGCTTCAGACCGGTGGCCTTGACGTCCCACTTGATGAAGACCCTGGAGAGACTGCTCCTTGCTCATCTCCGCCCCCTGGTGGAACCAGCGATGGATCCACTCCAGTTCGCCTACCAGCATGGCATTGGGGTGGAGGATGCGGTGATCTTCCTCCTTCACCGTTCTCTGTCCCACCTGGAGAAGCCCGGGAATATGGTGAGGATCATGTTCTTTGACTTCTCCAGTGCTTTCAACACCATCCAACCGATGATCCTGAAGGACAAGCTGCTGCGCGCAGGGGTGGACCAGCACCTGTCATCATGGATCCTGGACTACCTCACGAACCGGCCTCAGTTTGTGAGAACCTGGGACTGTGTTTCCGACACGATCATCAGTAGCACGGGGGCCCCCCAGGGAACGGTGCTGGCTCCCTTCCTGTTCACTCTTTACACTGCGGACTTCTCACACAACACAACACATTGCCATCTACAGAAGTTCTCTGATGACTCTGCGATCGTTGGTCTCATCTCCAGCGGAGATGAAGCTGAGTACAGAGGGCTTATCCAGGACTTTGTGGACTGGTGCCATCGGAACTGCCTCCAGATCAACGCGAGGAAAACTAAGGAGCTGGTGGTGGACTGCTGCAGGCATGGGCAGCCCCTCACAGCACCAGTAAATATACAGGGAACAGACATCGAGATGGTGACATCCTACAAGTACCTGGGTATTCATCTGAACAATAAACTAGACTGGTCACACAATACTGACGCACTCTACAAGAAGGGACAGCGCAGGCTGTTCCTGCTGAGGAGACTCAGGTCTTTTGGTGTACAAGGGGCGCTGCTGAAGTCATTCTATGACACGGTGGTGGCATCAGCCATCACTTTTGGAGTGGTCTGCTGGGGCAGTGGCATTACTGCAGCCGATAGGAAGAGACTGAACAAACTGATTAAGAAAGCTAGCTCTGTCCTGGGGCAACGCCTTGATCCGATGGAGGAGATAGGAGAGAGAAGGACGGTGGCTAAACTGTCATCTCTGCTGGAGTCCGAGTTCCACCCTATGCAGGACATACTGGATGCACTGAGGAGCTCATTTAGCAGCAGACTACATCATCCCAGGTGCACAACCGAGAGGTTTCGTAGGTCCTTCCTACCAACGGCTGTCAGACTGTACAACCTAAGCAGGGCTGCTCGCAGAGATAGCAAAAAGACGTAACAAACTAATATTTTTTTGAATGCAAAAGATGCAATAGACTTACACAATGGTCCTCTCCGGCATACAACTAGGAACATACCGGTCGCTATGGAGGGTGAGAATATGTATGGGCACATAATCATACCATGTAGGATAACTAAATAGACGGTTATGCTGTTTCATCCCACCTAGCAACAATGCTCTGCACTGTGTGTGTTTATATATTTACATATTTATTCCATCTAGCTACAATGCTCTGCACTGGGTGTGTTTATATTTATATATCTATATATTTATTCCATCTAGCTACAATGCTCAGCACTGGGTGTGTTTATATTTATATATCTATATATTTATTCCATCTAGCTACAATGCTCCGCACTGTGTTTTTATATATCTACATATTAATCCATCTAGCTACATTGCTCCGCACTGTGTGTTTATATACTTGCATATTTATTCCACCTAGCTGCAATGCTCCGTACTGTGGGTGTTTATATATTTACATATTTATTCCATCTAGCTACAATGCTCTGCACTGTGTGTTCATATATTCATATATTTATTCCATCCAGCTACAATGCTCTGCACTGTGTGTCTGTGTGTGTGTGTGTGTGTGTATATATATATTTTATAGTAATATGTACATATGTATATTAGCTGCTCTTGCTTGCTTGTTTTTTTTCTTGCCTTCTGATTGTTGCTCTGAGTGTTGCTATCCCTGTGCTGTTGCAATCCTGGAATTTCCCCGTTGTGGGACTAATAAAGGCTTATCTTACATGTATTTCAAGTTATTTCCTATAAACCAGAAGCATGAGAAAAAACAGACATGAAGGTTAGTAAGTGGTGGAAAAATGCAGACAACATACAACAATGACCTAAAAACTTAAAAAAAAACCCAAAAAAACCTACAACAGACAAACAAACAAACAACAACCTCAACAACAAAGAAATAAACATTTTGACAAATGTTAACAAATTAAACTGAAATCGAGTAAGAGATATTAGTAAGAGATATCGGATAAAACAGATTGTCGCTTAAAACACATGTACTGAGTCTATTTGGATGGATGCCATCTGGCCTCATAAATAATGGGCGGTTCCAAAACAGGTTGAAATTGTCTATAAAACCAATGTTAAAAGTAGGACATGTTGACCACAACCAGGAATTAAGGGAAAGAGTTCTGCTGAAATAATTACAGCCTCGTCTAAAAGGAGCACGTGGTCCAGAGATAAACACACATCTGCCACAGTTCTTAAGAGTGGACAGAAGGCTGCTAAAGTCTCTCTTTAAAATCTCAGACGCTTCATCTGGGATGTTGTTGCATCCAACATGCACAATAAAAGTTTTAGCATGTGGGCATTCATTTAATTGGTCAGGGGTAAGAGCCTCAATGCCGGACATTTTATCCCCAGGAAAAAAATTTGTAACACAGTAAATGCTTCTGACGTTCCTCATAATGGAATCACCAATTACCAGCATCATCTGGAGGGACTTTGTCAGTGGTTTCTGTAGTGGTAAATAGTTTTGCCGCTGTTGTTGCTGCTGAGGTGCTGGGATGCCAGTGCGGGGGTGACGCGGGGGGTTGCGTTCTCTTCTTTTTGGAGCTGGTGTAAAGTTCGGCACACCTAGGGTAGTTTTAATCCGGGGCTTGTGGGTTTGGGCCTCTGCTGAAGGAAAAGGGGTGGCCATGGGGGAAAGATCAGCATCCAGGTGGGGGAAATCTTCCAAGGAAAAGATGTCAAATTTGTTTTCCAATGAGAGGGGAAGGAAGGAGGCACGGTTGTGCCTGGTCGATCCCCAACGTTTGCTGTTTGACCCGACCATGGTCCAGGGCTAAGAAGAACCACCCGGGGCTTTAGGTTTAGCTCTGAGCTGAAGCCAGTGTTTAGTGCTACAATCCTGGACAGCTGAGGTGACCGGAGTAGGGGTGGAGGTGGATGGTGATATGCTAATTTCACCCAGGTAGGTAGCTGTCTCTGCTAGCTGCAAATCCGTGGCTGGCGCCGATGTTCGACCAAAAATGATCATGTCCAGATGATTTTCAGCCTCCTGAATCTTATAGAGGTTAGAAAGTCTCATGTCCAACTCAGAAACCTTCTTAGAGAGGGAAACACAGCTGTCACAGGTCGGAGAGGGAGCCATGGCTTTCCAGGCCAGGGGTGGCTAACCAAAACAAACAGGTTAACCTAGCCCGGTTTGTTGACCAAGAAAAATCAACAGGCAAGAATCCTGGGTCCAGTAAAATTATAAGTGGGAAAAAATCATCAAGAATGATGATGCAGAAATTCCAACTGTTTGACAGCGTCTAGCAGAGTCTGACAGCACCTGACCTCAGGCACTAAGTCAGAGGAACAGAGGTACAAGTGCTGCTCATCACTTGCATGCCTCCATGAATTAATCCTCCATCGCCAAATGTTATGTATGGAAATACCTGGGTGAAGGATGAGACAGGATGATGGTTGGCGAACACAGCTTTATTAAATGAACTATGTACAAGACAGCACACAGTATGCACCAGTAGGATCATCCAGCAAAGAGGCCCTAAGATGGACCTCCTCCAGTATTTATAGGACGGTGCAGTGGCATAACAGGAAGTGCCCACCACTACACCGCACTTCACAGTAAGGTACCGAATCACAATACAACACCACCGCTGCAAATATGCCATCTGCTGCGCGAATGCGGAACGTTATCAGCCATGTGCTGGGTATGCTGGAAAATTTTCAGCATGCTGAAAATTAATTTTCAGAGGAGCTCGGCAAACAATATCTTAGAAAAAACTGAGCCATAATTGATTCACATACCCCAGCGTATTCTCCAAACTTTTCATACGTTTTGCAAGCACTGCCTAAATTGTCTAGGTGTGACAGGACCTTAACCAAGGCAGCAGAGAGGCACCAAAGCATAGCCACCAGCTGGACAAGCAACAGTACTTTTAAACCTCTGGGGAAACAAGAGTGGATTTGCAGCTCAACGAATGAGTGTGGGGAGAAACTGAGCTCTACAATGAAAAAGTAAAGAGTTTTAAAAGTATAATTTTATAGTTAAAGTTATATTTAACATGCTTTGTGTGGATGGCCCTATAGGCTATTTTTATGGTGCTTGGTATGAATGGCACTTAAATCAGATAGATCACCACTGAAGGCCTAGTTGTAAAATATATGGTCTGCCACTGGAAATGATAATTCATAAACATGTTTACATTTCATTATTTAGTAACCTAACTGCATTTAGTACAAAATATCCCTTATAAATATTTTTGCTTACTAGAGGAGCTCAGTATTGTCACCCTGAGGGGAGTAACTGAAACTCAGTATAAAGAGGATGGTTATTGTCCCTAACAATAGACCAAATCTTTATGGAAACAGCACTAACATACAGCTGTTCTGATGATGGTGTGGCCACCCTGTTAGTTTTCCAGACATTTTAACAATTCTGCCCAGTTTTCTTTTGTTTGCCACAGTAATATTACCATGCCAAACTGATATGTTAAACACACACTCTGAATCAGGGCAACATAAACCCTCTGCAGAACATCTGCGCAGACTCTAAAGCCTCTCAATTTTCTGGTCAAAATTAATCTCTGGTTGCATTTCTTATAAATACAACCACCATTCTCTGTGAAATTGAGTTTGTTAAATGAGATTTGGTTCTCAAACATTTTACCTGGTAAAATACAGGTCAAATAAATAAAAAATAAAAACTATCAATATACGTTCCCAAATACTTAAAACAATTTACAGTCTCCACAGGCTGGCTGGAAAGTGACACCTGTGTTGCCAAATTATTCTTACTCAAAATAAGTTCCTTTGTAAAGAGCTCTGTAATATATTAGAGGCACAAATGCAGTTTTGGGTGGTTTCTGTGGGATCTGGGTTTAAATGGCAAGAGTCGGTAGCCCTGTATATGATATTCTACAGCTTTTGTCTGTTCAGGTTCAGGTTCAGGTTACTTTATTTGTACCCGTAGGTAGATTTGTTTTGCAGTCAGGTGACATCCTTTTAGACACATATTTGCAAACCACAATTACATTCAACATGAACACAAACACAAGCACACATGAAGCTGACTATAGACAAGATAAAAGTACTCAAGGCTCCACCAATCAGGACATAAGAAGATAAGAAAAGCGATAAGAGAGAAGGGTCATATTTAAAAAGTTAAAAACTAAGTCAAAAGAGATTAAAAATTCAATAAAAGTCTAAAACCCAATAAAAGATTTAAAACCCAAATAAAAAAACCTACAAAAATAAATAAATATAAAATAAAATTCATAAATGGATAGCTAAATTATGTGCAATATATTGCTACATCTTGTTCAACTCTTTGACAGCAGCAGGAACAAAGCTGTTTTTGTAGCGCTGGGTTTTACATTTTGGGACAACAAACCTCCGTCTGGAGGGAAGAAGCTGAAAGTGGCAGTGCAAAGGGTGGGAGTCATCATTTAAAATGGAGGTAGCAATCCTCTGTACCTGTCTGGTAGTACAAGGATGTCCGGCTCAGCTGTGACTCACCAAGCAAACGACTGGACTATCTAACTACCTGGTCTAAGGATTTCCTCTGTTTCAGTTTTATCTGACCAAACCATGACACTAAAGAAAAAGATAAAACAGATTCAATAAAAGCCCGATAAAACATTGTCATTATTGTTCGGTCAATTTGGAAATGTGCTAGTTTACAATGCAAATGTTGCTCACCCTTTTTGCACACCCTTTCACAGTTCTCTTCAAAGTTTAAATTACTATCAATAATCATCCCAAGATATTTGTAAAATTGCAGATATTCAATGGTCTGGCCTTTTAGTACGTGACTTTGTGTCAGGGAGTTTTCCTCCTAAAGTCAATAATCATATCTTTAGATTTTGTCGTATTCAGCTGCAGGTAGGAATCCTCACACCAGTGAACAAAATCATCAACTACTGGGCCGTGGCCACTCTCACCATCCTGAAGGAGACTGACAATAACTGAATCATCAGCATACTTTATAATGTGTCTGTTGTCATGTCTGCTCTGACACATGTTTGTGTACAGGATGAAGAGTAGTGGTGACAACACGCACCCCTGAGGAGAGCCAGTAGAAGAACACTTTGGTCAGACAATGTACTGTTGACCCTTACTCTCTGTGTCCTGTTGGTTAAAAAATCCAGAATCCAACCCACCAGATTATTACTCAAATCAAATTGTTGCAGGAGCCTTTCAACTAAAATACTAGGTTGGATTGTATTAAAAGCAGAAGAAAAGTCCACAAATAAAAGCTTGGCATGGGTCCCATTAAACTCCAGATATTTAAAAAGCATGTTAAGCAGAGTGACAGTGGCATACTTCACTCCTCTATGAGGCTTATAGGCAAACTGCAAAGGATCCAATGCATGCTCAGTCTGCTTTAGGACCTCAAATCTGACCAATTTTTCAAAAATTTTCATTAAAATTGAAGTCAAGGCAACTGGTCTAAAATCATTTACCGTTTTAGGAGAGCTGGATTTTGGAACAGGAACAACCACAGCATCTTTCCAGACCTTAGGCACATGTGTCAGTAAGGACTTATTAAAAATGTAGTGAAACACAGGACTCTGTTCATGTGCACAGGACTTTACCAAATGCCCACATATATTATCAGGGCCCTGACTTTTGTTCACTTTTACAGCACAGGACGACCTTTTAATATCCTGCACCTCAATATTAAAGTGCTGATTGTCTTTGAGTTTCTGTTTCAAATCTTGGCTTTCTGTGCTAAAATCAAAGGAATCAAAACAACCATAAAAACAATTAAGAGCATTAGCCAGCTCTGTGTCTGAATTAAAACCATCTAAAAACACACGATTGCTGCACTCTCTGAAGGCCTGCAATAGTTTTCACACTGGCCCTGGCTGAACCAAGCTTATCTGCTGCCATCTTGCTTTCCAATTCTGATTTATAATTCTGTTTTGCTCTTAAAATTTCGGACTTCAGCTCTTTTGTGGCAACCTGCAGCTCAGAAACAACCTACTTCTACTGCTTTCTTTCCTAGTTATCCTCAAAACACAAACTATTATACATCTACTACATCAAAAAGTATGTCAGTTGTCCCTCATAGCATTTTAATATGCACTTCATTAGAGAATGCATATAAAGGACATTTTTCCTTCTTGGGGGGTAAAGGATTTGAGCTTGATAATTCAACTGGAATAAGCTCAAGCCCTCAAAAGTACTTTGGTATAAGTCAATGAGACACAGCAGTACAAGACACAATCAAAACCTTAACTGCAGCGAGTAAACTGAGAGCAAAATCAATGCTTGAAGTTGAATAATGGTTGTGGATCAACCCTTAAATACAAACAGAAGGTCCGCAGGTGTGTATGTATTTAAAGACTCCTCCAACAGGGTGCCGGACTGACTGGTGTGTTGCCCCCTGAAGAGTGTGGGTCACTCCCGGCTGTTTGGGGTATGAGGGTGGGGGGCGGGCACAGGTCCACTCTCTTGGGGGTGTTGTGAGTGGTCCGAGTTTCTTGGGGTGGGTGGGGCTTTGCCTGGGGGTTTGGGGGTTTCTTGGGCTGGTGGGGCCTTGGGTGCCATGCTCTCTCTGTGCTGAGGTGGCAGGCTGTGGGCCTTGGCCTGCTCTGGGTCTCCTGGGGTCTTCGCCCCACAGCAGGGCCTCCCTCTGCCCTTCCTCCTTGGTCAGGCTCATAGCCTTCTCTTAGGGGTGTGGCTTTGGTCATTCGTGCTCTGTGGGGTCTGCAGATTGGAGGTGCTGTCCTACTTGCCTGCACTTCTGGGGTGGGTGTTACCATTTCCTCCTACAGTCATTTTTGAGTATGTTTCTGTTATCTTTCAGCTGCAGATGTTAGGCTTATACTGAGGTCATTATACAGCAAGAGGAGCGCCTAGGAGTGGTGGCTCAGTTGGTAGAGCATCTGCCCCACACCCGGGAGGCAGGGGTTCAAATCCCGGCCGGGTCATGCCGAAGACCATATAAAAGTGGAACTTCCTGCCATCCAGCTTGGTGCTCAGCAATAATGGAATGGAGGAGGGAAATCTGTGGCGGCGCCTTGCATGGCAGCGGCCCTCTGATTCTGCACTGGGGTGTGTGTGATTGACACTGTAGATAGGTAAAGCACAATCTCGTTCTACTGTACATGATTGGATGTACAGTTGAATGACAATAAGGGTGAGTTGATTTATATATAGTGTGTACATCAAATACTGCATGTACAGAGCTCCTTTTGGCAAAGTACTGTAAATGCATTTGGCACAACAAGGAAATTAGACATCTGTTCTGCTTGCCAAGCTGCTGGACAGGACAGGTTAAAAAAAATAGAGTCCTCCAACAAGCAGAACCTATAGGGATGTAAATGATTAACTGACTTTCAACTTTTGGGGGCGGCTGTGGTGCATGTGTAGGGTGACCGACTAGTGATCTAAGGGTGAGGGGTTCGATTCCTGCTCTCTCTGCAGTCTGCATGTCGAAATGTCCTTGAGCAAGACACTGAACCCCCAGTTGCTCCTGGTGGGTCAGGCCAGCGCCTGTGCATAGCAGTTTCACCACCATCAGTGTGTGAATGTGTGTGTGAATGGGTGATTCAGATTCTCAGGAAAACTCTAATAAATTAAAATAAAATTATAAATTAATCATCAATCGATCAATAAGGTGAATCAACTAATGAATTAATCGTTAACTTACTTCCCTGTACAGTATACTTTTTGACATTAAGTCACCAACAATGACATGAAGTGACATGTTGGAGGGTTACAGTTGCAACGTATGTAAAGCTGACCCTTGGCTTTTCTTAACCTTAGTCTAATTTAACCAAGTGTTTTAAGTGCCTAACCCCAACCATCACCCTAACCATCTAAAAAAGTGGAAGTAAGCTGAAAATGAATAAGTGAAAGTTAACATAGTATGTTATCACAAAATCACATGTTCTCCCTGTGCTCCCACAATCCAAAGACATATACAGGTACATCTCAAAAAATTAGAATATCAGGAAAAAGTTCAATATTTTTTGTCACTCATTTCAGAAAGTGAAACCCATATATTATACAGATTCATTACACAGAGAGTGATATATTTCAAGTGTTTATTTATTCTAATTTTGATGATTATGGCTTACAGCCCATGGAAACCCCAAAATTCAGTTTCTCAAAAAATTAGAACATTGCATAAAATTAATTTTAAAAAATAGTTTTTAATAGAAATGTTGGCCGACTGAAAAGTATGTCCATGTACACACTCAATACTTGGTTGGGGCAAGTTTTGGATTAATTACTGTATCAATGTGGTGTGGCATGGAGGTGATCAGCCTGTGGCACTGCTGAGGTGTTATGAAGGTCCAGGTTGCTTTGATAGTGACCTTCAGCTCATCTGCATTGTTCAGTCTGGTGTCTCTCATCTTCCTCTTGACAATACTTCATAGATTCTCTATGGGGTTTAGGTCAGGAGAGTTTGCTGGCCAGTCAAACGCACACTGATGCCATGGTCATTTAACCAGGTTTTGATACTTTTGGCAGTGTGTGGGGGTGCCAAGTCCTGCTGGAAAGTGAAATCAGCTTCTCCATAAAGCTTGTCAGCAGAGGGAAGCATGAAATGCTGCAAAATTTCCTGGTAGACGACTGCGTTGACTTTGGTCTTGATAAAACACAGTGGACAAACACCAGCAGATGGCATGGTTCCTCAAATCATCACTGCCTGTGGAAACGTCACACTAAACCTCAAGCAACTTAGATTATGTGCCTCTCCACTCTTTCTCCAGACTCTGGGACTTTGACTTCAGAAGGAAATGCAAAATTTACTTTTATCTGAACAGAGGTCATCTGCTGGTGTTTGTCCACTGTGTTTTATCATTCACTTTCCAGCAGGACTTGGCACCCCCACACACTGCCAAAAGTATCAAAACCTGGTTAAATGACCATGGCATCAGTGTGTGTTTGACTGGCCAGCAAACTCTCCTGACCTAAACCCCATAGAGAATCTATGAAGTATTGTCAAGAGGAAGATGAGAGACACCAGACTGAACAATGCAGATGAGCTGAAGGTCACTATCAAAGCAACCTGGACCTTCATGACACCTCAGCAGTGCCACAGGCTGATCACCTGCACACCTTGCCCCATTGATACTGTAATTAATCCAAAAGGAACCCCAACCAAGTACTGAGTGTGTACATGGACATACTTTTCAGTCAGACAACATTTCTATTAAAAAAAAAACAACGATTTTTTAAGATTAATTTTATGTAATATTCAAATTTTTTGAGAAACTGAATTTGGGGTTTTCATGGGCTGTAAGCCATAATCACCAAAATTAAAATAAATAAACACTTGAAATTTATCACTCTGTAATATATGGGTTTCACTTTCTGAAATGAGTGACCAAAAATATTGAACGTTTTCATGATATTCTAATTTTTTGAGATGTATCTGTATACTGACCAAACTCAGGCTTTGAGCATAAGAGACTTGCTAATTTGACTTAAGCAGTTTTGAAATGGGAAAATAGCATTACTTTCTTTTGTGTGGTACATGTAATCATATTCACAATTTGGGAAGATAGTGAATCAACAGAAAGACGAACAAAATCCAAGAAATTCATAAGTAGTTCTTAGATGGCAGTCACAAAATTACTAACTAACTACTAACTAACCTGCACTTATATAGCGCTTTTCTAGTCACAAAGACCACTCAAAGCGCTTTCATTAATACTAACCCTCTATTCTAAGGGCCTATAGGAAACAGATATCTAGGGACAATTTAGAACAGCCAATTAACCTAACATGCATGTTTTTTTTTGGCATGTGGGAGGAAACCGGAGAAATCCCGGAGTAAACCCACGCAACACGGGGAGAACATGCAAACTCCACACAGATCACTGTTGGTCGGGGGCTGGGATCGAACCCACGATCCCCACAATCCCCCCGCCAAGGGTAAACTGTGCTGCCGCAGTGCTAACCACTGCGCCACCGTGCAGCCCAACAGAATTATGAAATTATGAAAAGGGCAGACAAATGAACAAACCAAATCAACAAGAACATTAAAAAAAATATGAGATCAGTTTTCAAGGAGACCTAGTTACACAGAGATGTCAAACAATCCAGCTATGGCTCTTAATATAGGCAAAATATTTCATAAACTCTTTAATCTGAAAGTACATTTTCATTGTGCATTTGGCAGTGTTATAATAAATAAATGGTAAGGATTAGTTAGTTAGATATTACACAAAGTGCTTACATACACATATCTTTTAGCTCCACAAACACACACATACAGCATTTACACATACACATCAGTTACTTACACACACACACACATGCACATGCACACACACAAACTCTACAATGAAGTCTCTGTTTCCTGCTTCCATATATGGGCATGGGGGTCACGTAGGGTTGAAGGGTCCTCAACAGCAGGATGTGGATGCCATAAAGGACTAAAGAGGAGACATTTGGACGCTGAGAGAAGCCATAAAGCCATAAAGGCAGGATGCATCTGGACGCCAAGAGGACCAGTTCATATCAGTTTGGACAAAGACCAGACTTTTGTCGGGGACTCTTGTTGGAAAGTTGCCTGGGAACGCCCAGCAACCAGAAGCTATATGTAGGTGGGGGATTCCTTTGTTCTGGGTCTTTCACCAGAGTAGGCTGCGAAAGACCCACGACCATGTTCTCTGACTCCCTGCATGTTTCAATTAAAAGATAAACTGAGAAATAATATTTCTTCTGTGATTATTGGTTGGTTAACTAAAAAGCTTCTGCTAACTGTCTAATTTTAATTTTTACAGCAGTAACATTATCTTATCCACTTAAGTAGTCCACTCCTAGATGTTTGTGGTGCTAATATACACAATTCACACTCACACACTTCTCATAACAGTAGAGACGCGATCCTGTTGCCTTGTGGAGATGTTGAAGAACTCTCGAG
Source organism: Pholidichthys leucotaenia (assembly GCA_020510985.1). Taxonomy (NCBI): domain Eukaryota; kingdom Metazoa; phylum Chordata; class Actinopteri; order Cichliformes; family Pholidichthyidae; genus Pholidichthys; species Pholidichthys leucotaenia. The sequence continues at coordinate 391,206,532 of CM035844.1, read as the reverse complement.
ATGCATTTACCATACTTCTTGACATGTTTTTTGTTACGCAGGAACCCAATGACCACAGGTTGCAGATAAGGTGCAAAGGTATGTATTTTATTGTACAAAGTATTATGTAGAGCTGACTGGTAGCCCTGTGGGGAGAAGAAAAGAGCAGGGTAAATATCTGAGATAATATGCTGGCAATACTGCAAAATAAACTGAAGCTTACTGGTAATTGTTTGTTGGTTGCAGATGCAGAAGGCTGGAGGTGATGAACCACAGCAGGAAGCTATAGTGGCTGTGCTGTAGAGGTGGAGAGCAACTGCGAGTGGTTCTTGTTGACGGTGAGGATAATGTGCCCAGGCCTGGGGCTTGCTCCTAGGGGGGAAAGGGGACAGTCTTGTAGCAAACTGAATGTATGTATCTTACTTGGTTGTAGGGATTCCAGGGGGAGAAGTCCAGGGTGCGCAGCCAGTGAAGTCCAAAATCCAGGAGGGGAGCTCTGGCGGGGCACACTGAGGATTAGAAGGCAGAGAGATCCAAACAAGCACAGAGGTGAGAGCTTAGGGAGGTCTGGCTTACGTGGGTATCTAAAGGAGAGGTCAGGCAGTGAGGGCAAGCAGGCAGAGTAGGGCGAGTAAGCGTAGAGCACACACACAGGAATTTGCAGGATACAAGGAGCAGGAGCTCTCAAAGGCAAGTTGAAGGTAGCATCGAGACAAACCCACACTGATGAATGCCGGGTCATCTCTTAAATAGGGTGGAGCAGGCCGGCAGAGCAGCTGGAGAACATTAGATGTAATTAAGGCAAAGCGCAGTGTGTGTGTGTGTGTGTGTGTGTGTGTGTGTGTGTGTGTGTGTGTGTGTGTGTGTGTGTGCATGGTCACCGCTGTCATGACAGGGCTCCTCTCTCAAGGAGCGCCTCTTGGCACTCCAGGCTGGTCCGGATGCCGTCAGTGGAAATCGGTGAGCATAACTGGATCCATGATGAAAGAACAAGAGATCCAGGACCACTTCTCAGGACCATAACCCTCCCAGTCCACCAGATATTGGAAACCCCGATCCTTGGGGTGCACATCCATGATTCTGTGCACAGAGTAGACTGGACCTCTGTCGATGACTTGGGGGTGGGCAGAAGAGGGACAAAGGGGGCTGGAGAACAGAGGCTTAATCTTGGAGACATGAAACACAGGATGTGTACGTAGAGAAGAGGGTAACTTAAGGTGGACAGCGGAAGGGTTGATGATGTACGTGATAGGGAAAGGGCCAATAAACCTGGGAGAAAAAGTTTCTTAGAATCAGTTTTGAGGGGAATGTTGTGGGTGGAAAGCCATACCTTTGGTCGACAGTGTACTCAGGGGCCGGGGTCCACAGTCAGTCAGCCACGGCGGAGTTGCGTTCAGCTGTTCTTAGGAGAGCCGCTTTAGTTGTTTTTTCAGATACGACGGCAACAACGAGTGTGCTGCTGAACTGATGGAACAGCTATCTTATCCTTAGTGAGGGGCAAGACAGGGGGGTTGTAGCCTAGCGAGGCCTTGAAGGGGGTGATCCCCGTGGCTGTAGAGGTGGCAGAGTTATGGGCATATTCAATCCAGTACAGGTATCTGCTACAGGTGGCGGGGTGTTGGGATGTAATGCAGCGCAGCGCTGCCTACAGCTCCTGATTGGCTCGCTCTGATTGCCCATTGCTCTGTGGATGAAACCTAGAAGTGACGCTGGCAAATGCACTGAGAATCCTACAAAATGCCTTCCAATCCTGGGATATGAATTGGGGTCCTCTGTCGGACACAATGTCACAGGGCAGCCCGTAGAGGCGGAAGACATGCTTGGTTAGGATGATGGTGTTTTCCTGTAAGGGTGGGAAGCTGAGAACAACATCCACCTCGATGTGAGACCAAGGGTGGCTAGGGATGGGCAAGGGTTGCAGGAGACCAGCTGGCGGTTGGAGGCTTTCTCAGCAGCACAGATGGTGCAGGCCTGGTTGTAATCCCAGCATAGTTACCAAGTCCGCTTATTATAAGCAACTTTGGGCTTGTTTTTTTTTCTAAAGTCACTTGCAAATCTCGTCAGTCACAGGCTGCAGGTTTTTGGGCTTGTTTTTTAACATGTAGTTGCTTATCTGGGCTTGCTTTGTTGTCTGTGTGACAGCTCTCACAGCTCGGTTGCTCAGGATTATAAGCTGTGTCTCCATACCAAGAAGTTCAAAATCTGTTCATTTTTGGGGAAGTTACTGAGGTAAAAGTGGCCGGGCAGGGGCTTCGCTTCTGGCGGCCAATGATTCATCCAGTTTTTCTATAGAGATCAGTGGCCCGCCCGACTCCACTAGGCTCTGTATTTGCTAATGGGGCATGAGATATCCAGTTTTGTTTTTGTTTTGTTTTTTATATACAGGTCAGTGAATATGGGACCTTAAATTTAAAAAAAAAATCTCCATTGAAATGAATGGCAAGAGCAAAATTATCTTTTGATCCCGATCAAATTTTGTCACGAGTTACACATATGATGTTTGTCAATTTAAAAGATAATTTTTCACTTAATTAAAGTTGTTGGCTGTTGCGTCATATTTAGTTTTTGTTTAAAGCACTAACGGACAACAGCTCCCATCATACCACATCACTAAACTGTAATCGTGTTTAGTGTTGTTACTTATGCAAGATGCATGTCTTTTCTTTTGATCAGCGTTTAAAATTTGAAATTTATTCAAAGTTTTTATGTTGACTGTGTTTACTATAAATTTGCTGTTGCTTATGTAGAATGCATATATATTTTCCTTTAATTAGAGTTTATAAAATTCTGTTATTCAGTGCTGACTGTTTTTACGGTCAATTCACTGCAAACAAAAATAAATCTATATATCGATATATGTTATCAAGCAGCCTCTCTTTTACACAGTGTGGTAGGTTGCCTGTTGGGCTTTTTTTGGTCTTGTTTCCATCGAGCTGGTCGCTTGTTTCTCTCATGAAACCTGGCAAAACTGAATCCCAGGCGTCAGTGCTGAGCAAGGGCCACCAGAACGCTTGGTGGAGGTGGTGGATGGTGCGGCCAATTCCTGGGTGGCAGGTGAATTGGGCAGTGTGGACCCAGTGGATGACCTTCCCCCACATTGAATCTGCCCCGGGGGCCTCCTCCCGGGTCAGGTTCTGTCAACTTAGTGGCCCGCACATTCCTCTTGATGTCAAAGGAGATGGCCCCCACAACACGTGAGGGGGACAAGATGGGTTCACTTGAGAAGGAAGCACTCTCCGGGGAAAACTGTCGAGATGGGACATCAGCTTTCAGTCTTGTATCCAGGCCAGAAGGTCAGGGTGAAATTGAACCGACCAAAAAACAAGACCCACCGAGCCTGGTGAGGATTGAGGCATTGGCAGACCTAAGGTACTCCAGGTTCCGGTGGTCTGTCCAGACGACAAAAGGTTGAAGTGCCCCCTCTAGCCAGTGACACCGCTCCTTGAGTGCCAGCTTGACTGCCATGAGCTCCTGATTACCCACATCGTAATTTCTTTCTGCTGCATTTAAACAGCGAGAGAACAATGCGCAGGGGTGCATTGTTCTATCCACAGGGGACCGTTGGGACAGGATGGCCCCTACGCCACTATCTGATGTGTCCACCTGCACCACAAACTGCAGCAAGGGTTCCATTTGGGAGAGGATGGGGGCATCAGAGAACTGTGCCTTAAGTTCAGTGAAGGCCACCTCGACGGAATCGGACAACTGAAAGGGAGCCTTGGTGGATGTGAGTTGTGTTAGTGGGGTTGCAATACAGCTGTAGTTCTTGATGAATCTTCTGTGGAAATTATCAAAACCCAGGAAACATTGGAGCTGTTTGCAGTTGGACAGAGTGGGTCACTTGGTGATAACCTGGATCTTGGCAGGATCGGGCTTCAGTTGTCCTTTTGCATTGATGAAGCCCAGTAATGACGTAGTACTGATGAAAAACTTGCACTTCTCAGCTTTGACGTAGAGTCTGTTCTCCAGCAGCCGCTGCAGCACTCTCGTCCCTGACGTGGACCTGGTGCTCCTCCAGGGAGCATGAAAACACCAAGATGTCTTCTAGGTAGACAAATACAAAAACATTTAGGAAGCCACTCAGTACATCATTGATTAGCCTTTGAAAAACTGTGGGGCATTGACCAAATATTCAAAATGGCCTAGAAGAGCGTGAAACCCGGTCATCCATTCGTGACCTTGTTTGATGCAGATGAGATGGTAGGCATTTCTTAAGTTTACTTTAGTGAATACGGAGGCACCTGGAGGAGATCAAAAGCTGAGTTGATAAGAGGCAGGGGGTATTTGTCCTTTATGGTTATTTCATTAAGCTCCCAGAAGTCAGTGGAAGGTCTCAGAGTGCCATCCTTCTTGCCAACAAAGAAGAATCCAGCCCCAACTGGAGAGGGGGATGGCCTTATGAATCTAGCTTGGAGGGCCTCCTTTATATACGTCTCCATGGCCTCACTCTCGGGGCCAGACAAACTATACAGCCCGCTGGAAGGGAGGGGTGCTCCCTGCTGGAGGTTGAAGGCACAATCATATGGCTTGTTGCTTTTTTGCTTGCTTGCGGTTGTCCATCGAGTCCGATGATGACGTCAACTTCTATCGATGAGTCCTTTGATGGCTGTGTAGTCCTATCCTGGACCCACATGTCCAGTTGCAGGTAGGGCATGTAAAAGTTGTGGTAGTGGCAGCAGGGGCTGCAGGTGCATTCCTCCTCAGTCTTCTCTCCTGTCTCCTGGCTGTCCTGTCCTCCTCCATCATATGGGTCCCCACAAGGCACTGCTGTCGCCAGGTGTTCCGGTCAGCAGCAGCCTCCTCCAGAGCCTCAGATCTGATCCTGCACTTCTTTAAGGCCATCTTTAGCTGGTCCTTGTCACACTTCTTCTGCCCTCCAGCAGAGCGTCGACCATGGTGTAGCTGGCCATATAACACCCTGCGAGGCAGCCGGTTTGAGGGCATCCTCACCACATGTCCCAGCCAGCGTAGCTGGTGCTGGGTGATCGTTGCCTCAATACTCCTACAGCTGGTCTTAAAGAGTATCTCAGAATGAGGCACATGGTCACGCCAGGTGATTCCCAGGATGCGCTGAAGGCAGCGTATATGGAACCGTTCTAGATCCCTAATGTGGTGGCTGTAAGTCACCCAGGATTCACAGCTATAGAGGAGAGTAGTGACACAGACTGCCTGGTAAACAGAGATCTTCGTTTGGAGATGGAGGTTCTTGTTCTGGAAGACCCGACGCCGGAGTCTCCCAAAAGAAGCTGATGCCTGCCTGATCCTGTTCTGGACCTCACTGTCAATGGTGTTGTCTACAGAGAAGATGCTCCCCAGTTACTTGAAAGATGGAACAACAGACAGCTGTTCACCAGCAACAGTGAAGGTAGGTGGAGTAGATGGGATATTGGTGGGCCATTGGCAGACGACCTCTGTTTTGATGGTGTTCACTGTCAGTCCCATCCTGCTGTATGCTCTCACCACAGCAGTAAGAACAGACTGGAGATCTTGTGGGCTATGAGATACCAGAGCACAGTCATCTGCATACTGTAGCTCAATGACTCTCACCCTTTGCAGTTTGGTGGTTGCCTGGAGCCTCCTTATATTAAAAAGGTTGCCATCTAGACGGAAGTCCACTGTTACACCGCTGTTGTCTTCAATCTCCTTGTAGAGAAGCTGGGTGACACAGAGCAGGAAGATGTTAAAAAGTACTGGTGCTAATACACACCCCTGCCTAACCCCTGTACAAATGGGGAAGGAAGGAGATTCCTGTCCTCCTATAGTCACCCGAGCAGTCATACCATCATGAAATTGGCAGAGGATATTGACAAACTTGCTGGGGCAGCCAAACTTAAGAAGAACTTCCCATAGGAGTTCTCTATGGACAGTGTTGAAAGCTTTGGAGAGATCGACAAAGGCCATGAACAGGTCCTGGTGTTGCTCCCGACATTTCTCCTGCAGCTGCCGAGCTGTGAAAATCATGTCCACCGAACTCCTGCCCTTCCTGAAACCGCATTGCAATTCAGGCATCACTGATTCTGCGATGTTGTTGATCAGCCTGTGAAGCATCACCTTCACCAGGACCTTACCAGCAACAGCAAGGAGAGAAATACCCCTGCTGTTGCCGCAGACAGCCTTGTCACCCTTGTTTTTATAAATGGTGACAATTGTGGTGTATCTCCATTGTTGTGGGATGTTGTCATCGGCCCAGACCTTGGTGATGTACTTGTGCAGGGTTTTTGTACACAAGTAGCCTCCTTGTTTCAACAGCTCGGCAGGGATGTTGTCATTACCAAGGGACTTGTTGTTTTTGAGAGAGTGGGTAGCTGATAGAACCTCCAGGAAGGTTGGGGGCTGATCCAGGTCTTGCATCGGAGGAAATGTAGGCAAGTCGTCGAGAACAGTGGGATCTGCATCTGAGTCCTGGTTAAGCAGGGTACTAAAGTGTTCAGCCCATCTCAGCAAGATGAGATGGTCATCTTGATCTTGATCAACATGATGCTGGAGGTTGATGGCACAATCATATGGCCTGTATAGTGGTAATGACAGCACTCCGGCCTTGCTTAACATGGCGGCTAAGTCATGGAACTCACTGGGGACTTGAGAAAGGTCAAGTGGGTTCTCACCTCACCGGAGGGAGACAAAGGCAGAGTGGGCGAACATGGGGCTGATCAAAGGCTGGAGGACAGACAAAAATTGCTCCAAGAAGTAACCTTGCCCTGCAACCAGTCTGTTGTGGGGTTATGTAAATGTAGCCAATCAAAGCCTGAAAGTAACTGTGTGGTGTTAGAGGGCAAAACTAGGAAGATGAGGTCCTCCTGGTGATTGCCTGACACAGTCACTGAAATAGGTACCACTCTGTTAGTTAAAACTGCTAGCTTAGACACAGAGAGGGAGACTATGGGGATGGGAATAGCTAAATCTACAGTGGGAATTTGGAGTTGGGCTACCACTCTGATAGGAATGAGGCTTTGTTTGACCCCAGAATCAACTAGAGCAGTGAGTGAATGTTCACAGAAATTTACCCTGAGTAACATGGGCAAAGTGAGTTAATAAGGAGGGATTGATTTAGTGATCTTGCCCATCAGTTTCCCTACTCTGACTGATGGGCAGTCTTTTGGGCGCTCAGGGCAAGTGGCCAAAAATTGCCCAGGAGCACAACAGTAAATACACAACCCTGCTGCTTGCCGTCATTGACGCTCTACCAGTGACTGCCGAGTACCACCGATATTTATGGGCTCGGCTGTTTCCGGAGGTGGACATGGAGGGAGCGCGAGAAAGCGTGAGGCAACAACGGAGGAGGAAGCTGAATCTGTGAAACGAGATCACCCAGGGGCACAAGAATGAGTTTGGTTATCCAGCCGGACAGCCAGTAAAATTAATGCATCTAGGGAAGAGGGCCCATCCCAAAGCAGCTGGAGAACATTAGATGTAATTAAGGCAAAGTGCAGTATGTGTGTGCATGCTCACTGCTGCCATGACACTTCCATCTCTTGCAGAATTCATGTTACTCACATCTCTGCTGCTTCCCCTTATCAAAGCCATAGCTGCTCTCTGTACACCATTTCCCCCATTACTTTTGGTTCATTTGCTATCTTTCTAAATAAGTATATTTGGGTCTTCTGTGCATATTTGAACCAGTTTTCTACTTACTTCCACTAATGCTACAGGCACCTCAAAAATGGGTTTTAAAATATGTGTTTGGAATACACCAAAAAGAGGTACAGATATGTTGGTTTGTCATGTTTTGTCTATACTGTTAATTAGAATGTGATTAAAACAATATCAGGCTAAATTCAAAAGCTGATAGCTAAACGAGAGCCACTGTATAATTGTGTGACTTACAGTGAGATTAGTCATTTAATTGTTTCAAAAACTTAAAGATTAATCAACTATCACCACTGCTGTTAGCTGCAACCCTAATTACCAATGCTTTTGCATTTGAAAATACAGTTAGGCTTTCATATCTGTTTGGTCCAGACTTATGGTAGCACTCAGAAGAAACACAGTTTTTGATTGGAATATGGTTTGATAGTGTTTAAAAAGTCAACCGTAAAACAGTTATAAAAATGCTGAAACTTACTACATATTTTTTACAGAGGATGAAAGAGAGAGTAAAACCGGAGTGCTGGCCTAGAGGTAGAGCATCCACCCCACAACTAGGAGATCGGGGTTCAAGTCCCAGCCGGGTCATGCCAAAGACCATATAAAAATGGAACTTCCTGCCGTCCAGCTTGGTGCTCAGCAAAAATGGAACGGAGGAGGGAAATGTGGGCAGCAGTGGCTCAGGGGGTAGTGCAGGTCATCCAATAAACAGAGGGTTGGCGGTTCGAATCCTGCTCTCCCCAGCCATCCTGCCGTTGTGTCCCTGGGCAAGACACTTTACCCACCTTGCCTCCAGTATCCATGGCACTGAGTATGAATGTGTATAAATGTTTGGTAGTGGTCGGAGAGGCCGTTGGTGTGAATTGACAGCCACATTTCCGTCAGTCTGCCCCAGGGCAGCTGTGGCTACAATAGTAGCTTACCACTATCAATGTCTGTCTGGAGGGAATGAGTAATGGACTCACTCTAAGTGCTTTGAGATGTCACTTGACATGTAAAGCGCCATATAAATCTAATCCATTATTATTATTAAAAAGTGAATGAGAGAAATGGTGATGAAATGATCTCTCCAGCAATTCAGTGATAGAAGACATTAAAAAAAAATATTATACAGTGTTTCCCCTAGGTTTACAGGCTGGGGGAAGGGGGGCAGCGTGAAGGTCAACAACAACAAACTCTTAAAGGAATTATGGTGTTCTGGTGCTACATAGAAAAATAAATATAGAAAAATTACAGAATACCTAATTATTGAAAACAAATGGGACATCCAATATTGGAGACTCTAAAGTGGCCCTAGGTGTGAATGTGTGTGTGAATGGTTAAGGGATAGCGCGGTACCATGGCTGCTTCATCCATTAAGGCGGATGCCCTGAATCTCCCCTCTGGGGATCAATAAAGTACACAAAATCAAAAGTAGAAAAAAAATAATAATATATCTGTTAATGCCTGAGTGCAGATTCCATCCTCGCTCGGGTTGTCCAGTATTTTCCCCGTTTCATCCCATTTCGAGCCGTGTTATTATGGCCTTCCAGGGCTTTTGTTTTGACAGCGTCATGGTGGGACTTCCGGCTGTCAGAGCTGAGCTGCGCCGTGACAGCTGGATTGCATTTCATTGATAACATTCTCCTTTCCTGATTAGTCTTAGTGTATTATTTAAGGGAGCAGCTGAGGCTTACTCCTCACTGCGACCTCACACAACGTTGGACTGGAGTTCCTATCCGTGACTCCAGTCTTCCTTTTTGATTCATCATTCTCAGTAAGTGTTATTCCTCCTCAGAGTCTACTGTATAGTATCTTAGCCTGTATTTGTGTTTTTGCCCCACGTGATGATTATTTTGTCATTTGTGTCTTTTGTTAATAAAACATGCAAACTCACCGGTTGACCCATAGCGTCTTAATGATGTCCTGCAAGGGACATCCATGACAGCAGATCGCAGCCCAATGAGACGCCAGTCACCGTGATTTTGTTTTTTTGGGGCTTTTTTGGGCTTGTAGTTTTTCCCCTTTTTTTTCCGTGTACCAGCGTGTTAGGAAATGGCGTCGCTAGGAGAGGGCTACTCCTTGGACTTGGGCTATGAGCTGATTATAGCTCTCAGAGAGGTAGACTACTTTCTCGCCGACGCTCGTAGGCCCTTCACTTCCTTCAACGCACGCTGGTAGTTGGACCTCGCAGATGTGGCAATTAAACGCAATCCTCGCCTTGCTGATCACGCTGAGGGCAGGGAGAGGATGGTTGAAATCACGGCACTTCGGGAGAAGACCCATGGACTGGAGTGGAATACCAGCTGGAAGCTGAAGGTGAGGCATCCCCGCTCGTCGCCTCGGGATCTGGTTCCTGTCACCCATCCAGCCCAGGAGGCTACGTCACCAAAGTGCTGATCCCATTCGCAGAGGAGGAGAAAGTCAGCCGGGATTCCCCGAGAAGAGACGCAGTGGGCAGCTGAGCTCATCCGGGGCCGTGTGGCTGAAGCTCGCTCTTCCTTCCATCCTACCCAAATACTGAAGCATGTGGTGGCAGCAGTCAGACTGGTGGAGATCCATCCCGAACTCAATGATTTTCCCGAGTACGCTGAGCTGCTAGCCTCTGTCTCTGTGCAGCAGCGGCGTTTCCCAGACCTGACCTTAGCCTCGCCCTCTGCCTGTAGACGTTGTCACCCTGCTCACAATCGGCCTCTGTGAGATCCCTGTCCGGTTCCTGTTCTGGGCCGCCAAGAGAACTTTGTCTCCCAGCCAGCTGTTGCCCCTGCTTCATGACGGAAGGGAAAGACAGCAGCCTCTGCCCCCGGGTCATCGGGCCCAGCTGTTCTGTCACCTTCTTGTCCCCGGACTGCCTCGGCTGCTCCTCTCTCCTCCTCGATGCTCTCTCCAGCTGCTGTGAGCTCAGAGAATCCTGCTCTAGCTCTGCCCATCTATGGTCTGGTGAGAGCGGCTCCTCTTCGTCTTCCGGGAGGCCCTCCGTCACCATCCATAGGATAAAGGGGAGAACCAAGTCCGCTACAGCAGTCACCATCGGTCCTCAGGTGAACAGGTAAGTGCTGTTTCATTCTCCCGCTCCATATAATGAATTGCCTTGTCTGACTCCTGGGGGTGGAGTGCGGGGTTCACAGTCCCCCGAGCTCCCTCCGTCTTCTGTAGCTATAAATAGTGAACCTGCACCCTCTGTTTCTCCTTCTCCTCTCGGTGAGCGTCCTCCGGTGCCAGGAATCCACCGCTAGATGAAGGAGCCTGTGGCCCTGGAGAGCCTGGTACCAGCCCCACAGCTGTGTCACATGCAGAGGAGGAGGGTGGACTGCCGTTTGGAGCCTGCGCCGACAATCTAGCGTCCCCGGGTCTCCGTGGAGGAGCAGTCTGACCCAGCAGGCCACGGATCCCCTGCCACCACGCTGTGCGGGCCTTCGGCATGGACTTCTGCGCCAGGAAGTCCCTAGACTGTGATGACCATCATGACGGTGCGGAGCCCGCCGCAGTCGAGTCGGAACCAGGAATGGACATCCAGATCATTGAGCCTGGATCGTCGGAGTCCTGGACAGCGGCGGAGCCTGAGATCAGGCAAGTGCTCTATTTTGTCTTTCTCTTTTCTGTTCTGGAGCATTATTGCCTGTCTCTCGGGGAAACGAGCCGGGTGCAGCTGACCACTGCATCTGAGCTTGTCTGGCTGAGCTCTGCCGCTGCCAGTGATCCTGATCCCGGTTCTCTCTGTTCTTCCGATCCTTCTCCCAGGGTCACCGGTGACAAATCTGTTCCGGTCGTCGTCATGGAGGCTCCAGGTTCATGCTCGGAGGTCATCCCTGGTGCTGCGCCCGCCCAGTCGGGGTCCGTCGTGGGTGCTGCTCCGGCCCAGTCAGGGTCCGTCGTGGGTGCCGCTCCGGCCCGATCGGGGTCCATCATGGGTGCAGCGCTGGCCCAATCGGGGTCCAGCAGGGGCACAGTGCAGGTTCGGTTCAAGGTTGGTGAAGGAGCTGCCAATCCTCTGCCGTCTGATGCCGGACTGGCCCCTCATCTTTCCCCCAATACTTCTCCACTGGGTGCCGCTGAGATTCCCCGTATTCAGCTCGGCTTTCCCTCGCTATCCCTCTCAGTAGGAAGGCCACCTCCAAGCTTTACCCTCCAGTCCTGGTGGCCAAAAGACACAGGTCAGCCGCCCGGGAGACTGCTTCACCAATTCGGCGTTCTGGGTCATCCACACGAAGGACTGCCTTGTTTGTTCGGCGACCTGGTCTGGCTGCCTGAGGTACTGTTTCTCCGGGCTTGGGACTGGGGTAGGCCGCCCGAACTGCTTTTTTGTTCTCTCTGTGCTCTACCTGCTGGCATCCCTGTAAGTTGTGTTTTTTTTTCCTCCTCTGTAAGTTTGAAGGGATGCTCTTTTTTTTTTGTCTTTGTTTGGTTGTTAGTTTTGGACTATGTCTGTAGCTTTGCTGACTTGCTCTGTAGCTTTTGAGTTTTGTTTTTCTCTGGTGCTTGTAGGGTACTTGTGTATTTTTTGTGATGTGCCTGTACTTTGGTTTCTCATGTTCCTTTCCAGGCAGGATGTCATGTATATTTTTGGTTATTTGATTCTACTGTGCCCGAGGATTTCTTGTATGTTCTTTCTTTGATTTTCTGTGCTTAGTCTCACCATTTTATTAGTTATCTTTGTTGCCCATTCCTTGTGTGTGTGTGTGTGTGTGTGTGTGTGTGTGTGTGTGTGTGTGTGTGTGTGTGCAGTTTTTTTTCTTGGTATAGATTTTTTCCCTTTTTTTTGGTTCTCGCCCTCCTGGCCTGTTTCCCCCTCCGCCCTCCCTGGGTCGGCCCTGGTAGCTTTCTGGTTGGGGTGGGGGCCTTGGATGTCATGTTTGAGCCTGGAATGTGCCTTGTGTTATGGCCTGAGTGCAGATTCCATCCGTGCTTGGGTTGTCCAGTATTTTCCCCGTTTCATCCCATTTCAAGCCGTGTTATTATGGCCTTCCAGGGCTTTTGCTTTGACAGCGTCACGGTGGGACTTCTGGCTGTCAGAGCCGAGCCGCGTCGTGACAGCTGGATTGCATTTCATTGATTACATTCTCCATTCCTGATTAGTCTTAGTGCATTATTTAAGGGAGCAGCTGAGGCTTACTCCTCGCTGTGACCTCACACAACGTTGGACTGGAGTTCCTATCCGACTCCAGTCTTCCTTTTTGATTCATCGTTCTCAGTAAGTGTTATTCCTCCTCAGAGTCTACTGTCTAGTATCTTAGCCTGTGTTTGTGTTTTTGCCCCACGTGGCTGATTATTTTGTCATTTGTGTCTTTTGTTAATAAAATATGCAAACTCACCGGTTGACCCATAGCGTTTTAATGATGTCCCGCAAGGGACATCCATGACAATATCTTGCACTTTGGGGAATGGATCCTAGTATTTTTCAATTCAATTCAATTCAGCTTTATTTATAATGCGCCACATCACAACAAAAGCCATCTCGTGGTGCCACAGTGCAGAAAAAAAAACAAAACAAAAAAAAAAAAAACACACAGTCACAGAAAGACCCAGCAATCAGACGATCCCCTATGAGCAAGCACAAAGCGACAGTGGAGAGGAAAAACTCCCATTTGGAAGGAAGAAACCTCTAGCAGAACCAGGCTCAGGGAGGGACAGTCGTCTGCTGCGACTGGCTGGGGATGAAGGGATAGGGAGGATGGAAAGGACAGACATAAAGAACATAGCAGTAAGGTCCTTCCTTATGAGGACCAGGACCAGGTCAAATGTCCTCACAAGGAAAAATGTCCTCACAAGGAAAAATGTCCTCACAAAAAAAGTGGTTTGTCAAAGGGTGGTCCACACAAGAATAGAAAGACAGGAGCACACCAACAGACACACCGACAGACACACACACACACACACACACACCGACAGACACACACACACACACACACACACACACACACACACACACACACAAACACACACACACACACACACACACACACACACACACACACACACACACACACACACACATATATATATACTGGTTTTCATGTTTGATGGGGACTGATTTTTTTATCATCACTTGTGGAGACTGCCCTTTCTGCACAGACAGAGATTCCTTACATTTAGATAGATACAGGAAGTGGGGGTGGCTGGAAAGTTCATAGTCTGAAAAGTTCACAGTGGTCAAATATGACCAAATGTGGTTTATTTTTCAACATAGTCTCCCCTTCGGTTGACACACTTCTTCCATGGGTGTTGCAGCACTTGGATCCCTGTGGTTAAAGAATAAACCACCTTTGGTCAAATTTGATCACTCTAAACATTTCAGCCCTCCCTCGTAGAAGATTAACTTGACACTCTAGGGAGAGTACCCCCCCCCCCCCCCCGGTATAAGGGAACCCGTTGGGGAGGCACGGAATAAGTGCAGGCAGGACACGGCGAACTGAAGTTTAAAAGGGTGTTTTATTCATCCTCCATCACAGGAACCACTCCAGCGCTGTGTAAGCGCGCTGGAGTGAGCCCTCAGTCTCTAGTCAGCAAACAGGCAATGCGTGTGATCAAAAGAGCAGTAAGAGAGAGAGCAAGCGATATTCAGTTCACTTATATACCCAGCTAGACAATGCATGCATGGCACATTAGCATCACAGTACAGCAGGAATGCATGGGACATTTACATGAGAGTCACACATATCAATAGCAGGATTACTGGCAGGAAGGAGAGGCTGCCTATTGATATCAGTCCATACATCTCACTGTTCTGCTAATTGCTCCAGCTGAGCGCTCTGCTTGACCCGAAGGCTGTGGGGGTCACACACACACACCCCAGAGGGCTCAGCTGGGGGCTGAGGCGTCGATTGTCCGGCTTTGGGAGCGAGCTGCGGGAAAAGTTCTGTGCCGGAGGAGGGGGAGGGAGGAGGGTGGGGGTAGCAAGTGCCGGCCCGAGACGGCGAAGTTTTCTGGGCCGCGCAAAAATTGCATGTGGATCCATGATGTTGAGGGGCTGTCCCGTTGAACGTAGCGGAGATCCACAGTGGCTGGGAGAAGAAAAACTTGTCTCTGACTCCTCTCGCGGTTAAGTCCTGTGAGGATTCATAGCGGCCATGAAGAAAAAACAGGAGCTGAAGCTGTGTGAAGGACTTGGCGGTTCGACTTTAGGTGCGGGTGCAGCCCTAAAGCCCTCGGGGACAGCTGACGGCTGAATTCCCATTGTGCGCCGAGGCTGAGACCCATACAAAATCCTGTGTGCGGGCTGTGTGTGTGCTTCAGGTGTGTGAGCAGCCCTGAAGGTTCCGAGAATGGCGGTCAGCCGTGTCTCTCGGGCGTGTGCAGCGGCGGAGGACGATAGCGGTCTGTGGAGCCGGTATTGTCCCGTGCATGGTGCGCTGTCCTTGTAAACCCCCGGTGTGCATGCGGGGGTTCGGTGCGTGGGTGGTCCACTGTTGAGAGGTGAGTCAGGGTCAGGGAGCTTGCTGGAGATCAGCGTCGTCGGCGCCGATGGTCGTCCCTGTACGGGCTGTTGCTGTCGTTCCCTCGTGCTGGGTCATGGTGCGTTCTGGTCCACAGGCTGTGTTCTCCGTCGGCCCTGGAGGTCGCCGTCGTGGAGAGAGGACGAGGTGCGTGCGCGCTTGTGTAGATGCGGAGGAGCGGTGAGAGGGAGTTGACGCTCTTTGTCCCTCGGCCGGTCCCAGCGTGGATGTCCCGATCTCAGGCAAGGGTCGCACCATGACGCTTTCTGCAGCCTTCCCGGTCGTGGATGATCTCCGGAGAGTTCACCTGGTGTTGGCTCTGTGTCGAGGTCTCCCGTGTGGCAGAAGGGAGGGCAGTCCATTTGCGTCAGGCAGCTGCGTTCATTCGTCATCAGGAGCCACCGCTGGGGGCTGCGTTCGTCCGTCGTCAGCGTGTTCTTGTTTCGGGGTCACCAGTGTGGCGGATGGTATAAGGGAACCCTTTGTGGAGGCACGGAATAAGTGCAGGCAGGACACGGCGAACTAAAGTTTAAAAGGGTGTTTTATTCATCCTCCATCAAAGCAACCACTCCAGCGCTGTGTAAGCGTGCTGGAGCGAGCCCTCAGTCTCTAGTCAGCAAACAGGCAATGCGTGTGATCAAAAGAGCAGTAAGAGAGAGAGCAAGCGATATTCAGTTCACTTATATACCCAGCTAGACAATGCATGCATGGCACATTAGCATCACAGTACAGCAGGAATGCATGGGACATTTACATGAGAGTCACACATATCAATAGCAGGATTACTGGCAGGAAGGAGAGGCTGCCTATTGATATCAGTCCATACATCTCACTGTTCTGCTAATTGCTCCAGCTGAGCGCTCTGCTTGACCCGAAGGCTTTGGGGGTCACCCACAATATATATATATATATATACACTACTGTTCAAAAGTTTGGGGTCACCCAGACAATTATTTTGTGTTTTCCATGAAAAGTCACACTTATTTACCACCATGAGTTGTAAAATGAATAGAAAATATAGTCAAGACATTGACAAGGTTAGAAATAATGATTTGTATTTGAAATAATATTTTTTTCCAGATACTCAACCTGCTCAAAGGAAGGTCAGTTTTATAGCTTCTCTAACCAGCGAAACTGTTTTCAGCTGTGATAACATGATTGCACAAGGGTTTTCTAATCATCCATTAGCCTTCTGACGCAATGAGCAAACATATTGTACCATTAGAACACTGGAGTGACAGTTGCTGGAAATGGGCCTCTATACACCTATGTAGATATTGCACCAAAAACGAGACATTTGCAGCTAGAATAGTCATTTACCACATTAGCAATGTATATTAGATATTAGAGTGTATTTCTGATTAGTTTAAAGTTATCTTCATTGAAAAAAACAGTGCTTTTCTTTCAAAAATAAGGAAATTTGTAAGTGACCCCAAACTTTTGAACGGTAGTGTATATATATATAAAACACACACACACACACACATTTATCATTAGGGAGGCGTGGCTCAATGACAATATCCTGGACTCTGCTATTCAGTTAGCCGGGCTAACATGCTGTCGTGCTGATCGGGTGTTCACAGAGGGAGGGAAAACCCGAGGTGGAGGCTTGTGTATTTACATCAGTCATGCTGCTTGGTGCCGGAATGCGACTGTTGTACACAAACACTGTTCTCCATTGGTGAAATTTATGATCATCAAGTGCCGACCCTTCTACTTACTGAGAGAAATTACATCCATCCTGCTAGTCGCCGTGTGTGTCCTGCCTATCACCATCGGCAAGAGGAGCAGAGCACTAAATGAACTCTATCAGACCTTCAGTGAAACACAAAAAGCGCATCCAGACGGATTCCTCATCACAGCTGGAGACTTCAACCATGCAGATTTAAAGGCCTTCCTACCAAAACTACACCAGCATGTGGACTTTACAGCAAGAGGAGACAGCTTGCTGGACCTGGTGTACACAACTCACAAGAGAGCATACAGAGCCCCCCCCCCCCCCCTTTCCCACCTGGGTTTCTCTGATCACATCAACATCTTGCTAAGGCCTGCACACAGACCCAGAGTGAAAGCAATCAGACCAACAAAAAAGCAGGTGCGTGTGTGGCCAGAGGGGGCCTCGAATGCTCTGAAAGACTGCTTCAGCACTACAGACTGGGACACTTTCAAGCATGCAGCCACTCACAATGGACACAGAAACATAGAGGAGTACACTGAGGTTGTTGCAGCATACATAGCTAAATGTATTGATGATATTACTCACTACAAAACTGTAACTGTTTTAACGCTCTAACTGTGTATGTTGCCAAACTGTGACATAACTCCAAGAGGTCAACAGTGGTAAAGATTTTTTTCAAGAAAATATTCAGATCACATGTCAGAACTTTCCAAGGCTATAACTTGAAAGTGGTAAGAGATAATGGTTTACTGTCAAGTAGACAGATGTAGAATATGATCCAAAGTTTCAGATAGGAGTAAATTTACGCATCTAATTTGCATATAAACAAACAAAGACATTTGTCACTTACCGTTGGCAAGGCGGTGTCCTTTTGCGGCATTCTGGTCATTATTTTGTCCTCTCCTGGTCATTTTAGCTTTCTCTCCTACATCCAGAAACTGTAATTGATTATTCCACCTTAATTTCACTTTTATTCCACTGCAATTTATGTTATATGATGACATGCAACCAGCAATTGCCCTACAGTTACATGGTACTCCTAGCGCCAGCAGGTGAAATTAATGAGCTTCACGATCCCTGTGTTACTGTATAAGAACATGTAAACATCTACCTTCATAAGCTAAATAATTTCTTTTTGTAATCATAGTTGGCAAATTCGGGACCAAATCCTCCGAATTTGCTCCTCCATCTGCGATCACATATGTTCACAACGATGGATGCCGTCCATTTTGTTTTGTAATCTCAAAGAAGAAGAAGAAAAGAAGAAGAAGAAGAAGGATTTCTTCCTCTTTGGTGTATTACGTGTCATACATGAGTCCTCCAACGCATGCCTGCCACCTTGTGAACTGGCATGATCAGTACAAATCCTCAGTCCAGCTGGAGAGTGTTTGGCACGTTATATCAGTTGACAGGTGCAGCACCGCACTCTGCCACTAGGGGCACACAAAATCATATAGCTTAAGGGGTAAAATTAATTTCAGCTTGTTAAGTCTTAACTGCTAGCCTTTACAAATCTATATCACAGTTTATTTAGGGTACACAGGAGTGGTGGAGAAGTTCAGTTTTGTTGGGTTCCTGCACATGAAGGGTTGAAAGGGAATGACTGTGCAGACAAATTAGCAAAAAGTGCTCTTGGAAAAGAAATAATACCATTGTCTCTTGGAAAAGGTGAAGGGAAAGCAGTAATCAAGAAAAAAGGAACTGAGCTATGGCAAAAAAAGATGGGATGAAGATCATAAAGGTAGATCATATTACAAAATACAAAAATATATTACAATAATGATGATGATAAGACTCAGACTGGATCACAGGTTTAAATGGCACTTTTTTCACCATGGGGAAAAGCGAAAGTGACAAATGTAGAGAATGTGGAGTAAAAGAAAATGTCGAGCACATCTTATTACACCGTCACAAATACGGAACTGAAAGACAGATATTGGAAAATGAAGTTGGAGAGGCTGGTAGGGAATGGGATTTAACTGGGATTCTGGGAACAGATGGAGATGGAGAGGCAGTAAGAATCACGAGAAGGGCTCTTTTCTCTTTTTTAAATAACACAGGATTAAGTCATAGAATTTAGGGGTAGGGCTCAGATGACTTAATGTTACACACTCTTGTATAGTAGGTGGCGGTATGCACCTTTCAGTTGTTTGCTATCCACCAGTAACTGAGAGAAGAAGAAGAAGAAGGTCTGTGAATTTCAGATTGTCACACCACAAAGAACTCATGATGGGGAGAAGCAAAGAACTCTCTCTAGATCTTCACAACCTCAGTGTTGCAAAACATAATGATGCCATTGGTTACCGGTGCAGTTCTAAACTGCTGTATGTTCCAGTGAGCACTGTTAGACCCATCATTTGGAAGTGGAAAGAATGTCATTTTACCATAAACCAGCCATGACCACGAGCTCCTCACAAGATTTATGACAGAGGGGTCAAAAGAATTATCAGAAGAATTATCCAAGAGCCAAAGCTCACTCATGGAGAGCTCCAGAAAGACCTGCAGTTAGCAGGTGCTGCTAAATAGGACCTGCCTGACAAAGTGAAGTAGACAAAAAGATCCTCAAAAGCTATACATCATGCTGAGATCCAAAGAAATTCAGGAAAAAATGAGAAACAAAGTACCTGGCTGGCTGGCTGGCTGGCCGGCTGGCTGGCCAGCACAGCTATTGACGCCGCAGAGGACACAGTCCAAGGACGGATAATTTGTTCACACATAAGGAGTTGTTCAGAACTCCTTATAAGAACTCCTTATACAAAGATATAGAGTGATGATAATCAAGTCAGTGGCGGT
Source organism: Pholidichthys leucotaenia (assembly GCA_020510985.1). Taxonomy (NCBI): domain Eukaryota; kingdom Metazoa; phylum Chordata; class Actinopteri; order Cichliformes; family Pholidichthyidae; genus Pholidichthys; species Pholidichthys leucotaenia. Next base: position 391,187,086 of record CM035844.1, on the reverse strand, counting down.
AATGCATCTGTATCAAATCTAAAAGAAGAAGAAGAAGTACCTGAGATCTACCAGTCTGGAAAAAAGGTTTTAAGCCATTTCTAAAGCTTTGGGACTCCAGTGAACCACAGTGAGAGCCATTACCCACAAATGGCAAAAACATGGAACAGTGGTGAACCTTCCCAGGAACGGCCGGCCGACCAAAATCACCCCAAGAGCGCAGCGACGACTCATCCAAGAGGTCACAAAAGATCCCACAACAACATCCAAAGAACTGCAGGCCTCACTTGACTCATTTCAGGTCAGTGTTCATAAGAAAGAGACTGGTAAAAATGGCCTGCATGGCAGAGGTCCAAGATGAAAACCACTGCTGAGCAAAAAGAACATAAAGGCTCATCTCAGTTTTGCCAGAAAACATCTTGATGATCCCCAAGACTTTTCGGAAAATACTCTGTGGACTGAGAAGACAAAAGTTGAACTTTTTGGAAGGTGTGTGTCCCATTACATCTGGCATAAAAATAACAGCATTTCAGACAAGGAACATCATACCAACAGTAAAATATGGTGGTGGTAGTGTGATGGTCTGGGGCTGTTTTGCTGCTTCAGGACCTGGAAGACTTGCTGTGGTAAATGGAACCATGAATTTTGCTGCCTACCAAAAAAATCCTAAAGGAGAATGTCCGACCATCTGGTTCGTGACCTCAAACTGAAACACAATTGGGTTCTGCAGTGAGACAATGATCCAAAACATACCAGCAAGTCCACCTCTGAATGGCTTAAGAAAAACAAAATGAAAACTTTGGAGTGGCCTAGTCAAAGCCCTGACCTGAATCCGACTGAGATGCTGTGTCATGACCTTAAATAGGCGGTTCATGCTTGAAAACCCTCAAATGTGGCTGAATTACAACAATTCTGCAAAGATGAGTGGGCCAAAATTCCTCGACAGTGCGGTAAAAGACTCATTGTCAGTTATCGCAAATGCTTGATTGCAATTGTTGCTGCCAAGGGTACCCCAACCAGGGGCAATCACTTTTTCACACAGGGCCATGTAGTTTGGGATTTTTTTTTTCCTTTATAATAAACACCTTCATTTAAAAACTGCATTTTGTGTTTACTTGTGTTATCTTTGTCTAATATTTAAATATGGTTGATGATCTCAAACATTTGTGACAGACATACACAAAAAAAAAAGAGAGAAATCAGAAAGGGGAAAAGACTTTTTCAGACAAACAGACAGACATTCCATAGGCTGAAAAACTGAGGAATACTGGCTTCCCTTGGTTTCTGGAAGAAAACACGACTGCTTAGCACTGGTGGCACTGTGGTGGCAGTGTTGGTGTGGTGTTTGCATGTTCTCCCTGTGCTCCCACAAGCAAAAGACATACAGCCGTGGACAAAATTGTTGGTTCCCCTCTGTTAATGAAAGAAAAATACACAATGGTCACAGAAACAACTTGAATCTGACAAAAGTGGCAATAAATAAAAATTCTATGAAAATTAACCAATGAAAATCAGACAATGCTTTTGAATTGTGATTCAACAGCATTACTTTAAAAAACAAACTCATGAAACAGGCCTGGACAAAAATGAAGGTACCCCCAGAAAAGACTGAAAATAATGTCACCATAGGGACATGTTCAACCAAGATGTGTCCTCTAATTAACATCACAGGTGTCTACAAACTTGTAATCAGTCAGTCGGCCTATTTAAAGGGTGACAAGTAGTCACTGTGCTGTTTGGTGACATGGTGTGTACCACACTAAACATGGACCAGAGGAAGCAAAGGAGAGAGTTGTCTCAGGAGATTAGAAAGAAAATTATAGACAAGTGTGTTAAAAGTAAAGGCTATAAGACCATCTCCAAGCAGCTTGATGTTCCTGTGACTACAGTTGCACATATTATTCAGAAATTTAAGATCCACAGGACTGTAGCCAACCTCCCTGGACATGGCCACAGAGGAGACGGATAATACGAATGGTAACAAAAGAGCCCAGAACAACCTCTAAACATATTCATGGTGAACTCCAAGGTCAAGGTACATCAGTGTCAGATCGTACCATCCATCGTTGTTTGAGCCAAAGTGGACTTCATGGGAGACGACCAAGGAGGACACCACTGTTGAAAAAAAAATCATAAAAAGCCAGACTGGAATTTGCCAAACTGCATGTTGACAAGCCATAAAGCTTCTGGGAGAATGTCCTATGGACAGATGAGACAAAACTGGAACTTTTTGGCAAGGCACATCAGCTCTATGTTCACAGACGCAAAAATGAAGCATACCAAGAAAAGAACACTGTCCCTACTGTGAAACATGGAGAAGGTCCTGTTATGTTCTGGGGCTGCTTTGCTGCATCTGGCACAGGGTGTCTTGAATCTACGCAGGGTACAATGAAATCTCAAGACTATCAAGGTATTCTAGAGAGAAATGTGCTGCCCAGTGTCAGACAGCTTGGTCTCAGTCACAGGTCATGGGTCTTGCAACAGGATAATGACCCAAAACACACAGCTAAAAACACCCAAGAATGGCTAAGAGAGAAACATTGGACTATTCTAAAGTGGCCTTCTAAGAGCCCTGATCTAAATCCTATTGAACATCTGTGGAAGGAGCTGATACATGCCGTCTAGAGCACCCTTCAAACTTGAGACAACTGGAGCAATTTGCTCATGAGGAGTGGGCCAAAATACCTGCTGAGAGATGCAGAAGTCTCATTGACAGTTACAGAAATCGTTTGATTGCAGTGATTGCCTCAAAAGGTCGTGCAACAAAGTATTAAGTTAAGGGTACCATCATTTTTGTCCAGGTCTGTTTCATGAGTTTGTTTTTTTTAAAATAAGTCTGTTGAACCACAATTCAAAAGCACTGTCTGATTTTCATTGGTTAATTTTCATAGAATTTTTATTTATTACCACTTTTGTCAGATTCAAGTTATTTCTGTGACCATTGTGGGTTTTTCTTTCATTAACAGAGGGGTACAAATTTTGTCCACGTGTGCACATACTGACCATATGTGTCTGTTAAGTTAATGTCTGTTAAGGTTAATGCAGCCACTATGATGCTTTCAGTTGCCATTGCGATAAGAAGATATATTTATTGCAATATGCAATAAATATAGGCCCTTATCCACATAATGGACTTGGCTCTCTGGCAATGAGAAGCAGACAGTAGATGTCAGTAGAGGCAGTTGTGTAAGAAATGTTAAAACACAAATTGACCACAAGAAGAATAGGATTGCTGCCAGACCTAGTGAGGACAGCTGCTACACCAGGTGACACCAAGGCAGCATGGGGAGCATCTACTCCTTGGCTCTGGGTAGCTATGTAAAGAGATGCAATCAGTCCATCCCAGTTCTGCAGAAATATGATAAGTCTGCATCTGACACATCACAGATGGGCAAGGAGTTTAGCTCCACACAAACATGCACTTCACACTAGTGGACATACCCCTAGAAAGCTGATTATACAGTTTAAGCTGCTGGCTGTTACCTGCAAAGTTGTTAAATGAGACATTACGTGCTGGCATTGTGTGCGCTTCATATTCAATTCAATTCAATTCAACTTTATTTATATAGCGCCATTTCACAACAACAGTCATCTCATAGCACTATCAACTGTAGGGGGGAACCCCCACAGTTGCAGAAAGACCCCAGCAATCAGGCGATCATAAACAATAACTGTTGTCTAATATTTTAAAGACAAGAAAAAGAACTAAAAGAACAGACAGAAAAAAGAACAGGCAACAAAAACTCTGAAAACAACATTATACAGCAACTAACACCAGTTATCAAAATTGTCTTTTTTTCCTAATGTCTCATATATAATTCCCACGTACACATTTGGTCACTTGCGTTTTCCACAGTGCTGTTGTCATGTCTAAAAAGAGCCTCTAGCTGTCTTTTTTCGAAAGGATGAATTCTTGTTATGACGTTATACTTCTCAGTAAAGTGGTAAACAGATTAGGGGGATTTTAAAAAGCTCTGTGAATATACATCCAGTATGCCTGACATAACAGGTAAATAATGGGTATTGTTGGGAAATGTGCCTCTATGTTTCTTTAATTTTTCAGGTGAATCACTGTAAATTCTAGTATGGCACACTGTCACTAGATTTTTTTTTTTTTTTAAATAAAGATAGAACCTTAAACTCTACCATAGAATTAAGGTTTGTTAAAAATTGGAGTAAATTCACTATAATGACCATGTGTTTTCATATAAAAGCTAATCACTAATAAATTTTAGAGAAAAATAATGCAATTTTATGATAGAAAGGTTGGAAATTTATGAAAGAAGCTACAAAGTTGAGGAAGAACCTAACAAATTTGTGTAAAAGAGTCACAAATCTTTGAGGAAAGGTGATAAATTGTGACATTAAGGCACAAAATCATGAGGGGGAAAAAGTAGCAAAATTATTAAAAAGGTTACGTTTTATTAGAAAATGGGTGCAAATTTACATAAAAAATGTATATCACAAAGGTTGTAATTTACACACGTGGACAAAATTGTTGGTACCCCTCTGTTAATGAAAGAAAAACCCACAATGATTACGGAAATAATTTGAATCTGACAAAAGTGGTAATAAATAAAAAGTCTATGAAAATTAACCAATGGAAATCAGACAATGCTTTAGAATTATGGTTCAACAGAATTATTTTACAAAACAAACACAGGAAACGTATGATTTAAAATATATATTATGAAAAAAATTCAAGTCACATTTCATAATTTTTTTAAAAAATATTGAAAATACAAGAAAAAAGCTCCAATGTAATTATAACAAAAATGTAAATGAAGAAAAAAATAAATGCATTACCAAAAAAGTAAAAACAAAACAAAAAAAAAGACATGAATGGAAGAAACTTGTGTATTCCTTAAACTGACATGCCATTCTATACAGCTAGTAGCATGATTGTTACTGCAAAATAATCATTTCCATCCACTTTATTATGATTTTGTCTGAAGTAAATCATCAGTGACAATGGTATGTGTTTTTATTTTGGGTTATAGCTTTTTCACACTTTCAAAATATGCATGAATACAGTTGGATAAAAAAAATTCAGTTTGCTGGTACAGCAATAATTCCATTATGAGTACAACCACATGCCTAAGTGTCTTGTTTGCCAGACAGTTTGGCACTAATCAGCTGATGTCACAATTATGTCTGTTAATCCCAGATAATGTAAATGCCATATGTTTAAAGATTACTCCATGAAACTGTTTAAAAAGGATGCAATGTAATGAGCTTACATTTTTCAGTAAACACTGCTCATTTTGGATTAACTAGTTCCTAGCCCAGATAGGGAGCCTGAGCCAACTAATATAAATTTAATGAAACTAGTGCATGCCCGTGGAAAGCAGGGGTAAGCAAGGCATGCCTGCGACGTACTGCTCGGACTTCAGGTGTTTCATCTTCACAGCATCTTTTGTGACGTGCAACAAAGGCATGCCTGGGAGGTACTGCTCAAACCTCAGCTGTTTCATCTTCACAGGATCTTTCCTGATGTGCGGCAGTTCTCCTCACTCTATTGCTGTCCATTTATGTAGCGTCTGGTTTAAATTAGGGTGTCCTATTCTTAATCGGGTGATGAGTATGTCTGCGTTCCTGTTTTTGCCAACTCCCACTCCAGAGTTTACCTACTTTTGAATGTCATAAAGATGTCTTCCTGTATCTATGGAGTCCCAATATTCTTGCCCCTTTTCCACTGAGTGAGATTTCCAGATTTACTGCTTCATATGTCCCTATGTAGGACCGTCATAGCGCGTGCTATGAATGTGAGTGATGGTCTATATGACCTCATATAGACAACAAGGCAGGCATAACTCACATAGGAACATCATAGAACAGCATGGTCTATATGACATCATAAAGACATCAAGGCAGGCATGATGTCCTATGATGCAGACATCATAGGAACATCATAGGGACATCATAGGCTGTCCTATTATGTCCTATGATCGTGACACACTGACAAACTGACAAGAGATTTCTTGAATTTATAGAGTGATATATTTTTGGAAAAAAGTATTAATAGAATAAATACAGCAGATGAATACACAGGGTATCTGCAGTATTTCATCTTCCGTTAGACATGTTACCAGAGGACTGTTTACTGTGCAGTTTCTCCTTGAATGCACCCATCCGCTTCTGAATATGTCAGCCTGAGGACGTTAGTGAGGCACAAGAGTCCTCAGTGTTTGACTATGGTTTTGGGTGAGTAAAACTCTGTGTTCGACTTCCCACTTTACAAGTACTGTAAATATTACCTAAATACACAGTTATGTTAATTAAAGCGACCCGAAAAGGACTAAGTGGAAGAAGATGGATGGATGGATGGATGCTGCATGTAGTACTTACATCAATATAGGACATGCTTTACTGAGGGCCCCAGAGGTTAGTTTTTGAGTCTGGAGACACTGTTGAGCATATCTGCTAGTCTCTTGACATTTTCAGAGGAACAAGAAGAAATTCCATGTCTTGTGTCAGAAGTAAGAGGAACTATTAGTTTCTAAAAATGTCTTGACCTCTATGAGATTGTCTGTCCTCAATTCTGTGACATTTCATGTAATATGAAAAGGCCGAGTGCGAAGCAGTAAGCATGGGGAACTTCTGCATCAGAGCGTGATGGTACAGACAACTACAAGCATGGGTGGCCAGACACATCAGGATCTGTAATGAGAGAGAACGTGTGGATTGCTGTCTGAGACTATAGGCCTCTAACAGTCCCTCCCACACACCTCCGTTATGTGATTTCCTGAAGCTGTTCCCAGATAATTTAAAATATTGTTTTGAATGAAGCCTGTTAAGTCAGCCTCAGAACTGACAGGAGACTGACAACAGCACTTCATGTGGGTTAAGCTTGTGTTCAAAAATACTGAACCAAGCAGATGTGCTTGGTGAGCATCACCATGTCTTTTCCAGTAACCTGTGGTAACATTAAAGGTTAGGTAGGCAGTCTAGTTGTTTCTAAACACTTAGATTATAATTATCATTAATTTTTGAATATTTTAAATTAGAAAAACTACATATACTCTTTAACACTGGCGTTTGTGTTGTGTAACTCTATTGTGTAGCCCCTATTATGATGACATAGTCAAAAGTGTAAACCTCATTTATAGGCGTTGTGATGTATATGAACTGTGTCTCTGTCTTTCTGGAAGAAAGACACCTTTTTTTCCTCCTCTTTTTTTCTCCCACACCCCTGAAGGGACCCTGAACCACACCTGGGATTCTACAGCTGCTCTGCGTCAACTCATTACAGAGCAGCCTATTTTAGGTCCCTTAACCCATAGTGATGGGCAAATGAGGCTTCCTGGAGGACTTGAGGCCTTTCCTCAAAATGGTTCACATAGACAAGGCCTCATGTGGGATTTAATTTTTTCTACCAGCCCATCTAGTGGACAAAACGTATACAACATGCTGATTTTTACAATTCTGGGTTTAATGTGTATTTTTTTTCCATTTCAATAAATGTGCTGTCTTTTAAGAAATATCAATGAATATAAGGGAAACAAACAAATAATAAAACCGGGGTGACTCCACTGAATGTGTCTGTGTTCCGTGGTGTGCTTGTACTACTTATCCATTTTTATTAAGAAAAAAGTATATTCTACTCTGGCCTTATTCTCATGCAGGACACAATGGCAATAGTGCCTCAGCATAATGATGCGTAATAATGATCCAAGCTCTTTGAAACACAACAGAAACTTCACCTTGAGTAAATAAAAATGAAATTAAAAGAACGACACAGCTGGAGTTCGAACCCAGGTCTCCCACTTGTAAAATGGATATACTACTGCTAAGCTATCACCTCAGTCACAATCAACAGCCACTATTTGTCAAAAATACATCAATCAGAGAAACGAGCTCAAACTGTTCCCATATGGGAGAAGTCCGTGTTTTTTGTGCTGGCTCCATCTGAAAGCTGGTTGTGACAAATCCCTTGCACAGTCAAACATGACTACACAAAACGAGAGGAACGGGGATTTTCACTTCTTCTTCTTCTTCTTTTAGATTTGATTGGCGGTTGGCAACCAGCTTACAGGTGCATTACCGCCACTGACTTGATTATCATCACTCTATATCTTTGTATAAGGAGTTCTTATAAGGAGTTCTGAACAACTCCTTATGTGTGAAAAAATTATCCATCCTTGGACTGTGTCCTCAGGGGCGTCAATAGCTGTGCCAGCCAGCCGGCCATCCAGCTTTGTATAAGGAGTTCTTATAAGGAGTTCTGAACAATCTTCTTCTTTAAACAACTACTGAAAAGCGCTGCTCAGTTTATTTCCCTGATCAAGTCACGTGGTCCGACGTCAACACATACGTCACAAGTCACGCCTCAAAACACGCCTCGCCAAATATTTTCTGGATAAGATCGGCTCACTGTTCGGAGCACCGGTGCCTGCCTGCCCATCACTATTAACACAGTGTTCCTGGCCAACTGGCCACTGGGCTGTAGTCGTGTAAAGACTGTGTTTGGGGTTGTGGAAGTGCTTGCATTAGACTTGTAACCGTTTCAGGCCTGTTTAGTGCCTATGCACTTGAGTGTTTTGATAACTGTTGTTAAAGGAACGACTGTAGGGATTCTCTGTAATGATGGCCAGATGAGGCTTTCTTGAAGGCTTGCTTTTCATCCAATTGGTTCACATGGATGAAGCCTCATGTGAAACTTGATTTGCTCTACTAGGCCATCTACTGGACAACAAGTATACAACATGCAGATTTTTACATGGGCATTGTTGGTTTAATGAGTATTTTTTCCATTTTAATAAATGTACTGTCTTAAGAAATCAGTGATCATAAGGGAAAAAAGAAATAAAACTGGGGTGACTACAGTGAATGTGCTTGTGTTACTTATTCATTTTTATTAAGAAATAACCTTTCAGTCTTTGGGACTAAGGCAATCTCTCTCTCTCTCTCTCTCTGCCAGGGGGTGAGGATCGTTCCCCCGGACAGCACTGTTACTGTGGAGGAGGTCCTAGAGGCTGTGGCCGAGCAGGTGGGCCATGACGCGATCTGCTTTGCGTCCCGAATGAATAGAGCTGTAGTTGTGTTTCTGGCAGCTGAAGACGATGTCCACACCCTGATTGTAAGCGGTGTTGTTATCGGGGAAACGTATGTACAGGTGTCCCCCTTATCTGTCCCATCAACGAGAATCACCGTCTCAGTTGTTCCACCTTTCATCACTGACGAGCAGTTGGCGACGGAGCTCCGCATATTTGGGAAGTTTGCGGGCCCGTTTACAACTCTGACTTTGGGATGCAAGGCCACCAAGTTAAAACATGTGAAATCACTCAGGCGACAGGTGTTCATGTTTCTCGACTGGCCCACTCAAACTCTGGAAGTGTCCTTCAGGGTCAAACACGGGGATGGATCCTATATGGTGTATGCGAGCTCGGGACAGATGAAGTGTTTTGAATGTGGAGACGTGGGCCATAAACGGTTCGCTTGTCCGCACAGGCAGGGGGCGGAGGGCCCTGATGGGGCCGCGGATGGTGCCGGCGGCGAGCCCTCTGCTCATGCCGCAGCAGCGGACGGCGGCGCCGCCTCCGCTCCCGCCGCTAATGCGGGCGATGTTGCGGGGCCTTCCGCCGCCCCTGCTCCGGAGCCTGCTGCTGTGTCTGTGGACGGCCTGGCTGTGGCGTCCGCGGCCCAGCTTACGGCCGGGAGTGTTGATGGCGATGGCGCCAAAAAGGTCACTGATGGTGCGTCACAATCATCTCGCTGTGTGACGTCAGCAGCTGTGCCTCCGGCAGCTGCTACTGCTTCGGAGGAGGGGATAGAGCACCGACCTGACGGTGCGTCAGAATCTTGCTGTGTGACATCAGCAGCTGTGCTTCCGGAGGCTGCTACCGTTACACAGCGGGGGATGGAACAGCAACAGTCAGCTGCTGAGGGTGGCGTCCAGGAAAATGTGGCCCATGATGAATCCCCTGGCCCAGGAGAACCAAACAGTCAGCTGAGATGTGCTGACGAGGAAATGGAATCTGATAACGACACTGTGTCTAATACTGAGTCTATTGAGGCAAAATGCAGTACAAACACGAGTTTGTATTCACTGGAAGAAATAAATGCTTTTCTGGATGAAACCTATAACAAAGCCATTAAGGTCACCGACTACTTCAGTGACACTGATAAATTCATTAAGTCTGTTGATGTGCTAAGAAGGCAGGTTGGTCTTGACCTCCTGGATGAAAGGAAATGTTTTCGCCTCAAGAAACACCTGACAGCCCTGCGTAAAGCAGCAGGGAGAACGGCGGTCAAGCGCGCCTGACAGGAGGAATAAATGGCAGTCGTTCCTCTGCCTGTTTTACACATTTTTGGGATATTGTTTGATCAGACTTGTATATGACGTTTAATTGACTGTAATTGACTGTCATGGAACTGGATCTTTACCTGCAGGGCATGGATGCCCCACCGTTTTCTTTCTACACTCTGGACGAGCCTGCTGCACAGTTGACTTGCTTGAAAAACCCACATGGTCTAAGAACTCCAATCCTTCTGAGATGGGGAAACTGTCTCTGGGATGGGCTGCACAGTGGCGCAGTGGTTAGCACTGCGGCAGCACAGTTTACCCTTGGCCGGGGGATTGTGGGGATCGTGGGTTCAATCCCAGCCCCCGACCAACAGTGATCTGTGTGGAGTTTGCATGTTCTCCCCGTGTTGCGTGGGTTTACTCCGGGATTTCTCCGGTTTCCTCCCACATGCCAAAAACATGCATGTTAGGTTAATTGGCTGTTCTAAATTGTCCCTAGATATCTGTTTCCTATAGGCCCTTAGAATAGAGGGTTAGTATTAATGAAAGCACTTTGAGTGGTCTTTGTGACTAGAAAAGCGCTATATAAGTGCAGGTTAGTTAGTTAGTTAGTTAGATGTGCAACGGAATTGGCGGGGGCCTCTGGCTCGTCTTTGCATGGACTACGGGGAGGACTCGCACTACTGTCACTGCCAATGTGGAATAGGTGGACTGCAAGGAATGCTCTGTGTTGTGTGGGGGGGAACACTTCAGTTTGCACTTTCTCCAATGTGACACACTTGGTGGAATGATGTTGGTGTGCTTGCATTTTTTTGAAGTGTGCAATAAAGGCTTATTTTAAAAGTCAAAGTCTCTCTCTCTCTCTCTCTCTCTCTCTCTCTCTCTCGTGCGCATGCGTGAGCGTTTGTGGGAGCAGGGGTGTGGAGTGGCATTGAGTGAGTACTCTAAACTTTGTTTATTTCTAACTTTTCTCTATCGTGTGTGTTTAGTATATAGTGGTTTGAGTGTGTGTGTGCTGGGGTGTGAGTGTTGGAGTGAGTGTGTCGGGGAACGGTAGCTTCTGCTGCCCGTTTTTCCCGGCCGGCATCATGCCGGTGTTTGACGGTGGTGTGGAGTTCGAGCGCTTGACCCGGCGGCATGGCGTGAGAATCCTGCCGACAGTTCCCTGTTCTGTGGAAGAGGCTGGCCTCGCTGTAGGACAGGTGGTTGGGCATGACGGTATAAAGTCAGCGTCAAGGATGAACAGCGCAATTGTCATCTTCCTGGATTCCACTGAAAAAGCTGATCAGGTGGTGGAACAGGGAGTTGTTATAAATGACACTTTTACTCCTGTTCTACCGCTGGCGAACCCTTCTAGGAGGATCATCATCTCTAATGCTCCTCCTTTCATTAAAAACTATCAGCTGATAAGAGAATTGTCCCGTTTTGGCCAAGTTGTTTCCCCCATCAGAATGGTCTCTCTGGGTAGTAAATCAGCCCTGCTGAAGCATGTCGTGTGTCACAGGAGGCAGTGTTTTATGGTGTTAAAAGACAGCTCTGCAGAACTGAACGTGTCTTTTAACTTCAGGATTGAGGGCTTCAACTACTTAGTCTTTGCAACATCCAAAACCATGAAGTGTTTTGCGTGTGGTGCAGAGGGCCATCTCATTAGATCATGTCCTGAAAAGGTGAACACAAAGAACACTGGCAGTAAGAAAGGTGACGCCGCTGTTTCTGGTGGTCCGGAGGGTAGCGCTACATGTGGTGCGGCGGATGCCGCTGCGGCGCCCGCTTCTGCTGGGGCGGTCGTGGCTGCGGCCGCGGCCGCTTCTGCTTCTGCTTCTGCGGGGGCGTCCGTGGCCACATCCGCGGCTACTTGTGCTGGGGCGGCCGCGGCCGCCTCTGCTGGGGTGGCCGCGGCGGGCGCGGTAGTTGCCCCCCCAAACAGTGATGGTGGGGAATTTCTGTCTGGCGGCAGCTCCGATCATTGTGACGAGCCTGTCACCCGGAGTAAAGAGGTGGAGGGCGAAATGAGTGCAGTTAAACGAAAGAACATGAATGAACAGACTTTGCAGGCGGGGGAGGAGCGGTTTGAGGCTGTGGCGGACACTCAGAGTAAACACTGCATGACAAACGTTGCATTTGACGAAGAAATGCAGGGATGTAATTTTGTTGAGGAGGATCCTTTTAAAGCTGCACAAAAAAGAAAAAGTGCTGAAAACTTGCAGAGCTCTGCTAAATCTAGTAGGGTTGGGAATTTAGAATTACTGGATGAGAGCGCTTCTGAGGAAAGTGGAGCTGAGTCTGAACTGATGCAGACGCAGGAGGAGCAAAGCTCCTATTGTTTTACCAAAATTAGGAAATTTCTCCAGGTGACTAAGGGGAGCAGAGCTGTGAAAGTGGAAAATTACTTTCCAGATCTGGAGTTGTTTGTGGCATCAGCTCGCAAGTTTATGAAACTGAATGATGGGAATGAGACTTTCACTGATCAGGAAATATATTGTTTAAAGAAACTGGTTGTTAAACTGAAATCACAAATTACTAACAGTCATGTTGACTCTTAAGGCCCTTTTCCACTAGCCTCACTTGGCCCTACACCACACCACTCAGCCCGCTTTAGGCGCTTTTCTACTAGCCCCAGCACCGGTTAAGCAGGTACTTTTTTCGTACCTGATCCAGGGCAGGGTCTAACCGGGCCGAGTAGGGCTGAGTATGGCTGTGATATGACTTTAAGAGACTGGTCGCCGCTGATTGGTCAGGTTGTAACGTCATGAAAGCGACTTTTTCTGCTGAATTTACTCCACGACCGCCATTTGTAATTGTTCAGCAGTGAACACAGTGTGCCCCTTTAATACGGTATATTATATTAATATACTGTATAATATACTTATATAATAATATACTCCTAATATTATGTATTAGGAGGTGCGCAATTTTCTTTCTATATTAGGCGACGATCGCATCCAGCGCGAGTTGGACGGATCTACTTGAAATGCAGGTGTCCGAGCAGATGGCTTCTCAAGGGCACATCTGTACTGCCAAACAGTGTCGGGAGAAGCTGAAAAAGCTGAAAAGCGATTACCGAGCAGTGAAGGACCACATTGCTCGAAGTTCAGCGGATGGAAGGAGTGGAAGTGGTTCGCTGAGAGACATTGGGCTCCACACGTCACTGGCACGGTCACCGTCACCGTCACGGCCCTTGGAAACCGTGGATGGTGAGTGTTTATTTGATATTGCGCATCTGTTCGCCACTTGATCCGTTCTATGCCAAGCTCACTGTTTTTAAGAAATAGGAAGGTTGTTAGATTGTGAGTAACGGTTGTTACTGAGGCTTGCGTATTGATTTGCAGCCAACTGCAGATTCACGCTTGCTTTGTGTTAAGTATTAGCGCAAACAAAACGCTGAATTACGCTTATTGTATTACGGTTAAAAACTTGAGAGTGTTGTGTACATGTTGCACTTTGGTGTTAAGTTTTAAATTGCGTGCATTTTCTTTCTAGAATCGCATTTCATATCACAGGGGTCCACCTCAGTGGAGATGACTGACACAGCGGACTCTCCTGGCGCTGCGTCTGCGTGTGCGTCTGGCTGAGCGCCAGCTGGATCAGCTCCACATCACCAGCTCCATCTGGATCACGTTCATGTGCCGGTAAGGCACAATAACCACAATTTTTTTTTTTTGGTTGAAACAGGTCCAGCAGCGGAAACCAGGGTCAAAAATCCATCCATCCATCCATCTTCTACCGCTTAATCCTTTACAGGTTGCGGTGGGGCTGGAGCCTAACAAGTTATGTACCAAATTGATTAATGCAATTTCCTGTAGCTGCATATTAATTAATTGAAAATGTCTTTTTAAATGTACAAAAAGGTTATTCTTTGGTCTTCACTTATCGGTGTTCCACAACCATTTTTAGGTGTGGTGATTGGTGCTGTTGTAACTCCTGTTTTAGACAAACAAAGCTCATGAACTGCCGTTGAAATCAACATGCTTCATTGAAATGCTTCGCGTCAGCTGACTGTATTAACCCATTCAGATTTCTGCGGCCACACTACAAGCAGCTAGTTTAAACATTACCCATCCATCCATCCATATTCTTATTCTCAATCCTTTTTAGTTTTGCAGGGGGGCTGCAGCCGAAGACAGCACCCTGCGTGTTGCAAAATCTGCTCTACTGAGGGGCAGCAACATGACAGTTCAGCTTATATACAGCAATGAAGCATAATATAATAGTGACATTCCACCACAGACTTTCACCTGTGTAATTCCATAATATATGTAGTGATCCAGCTTTAACGACCATGCCTTTCTGTCTTTCCATCTAGGCAAGACGAAAACAGACAACTCCATCGCTGACCTTACATTAGCGATGGTCAACATGCATGACGAAGAGATGCGGCTCTTGGAACGGCAACATGACCAGTGGCAAGAATCAGGAGTACATGCAGCATTTGCGACAGGTGGCTGCAGATGTGCGGGCAGATGCACGTGAAGCCCTGGAGCAGGACGCTGCGTTACGAAGGGAAGAGCTCACAGAGATGTCATCGCCCAGTCTGTTTTTTTGTTTGTAAATTTTGCTTCTGGAATAAAATTGTATTGTTTGCATCAAAAGTCTGGTTTATCTGTTATGACACTGTATGAGAAAAGCCAATAATTACATACACATTCCATTCTCTGTTCACTCCACATGCTGCTGTTCATCAGGTCAGGTGTATAGCCTTCTAATGGTAATTTAATTTTTAACAACACAATGAAACGTAATGTCCTGGTAGTTTTTTTTATTTTAAACAAATTTGCAATGCTGAATCCATTTCTCTTGAACGGGTACATTTTTTTAGGTTATAAGCAGTTGTACAGGTGTGCTTGAACTTGTAGACACTGCTAAAGGTAAGTACGTGTAAGTTGAATGTTGCATCACCAGTCAAAATTTAATAAATTAAGAAGGAATCTAGCAAAAATTTGGCACTAATAACAGTAGACAAATCGGACAAGGATACACAACTGTTTTTGTCGCACACGACTGTTGTTACCAACAAGTGCAAAATTTATATTCCCTTTTCCCAAAAATTAAAAATCAATTTGTAAGTAAAAGTGGGAGACCTTTACATGGGAGAATATGATATGTATCAGCACATGATTTATAGTTCAATTTGCATTTCCACCTAAGCAAAAGCGGCTTGTCGAGCTGGATTTTTGTGAAGATGGCCTGTGCGGTGTTTCTGCATGTAATTACATACCTGTCAAGTGATACGGTTTCGCCGTATTTTAATACGGGGAAAATGCAATTTTAGCAAATACGGGCGTATTGCCATTTCTGTACGCCAAAGAGAAAAATATACGGGAAAAAAAAATTGAGAGTGTGGGGAGGAACACGTCGTGTGTGACCCCCACAGCAGGGCTGTCAGAGCGCTCAGCGTGAGCAATTATCACAACAGAAGTGTGGACTCATCATTAGGCTGATGGCTTCGCACCTTCTTAACAGATAAGCGTTATGAACAAGAGGACAGGTAGATGGACCATGCACAACATTTTATTTACAAAAAACATTTTTGAAATATGTATGCACATAAATGTGGACAAAATAGACAAGTATTGCATCAAATGTTATATTGTAACGTGCAGCTTGACATGACGACGTCCCACCGGGAGGTTTGAACTCACGCCTCCCGCTCCGGAGTCCTGCACTTTACCTGTGTCGCCAATAGGGTCAACCCACTTGTCAAGCCAAGTAGGGTGCTTATATTGGGTTCGCTACAATATCACCACCCTGCTCCTCTGCTCTCTGTGCCGCTGCCACCACTGGTTCATCTACTGCATCATCCAATGTAGTGTCAAACGTCTCTCCATGACTCTCACACAGATTGTGCAGAGCACAACAAGTCAGCACCATAGATTTAACCAGTTTCATGTCACAGTCATTCCTCCTTCCCTCTCTCCTCGTCATCAGCCATGTTTGTTGTGGAGGATTCAGTCGCGTGTGTTTCACGTCACGAGGGTGTGGCGCCGCCTGCTGTTCAACAAATCCCACCCACAGCAGGTGTGCCAGCAGGTGCGCCAGCAGTAGTTGAAAAGCAACTGAGGCTGAACCGAACCGAAGTGAGTAGAGCCGGGTTTTCAAACCGGGGCTGAGTGGGGCTAGTGGAAAAGCGCCTTTAGTTTGTTTCTTCCCTTTTATGCTATGTGTGTGGTTTTTTTACTGTACCTTATTTTTATCCTTTTTAATGCCCCACCTTAGAATTGGCACTCTTAATATAAACGGGGCCAGGGATGATGTAAAAAGGGCCTCTTTATACAAGCTTTTTAATTTAAAGAAACTTGACGTGCTGATGGTCCAGGAGACTCACAGCACTGTAGACATTGAGAGCCATTGGAGAAAAGAGTGGGATGGCTGCATTTTTTTTAGCCACAAATCCAATAACAGTGGAGGGGTGGCTGTACTTTTCTCTAGGGGTTGTGTGCCTGTCTCTTATGAGGTAGAAGAGGTGGT
Source organism: Pholidichthys leucotaenia (assembly GCA_020510985.1). Lineage (NCBI taxonomy): Eukaryota > Metazoa > Chordata > Actinopteri > Cichliformes > Pholidichthyidae > Pholidichthys > Pholidichthys leucotaenia. The sequence goes on along the minus strand of CM035844.1, from coordinate 391,170,396 downwards.
GAAAGGACATGCACTCTTGCTAAAGGTACAGTTTGAAAACATGAACTTGGTTTTTATAAACGTGTATGTGCCAACACAGAGAGCAGAGAGGATCAGGGTATTTGATGTGCTATCAGATACGGTTAGATCCTGTAATCCTAATAGTTTTTTATTTCTGGGGGGTGATTTTAACTGTACATTAAACCACAGACTAGACAGGAACCATCAGGAGCCTCACCCTGCTTCTGCCAATAGGCTGAGAGAACTGGTGAAGACACATGAAATGGCCGATGTGTGGAGATCACATCATGGGGACCAGAGGCAGTACACCTGGAGCCATGCTAAAGATAACCTTTTATCTATGGCAAGGTTAGACCATTTTTATGGGTTTAAACATCAAATGAGTGTTTTTAAAAATAGTTATATCTGTCCTGTTGGTTTCACTGATCACTGCCTGCTGTTTTGTTCTGTTTTTATTGAAAATGTAAAGTGTAAGAGTGCTTTTTGGCATTTTAATAATACACTTTTAAATGATGTGTTTTTTAAAGGAGTTTTTCATGATGTACGGAAGTCACACAGGGAACAAAAACCTTCTTTTAGCTCTCTCCAAATGTGGTGGGATTTTGGTAAGGCACAGATAAAACAACTCTGCCAACAGTACACTCAAAATGTCACTCGTAGCTTGACCCAATCCTTGAAAGTTCTGGAGACTGAGGTGGTAGAGCTAGAGGAGTTGCTCAGTTCTACAGGAAAACAAGAGCACTTAGAGGCTCTTAAGTCAAAAAGGTCAGCCTTGGCTAGCCTGCTAGGGGTCACCGCACAGGGTGCTCTGGTCTGCTCACGCTACATGGATGTAGCTCTGATGGACTCGCCCTCCCAGTACTTTTTTGGACTAGAGGGGAAAAATGGACAGAGAAAACTCATTCACTCATTGTTGGACAATGACGGGAGAACAATCTCCACAGCAGCAGAGATCAGGAAATACGCTGCTAGCTTTTACAGTGACTTGTTTAGAGCAGAGTGGAGGGAGGACACGTCACTGGGCCAGGTTTTCCTTGATGGTCTTCCAGTGCTCTCAGAGGACCTTGTTGCCGGCTTGGATGCTCCACTGTCTCTGTCTGAGCTGCATGCGGCGCTAATGAGCCTCCAGAATGGAAAATCACCAGGCATAGATGGTCTCTCTGTGGACTTTTTTAAGGAATTCTGGCCCCTGCTTGGTCCAGACCTGCTGGAGGTTCTCCAAGATAGCTTGAAAAGGGGGACCCTACCCACGACCTGCAGGAGGGCCAACATCACACTGTTGCTGAAAAAAGGGGACCTACAGAGCCTAAAGAACTGGAGGCCAGTCTCTCTGCTCTGCACAGACTATAAGATTCTTTCAAAAGCTCTGGCCCGAAGACTGAGAAAGGTGATGAGCGAGCTCATTCATGTAGACCAGACTTACTGTGTGCCTGGCAGGCTGATTAGTGACAACGTCACTTTAATTCGGGATGTTTTGGAGGTCTCTGGTTCATTGGCGGTAGAAACTGGTTTGATTTCAATTGACCAGGAAAAGGCGTTTGACCGGGTTGAACACCAATATTTATGGACAGTTTTAGCTGCTTTAGGGTTCAGCCCAGGCTTCATAGCCAGGATACGGGTCTTGTACAGTGACATTGAGAGTGTGCTGAAGATAAATGGGGGCCTGTCTGCCCCTTTAAAAGTCCAGAGGGGGGTTCGGCAGGGCTGCCCTCTCTCAGGGATGCTGTACTCCCTCGCCATAGAGCCTTTGCTTCACTGCTTGAGAAGGGATCTATCAGGAGTTACTTTTCCTGGCTGTGACACCACGTTCAAGCTGTCGGCCTATGCAGATGATGTAGTCATTCTGCTAAACAAGCAGAGTGACATTGACGTTTTGGTTAGGAGTGTCAATCCTTTTGGCCAACTTTCCTTTGCAAAAATAAACTGGGGAAAAAGCGAGGCTCTGATGGTGGGGGAGAACCTAGAAAATCAGCTTACGCTGCCTGGTGGGCTGATTTGGAAAAAAGGAGGGTTTAAGTATCTTGGTGTCTTTATTGGAAATCAACAATTTGAGCAAAAAAATTGGGATGGGGTCATAGAGAAAATCAACGGGAGACTAAACAAGTGGAAGTGGCTAATGCCAAGAATATCTTTTAGAGGAAGAGTGCTCATTTTAAATAATCTTGTTTCCTCATCCCTGTGGCACTGCCTCATGTGCATGGACCCCACTGCTGGTTTGTTGTCAAAAATCCAGTCTGTTATGGTGGACTTTGTTTGGGGGGGTGGACTCCACTGGGTCCCTCAAGCCCTGTTATTTCTTTCCAAAGAGGAAGGGGGGCAAGGAGTGGTTCATTTAGCTAGTAGAGGTGCTGCTTTTAGACTGACTTTCATACAGAGACTGCTGACGGGCCCCCAGGACCTGGTATGGAGGCCTTTGGCCTGTGTTATTTTACAGAGAGTCCTTGGGCTTGGGCTAGATCTCCCTGTGTTTTTAATGGATTTTAAGAACTCTAGTGCACTGTCTTTGCCCAGTTTTTACCGCAGTCTTTTTTCAGTATGGACTCTTTTTAAAAAACAAAGAGGGGCATGCGATTCCCTCCACTGGTTGTTGAGGGAGCCGCTGGTTTTTAGTGGTCGCCTTGGTGTCCTGCCGGGAGTTGGAAGGACCTTCCTTGATAGGCTGTGTTCCAGGAATGTTCTCACTCTGAAGCAAGTGGTGGAACTGGCTGGTCCTGGCCTCAACAACGCCTCAGCTTTAGCAGCTCATCTTGGTGTCAGATCAAATCGCTTCATCAATGGCCTTCTTGCACACTGGAAACAGAAGCTTCATGGACTTGAGCGGTCCCTACTCATGGACTTTGGCAATGGCACGCTGCAGCCAGAAAGCACGGACCCTTTTCCCTCTCTCACGCTTTGTATGGACTTTGACGTCTCTCCTTGCTCCTTACTCGCTTTCTGTGCTCCCACTGGTGTGGACTTTGGAGGAGCCAGTGGTAAGGCACTCTACAGACTGGTGGTGATGGCACTCAACAAAGACAGATTGAACATCTGTGTGAACACTCCATGGAGAGGAGACTTGCAGTGGAGGGTCCTGCATGCCATTATAGCTGTCAATGCTTTTGTTTCTGTGATTAACAGCAGTGTCAGTGATCAGTGTGCTTTTTGTTCCTCTAGGGAGACAGTTTTTCATTGTTTTACTGAATGTCAGCGTCTGAGTGGTCTCTTTGAACTTCTCACAGAACTTTTTCACATTTTTAAGGAAGTTTTCTCTAAGCAGGTTTTCATTTGTGGTTTTATGTACAATCGTCATTTTAAGCATAAGTGTCAACTACTGAACTTTGTTTTAGGGCAGGCAAAGTTGGCTATTTATGTAAGCTGGAGAAGAAAACTTGAGAATGTTGAGAATGATGTTGATGTCAAAGTTTTATTTGTGAGGCTACTTAAAGCCAGAATCAGGCTGGACTTTCAGTTTTTTATGGGGAATGGGGATGTGGAAGGTTTCAGGACCCTCTGGTCCCTGGAGGATGTCCTCTGTTTAGTTCGTGATGGGCAGCTTTTGTTTGGGCGTTTTTGGGGGGAATAATTTTTCTGTGTAATATAGCATGACATAGAAATTGTATTGAATGATGGACAAGTGTGTTTATTAAAGATCTTTTAAAAATCAAAATCTCTCTCTCTCTCTCGCTCTCTCTCTCTCTCTCTTTTAGATTATTTCACCAGCATTGGAGAATACTCTCTCACCGGACACAGAGGATGCAGGTGTGCAAAGGAAGGCTACAGCAAGTTTGTACAGTGTAGGGCAGATGCATTTCTGTCTTTCCCAGTACATTCACCTCTATTGTCCTTATTCTCATGCAGGGCACGCTAGTGCCTCAGCATACACTGCATTCCAAATTAGTATGCAAATAGGATTTTGGTGTTGTAAACATTCAGTTTTGTTTTTTTTTTTTTTGCTTTTCAATTAAACTCATAGATTGTGTCTCAGGGCTCTTTGAATCACTGATATCAATCTCAGACACCTAACTAACTAACTAACTAACCTGCACTTATATAGCGCTTTTCTAGTCACAAAGACCACTCAAAGCGCTTTCATTAATACTAACCCTCTATTCTAAGGGCCTATAGGAGACAGATATCTAGGGACAATTTAGAACAGCCAATTAACCTAACATGCATGTTTTTGGCATGTGGGAGGAAACCGGAGAAATCCCGGAGTAAACCCACCCAACACGGGGAGAACATGCAAACTCCACACAGATCACTGTTGGTCGGGGGCTGGGATCGAACCCACGATCCCACGATCCCCACAATCCCCCGGCCAAGGGTAAACTGTGCTGCCGCAGTGCTAACCACTGCGCCACCGTGCAACCCAACACCTGTCATTATTAGTTTGCCAGGTGAGTCCAATTAAAGGAAATCTACTCCAGAGTACTCCACATTATTAAGCATGCCACAGGTTTCAAGCAATATGGGAAAGAAAAAGGATCTCTGCTGCCGAAAAGCGTCAAATAGTGTAATGCCTTGGACCAGAGTGGTGGCCTAGTTGGTAGAGCATCCGCCCCTCAACTGGGAGGTTGTGGGTAATAATGGCCAAATGAGGCTTTCTTGAAGGCTTGAGGCTTTTCATCAAAATGGTTCATATAGACAAAGCCTCATGTGAAACTTCATTTGCTCTACTAGGCCATCTAGTGGACAAAAATATAGAACATACAGATTTTTATAAGGGCATTATTGGTTTAGTGTATATTTTTTTTTCCATTTCAATAAATGCATGTCTCTTAAGAAATATCAATGATCATAAGGGAAAAAGAAATAATAATACTGGGTGATTACAGTGAATGTACTTGTGTTCCTTGGTGTGCTTTTACTACTTATCTATTTTTATTAAGAAATAATAACTTTTCAATAGTCTTTGGACTAAGGCTTTTTTTTTAGATTATTCAGATTATTTAGCTTTGGAGAATACTCTTTCACAGAGCACCGAAGGTACAGGTGTACAAAGGAAGGCTACTGCAAATTTGTACAGTGTAGGGTAGACACATTTCTGTCTTTCCCAGTACATTCCCCTCTGTCCTTATTCTCATGCAGGGCACAACAGTGCCTCAGCATAATGATGTATTATTGTTGTATTCAAACTCTTTGAAACACAACAGACACTTCCCCTTGCAAATAAAAATAAATCACAAAAATGGCCCAGCTGGGATTTGAACCCCAGCCTCCCAGTTGTAGGGCAGAATGTCTACCTCTAGACCACCACTCCAGTTACAAGAAATGGCCACTATTTGTGAAAAATGTACCAATGGGAGAAATGAGATCAAAATTTTCTCACATGGGAGAAGTCTGTGTTTTTGGTGCTGGTTCCATCTGAAAATTGGCTGTGACAAATCCCTTACACAGTCAAAGATAGACAACTCAAAACGTGAGGGACAAGGATTTCCATTGAGTATCGCTGCTCACTTTATTTCATGTTGTGCGCAAATCATGAACAGCTTCCTGACCCAGTTATGTGGCATGACCGGCCAGCGAAGCTAAAGACGTCATCACATACAGTGAGGGAAAAAAGTATTTAGTCAGCCACCAATTGTGCACGTTCTCCCACTTAAAAGATGAGAGAGGTCTCCAATTTTCATCATAAGTATACCTCAACTATGAGAGACAAAATGACTAACTAACTAACTAACTAACCTGCACTTATATAGCGCTTTTCAAGTCACAAAGACCACTCAAAGCGCTTTCACTAGTACTAACCCTCTATTCTAAGGGCCTACAGGAAACAGATATCTAGGGACAATTTAGAACAGCCAATTAACCTAACATGCATGTCTTTGGATTGTGGGAGGAAACTGGAGCCCCCGGAGTAAACCCACGCAGCACAGGGAGAACATGCAAACTCCACACAGAAAGGTTCCAACCCCTTGAGGGAAAAAAAATGAGGGAAAAAAAATCCAGAAAATCACATTGAAGGATTTTTAATGAATTAGTAAATTCCTCAGTAAAATAAGTATTTGGTCACCTACAAACAAGCAAGATTTCTGGCTCTCACACACCTGTAACTTCTTCTTTAAGAGGCCCCTCTGTCCTCCACTCGTTACCTGTATTAATGGCACCTGTTTGAACTCGTTATCAGTATAAAAGACACCTGTCCACAACCTCAAACAGTCAGACTCCAAACTCCACTATGGCCAAGACCAAAGAGCTGTCAAAGGACACCAGAAACAAAATTGTAGACCTGCACCAGACTAGGAAGACTGAATCTGCAATAGGTAAGCAGCTTGGTGTGAAGAAATCAACTGTGAGAGCAATTATTAGAAAATGGAAGATATACAAGACCACTGATAATCTCCCTCCATCTGGGGCTCCACACAAGATCTCACCCCATGGGGTCAAAATGATCATGAGAACGGTGAGCAAAAATCCCAGAACCACACGGGGGACCTAGTGAATGACTTGCAGAGAGCTGGGACCAAAGTTACAAAGGCTACCATCAGTAACACACTACGCCGCCAGGGACTCAAATCCTGCACTGCCAGACGTGTCCCCCTGCTTAAGCCAGTACATGTCCAGGCCCGTCTGAAGTTTGCTAGAGAACATTTGGATGATCCAGAATAGGACTGGGAGAATGTCATATGGTCAGATGAAACCAAAATTGAACTTTTTGGTAAAAACTCAACTTGTCGTGTTTGGAGGAGAAAGAATGCTGAGTTGCATCCAAAGAACACCATACCTACTGTGAAGCATGGGGGTGGAAACATCATGCTTTGGGGCTGTTTTTCTGCAAAAGGACCAGGACGACTGATCCGTGTAAAGAAAGAATGAATGGGGCCATGTATCGTGACATTTTGAGTAGAAACCTCCTTCCATCAGCAAGGGCATTGAAGATGAAACGTGGCTGGGTCTTTCAGCATGACAATGATCCCAAACACACCGCCCGGCCAACGAAAGAGTGGCTTCGTAAGAAGAATTTCAAGGTCCTGGAGTGGCCTAGCCAGTCTCCAGATCTCAACCCCATAGAAAATCTTTGAAAGGAGTTGAAAGTCCATGTTGCCCAGCGACAGCCCCAAAACATCACTGCTCTAGAAGAGATCTGCATGGAGGAATGAGCCAAAATACCAGCAACAGTGTGTGAAAACCTCGTGAAGACTTACAGAAAACGTTTGACCTCTGTCATTGCCAACAAAGGGTATATAACAAAGTACTGAGATGAACTTTTGTTATTGACCAAATACTTATTTTACCGAGGAATTTACCAATTAATTCATTAAAAATCCTTCAATGTGATTTTCTGGATTTTTTTTTCTCATTTTGTCTGTCATAGTTGAGGTATACCTATGATGAAAATTGGAGACCTCTTTCATCTTTTAAGTGGGAGAACTTGCCCAATTGGTGGCTGACTAAATACTTTTTTGCCCCACCGTACGTGATACGATTCAAAACACACTTCGCCAAATATTTCCTGGAGAAGCTCGGAGCACACTCCAAAGCTCTGGAGCCGGCCATCCCATCACTACTTTGCTGTACTTTTGACCTTTGCTTGTCCTAGACCCAGAGACTGCCTTCTGGATTGGAATTGCCTGCCTGCCATTATCTATCTGCTGTCCGCTGACCCTGGCCTGCCTCTGGATTTTGGAAACAGCCTCTCTGATTGGATTTGGATGTCTTGGACTGTGCACACCCTGACTTCTCCATGTAAGTTGACTTACCGTTTGTCATCACTGCTTTTCACTCTCACACCCCAGTGCTCAGGTCTGGCCAGCCTGTCTCCAACAATCCCCCAGGAAACTCCCTTGCAGTATCACAGCACTTTACCCCCTGGTAACGTGCTCTCCCAGGGGTGAGCTCCTTCACCTGCTCCCAGCCACTCTCCTCCCTGAAAAAGATTAAGCACAAAGACTAACATTAAAACATTGTTATCCTGCTCTTCAGTTATACTTACCGGTCCCTCTGCTCTCTCCTCACAGGGTTGCCAGATCCTGCAGAGAATCTCCTTTGCACATTATCTTGCACCATTATTATAATAAAGATTATTGGGCACTTCTATTACCGCTTCCTCCCTTGTCTGCTTTTGGGTCAAACGCCTCACTCATTAACAGTTTTATGTAACCTCCTTTTGTTTCCCCTAGCAGTTTGGATAATAAGGTCGTAACAGTGTATTGAGGTCCACTTTGCTATCACGATGGCAGAAAAAAAAAAGAATAATTAGGAGAGTTAGGACAGCCCTTTTGTGCTTTTGATAAATCATAGGCATGCTTTGGGTGCAACATGCAATAAACCAATCAGAATGCCTCATCACCTCACCTTTAACAGGTAGGGGCCCATGATCTATAGGACAGACCGCTGTGAAATAGTGCATTTAACTGAGAGGATGGCTCTGTTTTGCACCGAGGAATTAGGCGCGCTTGTGTGTGAAGTGAAAATGTGGCCGATTACGTTTGGTATATTAAGTGTGGTATATTATTGCTCTGTCATGGGTTTTCATGTAATGTCCTGACTCATCCAATCACATTCATTGTCACGGGTTGTTCATCAACTGATGTGTATGATGTGACTTCAGGATTCCTCCTGATATCCATCAGTGTTTTCTGACCTTTAATCTCCTCTCTGCTCTGAAGAATAACACTGGTCAACACCAAATTTATTGTCTATGTTTTTTCAGCTGATTTAGGACAATTTTGATGTGCTGAATCCAAAAGTCATGTTGGTTTTGCTCAATCAGGTCAACTTTTTGAACTATGGCCACATGTTGTTTTATACATTTTTGTATACATGTACGGGTATTTTTGCTTTATATGATGCAAAATTATTTTTTATGTCTTGAAATTCTCTGAATTTTGAATAATGATGACATTGTGGTGACCCACCACAATCTACATGGACATTCAATCCTCACACTCAGTAAGTCCGGGGGAAGCAGAGGACCATTCACATACAGACAGAGAACCCCTGGGGGGACAACCAGAACAATGGACTGTTGTTTATACATCCCCGGATTAAGGAGAAGACGTCCGGGCACCAGTTGGTCAGGCTAATCATATGTATTGACTGATATGTATATCACTATGCTAATGTACCATGCATTCTCTCTGTTTGTATAACATGTATAAAAGAGCTTGCTATACATGCCTCAGAGGACAGCACTGTAGCGCACAGCGCTACAAATGCGTCTCATGATGATGGAGGAAATAAAACTCAGCAACCTTCCAGCTCGTCTCATCTCGTCTGACAATATTCCTCCACAACGTAACATTCAATTTACACGTACTTGCCTTTATATAAAGGTAAGTACATGCACAGTACTAAGTAAGTACTAAGTAAGTACAAGTTTTTACTTAGCACCTGATCGAGAGAAACTGATGTCATTTTTGGATTCAGTGGTGCAAAATTGTCTTAAATCAGTTGAAAAAACACAGACAACTTACAAAAAAATTATTTTTGTAACCCTGTGTAATTATTTCAAACTTGGTGAAGATTTCCTTAACAGCAGCAGTTTCTTGCTCTTTAATTCACTTAGATGATGAACAGAAGACATTGTTATGTCAAAAACTAACAAAAAAATTGATCAACTGCTCTGTCTTCCACTGAGTTTGAAAAATCAATTGTTCGGCGCAAGAACAAGACCTACGATCAGAACACATTACTTGGTTTTTGTGTTTTGAAGCATCCACATTTGTTAGTTTTAAATTTTAGTTTTGCACTGTTTGGTAAAAACAAAAATGAAAATTTCCAATACTTTGTATTGTATTGATACTTCAATTAATAACTAGAAAAGCACTCGGAGAGCGCAGACCTCCGCCAAGCGGCACAGTTCCCCCCATACAGTGTTTGTGTGTACGTTTTCAGATTCCCTGAGCATGAAAAGATATGAGTAGCAATTGGATTCACAATGATTATTTGTTTATTTGACATGGACAGTGCAATAAACAGACAATTAATGAATGACAATCAATGTGATAGTGATAGGATTAGTGGTTCAGTAGTGTAAAACGGGGCTATAAGGGACGGCGGGTAATAAGGGACACTTTTCTGGGAAATGTTTTAAATGTAATTCTGCTTTTTTTATTTTGAGCAGGACGCTGAGTTGTGTTGTTATTGTCAAATATCCATGAATCCTTCATCAAATCTAGGCGGAAGCAAAATTAAAAAAGCAGAATTACATTTAGAAAAGTGTCCCATATTACCCCGCCGTCCCTTATAGCCCCATTTTACGGTTGTAAAAGCATTGCCTCCTTGGCGGAGGTAATAAACTGAAGTGTTGGTGTGTCCATCTCCTCCACTGACGGATGCAGATTGGTTAGACAGGTTGCCGTGGGTTTTATATTATATTGGGGTTGCGCTCCGCGGCAAAACAGAATTTAGAATGTTCCCCGGCAGAGAGGTCGTTTTTACGCAGCGCCTATAGCTGGGCGGGGAATTTGTGGCAAATAATCGGGCGGCGGACAGGTGGCCGTGTCAGGTTTTGCAGCGTGGCGCAAAAACAGGCACGCTGGCGGGCCCAGGCCAGCAGTGATTTCCGTGTGCTTTTGTGGCTAAAACGTTGAAGAAGGCGGAGTTTGTGTTGGTCAGACACGACGCCCAGCGCCCTCCATTGCGCCTGCGCACATGTTGAAAATGGCCGTATGTCACAGTGTGGAAAAATGCTTTAAAAAATTCCTGTATGCAGACGGTGATGCGGATCATCCCCAAAATTTAATCAGTTCTTCCTTGTACCATTTCCAACAACGCCTCAAAGTTTCATTGAAATCCGTCCAAAAGTTTTTGAGTTATCTTGCTAACCAACAGACAAACAGACAGACAAACAGACAAACACACAGACAAACCCCGGCAAAAACATTACCTCCTCCTGGCCTTTCGGCCTGGCGGAGGTAATAATAAAAAGACCTTTGAAAGAAAAAGAACACATTACTTGATATCAGAGGAACCCTGAAATAAAGTCACACAGATCAGGAAAGTTCACCTAGAACCTTTTTTTTTTTTTTTCAACTAGGGGTTATAGGACCCCAGGGAGTCCTTGAAAGAATGTTCAGGGATCCTTGGAAAATTGTTTAATTTTACTTCTTAATTAGTCCAAAATTGGAAATTTTCCCTTCTTATGAATGAGTGTCTGTAGTGGTTCTTCCATGTCAGTAGGTGGCAGTATGAACACAACAATCATGGCTACTGTCTTCTTCCACTTCATGTGATTTACAGAGGTTAATGGCCTTGTTAAGACATGCTACAGGTCGTGGTGACTACATGAAAAATGGCAATGGATAAATATTTGATGAGGAAAGATTCAAACTTTGAACTGGGCCCTGTACTGGTGAACCAGCCAAAGGTTTTGAGTGAAAGAGACACTAAGACGTTGTTGTTATATGCCGCTTTTTTTGTTTCTTTGTTTGTTTGTTGTATCACAAGGCATGATTTTACCAGCAGACCTAGCTCCTGTGTTGGATGTTTTGTGGATGTAAACCTTGTAAAGACATGACCTCTGAAAAGCCACATATTTCCATCTTTATATAAGGAAATGGGAGCGGAGCATAAAACCTTATTGTGCCATAATGAGGTCAGATAGTTGTCGCACATGTGACCAATTTAAAGTATAAATTACCACACTGGGTGGTACAGGGCAATGACGTAGATAGAGCTAGACCGCTCACTGTTCGGCGGACAACAGCGTCGCCATGGCAAATCGGCGCTGACTTCCGGTAGTGGCAAGAAGCTGTGGCGCGCTATTTGATCCTTTCAAAACACATTAACTTCAAAGTCTCCAAACAGTGTTTGATGACACACTTTGCGTTGTTTCATCACGCCAACTGATTGAAAAAGATAAAAACAAAGCACAAGGCATCTTTCTACGACAATCACACTCATATAATAGCAAACACAGAGCCTCCAATATCCTTCATATTTAGCCTCTTCACACGTTCTGCCTACATGAGGCTACAACAGAGACCACCACACAATGACACATGCATAATGATTGCTGAATGCTGATGCAGTGATTGTGTCAATAAAAACATTTCATACTTTCTGCAACATTAGTGTTTCACTTACCCTGTTTCATGGGCTCTAGAAAATATTCGAACGAATGCCAAATAAGAAATTTTGTTTTTTAAACAATTTTTCTCCAATTCAAATTGTTCAGTTGGACTTAAAAAGCAGCACATGCAGTAATCAAAAATTCCAAATTATGTTTTAGTGTAAAGAGGGATAGAAAATTCACCTCAAGGGACTTGGTGGTGTAGTACAGGGACTTGGTGTTTCGGCTGTGGTTTGCATGCTGGGCTGCTACGCCAGCGACCCGTGTTTGATTCCCCGCACAGCCATCTTCCCAACTGGCATGCCAGGTCTGGGACTCTGGGTGTCTAATTAATTCGGTACTGTTGCCAGCAGTACTACAGTACAGGAGTACTGTAGGAAATATATATTTCACAATGAAATTTCATGAACAATTTGCTATAAAATGCCAGCTTTAGGGCAAAAACAAAATGTTTGGAACTTATGAAGTAGCCTATTTTCCCAGAAATAGCGTGCCAAAATTTTTTAATAAAAGCATTTTGACAATATGACATGCATTGCTTTTTAAAAATCTCACCAAAAGTGTACTTTTCTACATAATTTTCACAAAGTGAACAAATTACTAATTTTCAGTGCGTCTAAAGGCTTCAAAATATACAGGATTTTTTGCACAAAATACAGGAATTTATAGGCATTGCTGAAAATACTAAGGATATTGGAAGTCACTGATTACCTCCGCCAGGCCGAAAGGCCAGGAGGAGGTAATGTTTTTGCCGGGGTTTGTCTGTGTGTTTGTCTGTTTGTCTGTCTGTCTGTTTGTCTGTTGGTTAGCAAGATAACTCAAAAACTTTTGGACGGATTTCAATGAAACTTTGAGGCGTTGTTGGAAATGGTACAAGGAAGAACTGATTAAATTTTGGGGATGATCCGCATCACCGTCTGCATACAGGAATTTTTTAAAGCATTTTTCCACACTGTGACATACGGCCATTTTCAACATGTGCGCAGGCGCAATGGAGGGCGCTGGGCGTCGTGTCTGACCAACACAAACTCCGCCTTCTTCAACGTTTTAGCCACAAAAGCATGCGGAAAACACTGGTGGCCTGGGCCCCCCAGCGTGCCTGTGCCAGCCATAGGCGCTGCGCACATTGCGCTGGTCGTCGTGTCTGACCAACACAAACTCCGCGTTCTTCAACGTTTTAGGCACAAAAGCACACGGAAAACACTGCTGGCCTGGGCCCGCCACCGTGCGTGTTTTTGCGCCACGCTGCAAAACCTGACACGGCCACCTGTCCACCGCCCGATTATTTGCCACAAATTCCCCGCCCAGCTATAGGCGCTGCGTAAAAACGACCTCTCTGCCGGGCAAGATTCTAAATTCTGTTTTGCCGCAGAGTGCAACCCCAATATAATATAAAACCCACGGCAACCTGTCTAACCAATCTGCATCCGTCAGTGGAGGAGATGGACACACCAACACTTCAGTTTATTACCTCCGCCAAGGAGGCAATGCTTTTACAACCGTAAAACGGGGCTATAAGGGACGGCGGGGTAATATGGGACACTTTTCTAAATGTAATTCTGCTTTTTTAATTTTGCTTCCGCCTACATTTGATGAAGGATTCATGGATATTTGACAATAACAACACAACTCAGCGTCCTGCTCAAAATAAAAAAAGCAGAATTACATTTAAAACATTTCCCAGAAAAGTGTCCCTTATTAACCCGCCGTCCCTTATAGCCCCGTTTTACACTACTGAACCACTAATCCTATCACTATCACATTGATTGTCATTCATTAATTGTCTGTTTATTGCACTGTCCATGTCAAATAAACAAATAATCATTGTGAATCCAATTGCTACTCATATCTTTTCATGCTCAGGGAATCTGAAAACGTACACACAAACACTGTATGGGGGGAACTGTGCGCTTGGCGGAGGTCTGCGCTCTCCGAGTGCTTTTCTAGTTTCTAAATAGAACTGTTTTAGTAAAGGACTTCCTCACAATAGCCTCATCCACCTGAAACCATAACAACACAGACACGTCTTGCCACTACCGGAAGTCAGCTCCTATTTGCCGCCTCTCAGCAGGCAATGAGCGGTCTAGCTCTATCTATGTCATTGGTACAGGGTACATGGCTATCACTGTTCCTTTACAATTCTTTGTCCATGAGTGGGCTTTGAACAAGTGATCCACTGTCTTTGTCGTTTCATTTAAATAAATGCATAAGCCATATGCTTTCCCAGTAAGTTCACAATTAAAGTTGAAAATGTAAATGAAAACAGAAGCTATATTGCGAAAGACATATACTATAATCATGTATGTGCCATTCAGGACCCTTGACTAACAAAACTAATGACATTTATGCACTTTTTCTGTACACAAATATTGTGATTTCAGGCACGTTTTGTTAGTTATCTTCAGTTCTTATTAATTTTACTTTCCCTAGCTGAAGTGACACGGACTTTGTGAGTGCTGTATAAACCTTTTAAACTAAATTTAGCAAATCTAGGCCTATTTAACAACTGAAGTAAATGGGCCGGGAGAAAAGCCTCCTCAAGGCAGATGTGAATAAAGGCTGCAAATTGTATAGCTTAAGAAGCATCCAGAAACTGAAATATAAATGTCTGCCCTTTTCAGAGTGCAGATCAACTATTAATACAACTTGCTGCTGTTTCTCAGTGGTAATTTTCAGTTTGAATGATCATGAATCATTTTCACAGTGATGAAAGTGTTGAATGTCGGGAATCTAGCAGCCAATTTTTATTTCTGTGAGAAAAAAAATAATAGTTGATGTGATGTGTGAATATTTGTCTATTATATGTAAATAGTTTGTCTCCTGGGTGGGAACACAACTTCATGTCTAGGAAATTTACATTTTGTCACTTTTCATCTTATTAAAGCCTCCTGGGCAATAATTAACTGTCTCTGTACTTCTCAGAAGCAAAAACATTGTGTTTTTTTAAGTAAATGTGGAGCTTTTCATTTATTGTTTCATTAACATCTGTAGCAAGATCCATTCTCCAGTCACGAGAGAATAATTATACTCAGTTGGTGATATGCTATCCCTCTTGTTAGCTGAATGACTGCAAACCATCCCCCTTGTGAACCTGTCATCTCCCCATTCCAGCCCCAAAAAGAGTGCAAGGATTGTCATGAATTCCATTTACTACATGTAATCAAGTTGCTTTTTCACAAAATTCTACTTTGACTTATGTGGAGTTTGTCTGACTTTCTTCAGACTGATACATCTTGAGAGGAAAATGTCATAAATTTGAAAAAGTATAGTAGTTGCCAGTCCGCCAAGGTCTCCGCCTTTGACTGCCACCTAATCCACATAGCACCGGACCCCCATGATCCCTCCTGCAGGTGGTGAACCCACTGGAGGGCGGACCCATGTAACTCCTTCGGGCTGAGCCTGGCCGGGTCCCATGGGTGGAAACACGGCCACCAGACGCTAGCATTCGAGCCCCTCCCCCAGGCCTGGCTCCAGGGTGGGGCCCCGGTAACCCCATACCGGGCGGGGTACACTGAATCCTTGATATACAATTTATCATGAGAGTCTGTTGGATCGTTCTTAGTCTGGCCCTTCACCCAGGACCAGTTTGTCTTGTTCAGTTATTGGACTTCTGTGCTAACCACAGTCTGTCCATAACAAACACCATGTTCAAGCATAAGGGTGTCCATATGTGCACCTGGCACCAGGACACCCTAGGTCGCAGGTCAATGATCGATTTTGTTATCGTATCATCAGACCTGCAACCGTATGTCTTGGACACCTGAGTAAAGAGAGGTGCAGAGCTGTCAACTGATCACCACCTGGTGGTGAGTTGGATCCGATGGCAGGGGAGGAAGCCATTCAGACCCGTAGACCCAAACGTATAGTGAGGGTGTGCTGGGAGCGTCTGGCTGAGGCCCCTGTCCGGGAGGTCTTCAACTCCCACCTCCGGAAGAACTTCAACCACATTCCGAGGGAGTCTGGAGACATGGAGTCTGAATGGGCCATGTTCTCCACCTCTGTTGTTGAAGCGGCGGCCCAGAGCTGCGGCCGCAAGGTGGTCGGTGCATCTCGTGGTGGCAACCCCCGAACCAAGTGGTGGACACCAGTGGTGAGGGGGGCCATTAAGCTGAAGAAGGAGTCCTATCAAGCTTGGTTGGCTTGTGGGACTCCCGAAGCAGCTGAGGTGTACCAGCAGGCCAAGCGGAGTGCAGCTCGGGTGGTTGCTGAAGCAAAAACGCGGGTATGGGAGGAGTTCGGTGAGGCCATGGAACAAGACTTTCGGTCGGCTTCAAAGAGATTCTGGCAAACTTCAGCGGCTCAGGAGGGGAAAGCAGCTCCCCGTCCACACTGTGAATGGTGCGGATGGGACACTGTTGACTTCAACTGGGGATATAGTCGGGCAGTGGAAGGAATACTTCGAGGATCTCCTCAATCCCCCTGATATGCCTTCCACAGAGGAAGCAGGGTTTGGGGACGAAGGGGATGACTCGCCTATCACAGGGGCTGAGGTCGCCAAGGTGGTTAAAAATCTCCTTGGTGGCCGGGCCCCGGGGGTGGACGAGATTCGCCCTGAGTACCTCAAGGCTCTGGATGTTGTTGGGTTGTCATGGTTGACACGCCTCTGCAACATTGCGTGGAGGTCGGGGGCAGTGCCTTTGGCATGGCAAACCGGGGTGGTGGTTCCTCTCTTCAAAAAAGGGGACCGGAGGGTGTGCTCCAACTTTAGAGGGATCACACTCCTCAGCCTCCCTGGGAAGGTCTATGCCAAGGTACTGGAGAGGAGAGTCCGGCCGTTGGTCGAACCTCGGATTCAGGAGGAGCAATGTGGTTTTCGTCCTGGCCGTGGCACATCGGACCAGCTCTTTACCCTCTCGAGAATTCTTGAGGGTTCGTGGGAGTTTGCCCAACCAGTTTACATGTGTTTTGTGGACTTGGAGAAGGCATTTGACCCCGTCCCTCGTGGATTTTTGTGGGGGGTGCTTCGGGAGTATGGGGTATCGGGCTTGTTGTTACGAGCTATTCGGTCTCTGTACGACCGTTGTGAGAGTTTGGTTCGTATTGCCAACACTCGGTCGGAGTCATTCCCAGTGAGAGTTGGACTCCGCCAGGGCTGCCCTTTGTCACCGATCCTGTTCATAATTTTTATGGACAGGATTTCTAGGTGCAGCCAGGGAATGGAGGGTATCATGCTTGGTGACCACAGGATCTCATCGCTGTTGTTTGCAGATGATGTTGTCCTGTTGGCTTCATCCAGCAATGACCTACAGCTCTTGCTGGGACGGTTTGCCGCTGAGTGTGAAGCGGCTGGGATGAGAATCAGCACCTCCAAGTCCGAGTCCATGGTCCTCAGCCGGAAAAAGGTGGATTGTCCTCTCCGGGTTGGGGACAGGCTCCTGCCCCAAGTGGAGGAGTTTAAGTATCTTGGGGTCTTGTTCACGAGTGAGGGGAAAATGGAGTGAGAGATCGACAGATGGATTGGAGCAGCATCTGCAGTGATGCGGACGTTGTACCGGTCTGTTGTGGTGAAGAGGGAGCTTAGTTCTAAGGCAAAGCTGTCGATTTACCAGTCAATCTACGTTCCTACTCTCACCTATGGTCACGAGCTTTGGGTAATGACCGAAAGAACGAGATCGCGGATACAAGCGGCTGAAATGAGCTTTCTCCGTAGGATTGCTGGACTCACCATCAGAGATAGGGTGAGGAGCTCAGTCATCCGGGAGAGGCTCAGAGTAGAACCGTTGCTCCTCCACATTGAAAGGAGTCAGTTGAGGTGGTATGGGCATCTGATTAGGATGCCTCCTGGACGCCTCCCACTTGAGGTGTTTCAGGTACGTCCCACTGGGAGGAGACCCCGGGGCAGACCCAGGACTCGGTGGAGAGACTATGTCTCCCAGCTGGTCTGGGAACGCCTTGGTATCCCCTCTGAAGAGCTGGAGCAGGTGGCTGGGGAGTGGGAAATCTGGGCTTCTCTGCTTGAACTGCTGCCTCCGCGACCCGGACCTCCGGAAAAGCGGTAGAAGATGGATGGATGGATGGATGGATAGTAGTTGCAAATATATATATATATATATATACACTACCTTTCAAAAGTTTGGGGTCACTTAGAAATGTCCTTATTTTTGAAAGAAAAGCACTTTTTTTTCAATGAAGATAACTCTAAACTAATCAGAAATACACTCTATACATTGCTAATGTGGTAAATGACTATTCTAGCTGCAATTTTTTTTTGGGTTTGTTTTTGGTGCAATATCTACATAGGTGTATAGAGGCCCATTTCCAGCAACTATCACTCCAGTGTTCTAATGGTATAATGTGTTTGCTCATTGCGTCAGAAGGCTAATGGATGATTAGAAAACCCTTGTGCAATCATGTTAAGTCTGCAATGCTGTAATTGCTGCAAATGGAGGATTCTTTGACAAAAGCAAAGTTTGAAGGAAAAAATTATTATTTCAAATACAAATCATTATTTCTAACCTTGTCAATGTCTTGACTATATTTTCTATTCATTTTACAACTCATGGTGGTAAATAAGTGTGACTTTTCATGGAAAACACAAAATAATTGTCTGGGTGACCCCAAACTTTTGAACAGTAGTGTATATATAAATATATATATATATATATATATATATATATATATATATATATATATATATATATATATATATATATATATATATATATATATACACTAATCACCACTACTTCCTTGAGAAGGCAACAGGAAACCACTCCAGTATCTTCCCAAAACAATCATGGATAACCATAGTAGTAGTCTAGAGAACAACGTGAATGGGTCCCCGTATCGCTGGGAAACCTTGTCCGGCAGGGAAGGGAGCAAGGCCTTTCCGGTCATCAACCTGCAAAACCTTGCAGGACCGAAGTCCTCAAGATTAGGACATGGAACGTTCGTAGCATGTTGAGGCCAGAAAAGCTAGAAAACATCAAGAGAGAAATAGACAGAATGCAGCTGAACATCCTTGGACTGATGGAGACCAGAAGGAAAGAGAAAGGTGACATCAGAAGTGACAGGTATAGAGTGATCCATTCTGGAGATAAAAGTCAGCGTGGTGTTTTTGATGCATCAAACAGCAAGCAAGAGTGTGACTAAAGTGGAGTGTACAAATGACACACTGATGAGTGAGACTGAGTGGATCACCAATTGACATGGTGGTGATTGTGTCTACATGCCAACAACAGCCTATGAAGACAAAGAAGTGGAAGCAGTTTATGAGAAAGTGGAGGACTCCATCTGACATGGAAGCGAGGATGACTATGTGATAGTGATGGGGGACCTGAACATGGTAGTGGGAAACCAAAGTGAAGACAACGTGACTGGCAAATATGGCCTGGGAAACAAAAATGAGCGAGGTCAAATGCTGGGAGAATTCTGCAAGAGGAATAATCTCTGCATCACCAACATATGGCACAAGCATCATAAGCGCAGGCTCTTCACCTGGTTAGCACCCGGAGACTTGAGAAGGATGCAGTTGGATTACATCAGGAATACATAGAGGTGCTTTACAACAAGGAAGGGAAGCCAGAACACATTGACCTGGAAGATGAGACAGTGGTGGAAGATGACCAGCTAGGGCTGGACATTTTGAACAGAGAAATAGAGCAAGCAATGGACAAGTTGAAGACAGGCAAAGCCAAAGGAGAAGATGGTGTTCCAGCAGAGCTGCTCAAGACACTGAGCCCAGAAATTATGAAACACCTAGTGGACCTTTGCAAGACAATGTACAATACCAGAGAATGGCCTGCAGATTTCCTGTGCAGTATTATCATTCCGCTACAAAAGAAACCAAATGCACAGGGGTGTGAAGACCATCAGACAATCAGCCTCATATCTCACACATCTAAAATCATGTTGAGAGTGCTGAAAAACAGACTGAGAGCCAAAACATTCAACTACATCGGAAGTGATCAGTTTGGCTTCAGGAAAGGTATGGGCACCCGAGAGGCAATAGCGATGATGAGAACAATAGGAGAACACAATATAGCGCACAATCTGGAGAGACTGCTCCTTGCTCACCTCCGCCCCCTGGTGGAACCAGCGATGGATCCACTCCAGTTCGCCTACCAGCATGGCATTGGGGTGGAGGATGCGGTGATCTTCCTCCTTCACCGTTCTCTGTCCCACCTGGAGAAGCCCGGGAATATGGTGAGGATCATGTTCTTTGACTTCTCCAGTGCTTTCAACACCATCCAACCGATGATCCTGAAGGACAAGCTGCTGCGCGCAGGGGTGGACCAGCACCTGTCATCATGGATCCTGGACTACCTCACGAACCGGCCTCAGTTTGTGAGAACCCGGGACTGTGTGTCCGACACGATCATCAGTAGCACGGGGGCCCCCCAGGGAACGGTGCTGGCTCCCTTCCTGTTCACTCTTTATACTGCGGACTTCTCACACAACACAACACACTGCCATCTACAGAAGTTCTCTGATGACTCTGCGATCGTTGGCCTCATCTCCAATGGAGATGAAGCTGAGTACAGAGGGCTTATCCAGGACTTCGTGGACTGGTGCCATCAGAACTGCCTCCAGATCAACGCGAGGAAAACTAAGGAGCTGGTGGTGGACTGCCGCAGGCATGGGCAGCCCCTCACAGTACCAGTAAATATACAGGGAACAGACATCGAGATGGTGACATCCTATAAGTACCTGGGTATTCATCTGAACAATAAACTAGACTGGTCACACAATACTGATGCACTCTACAAGAAGGGACAGCGCAGGCTGTTCCTGCTGAGGAGACTCAGGTCTTTTGGTGTACAAGGGGCGCTGCTGAAGTCATTCTATGACACGGTGGTGGCATCAGCCATCACTTTTGGAGTGGTCTGCTGGGGCAGTGGCATTACTGCAGCCGATAGGAAGAGACTGAACAAACTGATTAAGAAAGCTAGCTCTGTCCTGGGGCAGCGCCTTGATCCGATGGAGGAGATAGGAGAGAGAAGGACGGTGGCTAAACTGTCATCTCTGCTGGAGTCCGAGTTCCACCCTATGCAGGACATACTGAATGCACTGAGGAGCTCATTTAGCAGCAGACTACATCATCCCAGGTGCACAACCGAGAGGTTTCGTAGGTCCTTCCTACCAACGGCTGTCAGACTGTACAACCTAAGCAGGGCTGCTCGCAGAGATAGCAAAAAGACGTAACAAACTAATAGTTTTTTGAATGCAAAAGATGCAATAGACTTACACAATGGTCCCCTCCGGCATACAACTAGGAACATACCGGTCGCTATGGAGGGTGAGAATATGTATGGGCACATAATCATACCATGTAGGATAACTAAGTAGACGGTTATGCTGTTTCATTCCATCTAGCAACAATGCTCTGCACTGTGTGTGTTTATATATTTGCATATTTATTCCATCTAGCTACAATGCTCAGCACTGGGTGTGTTTATATATTTATATATCTACATATTATTCCATCTAGCTACATTGCTCCGCACTGTGTGTGTTTATATACTTGCATATTTATTCCACCTAGCTGCAATGCTCCGTACTGTGGGTGTTTATATATTTACATATTTATTCCATCTAGCTACAATGCTCTGCACTGTGTGTTCATATATTCATATATTTATTCCATCCAGCTACAATGCTCTGCACTGTGCACTGTGTGTCTCTGTGTGTGTGTATATATATATATTTTATAGTAATACGTACATATGTTTATTAGCTGCTCTTGCTTGCTTGTTTTTTTTCTTGCCTTCTGATTGTTGCTCTGAGTGTTGCTATCCCTGTGCTGTTGCAATCCTGGAATTTCCCCGTTGTGGGACTAATAAAGGCTTATCTTATCTTATCTTATCTTATCTTATCAAGATGTATATGTATGTTTTGTTGACTTTGAAAAAGCATTCGACAGGGTCAATTGGACAAAACTGATAAGCATTCTGAAAGATCTGTGAGTGGACTGGAGAGACAGATATCAAATTGTAGCTTTGTACATGGGACAAACAGCAACAGTAAGAACAGATCAAGGGGTGGCAGGACCATGCACCATCAGAAGAGGAGTATGTCAAGGTTGTTTGCTATCACCCTTGCTGTTTAACATCTATGCAGAAGCAATGATGAAACATGCCTTGGAGGAAGTTGAAGAGCGCGTGAAAGTGGGAGGTCATCACATTCAAGCGATGAGATTTGCAGACGATGAGGTGATGATGGCAAGCTCAGCAGGACTACAGACAGCCATGTCTCAATTGAATGAAGTGGTGGAAATATATAAAATGAAGTGCAACCAGAAGAAGACTAAAGTGATGAAGATTGGAAAGAGCAAACAAGAACAGCTGCAAATCAGTATCAATGGAAAAAATCTTGAACAAGTCCAACTGTTCAAGTACTTTGGCAGCCTGCTGATAGAAGACGGAAGAAGCAAGAAGGAGATCAAGGCAAGAATCACCATGGCCAAAGATGTGTTCAATAAACACCAAATGCTGCTCATTAAAGGCCTCAATCATAACTTGAGGAAATGTTTCATGAAGACACCAGTGTGGAGTGTGCTTCTCTATGGCTCAGGTGAGTTTGCTAACCAATCAAGCACAGTGATACCATTCATTTCATTCATTTTCATTTTATTATTTATTTGAACATCAAGACAAAAAAGTTTAAAAACAAGGAATCAAAACCAAGAAAAAAAATATAAACATAACAGAAAAAAAATGCCTTGTTCAAAAGAAGTGGGAAGAAGCCGACGCTTATATAGTCCCACCCCTTCTCCATAACCAATAACTTATATCATTCTAGTCATTATCCATACTATAATTACATTCATTATACAATACCATAATATATAATGCATTTTATAATTAAATTATGCAATAGTAATAATACAACAATGATAGTTTGCAGTGACAATAATGCCAACATCTAATAATAATTGTAACTAGAAAAGCACTCGGAGAGCGCAGACCTCCGCCAAGCGCCACAGTTCCCCCCCATACCGTGTTTGTGTGTAGGTTTTCAGATTCCTTGACCATGAAAACATATGACTAGCAATTGGATTCACAATGATAGGATTAGTGGTTCAGTAGTAAAAGCATTACCTCCTTGGTGGAGGTAATAAACTGAAGTGTTGCTGTTGTGTCCATCTCCTCCATGTGGAAAGGGCCAGGTTGTGACCTGTCAAGGCATACCTCATGCCTCCCTTATTGTGGGGGCTTTCACACCTGTACTGACCTCATGCCTCCCTTATTGGGGGGGGGGGGGCTTTCACACCTGTACTGAATATTTAAATCTGTATTTATCGGCAGATGAAAGCAAACTGAAGCAAAAACAAACAAACAAACAAACAAAAACTAAGCAAACAGCAACTGCAACATGAACTATTTCAAACATATTTATTCAAATGTACACTTACATGGACACAATGTTGAGCCATAACTTTTGGTAATGTGAAAATAATAAGCCAAGTAGCACAAAAAAATTGAGTGCTCTTGCTGTCAGGAAACAATGTTGGCACCAAATCACTGAAGTGATCTGCCACCAATGGGGTAGATTGTGCTCTGCCACAAAATGACAAAACATCACTTCTGCTAGTGATGCATTGGATTTGGAAGGCATCGGTTCTGTCACTGGCTGAAAATGTTCATCCATCGATCAAATTTGGCTACACAGTTTTTGTGGCGCTGTGTAGCAAAGTGCGACTTCAGGTCGAAAATCCCTGATGCAGTCACTTTTAGCAGCATTACTGGCACCGGGATTCCTCTCTGTTCCGGAGCCGCAGGACAAAAGAAGGTGCGATAATGGTTGCCGTGGGTTTTATTGGGTTTGCGCTCCGTGGAAAAAAGAGGATTTGGAAGCGTCCCCCGGCAGAGAGCTGGTTTTTGCGCAGCCCCTATGGTTGGCCGGGGAATTTCTGCCAAATAATCCGGCGCCAGACAGCTGCCCGTCTCAGCTTTTGCAGCGTAGCGCAAACACAGGCACTCTGGTGGGCCCTGCCCACCACTGTTTTCTGCATGCTTTTGTGCCTAAAACTTTGAAGAAGGCGGAGTTTGTGTTCATCAGACACGACGACCAGCGCCCTCTATTGCCCCTGCACACATGTTGAAAATGGCCGTATCTCACAATGTTAAAAAATCATTTAAAAAATTCCTGTATCCAGACGGTGATCCGGATCATCCCCAAAATTTAATCAGTTCTTCCTTGTACCATTTCCAACAAGGCCTGAAAGTTTCATCGAAATCCGTCCAAAACTTTTTGCGTTATCTTGTTAACCAACAGACAGACAAACAAACAGACAGACAGACAGACAAACGCTGGCAAAAACATAACCTCCTCCTGGCCTTCGGCCTGGCGGAGGTGATAATTGTAACAATAATAAGAAAAACTTATTGTATGTTAATATAATTATAGACAATATTACCTTCATCATAATCACCATATATACCAGCATATACTCCCACGTGGCTTACAATTCCTAGGTGCAATAAATAACAATATAATAATACCCATAATAATAGGTAGCCATATATTAATTACAATAACAACAATAATAATACCATCTGGCCTATATAATACTTTAAATAATTCCATCATTAAACAACAATCATAATACTCAAATGCCGTTGTAATATTCTAGTAATAATGATATCAATAATACTAGTACTCGGCATATATATTCAGCAATAACTCAGCATATACATATATTCAACAATAACAACAATTCTTCATTGACAACACATAATATTAGTCCTTTATTACCTCCGCCAGGCCGCAGGCCGCAGGAGGTTATGTTTTTGCCGGGGTTTGTCTGTCTGTCTGTTGGTTAGCAAGATAACTCAAAAAGTTTTGGACGGATTTTGATGAAACTTTCAGGCATTGTTGGAAATGGTACAAGGAAGAACTGATTAAATTTTGGGGATGATCCGGATCACCGTCTGGATACAGGAATTTTTTAAAGGATTCTTTAACATTGTGAGATACGGCCATTTTCAACATGTGTGCAGGTGCAATGGAGGGGGCTGGTCGTCATGTCTGACGAACACAAACTCCGCGTTCTTCAAAGTTTTAGGCACAAAAGCACGCAGAAAACAGTGGTGGGCCGGGCCCGGCAGCATGCCTGTGTTTGCGCTACGCTGCAAAAGCTGAGACGGGCAGCTGTCTGGCGCTGGATTATTTGGCAGAAATTCCCCGGGCAGCCATAGGGGCTGCGCAAAAACAAGCTCTCTGCCGGGGAAGCTTCCAAATCCTCTTTTGCCATAGAGTGCAACCCCAATATAAAACCCACGGCAACCTGTCTACCCAATTTGCATCCGTCAGTGAAGCCCTGAGTGCTGCTTTCAGTGATCTATGAAAACGCTCGCATAACCCATTGGCCTGTGGGTTGTACACAGTTGTGTGATGAATTGCAACGCCCGCAGCCTGGGAGTTTGGAGATGGAGGAGATGGACACAACACCAACACTTCAGTTTATTACCTCCGCCAAGGAGGTAATGCTTTTATTACTGAACCACTAATCCTATCATTGTGAATCCAATTGCTAGTCATATGTTTTCATGGTCAAGGAATCTGAAAACGTACACACAAACACTTTATGGGCGGGGGGGAACTGTGGCGCTTGGCGGAGGTCTGCGCTCTCCGAGTGCTTTTCTAGTTTTTGTTTGTTATTGCGTGATTTGGTTCACAAATTGGGGAGGGTCTTAAATGAGTGAGTGTTTTTGGACCTTTTTTTGGGGGGGTGCCCATCTTACACTCGCATATTAAATAACATCCACCCCACCCCCCAAAAAAGGTCTTATAATTATCCCACATAAATTTCACTTGTATCTCGTGGCTATTTTCCACGTACAAAGCTGGCTAAGTGATGGTGCATGATGACGGACAGCAGCCATATTAGCTTTCTGGGCTAAAATGCTAAAAACAGGAAAAGGAAATGAGGAGTTCTTCTTCTTTGGTGTATTACATGTCATCCATTGAGTCCTCCAACGGATGTCTGCCACCTTCTGAAACTGGCAGATCAGTACAAATCAGAACAAATCCCCAATGCAGCCGATCATGTCAGTCAGATGACAGGCACAGCACCGCGCTCTGCCATTAGGGGCACACAAAATCTCACACTCAAAAAGTTAAAGTCCATTAATAACTAAAATAGTATGCCGTGTTCCTAAACTAAGACAAAAAAAAAATCTAAATAATCCCTTATATAACTGTTGGAAAAATCTCTTCAACCAGTAGTCAAAGAATCAGGCAAGATTAAAGTTTCAGTAAATTTAATTTGCACTGATCAGTGGAGAACAATAAATGATACACTCAGAGTTGCCTACGGAAATTGTTTTGAATCAGATACACAACTTTCAGTCTTTCAGCATTCTGTTATCTCAAAACTGTCCATGAGAGAATATCTGGTCCAGGCTGGTTCTTCCAAACTGTCTCCCTTCCCAAACATAATCCTAACAGCACAGAACGTTCATGTGAGAACAATACGATAAATGTCCAGCTGGTCGACCTTGTACATATTTTACCCAGACTCTGAGGTACCAAAGATAAAGAATACAAAATTATTCTATCACCCCACCCCCACCCCGTTTGATGCCATGCAAGGCATCATAAATGAAAAGTGACAAGTTATAGCATCTAAAGCCCCATCTGGCAGCTATGCTAAGCTCCAGTGCATTGATGTGCAACAGACCCTAGCTAGCTTGTGACGGGGAAAGTCCACCATCAACCTTACTGTCCCACGTGTCAGCTAACATTTAGTCCTTTAGGAGTAAAAACAGAACAGTAATTATTAATTATTATTAATTATTATTAATTAATGGTAAAAAACATTAAAATCAAAATGATAAAGGATGATAGTGAGTATATAATAAGGATATCTGTGTCATCGCTGCATGTGTCATTGCAGCTTGTATAAAAACAAAACAGAAATAACAAAATATAAAAACAGAAATAAGTAACAAAATAAAAAATAAAATTTTTCAAACTTCATAAATGTATTTAGTACCTTTCAACTTCACATCATGTTCATGCAACTTATTTTGGTTTTTTCTGCATGTCAATCATACTTTTACTCTGTACTTGGGTCATGGAGAGACACTTTGAGCTCACACTGTTCATCAACACCATCATCCTTTGCAACTGCTCCATGGTACATCACTAAATTAGCAAGCACAAGTCTCATCATCATATTACGAATGCAGGAAATGACACAAGAAAAGACCAGAAATATTACCACAAAAATCATTAACAAGTTCATGATGAGACCTCTTCATGAAGAGAACAACCAACTTAACCAGGTATGTTCATCCGTGACATTGTCCTTGGCTATGGCAGCCTGCAAAGCAGTCAAATGCTGTATGGCTGAGGCAATCACGTGACCATCTGCATCATTTTCAGGGATAAAAGTACAACAGTAATCCGCCACAATGTGGCTAATGGGTTAGGACGTGCTGGGGTGGAATGCAAAAATAAGCACCTACATTTCCACTGAAATACCCCACTCATAGCACAGTGTCTCTCCAATAGCCTCTCCTAACCAAATCCTACTGTCTGGCTTCTCGTGCCGACCCTGTTTTCACTAAATGACAGAGGGTGTCAGCGAGTCTCTGGCGCTATAACCAGGTTGCTCTGGGTAGGTGGGGCTGGTCAGACTTGGGTGTCAGTCCACCTAGGAGAAGGACCACTCTGATTTCAAATCCGGGCAGGTGGTGCCCGTTAGCCTTGGCCGGCAAACTACCTAGGAGGAGGTAAACTCTGATTGCACAGAGGAGGTAAACTCTGATTCCAAACCTCCGCTGCCTTGCAGCTATACCTGATTACAGGAAAGGCTTCGGGAGTAAACCTCGAGGATAAATCTGGAGTGGAGCCCTAAGGCAGTTGGCAGATGCTCAGCACTACTTCCGGCAACTCCTGCAGTGGAAATGGTCCCAAACTGTATTGGATCATCCTTTCCTTTGGACTCAGCCAGTGACACCGAGAGGGGGACACTGACGTATGGGCAGCCCAGTGTCTCCATACTACCCCGCCCAGGCTTTTTAGCGCAAACTGGAGAAGCCACTCCAGCAGTGTTGCAAGATTCCGGCACAACACGGGACAAGGCAGTTACCGGTTATAAGCTCCAAATGATTGGCGTAGGGAGGAGTGCCAGGGGTCTCGTCCGATGGTGGGAGAAGCCTTCGCAGCTTCATTGGGCAGCTACCACCCGCCTCAAGCCGGGCAGCCCCAAGCCAGTAAGGTGCTACCCCGCCATGGCTTGCCTGCTCTACTGGGTGTGTAGAGCTTAGGGGTCTCTCCGGACAAGCAAGCATCAATCTGCACCAGGCAGTCAAAAGGAGAAACATACGAAGACTCCAGCTCTTCGATTTGCAAGCTGGAACGTTTGCACCATGCGCCCCGGACTTACCGCTGATCTCCAACAAATGGATGACTCTCGCAAGACCGCCATCATAACTGGCACGACTTAACATCAATGTTGCCTGCCTTCAGGAAAGCCGTCTGGCCGACAGCGGCTCTCTTAGAGAATCAGACTACACCTTTTATTGGCAGGACCTGTCCCAGGACAAGCCCAGGTAGCATGGTGTAGGTTTTGCAGTGAGGAACTCACTGATCGCCACCACAGAAACCCCTACAGGAGGGTCCGAAAGAATCCTCGCCCTCCGCATGAAGACATCGTTGGGCTTTGTGAACATCCTTTCTGTGTATGCCCCAACCCTCACGTCCACTCCAGAAGTCAAAGATCAGTTCTACAAGGCTCTAGAGGAAGTGCTATCTAGAATCTTAGGCGACTTCAACGCTTGCGTCAGAGCAGACTGGCAAGTGTGGCCATCCTGTCTTGGCCACTTTGGCATAGGCAGGATGAACGAGGGCGGACAGAGGCTGATGGAATTCTGTTGTCATCACGGCCTCTGCATTACAAACTCCTACTTCAAGAGTAAAGAGCTGCAGAAAGTGTCTTGGAGACACCCCCGGTCCCGTCACTGGCACCAGCTAGATCTTGTCATCACCAGAAGAGCGGACCTCAGCAGTGTTCTTCACACGAGAAGCTATCACAGCGCTGATTGTGATACAGATCATTCCCTTGTTGCCAGTAAGGTCAGATTGAAGCCAGGGAAGATCCACCATGCCAAGACTAAGGGTCGCCCCCATATCAAAACCTGCGGAATTTCCAATCTGATCAAGGCTCAGACCTGACAGCTTTCAGAGGAAACTTGAAGCTCACCTCCAGTCCGATATCCCAGGTGACGTGGACGCCAAATGGAACCACCTTCGCAACGCCATCTATGACTCAGCAATGACCGCATTCGGAAAGAAAGAACGCAAGAATGCTGACTGGTTTGAGGTGCATTCGGATGAAATGCAGCCAGTCACAGAGGCCAAAAGAGAAGCACTGCTGGCCCACACGCAGAACCCTTGCCCTGGCACACGCGACGCCCTTTGAGCAGCAAGGAGCAAGGCACAGCAGATTGTTCACCGTTGCGCCAGTGAGTACTGGCAGAACCTGTGCACCAACATCTAGGTAGCTGATGATTGCGGATATGCCAAAGGAATGTATGAGGGCATCAAAACAGCTATCGGCCCCACAAGCATCAAAACAGCACCGCTCAAAGCCAAGACAGGCGAAGCCATCACCAACAACAGCAAGCAACTTCAGAGTTGGGTCAAGAATTATCTTGAATTGTAGTCGGCCCAGAACATCGTGACAGACGTTGCCCTCAACACCTTGCCTGGCCTACCAGTCATGGAAGAGCTTGACAAAATGCCCACGCTGGAAGTGCTCAGCAAAGCCATAGACTACGTCGGCTGTGGCAAGGCTCCAGGGAAAGACAGTATCCCCCCAGAAGTTCTGAAACATGGGAAAACAGCCATCTTATAACCACTATATGATCTCCTCTGTGGCTTACTGTATATTAATCATATATTCCATACCTACATATGTATAGACATATTAGAATGTTTAGTGATTACATATGTGGAATGACCTCACACCTATGAACAGGACAAGAGGTCTCAACCGCCAGCGAGGATCAGAGAGCAGACAGAGTCGCAGCGGTGGAGACTGGATCAATCTCCCTGACCACCCAGGGTCAGGTGGAGGAGACGAAGGACAATGGAGGGGGGATTATGTTAATGCGGGATGTCAGCTTTGATATGCAATGTCTTTTGTTGAGTGTGGGTATAAGTATGAAGGTCTGACTGCGTTCAACCTCTTATTCTGCTTCTGCACCGAGATGAGACATGTTAGGGAGGTGAAGCTGATATTAAACTTTGATTTATAAAAGTCACATCGCTTCTTCATTTCTAACTCCCTACACTGGTGATCAGACGTGAGGATGGAACAGAGACGTTCTCCCACGATTAACTCATCAGAGGCGACCCAGGCAAGCGCCGGCGCCCATGCAGACAGGGGAACGGATGGAGGACGTTCCCCCAGGGCAGAAGCTACAGAAAGGGCTCAACCGAGCACCATCCCCAGCCCCGCCGGGAAAGCAGAAGAAAGGCGCTCTCACCCGGCGGACACATCAGGGACGGCCCACACAAGCGCCGTCACCGTCAAGCTGCCAGAATTCTGGTGAGAAGACCCGAGCTCGTGGTTCCAGCAAGCTGAGGCTCAGTTTGCACTGGCGGGCATAACGGCGGACGAGACAAAATTTTATCATATCGTCGCCAAACTCGACGCTGCCACGTCAAGATGTGCGCGGAGCATAATCCAACAGCCGCCCGCCCATGACAAATACAGAGAACTTAAGGCGACCATCGTCGATATCTTCGTCCCCAAAGCCGAGGAGAGAGCAGAGAAGATCCTGGCGATCTACGGCCACAGAGGATGCAGACCCAAGGCCCTCATGGAGGACATGCTGCAGCTTAAGGAAGAGGACAACGACAACTTCCTCTTCCAACATATCTTCCTCAGCACTCTGCCGCCACACATGAGAGGGACGCTGGTCAACATGTGGTGCAGCACCCAGCAGGACTTTCGCGCGCTGGCCCGAGAAGCGCAGCGGCGAACAGATGGCCACAGCAGCATCCGCAGATCTCAGTGCGAAAACCCAGAGCAGCGGAGAACCACAGACAACCGAGCAGAGCCCGCCCACCATGGCGGCAACACGACCAAGGCGCAGCAGGCGGAACGACCTCTGCTATTACCACCACCGTTTCGCCGAGAGAGCGTACAAATGTGTGCCCCCCTGCAAATTCAAAAGTTCGGGAAACGCCAAAGCCGAGAAACCGTTAACAGCTGCGGCTCTCGGCGAGACAAATAAACTGCTTTATGTGACTGACGGACACACTGGGAGACAGTTCCTGATCGACACCGGAGCTCAGCTGAGTTTTATCACCCCTTCCCACGCAGACCGGGCCATGGGTCCCCGGGGAAATGGAGCGATGGCAGCCAACGGCTCAATCATCGACACTTTCGGCGAAAGGAGCCTGCCTCTTTGCATCCACGGCCGCAACTATAGATGGATATTTATTGTAGCGGCGGTGAGTTTTAACTTGTTGGGCGCTGATTTTTTGTGTGCACATGGGTTGTTAGTCGATCCAGCAAATAGGCGCTTGGTTAACCTCTTGCACTCCGTTGTTCCGCGGGCGGGAAAGTCTCTGCGTTCTAGGGCGCACGAGGGCGCACGAGAGCGCACTCGTGCGCCCTCGTGCGCATGACGCATGATAAGGATATTGATGGTGGTGGTGTAGGTGGTGTGGCCTCCAAGCGCCACTGAAAAAAAAAGCTGCAAACACAGCCGCAAACAGATTAGTTCATCTGATTGACCTCTCATTCGACTAATAAGAGCCTTGAATTGGGTTTCTGAAACCTTGAAGAGCCAATGAATGAAAACCTAGGAAGGAGGACCCGCCTCCCAACGCTTTGAATGCAGTGAGCCAATTGAAGCAGAGAAGTTCGTGAGCTGTTTTTTTTTTAAGGCTGGGTGAAGACTGACTGCTGGAGCGGATCAAAAAAGGACACAGGAAGAGCCCCACAGACCCAGCAGCATGGAGACCATCCACAAATGCAACCAGTGTGACAGGGAGTGCCATTCGTGGATCGGCATGTTCGGCCACAGGCGGTGTTTATTTTGTATTGGTTCCAGCAGAGTAGACGTTATGATTTCTTCCATGGTGATCATAGACCGACGGAGGCTGACGACGAAGGCTGAGTGACACACACGCCTTCGCCAGTCTTTTTTTAATTACTACTGTTATTTGTTTTGAAAAATCGTTCACCAAAAACCGCAATCATGGAAGCACAAAACCGCAATAATGGAATTATGTTTTGATCGAGTCGCGAGACCAGAACCAGAGCGGACCAGCGTCACGTTCATCTGACAATGAGGAAGACAAGTTCGCCAAGACTCCGCTGTGAAGAGGTAAGGTGTTATAAGCTAAATTATTCTCTATCCCTGAAAATTGTAATCCAAAATGACTTTTGACCGATCAGTAAATTACAGCTGTGCGGTTCACAAAGTCTGAAGTTCGTGCGCTGCGGTACAAGGGGTTGCTCGCAGTGTACAGGCTGTGAACGCCCCCCCACCCCCGCTATTCTTCTGCAGCGACGGGGGGGGGGGGGAGCCACGGTGATTGCACTGCTGTCCTACATCACCACATAAGGCTAATCCGTTGTGTAGCGATGGCCAAAGTCCATCCTCTGTAGCGAGCGGGGGGGGGACAACCCCCCCCACACACACACAGTAGCGAGGGGGGGGAAAGCCGCTGTGACAGCGTTGCTGTGGAAACATGCAACGAGTGTAATCCGTCATGTAGCGAGGGCCGAACTCTGTCCTTGGTAGCGGGGGGGTGGGGGACGACCCCCCCCACACACACACACACAGACACAGCCCTGAGTGTGACCTTTCCTTTGAGCCTAAAATGAAGCTTCTACATTGAATTATTCAAAAGTTACAGACGTTTTTCCAAACTGTGCCATTTGGCACAATTTGGCACAGTTCCAAAACGCCTGGGAACAGCCTGAGAACAAAGCTGTGTAAAATATTCATTTTTTGTGGTATTGTTACCAAATTTGGATCTCAGCTGGATAACACTTGGTTCTACATTTCTGTTGCATGTTCCAGCCGGATCGGACAGCTGTGTGTTATTTGCAAGCATTTGTATCCAAAAAAACACCGTGTCCAAATTTTTTTTCTTCAAGTTCAGTATGTTTAGATGACTGTAACTCAGTGGCCGGAGCACGTAGAGAGATTATGGTTTTTTTGCCAAAAAATTCAAAGTGTTTTCTTTTAAATGAGACCAACCCCATGAAGATGCTGCAAAGGGTTGAAGAACAGCTTTCGATTTACTTTGGGCACGTTATTTTTTGGCATTTTTAGGAAAATTGTCATTTTCTTCTATCCCCTGCTCAGCTCAAGTTTCTCCACCACCCGTGCAGGCCAGCGTCGCAACAGCAGGAGGTAAGTTTGACCAACTCCTCACCCAATTTCCAGCACTCACAGTTCCAAAATTTTCAGTAACGGTAGCGAAACACGGGGTTGAACACTTCATCCCCACAACAGGCCCACCCGTGTTCGCCAAAGCTCGGCGCTTAGACGCGACCAAGCTCGCCATAGCACGGGACGAGTTTGCCACCCTGGAAAAATTAGACATTATTAGACGCTCGAAAAGCCCCTGGGCATCGCCACTCCACATGGTCCCGAAAACCGACGGTTCTTGGAGACCTTGAGGCGATTGCCGCAGATTAAACAATGCGACAGCGCATGACCGCTACCCAATTCCTCACATCCAAGATTTCTCACTACATCTGGCGGGTGCGCGCATTTTTTCTAAAATAGACCTGGTCCGCGGCTATCACCAAGTCCCAGTTCGAGTGGAAGACATTCCTAAAATGGCTGTAATAACCCCTTTCGGTCTTTTTGAATTTTTGCGGATGCCGTTCGGCCTCAAAGGCGCTGCTCAAACCTTTCAGCGTATGATGGACGCGGTATTACGCGACCTCCCCTTCGTGTTCGTCTACCTCGACGATATGCTGGTAGCCAGCCCGTCAGAGGAAGAACACGAACAACACCTCACTACAGTTTTTCAGAGACTAGAAGAGCACGGGTTAATAATCAACCCAGCCAAATGCAAATTCGGCGTGTCACAAATTGATTTTTTGGGACACAGAGTTTCACCGAAGGGGGCAGTCCCATTGCCAGACAAAGTCCACGCGGTAAAAAATTTTCCACGACCACAAACGGTCAAATCGCTGCAAGAATTTTTGGGAATAGTGAATTTTTACAACCGTTTCCTCCCCCGCGCAGCTCAACTCATGCAGCCCCTGTATGCCGCGCTCAGAAAACAAAAGCCTTCCAACGTGGTCGAATGGACCCCGGAGCGCGAACACGCCTTTGCGGAAGTAAAAAGTGCTCTAGCGAATGCCACATTGTTGGTTCACCCCGATCCCTCGGCCCGCATAGCGTTAACCACAGACGCTTCAGACCTGGCCATAGGGGCAGTCGTGGAACAACATGTTGGCAGAACCTGGCAACCTTTAGCATTTTTTAGCAAATCTTTAAACCAAACCGAGCGTAAATACAGCACTTTTGACAGGGAGCTGCTAGCGCTTCATTTATCCATCCGCCACTTCCAGTTTTGGTTAGAAGGGCGGCGCTTCACGGCTTTTGCAGACCACAAACCGCTCACTTTTGCGATGGCTAAAATTTCAGAACCATGGTCAGGCAGGCAACAAAGACAGCTAGCTGCAATTTCAGAGTTCACCACAGACATTCGACATGTGGCAGGCAAACTTAACGTGGTAGCAGACTGCCTCTCTCGCGCTGTGACATCGCCAGAGCACGAGGAGACAGATTATACTACCTCAGCCGCAGAACTCTTCGCCAACGTAGACGCGTACGCGGCCCCAATTCACGTAGGGATAGATTACGCAGCCATGGCAGAGGAACAAAGCAGCGACACGGACGTGCGCGCGCTCCTGTCTGGACCAACAGGGTTAAGACTGGAGGAAAGGGGTTTACGTGACGGTGTACCCCCCCTAATCTGCGACGTTTCAACCGGCCGACCTCGCCCAGTAGTCCCAGCTGCATGGCGCCGCCGCATTTTCGACTCAGTTCGCCTCGGTTAAAATGGTTGCAGAAAAGTTTGTTTGGCCGGGCCTGCGCAAAAATGTAAAGGAATGGGCAAAAACTTGCATGTCTTGTCAGCGCGCCAAAATACACAAACACACAAAAGCTCCTCTAGAGCCTTTTCGAATCCCAGCCAGAAGGTTTGACCACGTTCATGTCGACATCGTGGGACCACTACCTTCGTCTCAGGGTTTCACACACCTGTTAACAATGATAGACCGTACTACGCGCTGGCCTGAGGCGGTCCCTTTGGCGTCAACCACAGCTGCGGAAGTCGCTCGTGTTTTTTTTAACAAACTGGGTGGCACGTTTCGGCGTCCCATCGGACATCACGTCCGATAGGGGGCCTCAATTTGTCTCAGAGCTTTGGTCAGCCATGGCCAGCAGCTTAGGGGCGACAATTCACCGCACCACCGCTTATCACCCTCAGGCCAATGGGTTATGCGAGCGTTTTCACAGATCTTTAAAGGCCGCCCTCAGGGCCTCACTAACGGATACAGATTGGGTGAATAAACTTCCCTGGGTTTTATTAGGGTTGCGTTCTGCGCCTAAAGAGGATCTAGACGCCTCCCCAAAAGAATTAGTTTTTACACAACCTCTCAGACTCCCAGGTGAGTTTTTACCAGAGAATCCAGAGCCCGGGCATCTTCCAGCCCTGAGGCCTTTAGGCAGCACCGGACCGGACACTCTCCCCGGACCGGCCCATCACTCCTTTCCACGGGTTTTTGTCCCCCAAGCTTTAAAAAACGCCGAGTTCGTTTTTGTTAGGCACAAAGCTTTAAAATCAACCCTCCGTCCACCATACGACGGACCATTCAGAGTGCTGGAACCTGGTGATAAGCATTTTGTGCTTGATTTAGGGGACAGAAAAGCAACAGTCAGCCTCGACAGACTTAAACCTGCCTTCTTGTTGAGAGACGAACTTGCACGGGTGGCGAGAGCACCTCGGCGGGGTAGACCCCCCCAAGAAAGCAAACTCAGCCCCCCTGCAGGGAACAAATAACCACTCTCCTCCCCAAGCTGCAGATTCCTTACAGGAGGGTCCCACCACGATGCCAAAGCGGACCCACAGAAGTTTCGGGAGAAGATTAAAACCCAGACGGCACAGGGACTGATACAAATTGACCAAAAGTTGTTAACTATGTTATCAGATTGTGCCGTGACAGTTTTAAGGCTGATTTGTGATATTACTATACTGTTGTTGTTACTACTGAATTCTCTACAGGAGCATGACTGCTGGAAGGATTTTTCCCCGTTTTCCCTGTCAAGAGGTTTAACAGTATAATATGTCATAGAGATTATCTTAAACTGTAAACTTAATTTGATTGTCCTTTTCTTAGTTGTTTGGGGGGGGGGGGCTGTGGCTTATATTAATCATATATTCCATACCTACATATGTATAGACATATTAGAATGTTTAGTGATTACATATGTGGAATGACCTCACGCCTATGAACAGGACAAGAGGTCTCAGCCACCAGCGAGGATCAGAGAGCAGACAGAGTCGCAGCGGTGGAGACCGGATCGATCTCCCTGACCACCCAGGGTCAGGTGGAGGAGACGGAGGACAATGGAGGGGGGATTATGTTAATGCGGGATGTCAGCTTTGATATGCAATGTCTTTTGTTGAGTGTGGGTATAAGTATGAAGGTCTGATTGCGTTCGACCTCTTATTCTGCTTCTGCACCGAGATGAGACATGTTAGGGAGGTGAAGCTGATATTAAACTTTGATTTATAAAAGTCACATCGCTTCTTCATTTCTAACTCCCTACATCCTCTACCTTTGCTGGGAATAAGGTCACATTCCCCAAGATATGAGAGATGCCAACATAGTCATGCTGTATAAGAACAAAGGTGATCGCAGTGACTGCAACAATTACCGTGGCATCTCTCTTCTGAGCATAGTTGGCAAAGTCTTCGCCTGGGTCACCCTGTTCCGCCAGTAGAGCCTCGCTTTGCGAGTCTATCCCGAGTCCCAGTGTGGCTTCAGAGCCGGAAGGTCCACAGTGGATATGATCTCCCTCCGTCAGCTGCAAAAGTGTCGAGAGCAGCAGCAGCCATTGTTCCCTGCATTTGTGGACCTGACCAAAGCCTTTGACTTCGTTAGTCGAAGCAGGCTCTTCCAGATCCTGCGAAAGATTGGTTGTCCCCCAAAGCTCCTTGCAATCATCTCCTCCTTCCACATGGACATGCATAGTACTGTTTGCTTTGATGGAGCCACCTCAGATGCC
Source organism: Pholidichthys leucotaenia (assembly GCA_020510985.1). Lineage (NCBI taxonomy): Eukaryota > Metazoa > Chordata > Actinopteri > Cichliformes > Pholidichthyidae > Pholidichthys > Pholidichthys leucotaenia. The sequence continues at coordinate 391,133,169 of CM035844.1, read as the reverse complement.
TTCCCAGTCAGCAGTGGAGTGAAGCAGGGTTGCGTTCTAGCACCGACTCTCTTTGGGATTTTTTTCTTAATGCTCCTCCACTACGCCTTTGCCAACTATCCTGAAGGTGTCTATGTCCGCACAAGATCAGATGGAAAGCTCCTCAACGTCGCAAGACTTCGTGCTAAAACCAAAGTCTACGAGGTCCTCATACGTGAGCTGCTGTTTGCAGACGACGCTGCTCTAGCATCACACAGTGAGGAGGGCCTGCAGCACCTGGTCGACAAACTGTCCCACGCCTGCAAGGAGTTTGGGCTCATGATCAGCCTTAAGAAAACCAACATCATAGCGCAAGATGCTGTCTCCTCTCCTGTCATTACCATTGACAACACACAGCTGGAGGTTGTGGACACCTTCACCTACCTAGGGTCCACTGTTTCAAACATGCTCTCGCTGGACATCGAGATCAGCTCCAGAATTGCCAAAGCAGCTGCTGTCATGGCCAAACTAAACAAGCGTGTGTGGAACAACAATCTGCTGAGTTTGAAGACCAAGTTTCTCGTATATCAAACTTGCGTCCTGTCCACTCTCCTGTATGGCAGCGAGTCCTGGACAGCCTATGCCAGGCAGGAGAAGCAGTTAAATGGGTTCCACCTCCGCTGTCTTCGGCGCCTTATGCACATCAAGTGGCGGGACAGAGTCCCCAACACCGAGGTCCTTGAGCGCGCTGACTTGCCAAGAATCCATGCATTTCTCAGCCAGAGATGACTCTGGTGGCTCGGCCATGTGCACCGTGTGGAGCCTGGCCGTCTGTCGAGAGAAATCCTTTACAGAGAATTGCGGGTGGGCATCTGCCATGTGGGCCGACTGCTGTTACGTTTTAAAGATGTCTGCAAACACAACATGCGGTGTGCACAGATCAACACCAATAACTGGGAGGTTATTGCCAAAAATCGAGCCACCTGGCACCACAGTGTCAAAGAGGGTGTTCTCAAGATGAAAGAGAACACGAGAGTCCAGATGGCAACGAAGCGTGTGGCGAGGAAAGAATGTGCAACATCAGCACGTGCACCATCAATCTTCATCTGCACCAACTGCTCCAAAGACTGCCACTCAAGGATTGGGCTGTATAGTCATTCCATGCTCTGCTCCAACCCTTGACACGCTAACCATTGCCTCTTCAAGACGAGGATGCCAGAGAGAGAATCCCCCACAATCACACACACACACACACAGACACACACACACACACACACAGACACACACACACACACACACACACACACACACACACACACACACACACACACACACCTCCTTGGGTAGCCTCCATCCTATTTTGGGCCAACATAAGGATAAGAGCTGTTAACTCCTCATTTTTACCAGAAAAAGCAGACAAAGAAAAATTCACAAATAAGTGTAGTCTGTAACTAGTTGTTCAATCCATAAGGTATTCTTAGCCACTCCCACCAAAGAGAACAAGAAATTAAGTACCTCCTGCCCCATGGTTTCTAACTTGAATTCTTGCAGCACATCCATGCCCCAGATGGGATCATGTGGTGAAAAAGAAACATCTCTCTTCACCCTGCCCGCCTGTCCTGCCGACAATATGATGGTATGGTCAGTCGCCAGCACGGGGGCACACACACCCCTCCCCAGTTCATGGGCTGGTGTGAGTAGGCACGATGGCCACACAGCCACCAACCCCCTGTCACCATATACATGCCGTACTTGTGAGAATCACAAATTGTGACACTATAGAGCTCCTGCAGGGTGACATCGCCTTCCAGACTTCTAGACTGACAATAAGAATCTTCAGGACAGCTTTTGCCCACTAGGCTGGTCTGGAAGGTAGCAGTACAGGGGTGAGGTGTACTATGTACCGTTGCACAACTGGAAAATGATAAACTGCCCAAAGAGATGGTTCCACACCCTTTAAGACAAAAGGAAAAAAATTCCCCGGTGAGGTTAATGTTGACTTCACCAAATAAGGGGTGTCCTCGTGTCTCCGTTCAGTAGAGTAATAGACAATGTGGCAGGTGTGGTTCAAGTTAATGCTTGCTGTACCATTTCCATACATGGCCTTGTGCAAGAAACAAACAGCTTCTGACACTTCCATTGGTTTAGCAGTAACAGATAGTTGACCAGCTGAGAGTGGGACCAAAGAACACAACGATTTGAACGATTAGCTGTTTTGGCTGTGTAGTTAGCATACTTCCAGCACACATTGCCAGCATAAACATGGTCATCATAGCCTGGTCCTAGCCAGTCGTGATGCATGTGAGTAACATACCCAGTCCTGCGATAAATAGGTAATGTTGTCCCTAAATGAAACCAAATCAAAGGTGTTATCACAAGGATGATGATGATAAAACAGGAGTGCCATTCATATCCTTCTGCTGTCAACCTTCTCTCTCTTGCATTTTGTCTCTCCATGATAAACAACAGTTGTTTCACTCTACAAGTCATTGCTGGATACCCGAGGATACCATCAGCCAAACACTTGTATAAAGAAACAATGATTTGATTGTACAGTTAAAGAGTTAAACAGTCTCTTGCTGAGGGTTCTGAATGGGGTAAAGTTTGCAATGTGTTAAATGCACCCAAGAATCACGTCCTTCGACTTGCATGGCTATTGGTGTCGCCAGGATGACCTTGTGTGTTTCTTGCCAGGGAGCGTCAGCCCAGTTTTTCTTTTTGATGGCTTTGATGAGGACCAGATCTCCTGGTTTGGCTATGATGGGCGCACCCCCATATTCCTTCCTGGGAAAAGCAGCATGCACAACATCTCTGTCTACATTCTTCACATGTAATCAGCTAAACACACTTCCTCATCATCTGAGTTAAATGGCCTTAACCCCTTAACGCCTGAATTTATTTCCAATTATGAAAAAAAAAATTCACTTGTGTTTTTGCTTTCAAGTAGATGCTAAATTAAGTTGAGAAAGTTAATTTGACTATAGCACATAAAATAGATATAATTTTAGGTATGATGCAAATTAGCGACAACAGGCATCTATGTTAAAAAATGGTAAAAAAGCACTTGTTCCCATCTCAAGTATGAAGAGTCTTTTATTTATGCAACAAAGTTATTTTCAGTATTTTCAACTCTCATGACTGCCAAACTATAACCCTAACCCTAACCCTAGCAATCAGGAAATGGATGGTGCTCTGTCTCTGACCGTTCCTACGAGAAACTAATGCTTGCAAAAGGTTCCTAGGTATGTGTTGGAAGTGCTCCAACCAGAAGTGGAGGAATACAGACGGTATTTTGGTTGCATTTGGAGCGGAAGCGGTTTGATGCGAATTTGTGATGACAGGCATCAAGGGGTTAATTGTGGGAGTAGGAAGGCTTGTCATATTTTTTTTTCCTACTTCTGCTATTGTTTTCCTAAGCCTTCTTTAATGATCCTATTTGTGTGTTACGCCAATCCTGCAGATTGTGGATGGTAAGCTGAGTGGTTTTCCAAGTTAATTTTAAGTGCTGTGCCTAAGTGTGATATAATCTGATTTACAAATGTGTTCCATTATCTGAGTAAATCTTTTCAGGTATTCCAAATCTTGGTACTACTTCAGCTCAGACTTTCTTTGCTACCGTAACAGCATAAGGATGAGTGCAAGGGAAGGCTCCTGTCCATTTAGTAATCACCAAGCAATATTTCTTTCCTTCACATTTATTTAATTCAATAGAATCCATGCAAATGTTTTGAAAAGGATAAATTGATGCAGGGGAAGCACCCTTAAGTGTCTTAAGTGTCCCCGAGCATTATTTTTTTCCACAGATTAGGCATTTTTTTTTTACAAAATTGAGTAGCAAATTTACTAATCATCTAATCATACCCCCTGCTGCTACATGGGAAAGCCCATGTAGCAGAACAGCAGTCTGGTGGAATAATTTGCATGGCAAAATGGGTTTGTTATTGCATCATTTGTAGAGTCTTGAAGTGTTGTCAAATGTTGCCTCTTTTTTTATCCACCCGTAAATTTGAGCTTGTGATGTTTCCTGGGCATTAGTAAGCATGTCACCTAATTTACAAGCCTCAGTTAGAACAACTAATTCTGCTGCTTGTGCAGAATAATATGATGGGAGTTTTTGTGCCCGTAAAATGGTGTCATGGGTGACCACTGCAAAAACGGACAAGTTTGAACCAGTACAGTCACATTTGGAGGAGCCGTCAAACAATGTGAGATCGGAGTTCTCCAAAGGTGTGCCGTGCAAATCAGGGCATGGCAATGTTTCACTCGCAACTTCTGCCAAACAGTCATGAGGTTTTCCTTGTGTTGAAATTGGCAAAAAGCTTGCTGGATTCATTACTGTGCAACCGTCAATGGTTAGATGAGGCTGTGATAACACTGTCATGCATGCAAGGTGTCTGGATGGTGATAGAACTGATATTTTACTTTGTGACAAGATAAGTGATACTGCATGTGTGACCTTTAGGGTCAAGGGATGAAAGAGAACAAGCCCTGCTGAGGGTCTGGACCGCCATAGAGGCAACCATGACAGCCTGCACACATGGAGGCACTGCCCTTGCCACAGGGTCTAACCTTGAAGAATAAAATGCTATTGGACACATTTTGTACCACCTGGTTGGAGAAGGACTGACGTCATATGTCCTTCTCTACAATCAACCATTTGCACAAATAGCTTTTTGTAATTGGGGAGTGCCAGGACGTCAGTGCTGACCAAAAGGTTGGTTTTTTTTTTTCATTTTAACAAATGCCTCTTCTGCTTCAAGTGTCCACTCAATTTTGTCCACCTGAGTCATGGGTGTTTTGTAAATGAGATCAGATAAGGTTTGTACTTTAAATGAGTAATATGCAATCCAAGAGTGACAATAATTTAAAGTACCCAGAAATGACATCACGTCTCTTTTTGTGATGGGTCCCTTAATACTTGACCTCTTTTTCCACAACTCTAATTGTTCCTTATTGACTTTGTGTCCTTGTTCTGCTAAAAATCGCATTAAAGGTGCAATCCATTACTTTTTGACCTCCTGCCCAGTAGGTGTTGCACTCACTGTTGCCTCATGATAACATTGCACATGTTGCCATGTAGAAACAGAAATGGCACTGGAAACAAACATTCACAGGTTGCAGCAGACTGTATGGAAATCAGTTTTTGTGATTACGAGCCAGTGAAATCATGTCAAGTGATGAATATTTTGTGGTACAGTGCCCAGTGATTTTAACGGAGTCTTTGTTGATGTTTATCTCCATTCAACATTTTTTTTAAATTACTGTCATATAATTATTAATAATTTATGGCAATGCTAACATTTCACAGATGTGATTGAACGTGATAATTACATAATTTTGATAATGTAATCATGCCAAAACTGTAGCTGACTTTAAGGACTTTACTGTTGGTAGAGTGTTTTTTGCAGATATGCTGTAACAAACTCTCGTGGTTTGTTTATGTTCAGCGTTTTAGGTAAGAACGCTGTTCTAAAATGAGCTGCTGCTATGGCTAATCCATTGCCCTGGTCATCCACAGTTGCTGTGTGTGGGCAATCAGGGACCGTTCTGATCCTTACGGACAATACACTGGGTTTGTTCTAGCCCACGCTCCTGGTCTGTGGCAGGTCCACATGTATATATATATATATTTTTTTTTTTTTTTTTTTTTTTTTCTCGGCGCCACACGAGTAGGCTGCCTTTTGCAACAGCGGCTCGATTCCGAGTCTTTTTCCCTTCCTCTCTCTTTTGATCCGTCTTTTTTTTTCACCCCACTTATATCACGGACACACAGATCGTCCTAAATGTCTCCTGAGCCGGTGGACGGAGCCACTGTTTATAGCAGGATATGATACAGCAGAGAACAGCTGCTAGCATTCAACCGCCACCCGGTCCCATTGGAAAAACTCGACATACCGAGAGAACTGAGGCGAAAACGCCGCGGCTGCCGGGCTGGAGTAAGGCGGAGGACAAAAAATATAAGGTACAGACCCTCCCTTCCATCTGTTGTCATGGGAAATGTACGGTCGATACTGGGAAAGTTAGATGAGCTAGCGGCTATCTCCCGTTATGATAGCACATACCGGGAGTGCTCTCTCCTTTTGTTTACTGAGACGTGGCTAACTGAACTAGCAGCAGATGCTAACATTGAGCTGGAGGGTTTTCACATGATACGAGCTGACCGAACACCAGACAGTGGCAAGGCTAGGGGCGGTGGAGTGATAATGTATGTTAACAACAACTGGTGCAGACCGGGACATATCACTGTTAAACAACGACACTGCAGCAAAGACATTGAGTTGCTAGCTGTTAGCATGAGGCCTACATATCTCCCGAGAGAACACTCACACGTGATCTGCATTGTTGTTTATGCAAATCCGACGGCGAACGCTGGGACAGCACGTGACGTCATCCATTCAGTAACCAGCAGGCTGCAGACAGAACACCCAGATGCTCTTCTCCTCATCTCAGGCGATTTCAACCATGTTTCACTGTCTCCCATTCTACCCACGTTCACCCAGTATGTCACATGCCACACTAGAGACAATAAAACACTGGATTTATTCTACGCAAACACTAAGGAGGCGTACACCTCATCACAACTCCCCCCACTCGGGAGATCGGATCACAACTTGGTTCATCTCCGGCCGGTGTACAAACCCCTAGTGCACAGACAACCTCCGGCCATGCACACTGTGGAGTTATGGTCTGAGGAGACAATGGACACCCTAAAGGGCTGTTTTGAAGCCACCGCCTGGAAGCAGCTCTGCGATCCACATGGTGAGGACATCGATGGCCTCATTCACACCTTCACGGGCTACCTCAGCTTCTGTGTGGACAAATCCGTTCCCACCAAGACCATACGGCGTCACTCAAACAACAAACCCTGGATCAACCCTGAGATAAAAACACTTCTGAGAGAGAAGAAGAGGATCTTCAGGTCAGGGAACAGGGAGATGCTGAAGTCCGTACAGAGGGAGCTGAGGAGAAAGATCAGAGAAGGCAAGGACAGCTTCAGGAAGAAGATGGAGGACAAGCTGCAACAGAGCGACATCAGCGGGGTCTGGAGAAACCTCAAAACCATCTCGGGGCTCCAGAATACCTCCCCCCAGGCCACAGGGGGCAGGGAGTGGGCGAACAACCTGAATCTGTTTTTCAATAGATTTGACCAACCGCCCTCCCCCCTGACTGCACAACAACCACTGCTGCCTCTAAAGAAATCAAGTCCTGCTGCCCACTCCCCACTCCACCAACACCCCCCCACTCCCAACACACAGCCCCCCATCTTGACCCTGACCAGGACCCAGGTGAGGACGGAGCTGAGGAAGATCAAGGCGAGGAAGGCGCCGGGACCGGACGGCATCAGCGCAAAGCTCCTCAAGTCCTGTGCAGACCAGCTGTGTGGGATTGTGACGTATATCTTCAACATGAGCCTGAAACTGGGGAGGGTACCACAGCTGTGGAAAACATCTTGTGTGGTACCTGTACCAAAAACTTCCCACCCCAAAGACCTGAACAGCTACAGACCGGTGGCCTTGACGTCCCACTTGATGAAGACCCTGGAGAGACTGCTCCTTGCTCACCTCCGCCCCCTGGTGGAACCAGCGATGGATCCACTCCAGTTCGCCTACCAGCATGGCATTGGGGTGGAGGATGCGGTGATCTTCCTCCTTCACCGTTCTCTGTCCCACCTGGAGAAGCCCGGGAATATGGTGAGGATCATGTTCTTTGACTTCTCCAGTGCTTTCAACACCATCCAACCGATGATCCTGAAGGACAAGCTGCTGCGCGCAGGGGTGGACCAGCACCTGTCATCATGGATCCTGGACTACCTCACGAACCGGCCTCAGTTTGTGAGAACCCGGGACTGTGTGTCCGACACGATCATCAGTAGCACGGGGGCCCCCCAGGGAACGGTGCTGGCTCCCTTCCTGTTCACTCTTTATACTGCGGACTTCTCACACAACACAACACACTGCCATCTACAGAAGTTCTCTGATGACTCTGCGATCGTTGGCCTCATCTCCAATGGAGATGAAGCTGAGTACAGAGGGCTTATCCAGGACTTCGTGGACTGGTGCCATCGGAACTGCCTCCAGATCAACGCGAGGAAAGCTAAGGAGCTGGTGGTGGACTGCCGCAGGCATGGGCAGCCCCTCACAGTACCAGTAAATATACAGGGAACAGACATCGAGATGGTGACATCCTATAAGTACCTGGGTATTCATCTGAACAATAAACTAGACTGGTCACACAATACTGATGCACTCTACAAGAAGGGACAGCGCAGGCTGTTCCTGCTGAGGAGACTCAGGTCTTTTGGTGTACAAGGGGCGCTGCTGAAGTCATTCTATGACACGGTGGTGGCATCAGCCATCACTTTTGGAGTGGTCTGCTGGGGCAGTGGCATTACTGCAGCCGATAGGAAGAGACTGAACAAACTGATTAAGAAAGCTAGCTCTGTCCTGGGGCAGCGCCTTGATCCGATGGAGGAGATAGGAGAGAGAAGGACGGTGGCTAAACTGTCATCTCTGCTGGAGTCCGAGTTCCACCCTATGCAGGACATACTGAATGCACTGAGGAGCTCATTTAGCAGCAGACTACATCATCCCAGGTGCACAACCGAGAGGTTTCGTAGGTCCTTCCTACAAACGGCTGTCAGACTGTACAACCTAAGCAGGGCTGCTCGCAGAGATAGCAAAAAGACGTAACAAACTAATAGTTTTTTGAATGCAAAAGATGCAATAGACTTACACAATGGTCCCCTCCGGCATACAACTAGGAACTTACCGGTCGCTATGGAGGGTGAGAATATGTATGGGCACATAATCATACCATGTAGGATAACTAAGTAGACGGTTATGCTGTTTCATTCCATCTAGCAACAATGCTCTGCACTGTGTGTGTTTATATATTTACATATTTATTCCATCTAGCTACAATGCTCAGCACTGGGTGTGTTTATATATTTATATATCTACATATTATTCCATCTAGCTACATTGCTCCGCACTGTGTGTGTTTATATACTTGCATATTTATTCCACCTAGCTGCAATGCTCCGTACTGTGGGTGTTTATATATTTACATATTTATTCCATCTAGCTACAATGCTCTGCACTGTGTGTTCATATATTCATATATTTATTCCATCCAGCTACAATGCTCTGCACTGTGTGTCTGTGTGTGTGTGTATATATATATATTTTATAGTAATACGTACATATGTATATTAGCTGCTCTTGCTTGCTTGTTTTTTTCTTGCCTTCTGATTGTTGCTCTGAGTGTTGCTATCCCTGTGCTGTTGCAATCCTGGAATTTCCCCGTTGTGGGACTAATAAAGGCTTATCTTATCTTATCTTATCTTATCTTATATCCATGGTACAAGGTGCATCATCAGGGCATCAAAAACCAGGAGGTGGCAATTAATTTTTGGGTTCCGTCTTATTTTCTGTTCATTTAAATGTTATTTGTTTTATATTATTGTTATATATTATTAAAATGTAAAATGGATGCCTGATATTGTTAGTGCCTTTTCTAATTTATATCTAAAGGGTGTTTTTGATTCATTGTTAGATTTCCCAAGTGATGGCTTGCCTATCATCAATGCACAACTGAAATACTGTCAACCTTTGTATAACCTTGTAAAATTACTGAGAGCTTCAGTTATAGATACCTGATCAGACATGTGCAAAGCATTCTATTCAATAAGCTCACTTTTTGAAATTATTTGTAGTGCAGCAATACTCCAGTTGTTCTCATATGGATACTCAGTGTAAGAAATTCAGTGCATTTCAGAAAATAACCACATCACTAATCCAATCTGACAAAATAACTAGTCATAGTCCTCATATGTATAAAAAAGTATTCTTTCAATATTTAAATTTATATTGGATTACTGTATAATCTTAAAGTTTTGTCAGTATTTTATAAAAGTTAAATTCTCAGCAATACTACATTTTATGACAGTGTACTAATATAATGTTATAAAGCAAGTCAACATCAACAAAAGTTGTCTATGAAAAAAGGGCTTTTTTAAATAAAACTATTCGTCGGCCTCCACCGGTCTATGATGACCATGGAAGAGAATCCTAAACGTCTACTCTGCTGGAACAGCACCGCCTGTGGCTGAACAGGCTGATGCGCGAATGGCAGTCCCTGTCACACAGGACACACTTGTGGGTGGTCTCCGTGCTGCTGGGTCTGTGGCGGTTCTTCCTGCGGGTCCTTTTTTCATCTGCTGCAGCAGTCAGTCTCTCTTCACCCACCTTGAGCTGTCTGGTCAGGGTGCCTCTCCATTTGGAGCGGTCCGTTGCAAGGTCCTCCCAGCGCTCTGTGTTGATCTCCAGGGCCTTCATGTCTCTCTTGCAGACGTCTATAAAGTGCAGCTGTGGGCGGCCAACGTCTCTCCTGCCAGTCGCCAGTTCTCCGTAGAGGACGTCTTTGGGGATTCTGCCATCCTCCATACGGTGAACGTGGCCTAGCCAGCGGAGCCTGCGCTGCCTGAGTAGAGTGAACATGGAGGGAAGGCCGGCGCGGGACAGAACTTCTGTGTTGGGCACTTTGTCCTGCCAAGATATGTCCAGAATGTGGTGAATGCAGTGCAAGTGGAAGGAGTTCAGTCTCTTTTCCTGCCGGGCCTATGTTGTCCACGTCTCACTCCCATAGAGCAGTGTGCTGATGACGCAGGCGTTGTACACTGCCATCTTCATCTTGACAGAGAGCTTGGGATTCTCCCACACTCGTGTGGTGAGGCGAGCGAGTGTGAAGGCTGATTTTCCAATCCTCTTGTCGATCTCTGCATCAAGGGAGAGGTTGTTGCTGATCGTGGACCCCAGGTACGTGAACTGATTCACGACCTCCAGCTCGTAGTCGTCGATGGTGATGGTTGGAAGTGCTTCTGTGCTTTGCGCCAAGATGTTAGTCTTCTTCAGGCTGATGGTAAGCCCGAAATCCTTGCATGCCTGGGAGAAGCGGTCCATCAGGGTCTGAAGCTCCTGCTGTGTGTGGGTTGCGACTGCAGCGTCATCTGCGAACAGCATGTCTCTTATTAGAGCCTCGCGTACTTTGGTTCTGGCTTTCAGGCGGGCGAGGTTGAAAAGCCTGCCATCAGATCTTGTGTGCAGGTAGATTCCCTCTGTTGCTGTGCTGAAGGCATGCCTCAGGAGCATAGCAAAGAAAACCTCAAAGAGGGTTGGCACAAGTACACAGCCCTGTTTCACTCCGCTGCATATGTTGAATGGCTCTGAGACGTTGCCGTCGTGCTGCACTATCCCCTGCATGTTGGTGTGAAATGATTCGATGAGGCTTTGCAACTTTGGTGGGCATCCAATCTTTGGCAGGATCTTGAAAAGGCCCTCTCTGCTGACCAGATCGAATGCTTTGGTGAGGTCGATGAAGGCGACGTACAGGGGCATGTTTTGTTCTCTGCATTTCTCCTGGAGTTGGCGGATGGAGAATATCATGTCTACCGTCGATCGCTCAGCACGGAAGCCACACTGAGACTCGGGGTAGACAGATTCGGCAAGCTTCTGTAGACGAACGAGAACAACTCGTGCATAGACTTTGCCAACAATGCTGAGGAGGAAGATGCCCCTGTAGTTGTTGCAGTCGCTTCTCTCCCTTTTGTTTATGTAGAAGGTGATGATATTGGCATCCCTCATGTCCTGTGGTACGGCACCTTCCTTCCAGCACTGGCAGAGGACGTCATGCAATGGCAGCAGTAGGGCGGTCTTGCAGTGCTTGATCAGGTCGGGGGGTATGCCGTCGTTGCCGGGTGCCTTGCCAGCGGCCAAGCTATCAATGGCCTTGCTGAGTTCGTCGATGGTTGGCTTGGCGTCAAGTTCGTCCATGGATGGCAGGCAGTCGATGGCATCAAGGGCTGACGGTGTCACGGTGTTCTGTCTGGAGTAGAGGTCGGAGTAGTGTTCCACCCATCTCTCCATCGGCTTGTTCTTTTCTGTGATCATTTCTCCAGTGGAGGATTTGAGGGGGGCTGTCTTGCTCTGAGCTGGACCAAGTGCTTTCTTGATGGCATCGTACATACCACGGATGTTCCCCGTTATGGCAGCGGTTTGAATGTCTTGGCGGAGCTGAGTCCAGTACTCGTTGGCACAGCGCCGAGCAGTCTGCTGAACTTTGCTTCTCGCAGCCCTGAGAATCTGGAGATTCTTCTCGTTTGGGTACTTCTTGTACTCAGCAAGTGCTGAGCGCTTGGCTTCAATGACGGGGGTCATCTCGGTCAACTTGGCATCAAACCAGTCCTGTGACTTCGAGGTCTTCCTCCCAAAGGTAGCCAAGGCTGTGCGGTGGATGGTGTTCCGCAGCTCTTCCCACTTCTGCTTTGCAGATTCTCTTTCTTGTGGTACACCAAGTTCCTTCTCAAAGGTGGAGGCAAACTGCTCAACAAGTTCTGGTTGGGCCATCTTGCTGGTGTCAATCTGTGCCTTTCCAGACTGTCTAGCATGATGGAATTTCTTCAGCTGCAGCTTGACCTTGCAACACACCAATGAATGGTCTGAGTCGCAATCTGCACTCTGGAACGAACGGGTGATTAGCACGTTCTTCAGTGAGGTGCGCCTGGTCAGGATCAAGTCCAGCTGGTGCCAGTGCTTTGAGCGTGGATGTCGCCAGGAAACCTTGTGTTGGGGCTTGGTCTTGAAGAACGAGTTTGTGATGCACAGATCGTGATATGTGCAGAACTCGAGCAGCCGCTGTCCGTTGTCGTTCATTCTGCCCACGCCAAATGGTCCAAGACAGGAGGGCCAGGAGTCGTGGTCAGCACCCACTCTGGCATTGAAGTCTCCAAGGAGAATGAGTTGTTCAAAGTTGGGGATGATCCTGACAGTTGTTGCGAGATTCTCGCAGAACTCGTCTTTTGCCTCTGGTGTGGCTGTCAGTGTTGGGGCATACACACTGACGAGGGTGACTGGGCCTTGAGTGGTGTTCAGGCGGAAAAAGGAGTCATGCAGAGCCATTGCTGCCTGGTTCCACCATCTTCAGCAAGGTGTTTTTCACTGTGAAGCCCACTCCGTGTTCCCTGTGTTCATCACTGCCCTTTCCCTGCCAGTAGAACGTGTAGTCCTTCTCTCTCAGTGTGCCTGCGTCAGCCAACTGTGTTTCCTGGAGAGTGGCGATATCCACTTCCAGTCTCTTCAGCTCATTATTGATGATGGCAGCCTTCCTGGTGTTGTTGATGTCCTTGAGGTTAGCAGCGAGTCCTGTCATCATAGTGTGGACGTTCCAAGTTCCCAGTTTTAGAGTTGGCCTCTTTTGTTTTTTTGTCTTGCCTGGTGTGAAGGTTCTCAGCCTGCCGTTCACACTTCTCCTCATCCCCATGCACCCAATGAGGAAAGCAAGCTGTGGCGGGACAACACCTTATTGGCTGGGGGCTGCCCAGCTTGAGGCGGGCGGTAGCTGTCCAGTGAGATCCGATGATCCCTCTCACAGTCGGGAACAACCCCTGGCACCGCGCTCTACGCCAATTGAGCGTGTTTTGTCTACGCCAAAGGCAAAGCTGGAGTGTCCTCTCCAGTGATCCGGTGTTCTACCTTCCAGCGTTGGGCGTTGGTAGGATTCAAGCCTGGGCAGGAAGATATGGAGGACAAGATGTTGCCCATGCAGCATGTCCCCCCTCTCCACGTCACTGATGAATCCAAAGGAACAGCCGGGCTGCTACAGTTTGGCACCAGCGCCGTCGCAGGAGCTGTCAGAACGATGTTGAGCACAACAGAGAACTGCCTTAGGGACTCCGACTCCGAATTTTTCCTCAGGGTTGACTCCCAAAGCCTTTCCCGTGACCGGGTGTGCCGCAAGGCAGCGGAGGTTTGAAATCAGGGTTTACCTTCCCCTAGATGGGCTACCTTCCCAGGTTGACAAGCCACCATCTACCCGAGGCATCTGGTTTTAAGGCGCCAGAGATCCGCCCTCGCCCCTTCTCCTATTAGTAAAAGCAGTTCTGCCGGGCTTAGAGACTAAACCACACGGGCAGGCTAGGAGCTGGACTTAGTTGTCAGAGGCTTTTCGAGACGCACGCCATAAGGAGCATTTTATGAGCACTGGGAGCTTAACCCCAGTGCCGCTCCTGGCTATGACAACCTTGGAACCAAATAAAACTATTATATAGCACAAATTCACAAGTCAGCTCATAGAACTTTGAAGTGTTGGACAAAGACCACAATTCCAGAAAGACCTCAACAATCAGGTGATCCCCTGTGAGGATCAACAGGAAGTTTCCAGCAGAAGTGGTTTTAGCATCTGATCAGGTCACTTCCCACTTAAGGTGTTTTGAACACGTCCCCCGAGGAAGAGACCACAGGGCAGACTATGACTCCCAGCTGGCATGGAACACCTTGGTGTCCCCTCTGAAGAGCTGTAGAAGGTGGCTGGAGAGAGGGAAGTCTGGGCTGCTCTACTTGGACTGCTGCCTCAACGACCCAGATCCCCAGAAAAGTTGTTGAGGATGGACGGACGGACAGATGGATGGGCAAAAGAAAATTTTGAGAATATTCTCAAAAGCAGAAATAGTCTGTCTCCCAAATATCAGAATTTGAAAACAAAGTCAGATGTAGGCATCTTCCCCCTGTGTGACTGTTGAGTGAAGTGGGTCAGTGTGGTCCATGAAGCCGATCTGGGAGAACAATATAGAAAAATAATACAAGAAATTGGACACAAACTTCAAATCTTTCGTTGTCTCTTTAGTTTGTGTTGCCCTAGCTTTTTACAGTAAGGTACAAAATACCAATGTCCAAATTTTAAAAAAATCAAAACCAAAACAGTCTAAAGAAATAAAAACTGCATGAAAATGACAATCTGAACTTGTAGACATTTTTTTAAACATTCCAAATATGCTACAATGAGAGTGCTTGGTTTACGGATGCAAAATATACTGTTGGTGACAGAAAGAGTGGGTTGGGAAATGGAATTGGATTTTACCTGTGTGCCGTGTTCACTCATGCTGCAGCACTGGACCTGATTCAAGAACAGAAAAAAAGAGTTTCAGTTCCACAACTTAAATTTACTTAGGAATAAATTGTGATACCTTTATTTTAGTATGTGGGCTTATTGAAAACAATAACTGTATAACCCATTTGTCTCCAACAAAGAAAAATTGCACGTCAAGGGTGATACTTTCTTAACCTCTTGCGCTCCGTTGTACCGCGGACGGGCAAGTCTCTGTGTCCCAGAGTGCACGAGGGCGCGCTCGTGCGCCCTCGTGCACTCTTGGACGCACGATGGAGCTGCGGGAGCTGCATATTTGTTCTTCCACTGCAGACACAGCCGCGAACAGATTAGATCATCTGATTGACCTCTCATTTGACTAATAAGAGCCTTGAATTGGGTTTCTGAAACCTTGAAGAACCAATGACTGAAAACTTGGCAAGAAGGACCCGCCTACCAATGCAGTGAGCCAATTGAAGCACAGAAGTTCGCTGAGCTGTTTTGTCTACAAAGGCTGGTTGAAGAGAGACTGCTTCAGCAGCCACAGGCAGTGATTTTTTTTTTAAATTCCAGCAGAGTGTTTAGGATTCTCTTATATGGTCATCATAGACCGACGGAGGCCAACGACGAAGGTCGTAAATCATTCGCCAAAACCGCAATCATGGAATTATGTCTTGACCGGGTCGCGAGACCAGAACCACGAGCGGACCAGCGTCGCGTTCGTCTGACAGTGAGGAAGAGAAGTTGGCCAGGACAATGTGGCTGTGAAGAGGTAAGGTGTTATAAGCCAAATTATTTTTTATCCCTGAAAATTGTAATCAAAAATGACTTTTGACCGATCGGTAAATTACAACTGTGCGGCGCACGATGTCCGAAGTGCGTGCGCTGCGTTACATGGTTCGTTCGCCGCCTCCAGACCGTGAACACCCCCCCGCCGCTACGATTCTGTTGCGGGGGGGAGGGGGAGCCGCGGTGACAGCGCTGCTGTGGTCACATCGCCACATCCGAGTGTAATCCGTCATGTAGCGATGGCCGATCTCCGTCCTCTGTAGCGAGGGGGGAGGACAACCCCCACGCACACACACACAGACACAGCTCTGAGTGTCACCTTTCATTAGAGCCCAAAATGAAGCTTCTACATTGAATCATTCAAAAGTTACAGACGTTTTTCCAAACTGTGCCATTTGGCACAATTTGGCACAGTTCCAAAACGCCTGGGAACTACCTGCGAACAAAGCTGTGTAATATATTCATTTTTTGTGGTATTGTTACAAAATTTGGACCTCAGTTGGATAACACTTGGTTCTACATACAGTCCAGATCTGAAGCTGTGTGTTATTTGCAAGCATTTGTATCCAAAAAAACACCGAGGCCAAATTTATTTTCTTCAAGTTCACTATGTTTAGATGACTGTAACTCAGGGGCCGGAGCACTTAGAGAGATCATGGTTTTTTTGCCAAAAAATTCAAAGTGTTTTCTTTTAAATGAGACCAACCCCATGAAGATGCTGCAAAGGGTTGAAGAACAGCTTTCGATTTACTTTGGGCACATTATTTTTTGGCGTTTTTAGGAAAATTGACCAAAGTGCAAGGGGTTAACTTTTCTGGTGTATATGAAACGAGATTTTATCTCAGATTCCAATACATCAATATAAATTAAATAATTTTTATACCTGATCATAATTATTAGTTCACATATATTCCTATAATAGAGATAGAATAAAGTCTACTCTGATCCAGCTCACTGCCTTGCCTGCTCATTTCTCTCTCTACACCATGAGTTTTTCTGATCCAATTACAATTAATTTTTGGATGTCACATGCTATTGTGTTTCCGGAGCACCGGGGGTTGCCACAAAGTGATTAGAATGCTACTATGTCTGCTTCTGGACTGGTAAGCTAAGCCAACTAGTGTTTGCATAGCTTTCTGTAAGTTTTCTGTATGACTGTGTGATATCAACTGGTGTATGGCGATGGGATAGACCACAGTATTTGCTCGCTAATCCTTTCAAAACAGTAATTTTTCCATTCTGGTCTAATGTAGTTAAAATCCCCTCTTGCTAAAGTTAGCAGTAGCTTCCGGTACCGTGAAGAAATGAACTCCATTTTTCTCTAACGAATGTTATGAGTTTTTAAACATACATTAGTTTTACATGGTGTTCAATGATCTCCCAGACAATTGAGGTCATTTATCTAAATAAGCACTTTTTGCCTGTAATTTTAATGTCATTTAATTTTGCCAGAATCAAAATTTGATACAGTTAACATTAGCTTATGATATGTCGAACAATGGATCTGTTGTTTACATGATCAAATGTTTTTGACGTTTAGAAATAAAATTGCTTTTACACTGTGTGAGATGATCTTACCCCACTGTAACCCCATGTACTGAAAGAAGCACTCTTTGCCCAAAATGTCGCCGTCAATGTATGTAACTGTATATAGACTGGACATAGACTGCTGCTGTCGCTGTTTGTTCTTGTTTTGTTTTTTATTTTTTTTAAAATCCAGCCTAATTCCTTTCTTTTTATAAAATGCACACCAATGGAGAGAGAGAAACACCATTTCAATTGTCCTGTATGTCCTGCACGTATAGTAGTATTGACAATAAAATCTTTGAATCTTTAGCTAATGATCTTGCAGGGGAACAGGTCAAGTGGACCCCTGACCATGTAAGCACCCCATGTGGACCCCGGTGTCCAATCTATACATGTACAAGTACGTACATTTTCAATTCAGTGATTTACAAACTGATTCAGAGCTTTTTAAAGCCTCATTCAGAACATTCTAGTCCCACATACCTATTCTGTGAAATTCATATGGGGGCAGCCAGCGGTGATGAGCAGCAGTGGTGGAGAATAAGTCTTTTGAAAACAGAAATGGAGCCAAAACCTTCTCCAGGTAAGCTTAGTTCTCATCTTACACACACACACACACACACACACATATATATATATATATGTGTATATATATATATATATATATATATATATATATATATATATATATATATATATATATATATATA
The DNA here is from genome assembly GCA_020510985.1 of Pholidichthys leucotaenia. Taxonomy (NCBI): domain Eukaryota; kingdom Metazoa; phylum Chordata; class Actinopteri; order Cichliformes; family Pholidichthyidae; genus Pholidichthys; species Pholidichthys leucotaenia. The sequence continues at coordinate 391,115,266 of CM035844.1, read as the reverse complement.
TACAGTATATATGCTGTATATATATACATACACTACCGTTCAAAAGTTTGGGGTCACCCAGACAATTATTTTGTGTTTTCCATGAAAAGTCACACTTATTTACCACCATGAGTTGTAAAATGAATAGAAAATATAGTCAAGACATTGACAAGGTTAGAAATAATGATTTGTATTTGAAATAATAATTTTTTCCTTCATACTTTGCTTTCGTCAAAGAATCCTCCATTTGCAGCAATTACAGCATTGCAGACCTAACATGATTGCACAAGGGTTTTCTAATCATCCATTAGCCTTCTGACGCAATGAGCAAACACATTGTACCATTAGAACACTGGAGTGATAGTTGCTGGAAGTGGGCCTCTATACACCTATCTAGATATTGCACCAAAAACCAGACATTTGCAGCTAGAATAGTCATTTACCACATTAGCAATGTATAGAGTGTATTTCTGATTAGTTTAAAGTTATCTTCATTGAAAAAAGTGCTTTTCTTTCAAAAATAAGGACATTTCTAAGTGACCCCAAACTTTTGAACGGTAGTGTATATATATACAGTGGGGCAAAAAAGTATTTAGTCAGCCACCAATTTTGGAGGTTCTCCCACTTAAAAGATGAGAGAGGTCTCCAATTTTCATCATATTCATCAAATTGGTGGCTGACTAAATACTTTTTTCATCTCAACTATGAGAGACAAAATGAGAAAAAAAAATCCAGAAAATCACATTGAAGGATTTTTAAAGAATTTATTTGCAAATTATGGTGGAAAATAAGTATTTGGCCACCTACAAACAAGCAAGATTTCTGGCTCTCACAGAACTGTGAGAGCACCTGTGAGACACCTGTTTGAACTCATTATCGGTATAAAAGACACCTGTCCATAACCTTAAACATTCAGACTCCAAACTCCACTATGGCCAAGACCAAAGAGCTGTCAAAGGACACCAGAAACAAAATTGTAGACCTGCACCAGGCTGGGAAGACTGAATCTGCAATAGTTAAGCAGCTTGGTGTGAAGAAATCAACTGCGGGAGCAATTATTAGAAAATGGAAGACATACAAGACCACTGATAATCTCCCTCGATCTGGGGCTTCACGCAAGATGTCACCCCGTGGGGTCAAAATGATCACGAGAACGGTGAGCAAAAATCCCAGAACCACATGGGGGGACCTAGTGAATGACCTGCAGAGAGCTGGGACCAAAGTAACAAAGGCTACCATCAGTAACACACTACGCCGCCAGGGACTCAAATCCTGCAGTGTCAGACGTGTCCCCCTGCTTAAGCCAGTACATGTCCAGGCCCGTCTGAAGTTTGCTAGAGAGCATTTAGATGATCCAGAAGAGGACTGGGAGAATGTCATAAGGTCAGATGAAACCAAAATAGAACTTTTTGGTAAAAACTCAACTTATCGTGTTTGGAGGAGAAAGAATGCTGAGTTGCATCCAAAGAACACCATACCTACTGCGAAGCATGGGGGTGGAAACATCATGTGTTGGGGCTGTTTTTCTGCAAAGGGACCAGGACGACTGATCGGTTTAAAGGAAAGAATGAATGGGGCCATGTATCGTGAGATTTTGAGTGAAAACCTCCATCAGCAAGGGCATTGAAGATGAAACGTGGCTGGGTCTTTCAGCATGACAATGATCCCAAACACACCACCCGGGCAATGAAGGAGTGGCTTCGTAAGAAGCATTTCAAGGTCCTGGAGTGGCCTAGCCAGTCTCCAGATCTCAACCCCATAGAAAATCTTTGGAGGGAGTTGAAAGTCCGTGTTGCCCAGCGACAGCCCCAAAGCATCACTGCTCTAGAGGAGATCTGCATGGAGGAATGGGCCAAAATACAAGCAACAGTGTGTGAAAACCTTGTGAAGACTTACACAAAATGTTTGACCTCTGTCATTGCCAACAAAGGGTATATAACAAAGTACTGAGATGAACTTTTGTTATTGACCAAATACGTATTTTCCACCATAATTTGCAAATAAATTCTTTAAAAATCAGACTATGTGATTTTCTGGATTTTTTTTTTTCATTTTTTCTCTCATAGTTGAGGTATACCTATGATGAAAATTGGAGACCTCTCTCATCTTTTAAGTGGGAGAACTTGCACAATTGGTGGCTGGCTAAATACTTTTTTGCCCCACTGTGTATATATATATATATATATATATATATATATATATATATATATATATATATATATATACAGTATATATATACTATATAATTTTTTTAAACTTCTTGGTGTCTGTGAAAAGTATTCCCAACAGTTTTAGAAAAAATTCTTGTTCTCCTTCACTTTCATAAATCACAGGATTGAGAATGTACATATAGGATCCCGTGGTCCACTTTGGGTGCTCACTTGGTCAGGGGTCCACTTGACCTGTATCTATTGTTCAGTCTTTTTGGTTTGTTTTCAGTGCGTGTTATCAGCCTAGCAGTCCAATGACGCTGTGTTTTTTGGATTTACCAAGCCTACTACATATGACAAATACAACTGTAAATGACCTTAACTATTGTACATGTCTTTTGTGGTAAAAGTATAACTATAAACAGTCATATAATATGTAGCACACGATACGGGGCTGTAGGTCCCGTATCGGCCTCTACAGCCACGCCCGATGGTGCAGCTCCCTGAATGATGACCCAAGGCACAAAACCCCCCCATGATCTTTCGAGATCGATGGAGCCAATGATGATGAACTAAATGAAGAGACTGATGTTATCTGTTTACAGGTATTATGACAATTATGACCCAATCATACCTACTCCTGTAAAAACAAAGGACACGTACAGTGACACCATTGCCACCTGTATCAAGTATACCAGGGTCACTTTCACCAGAATGGCACTCATGGGTAAGTGGGTATTAAAATTCTCTAGCTGAATATTTTGATTAGTGGTGTAATTGAAAACGCAGTCTCTGTCATTCAGACCATGGCATTTTTCCTGGTGTCAAGCAAAGCTTTGACATGTGGCATGGAGCCAAGAATCTAAAAGGATCTCATCTGTACGTAAGTCTTGCCAATCATTACAATATCCTAACTATCCACAAATGAATTATGAAAAATAAAAGATGGATTTGTGTATGTACTTTTCAGGCAGGTAAAACGAAGGGGCAGGCTGGATTGCTTCTGTGACTGCGTGATATCGTTAATCATTTTTGGTGGTGCAGTAACAAAGCTGCAATGCATGACGACTTCATGGTAGGTGCAACATTTCTTGTATTACTGCAGCAACACAAATAATTGTGCTACCAGTGCTATTGTGCTGATCAATGAGTTTGTTAACCCCTTGCACTCCGCCAAAATGCCAAAAAGTAAGGTACCCAAAGTAAATCGAAAGCTGTTCTTCAACCCTTTGCAGCATCTTCATGGGATTGGTCTCATTTAAAAGAAAACACTTTGAATTTTTTGGCAAAACAGTCATAATCTATCTAAGTGCTCCGGCCACTGAGTAACAGTCATCTAAACATACTGAACTTGAAGAAAATAAATTTCGCCTTGGTGTTTTTTTGGATACAAATGCTTGCAAATAACACACAGCTTCAGATCCGGGCTGGAAAATGTAACAGAAATGTAGAACCAAGTGTTATCCAGCTGAGGTCAAAATTTTGTAGCAATACCACAAAAAATGAATATATTACACAGCTTTTTTCTTAGGTTGTTCCCAGGCGTTTTTGAACTGTGCCAAATTGTGCCAAATGGCACTGTTTGGAAAAATGTCTGTAACTTTTGAATGATTCAATATAGAAGCTTGATGTTGGGCTCTAATGAAAGGTGACACTCAGGGCTGTGTGTGTGTGTGGGGCCCCGCTACAGAGGATGGACATCGCCCGGTGCACCGCGGTCTACTACGCACAGTTGTAATTTACAGATCGGTCAAAAGTCATTTTTGATTACAATTTTCAGGGATAAAGAATAATTTAGTTTAAAACACTTACCTGTTCACAACAGCAGCATAGCTGGCGAACTTCTCTTCCTCATTGTCAGACAAACATGAAGCTGGTCCGCTTGTTACGGACTCGTGGTTCTGGTCACGCGACTCGGTCAAACCATAATTCCATTATTGCAGTTTTGCGCTTCCATGATTGTGGTTTTGGCGAATGATTTTTCAAAACAAATAACAGTAGTTAGAAAAAAAGACAGGCGAACGCGTGTGTGTCACCCAGCCTTCGTCGTCGGCCTCCGTCGGTCTATGATGACCATGGAAGAGAATCCTAAACGTCTACTCTGCTGGGACAGCACCGCCTGTGGCTGAACAGGCCGATGCGCGAATGGCAGGCCCTGTCACACAGGTCGCACTTGTGGGTGGTCTCCATGCTGCTGGGTCTGTGGCGGTTCTTCCTGCGGGTCCTTTTTTCATCTGCTGCAGCAGTCAGTCTTTCTTCACCCAGCCTTACACAAAACAGCTTTCGAACTTCTGTGCTTCAATTGGCTGGCTGTATTCGCAGCCGTTGGTAGGTGGGTCCTTCTTGCTAGGTTTTCAGTCATTGGTTCTTCAAGGTTTCAGAAACTCAATTCAAGGCTCTTATTAGTCGAATGAGAGGTCAATCACATCTAAACCAATCAAAGCACTCCTTTGGCTTTCTGTTTGCGGCTGTGTCTGTAGTGGAAGAACAGAAATGCAGGATTTTTTTTTCTTCAGTGCGCCCTAGGATGCACAGTGTGCGTCCTAGGACGCCCTCGTGCGCTCTAGGATGCAGAGACGTGCGTATTAGGGCGCCCTCGTGCGCTCTAGGACGCAGAGACGTGCGTATTAGGGCGCCCTCGTGCGCTCTAGGACGCAGAGACGTGCCCGCCCGCGGTACACCGGAGTGCAAGAGGTTAATAACACTTGTGGGCACCAGCTTCTATCTTTAAGAAGCAATTTTAATTTTAATTTCACTTTATACCTGTTCAATCACTCAATAATTTAATTAATAATCAGTATCAAAATTTTCGTGAATTCGATACTGGGGGCTTGAACCAGACTCAGAATGAAATAAATTCTCAACAACTTCTCTCATTTTTACATATTTATTAAATGAAATGATTAACAGACATTGAAGTAATTTCATTAACAAATAAAATTAATCTTGTAAATGATAGATTAACTATGTCACTATTTTTGGAACCAGAGTGAAACTGAGAAACGAATTTCGATCAGTTTGAGTTAACAGATTATGGAAATAACGTAAATTTATGGAGAAAGTTTTACTAATTATATGAAAAGTTCTGGATTAATCTTAAGAAAATAAAAACAGAATTTTAATGAAAAGAGGAGTTATGTTAATGGCTTCTTAATTTGCATCTGATTAGACATCAAATTATTATCGAACATCAGACGTTCGTTTCAGCAGATGGAGAAGAAAAGTGCAGCTGAAGTGTTTTCTTGAAGGTTTGAAGTTGCGTTCTTTCGTCGTCCTCATGAAGCTTTCGATGTGTTGATCAGGGCTAAACCCAGAATATTTGTCCAGCAAATATTCTTTGACGATGGATGAGATCGATATGTTTGATCCCAATGGTTGAAATCCTGCGGAAGCACGCTGATTTCATCAGCTGCGCGTGATTGTGGTGGGAGCTGCGTCTTCTCAGAGGCCTTCGACAATAATTAAATATATCTAATCCGATCTCAAATCAAAAGAGTTTCGAACTTTAGATATAAGTGCTTCTAGTGTGGGATTGGTCAATAAAAAAATTATAAAAATAAAGTCAAGATTAAAGCTTACATTAAAATTAAAAACGGTGGTTTTACAGAAAGTTTAACAAAGAAAAAGTGATATAAATAACCTAGGATTGGAGTTTGACTCCGGATTAGAATTTTGACCTCAAAGAAGGAAGAATTCCTAGGCATTTAAGAGAAAAGAAAAAAAAACATTAAAATACATAGTTACATAAACAAAGTTACAAGTTATCTGCTCTGTGATCGTCGAAAAGAAACACGTGGGAGAAGACTCCTTTGTTCGGACAGTCCTTTGTTCTCCCGAAAGTTCTCTCTGCTGTGTAGACAATGGAAGAAGAAAAAGGGGAAGAGCTGAAGAGAAAGTGAAAGAGAGCGGAAAGAGAAAATCTGCCCAAAAAGAGGATAGAGTTCCCTTTTATCTGTGGAGAATTTTTGTGGGGCTCTGTGATTGACAGGAGCCCCCAGCCAATAAGCTTCCTTTGTGGGCGGGCTTTATGAACTTTTAGTCCAATAAACAAACAGTCTATTGTCTGGAGCGTTTGAGAAAGAGCTGTTGTCATGCAGAGATTGGCTGCTGGAGTCACATGGTTTTAGAGGCAAATCTTGATACATACTGGAATGTGCTTCTAAATTAACATGCAGGAATAAACATTCATTTAAACAATTTTAACATGCATATATATAAAATCACAGATTAATATATTCCAAACCTATTACTGATTGTCCAGAATAAACATCAAGAGTCCATTTGCTTTTCATGGTCCTAGAAAAGAAGAGAAGCTATAGAATTGAGTTAACACAGATGTGATGAAAAGCTGCACTGGTTAGATCTGCATGTCCCAGAGTTGCCAAAAGGGGCAGTATTGAGCTGTGGATCTTTGTAGTGATGAGGGGCTCCTTGGGCCTGTTCCATGTCTCCATGTTTATGGGGGCAATAACAGTCAAAGCAGGAAATGCAATAGGGTGGATTCCTTAGACTGGTCTTAACAAAGGAGTGGCGAGTTGAGTTGTGGCCTGGGGTAAAAGATCAGTTCTTGACTGTCCTTCTCCTGGGTGAAACAAAATGTCTTTAAGCAGAAGAATAATTATTGCTGAGCCAAAGTGAGATGATGCTACACTATCCAGTCAACAAGAAGCATAACCCTGTCATGGCGGCCGCTGGGCCGTCATCAGCTCCAGCTGCACGCACACCTGCTTTTAATCTCCAGCGAGCTATAAGAGCCAGAACCATGGACAGCTCCGCACGGAGTCGTTTGTCTATGTCACGGAGCTACGTCCCTCGTTCTCAGCCACAGACCAGTGCTATGCCTGTCCAGGCTCCCCACGCCTCGTCACGTAAGCCTATCTCGCACTCACCTTGTCCAGTTATCCTCCCCTGCGCACAGGTGGATCTTCCAGGCGGCGGATCAGTCCTCGTTGGTGGCGGTGCAACTCCTCCTCCTCACCGGAGTCCCTCCTCCGCCTCTCGGCGCCAAGCAGCAAGCTCCCCTCCTGGCCAACACTCCCGGAGCAAGCAGAGAAGCCACACCATCTCCTGCAAGTAAGCAGCGTTTATTATTGCATTCCCCGCTGTGGTGCAGTAGTAACCTCTCTGCTTTGTGTCCCTAGGGTTGCCAGGCAGCAGCGAGGCTCGCTCAGTCCCAGCACGCATCCAACACTTCACACATCCACATTTGCACACACTAACACCACACTTTTGGGTAAATAAAGCTATAAAACTACTACTCGAGTCTGTCTTCTGTCCCCTGGGTCCAACTACGAGGACAGTACGACTCCGTCAAAGCGACCCAGCGGACAGCGCGCTGACACGCCGTCTTAACACCTTAGACACTCGTGTAGATCACATAGCTTATCAGCAAACAATCATCCTCACCCAATTAGCACAGATTAACGGCCGGTTGGATCGTTTGAAGGGCCGCCAAGCGTTCCCCTCGGCCGTCGGGGCTGCGCCCGCCCCTGCTAATCCTCCGACTAGCCAGGTTAGCCAGATTTCTCCAACTCGTCTCACCCCCATGCCGACACCTGCCCGATTTAGCGGTAAGCTAGGGGAGGCACGGGGATTTCTGTCACAATGTGAGACTGTTTTCCACCGGGTTCCGTGGGATTTTCCCTCTGACCATAGCAAAATTGGCTATATTGTAAACCTGCTAGAAGGTAGAGCGCTAGCTTTGGCTTACGTAGTAATGGCTAAGCCCAACTATGCAAATCTAACGTACCAACAATTCTTAGCAGATTTTACCAAGGTTTTTGACCATTCCGACCGGGACTCTGTGTTAACTGCCCGGCTATTAGACCTTCGGAAGGGCAGCAGGGCTGCTGCCGATTTCGCTGTCGATTTCCAGGTAATGGCGACAGAGGTCGGGTGGGAGGATGCCTCGCTATGCAGTATTTTTATCTGCAGTCTAAGCCCTGAATTGAGGGATAAATTAGCAACACGGGATAAGCCCGAAAAGTTGAAAGAACTAATTTCTCTTACCATTAGCTTAGACAACAGGCTGAGGGAGCGCGCCGCTGAGCGAAGAGCCTCTAGTTGCTCCAGGGCGCTGTGTCCCCGCTCATCTCGGTCAACCCAGCTGGCCCTGCCCTCGTCTGAGGAACTTCCAGGGCAGGAGGATATGATAGTTGGGCGCTCGGGGATTTCGGCCACTGAGAGACAGCGCCGCAAGGATCTGGGGTTGTGCTTTTATTGTGGTAGTGCCTCCCATGAAATAGCCGAATGTGCGAATCAGGGAAACGAGGAGGTCCGTGGGTCACAGTAGGGGGACTCACGGACGTAGGCCAATCTAAGCCCCTCACTAGTTGTCTTATTCCCATTCGCCTTATTTCAAAGCACACAGAAAACTCTACTCACGCACTCATTGACTCAGGGGCTGAGCAGAATTTTATATCAGGGGACCTGGCAACCCGCTTGGGCCTCGGCAGTCAAACTCTCCGGCCACCTGTCAACCTAATCACCCTGTCTAAGACCCCAATAACGGCTGTCTCTCAACAGATGGACCCTGTGTTGGTTATTATCTTTGGAAACCACCGGGAGGACATTCGTTTTTTGGTGTTGTCCACCTCCACCTCCCCTGTTATCTTGGGTTATCCCTGGCTTAGACTACATAATCCCACGTTTGACTGGCGGGCGGGGAGCGTTATCTCTTGGAGCCCATTCTGCCTTAGCGCATGCCTTCAGTCTGCAGAATGTGCCCCATCGGTATCTGTGACTCCACCTGCTTCGCCTCCTCCCGACCTGTCTAAGGTTCCTGAGATTTATCTTGATCTGGGAGTCGTTTTTAGCAAGTCACTGGTGCTGTCCCTTCCCCCCCCACCGCCCTTATGATTGTGCAATTAATCTCCGGGCTGGAGCCCCGCTGCCGTTGAGCCAGTTATAGAGCTTGTCTGCTCCGGAGCGGGAGGCGATGGACGCCTATATTAAGGAATCGCTCAGCTCTGGGATTATTCGACCATCTTCATCAGCGGTGGGGGCGGGGTTTTTTTTCGTTGGTAAAAAGGATGGCTCCCTGCGCCCTTGTATCGACTTCTGGGGTCTTAATGAGATCACTGTCAAGGATAAGTACACGCTGCCCCTCATGAACTCGGCCTTTGACTCTCTCCAGGGGGCTTTGTGGTTCACCAAATTGGATCTCCGCAACGCCTACCACCTGGTGCGGATCAAGGAGGGCGACGAGTGGAAGACGGGCTTCCGGACCCCAAGCGGCCATTTTGAGTATCTGGTGATGCCGTTTGGGTTGACCAACACTCCGGCCATCTTCCAGCGCCTTATCAACAACGTCCTCCGAGATTTCCTGGGCTCCTTCGTGTTCGTGTACCTGGATGACATCCTTATCTTCTCGCGATCTCTGGAGAAGCATCAGGTCCACGTTAGGTGGGTCCTTCAGAGCCTCCTGGAGAACCAGCTATACGTCAAGGCCGAGAAGTGTGAATTCCACGTCAGGAAGACATCTTTCTTGGGTTTTGTGATCTCGCATAATCAAGTGCTCCCCGACCCAGCCATGGTCAAGGCGGTGGTGGACTGGCCCACTCCCTCATCCAGAAAGCAGCTGCAGGGGTTCTTGGGATTCGCTAACTTCTACCGCTGCTTTGTGCCCAATTTTGGAATTATCGCTCGCCCGCTGACTTGTCTCACGTCCCCCAAGACCCCCTTTTGCTGGACTGAGCAGGCCGCTGCGGCGTTCAAGAAACTGAAGGAGGAGTTTGTCTCGTCCTGTGTCCTGACGCAGGTGGACCCGAATCTCCAGTGCCTGGTGGAGGTGGACGCTTCTGATTCCGGAGTAGGAGCAGTGCTCTCGTAGTGTTCACCTGTTGACGGGGTGATTCGGCCGTGCGCCTTCTTCTCTCGCAGCCTGCAACCCACCGAGAGGAATTATAGCATTGGTGACAGGGAGCTGCTGGCAGTGAAACTCGCCCTGGAAGAATGGAGACACTGGTTGGAGGGGGCTGCTCAGCCATTTGTCGTTTGGACTTATCACAAAAATCTAGAATATCTGAGGACGGAAAAACGACTGAACTCCCGCCAGGCCCGCTGGTCCCTTTTTTGGGGGCGTTTCAACTTTACCATCACCTACCGCCCAGGGAGCAAGAACCAGAAGCCAGACGCCCTCTCCAGGCAGTTCTCGGCAGAGACATTTGAGAAGCAGGAGGAGACCATCCTTCCACCTTCCTGCATTGTGGGCGCCCTCATATGGGAAATTCGGGACCAGGTGAGGAAGGCCCAGGAGGCGGAGCCCGACCCAGGGGGTAGCCCCCCGGGGCGGTTGTTCGTACCCACAGCAGTCAGGAGTGAGGTCATCCAGTGGGCTCATGCCTCTAAATTAGCATGTCATCCTGGGATTTCGCACACTATTGCACTACTCCAAAGAGCGTTTTGGTGGCCAGGGCTGAGGAGGGACATGACCAATTACGTCTGGGCCTGCGCACAGTGAGCCACCGGGAAGTCTTCATCTTCTCCCCCGGCCGGTCTGCTCCACCCCCTGCCAGTTCCTACTCGCTCCTGGTCTCACGTGGCTTTGGACTTTGTGACAGGTCTGCCCCCTTCAAACCACTTCACCACGGTCTTGACGATCGTAGACCGCTTCTCCAAGGTGGCCCACTTCGTGCCTCTGCGGGGGCTACCATCGGTGCGGGAGACGGCGGACCTTTTGGTACAGCATGTGGTCCGCCACTATGGCATCCCTTCTGACGTCGTCTCAGATCGGGGCCCTCAATTCGTCTCCCAGGTGTGGAAGGCATTCGGCCAGGCGTTGGGGTCCACTGCGAGCCTGTATTCGGGGTACCACCCTCAAAGTAACGGCCAGTGTGAACGGGCAAAACAGGAGCTGGAGGCTGCCCTTCGCTGTGTCGTCTTGTCGAACTCCTCTTCCTGGAGCACCTTTCTGCCTTGGATCGAGTACGCTCATAACTCCACGGTGTCCTCGGCGTCTGGGATGTCCCCCTTCAAGGCGTTGTTAGGGTATGATCCGTCACTGTTCCCGGAGGAGGAGGAGGAGGTGGCAGTGCCTTCTGTTCAGGTCCACGTTAGGCGCTGTCGCCGGGTTTGGACCACCACCCTCAAGGCTCTCCTCAGGACCATGGAGCGCTACACCAGGACCGCCAACCGTCACAGGAGACCAGCACCGGAGTACAAGGTGGGTCAGAAGGTTTGGCTTTCCACGCACAATATTAATGTGCCGGCCGAGAAACGCAAGCTAACAAAGCGTTTCATCGGGCCCTTTCCCATTGCCCACATAATCAACCCTGTGTCTGTGCGCTTAGCTCTTCCCCCTTCCATGCGCTTCTGCCCTACCTTTCACGTCTCCCAGGTGAAGCCCGTCATCTCCAATCCCCTTTGCCCACCCCCTGCAGCATCGCCCCCACCGAGGATGATCAACGACCACCCGGCTTGGGGGTTACTGCCATCTTAGATGTCCACCGGCGGGGCCGGGGCCTTCAGTATCTGGTGGATTGGGAGGGATTTGGCCCTGAACATCGGTCCTGGATTCACCCAGCATTGATCCTTGATAAGCAACTCATCCGCGACTTTCATCGGGCGAATCCAGGTAAGATAGGGCAGGTGCCTGGAGGCACCTCTAGAGGGGGGGTACTGTCATGGCGGCCGCTGGGCCGTCATCAGCTCCAGCTGTGCGCACACCTGCTTTTAATCTCCAGCGAGCTGTAACAGCCAGAACCACGGACAGCTCCGCACGGAGTCGTCTGTCTATGTCACGGAGCTACGTCCCTCGTTCTCAGCCACAGACCAGTGCTACGCCTGTCCAAGCTCCCCATGCCTCGTCACGTAAGCCTATCTCACACTCACCTTCAGAATCAGAATCAGAATCAGAATCAGCTTTATTGCCAAGTATATTTACAAGTAAACACACAAGGAATTTGACTTGACATTAGACGCGCACGTTAGGCGCATCCAATGACGCGTCGCCATACAAGGCGCCTGTCAACAGTGGAGGTAAAGAGGGGAGAGGAGGGGGAGGAAAACACAATAGGAGAGAGAAAAAACATAGTAATCAGAATAAACGCTCATATGTGAGCCAAATTTTGACTACACAGAAAAAAACCCTCATCCATTAGCATACAATAGAATTCACAAGACACAAGAGAGCAGTGTACAGTATCTTTAATCAGTTCATGAATCAATGTGTGTGCGGTGTTGAGCAGTGTTGATGATAATAAGAGAGACCCAAGGACCCTTGTCCAGTTATCCTCCCCTGCGCACAGATGGATCCTCCAGGCGGCTCAACGATCAGTCCTCGTTGGTGGCGGTGCAACTCCTCCTTCTCACCGGAGTCCCTCCTCTGCCTCTCAGCGCCAAGCAGCAAGCTCCCCTCCTGGCCAACACTCCCGGAGCAAGCAGAGAAGCCACACCATCTCCTGCAAGTAAGCAGCGTTTATTATTGCATTCCCCGCTGTGGTGCAGTAGTAACCTCTCTGCTTTGTGTCCCTAGGGTTGCCAGGCAGCAGCGAGGCTCGCTCAGTCCCAGCACGCATCCAACACTTCACACATCCACATTTGCACACACTAACACCACACTTTTGGGTGAATAAAGCTATAAAACTACTACTCGAGTCTGTCTTCTGTCCCCTGGGTCCAACCACGATGACAAACCCAGGTCGCTGGCATCTCTTTTATACCTTACATCCTTGCCTAGCGACCTGGGGGGTTCACATCACAATACATAAAATTATAATCCCCTTTGTCACCCAGCCTGTCGGTGCATTATTATGCAGTCCCGTGGAGAATGCGTATTATCATTCAGTCCGGTGGACAAGGCGCATTCTCATGCAGTCCTATGGAGAAAACCACAGTCTGCCCTGCATATCCGTCTAACAGCCTTTTAACGTCTTCTCCTGTGCCATTCAGTCTGATTGGAGAATGTAATGTCTAGGTCCCCCACAACGGAACACTTTTTTGTAATCAGAAATCTTCTGGAATGTAAATATTTATATTATTTATGACCCCTACAAAAAATTACAGCTTTTTTTCTTCATCAATATACCAATTTTCTGAAGAACATTGACTTACATTGTGCAAGTTTCTAAATGCTTTGTTGATGTATTATTTTTCTAAAAATCTTTGTTTTCATAAAATTATTCTGAATTTCACCTTTAAATTACTTTATTAACCAAACTTAGAAAGATTTGTCAGTCATTTTTACAAAATTGATGAACAATTTTTAAACTTTTTTATGCATTTGAAAACACTAAAAAATAACATACCATATACAAAGACCAGAGACAAAGTCCTCATCTGATGCATCACTGAGTACCATCCACCTCGTCCCAGTGTATGCTGTTAGACGATTTTTGATGAAAACCATTACCACCATAAAGTTATGAATAAGTACACTTCAGGACATAATGTCTTTATCCTCCTAGTCATTTACATACTGTTTCTGAGGTCACTGATTTCATCCATGTCCACATTGGGCTCCTCTTCCACACTCATCTCCTGAAGGCTAAAGAAAAATTGTCAGATGTTTTCTTTAGGCCAGTAGAAGGGTGGAGAGAGTAATTACAACAGTGAGACATAGAAATTACCATAAGCTCTATATATGTCACGAGGCTGAGCTTGGTGTTTTAACTGTGCTCATGCTCTCTACTTACTTATGGTTATTTCCTGTATTTTCTCATGGTTGATTATTTTACTGTGCACTGTTCTTGGATGGATGATGTGTTTTGAGTTGACACTTGTTTCTGTTTATGGAACTCCTGTTCTCAGCATTTTTTTTTTGTCATTTCCTTTAGGCATCTTTGTTCATCTAGTTCATAGTGTTTATATTGTGTTTCCTGTTTGACATGAGCAACCCACCTTGTTCTCCAGACACTCCCACCCTGTTAATATCTTGTATGTGTCGTTCCATATTTCATGCCTAGTAATTAGCTAAACCTGCCTGCTCAATTGATCCACACCTATTGCCATTTGTTATGATTGATTTCCTGCCCTATTTAAGATGGGCTTTGTGAGCCACTTCTTGTCAGAGTCTTAACTTAGAATCTACTCACTCCCATCGGAACCCTTCCCCTGTTCTGACATGTATTCCTGTGTTTAATCCCACCATATACCTGCTCACCTCATTTGTACGTTTATTTTTGTACACTGTTGGAAATTTGTGTTTCCTTATTAAACACCACAAACTGCAATCCAGCAACAGGGTCTCTCCTCTCTGCCCTGTAGGGGCCTATTCATGACTATGTAGTTATAAAAAAAATTCTCAATACAATGTCATTTCAGCAACACACAATGGTAATCTAAATAAAATTTCACACAAAATTATACCTCTTCTCCAGGTGTGAAAGTTCAGTAGCTGTGACTGTCTATTCATCACTGCGGACAAGCTCACTAAAAGGAATTATTCCATTTAAATATCCAATGCCCATACATCTTGTTAATTTGGATGACAATAAAAGTTATGTGTAGCTAAAAATAAATAACTACATTATTGCTTATTATAATTCTACTTTTTGGAGTACTCACCGTTCGGGTGAAAGTGACCCTTGTATACTTGATAAAGGTGGCACTGGTGTCACGGTACGTGTCCTTTGTTTTTACAGGAGTTGATGTGATCGGGTCATAATTGCCATAATACCTGTAAACAGATAACATCAGTCTCTATGGTGCTACATATTACATGACTTTATACATTTATATTTTTACCAACAAAAGACATGTACAATAGTTACGGTCGTTCAAAATTGTATTTATCATAAGTAGTAGGCTCAGTAAATCCAACAAAAAACACATGCTTCTAAGCTGATCGCCAGCTTTGAAAACAAACCAAAAGTACTGAACGATAGATACAGGACAAGTGGACCCCTTGTGGCGGATGGGATAAGGGAACCCATTGTAGTGGCACGGAATAAGTGCAGGCAGGACACGGCGAACTGAAGTTTAAAAGGGTGTTTATTTCATCCTCCATCACGAGACTCACTCCAGCGCTGTGGGAGCGCACTGGAGCGAGCCCTGTGTCTCTAGTCAGCAAACAGGCAATGCGTGTGATCAAAAAGCAGTAAGAGAGAGAAAGCAAGCGATATGGTTGACTTATATACCCAGCTAGACAATGCATGCATGGCACATTGGTATCACAGTAAACTGCAGGAAGCCATGGACATTTGCATTAGAGTCACACATATCAATAGCAGGATTACTGGCGCAGGGATTAGACAAAGAGAGGCTGCCTATTGATATCAGTCCATACATCTCACTGTTCTGCTAATTGCTCTAGCTGAGCGCTCTGCTTGTCCCAGTAGGCTGTGGGAGTCACCCACACCCTGGCCAAGAGAGCACCCCAAGTGGACCACGGGATCCTGTCTGTACATGTACATTCTCAATCCTGTGATTTATAAAAGTGAAGAAGGAGAACAAGAATTTTTATAAAACTTTTGGGAATACTTTTCACAGACACCAAGTAATTTAAAAATTATACAGAGATGAAAGGGGCAGTACGGTAGTGGAGTGGTTAGCACTGCAGCAGCACAGCAACTCACCCTTAGCCAGGGGATCCTGGGTTCGATCCCAGCCCCCGACCAACAGTGATCTGTGTGGAGTTTGCATGTTCTCCCCGTGTCTGCGTGGGTTTACTCTGAGATTTCTCCAGTTTCCTCCCACATGCCAAAAACATGCAAGTCAGGTTAACTGGCATCAAACTGGGGATTCTAAATTGTCCTTAGGATGACTGTGAGAGTGAATGGTTGTCTGTCTCTCTGTGTTGGCCCTGCGATGGACTGGCGATCAGTCCAGGGTGGACCCTGCCTCTCGCCCAAAGATGCTGGGATAGACTCCAGCCCTCCCCCCCCCCCACACACACACACGACCCAAAAAGGATTAAACGGTAGAAGATGAATGAATGAATGAATGAACATACACTACCGTTCAAAAGTTTGGGGTCACTTGGAAATTTCCTTATTTTTGAAAGAAAAGCACTGTTTTTTTCAATGAAGATAACTTTAAACTAATCAGAAATACACTCTAATGTCTAATATACATAGCTAATGTGGTAAATGACTATTCTAGCTGCAAATGTCTGGTTTTTGGTGCAATATTTACATAGGTGTATAGAGGCCCATTTCCAGCAACTATCACTCCAGTGTTCTAATGGTACAATGTGTTTGCTCATTGCGTCAGAAGGCTAATGGATGATTAGAAAACCCTTGTGCAATCATGTTAGCACAGCTGAAAATAGTTTAGCTGGTTAGATAAGCTATAAAACTGACCTTCCTTTGAGTAGGTTGAATATCTGGAAAAAATTATTATTTCAAATACAAATCATTATTTCTAACCTTGTCAATGTCTTGACTATATTTTCTATTCATTTTACAACTCATGGTGGTAAATAAGTGTGACTTTTCAGGGAAAACACAAAATAATTGTCTGGGTGACCCCAAACTTTTGAACGGTAGTGTAGATGGAAGATGACAACTAAACTGACCCGGAGAAGGTTTTTGCTCTGTTTCTGCTTTCAAAAGACTTATTGTTCACCACTGCTGTTCATCATCGCTGGTCGCACCCAGATGAAATTCACAGAATAGGTATGTGGGACTATAATGTTCTGAATGAGGCTTTAAAAAGCTCTGAATCAGTTTCCAAATAACTGGATTGAAAATGTACTTGTGCATGTATAGATTGGACACCGGGGTCTACATGGGGGGCTCACTTGGTCAGGGGTCCAATTGACCCGCTCCCCTGCCTCTACAGTTACATACATTGACACAGCAACATTTCAGGCAAAGAGTACTTCTTTCAGTAAATGGGGATAAATTTGTGAAAGATCATCTATCACAATGTCAAAGCAAGTTATTTTATAAAAGTCAAAAACGTCTGATCCCGTAAACAAAATATCCATTGTTCGACGTATCATAAGCTAATGCTAACTGTTGTAAATTTTGATTCTGGCTAAAGCTGACCACATTGAAATCACGGGCAAAGAGTGCTTATTTAGATAAATGGCCACAAGTGTGTGGGAGATTATCTAACACAACGTAAAACTAATGTATTTTTAAAAACTCATAGCATTTGTTAGAGAAAAATGGAGTTCATTCCTTCACGATAGATATCGGAAGCTAATGCTAACTTTAGCAAGAGGGAATTTTAACTACACTAGACCAGAGTGGAAAAATTTCTGTTTGGAAAGGATTAGCGAGCAATTACTGTGGTCTATCCCATTGCCATACACCAGTTGATATCATCATATTAATAACAGGAACATCTCAGAGACTGTTTTTAGGTTACAGAAAGCTATGCAAACACTAGTTAGCTTACTAGTTACCTTATTGGTCCAGGGGCAAATGGGCAACTTCTTTATGGCTTTTCAAACCTTTATGATTCTTCAGTTCGCACCAGTGATCAAAAGCTGAACCAAAACTTATTCTGGTCCTGCTCCTTTGTTTATCATTTACTACTTGAGAAGGATAACGGAATGACTTTTTTTCTTGCAGAAGCAGCCATGGTAGCATACTAATCACTGATTGGCAACACCAGTGCTCCGGAAACGCAATAGCACGTGACATCCAAAAGTTAATTGTGATTGGATTTGAAACACTGAACACTTTTTTGTCATCAGAAATCTTCTGGAATGTAAATAATTATATTATTTACGACCGATCCATCCATCCATCCATCCATCTTCTACCGCTTTTCCGGAGGTCCGGGTCACAGCGGCAGCAGTTCAAGCAGAGAAGCCCAGACTTCCCTCTCCCCAGCCACCTGCTCCAGCTCTTCAGAGGGGATACCAAGGCGTTCCCAGACCAGCTGGGAGACATAGTCTCTCCGCCGAGTCCTGGGTCTGCCGCGGGGTCTCCTCCCAGTGGGACGTGCTTGAAACACCTCAAATGGGAGGCGTCCAGGAGGCATCCTAATCAGATGCCCATACCACCTCAACTGACTCCTTTCAATGTGGAGGAGCAGCGGTTCTACTCTGAGCCTCTCCCGGATGACTGAGCTCCTCACCCTATCTCTGAGGGTGAGTCCAGCAATCCTACGGAGAAAGCTCATTTCAGCCGCTTGTATCCGCAATCTCGTTCTTTCGGTCATTACCCAATGCTCGTGACCATAGGTGAGAGTAGGAACATAGATTGACTGGTAAATCGACAGCTTTGCCTTAGAACTAAGCTCCCTCTTCACCACAACAGACCGGTACAACGTCCGCATCACTGCAGATGCTGCTCCAATCCGTCTGTTGATCTCTCGCTTCATTTTCCCCTCACTCGTGAACAAGACCCCAAGATACTTAAACTCCTCCACTTGGGGCAGGAGCCTGTCCCCAACCCAGAGAGGACAATCCACCTTTTTCCGGCTGAGGACCATGGACTCGGACTTGGAGGTGCTGATTCTCATCCCAGCCGCTTCACACTTAGTGGCAAACCGTCCCAGCAAGAGCTGTAGGTCATTGCTGGATGAAGCCAACAGGACAACATCATCTGCAAACAACAGAGATGAGATCCTGTGGTCACCAAGCATGACACCCTCCATTCCCTGGCTGCGCCTAGAAATCCTGTCCATGAAAATTATGAACAGGATCGGTGACAAAGGGCAGCCCTGGCGGAGTCCAACTCTCACTGGGAATGACTCCGACCGAGTGTTGGCAATATGAACCAAACTCTCACAACGGTTGTACAGAGACTGAATAGCTCGTAACAACAAGCCCGATACCCCATACTCCCGAAGCACCCCCCACAAAAATCCACGAGGGACGCAGTCAAATGCCTTCTCCAAGTCCACAAAACACATGTAAACTGGTTGGGCAAACTCCCACGAACCCTCAAGAATTCTCGAGAGGGTAAAGAGCTGGTCCGATGTGCCACGGCCAGGACGAAAACCACATTGCTCCTCCTGAATCCGAGGTTTGACCAACGGCCGGACTCTCCTCTCCAGTACCTTGGCATAGACCTTCCCAGGGAGGCTGAGGAGTGTGATCCCTCTAAAGTTGGAGCACACCCTTCAGTCCCCTTTTTTGAAGAGAGGAATCACCACCCCGGTTTGCCATGCCAAAGGCACTGCCCCCAACCCCCACGCAATGTTGCAGAGGCGTGTCAACCATGACAACCCAACAACATCCAGGGCCTTGAGGTACTCAGGGCGAATCTCGTCCACCCCCGGGGCCCGGCCACCAAGGAGATTTTTAACCACCTTGGCGACCTCAGCCCCTGTGATAGGCGAGTCATCCCCCTCGTCCCCAAACCCTGCTTCCTCTGTGGAATGCGTATCAGTGGGATTGAGGAGATCCTCGAAGTATTTCTTCCACCGCCTGACGATATCCCCAGTCGAAGTCAACAGTGTCCCATCCACACCATGCACAGTGTGGACGGGGAGCTGCTTTCCCCTCCTGAGCTGCCGGACAGTTTGCCAGAATCTCTTTGTGGCCGACCGAAAGTCTTGTTCCATGGCCTCACCGAACTCCTCCCATACCCGCGTTTTTTCTTCAGCAACCACCCGAGCTGCACTCCACTTGGCCTGCCGGTACACCTCAGCTGCTTCGGGAGTCCCACAAGCCAACCAAGCTTGATAGGACTCCTTCTTCAGCTTAATGGCCCCCCTCACCACTGGTGTCCACCGCTTGGCTCGGGGGTTGCCACCACGAGATGCACCGACCACCTTGCGGCCGCAGCTCTGGGCCGCCGCTTCAACAACAGAGGTGGAGAACATGGCCCATTCAGACTCCATGTCTCCAGACTCCCTCGGAATGTGGTTGAAGTTCTTCCGGAGGTGGGAGTTGAAGACTCAGCCAGAAGCCTCAGCCTCAGCCAGAAGCTCCCAGCACACCCTCACTATACGTTTGGGTCTACCAGGTCGGAATGGCTTCATCCCCTGCCATCGGATCCAACTCACCACCAGGTGGTGATCAGTTGACAGCTCTGCACCTCTCTTTACTCGGGTGTCCAAGACATACGGTCGCAGGTCTGATGATACGATAACAAAATCGATCATCGACCTGCGACCTAGGGTGTCCTGGTGCCAGGTGCACATATGGACACCCTTATGCTTGAACATGGTGTTCGTTATGGACAGACTGTGGTTAGCACAGAAGTCCAATAACTGAACACCACTCGGGTTCAGATCGGGCAGGCCGTTCCTCCCAATCACCCCCCTCCAGGTTTCACTGTCGTTGCCCACATGCGCATTGAAGTCCCCCAGTAGGACAATAGAGTCTCCAAGAGAAGCCCTCTCCAGCACCTCAGTCAGAAACTCCAAAAAGGGTGGGTACTCTGAAACATCATTTGGTGCATAGGCACAAATGATGGTCAGGACCCGTTTCCCAACCCGAAGGCGCAGGGAAGCAACCCTTTCGTCCACCGGGGAAAACTCCAATATAGAGGCAGCAAGGTGGGGCGATACAAGAATACCCACCCCTGCTCGTCGCCTCTCGCCCGGGGCAACTCCAGAAAAGGCCAAGCTCCAGCCCCTCTCCAGGAGACTGGTTCCAGAACCGGAGCTGTGTGTTGAGGTGAGGCCAACTATATCTAGCCGGTATCTCTCAACCTCGTACACCAGCTCAGGCTCCTTCCCCACCAGAGAGGTGACATTCCACGTACCAAAAGCCAGTTTAGAAAGCTTGGGATCAGTCCGCTAAGCTCTCCGCCTTTGACCGCCACATAATCCACATAGCACCGGACCCCCATGATCCCTCCTGCAGGTGGTGAGCCCACTGGATGGCGGACCCATGTAACTCCTTCGGGCTGAGCCCGGCCGGGTCCCATGGGTGGAAACCTGGCCACCAGACGCTAGCCTTCGAGCCCCTCCCCCAGGCCTGGCTCCAGGGTGGGGCCCCGGTAACCCCATACCGGGCGGGGTACACTGAATCCTTGATCTAGAATTTATCATGAGAGTCTGTTGGATCGTTCTTAGTCTGGCCCTTCACCCAGGACCAGTTTGTCTTGGGAGACCCTATCAGAGGCAAATTGCCCCGGACAACATAGCTCCTGGGATCACTGGGGCACGCAACCCCCACCACCACGATAAGATGACGATCCATGAGGGGGTTTACGACTTATAGTAAATTTTAAAAAAAATTCATCAGTATACTAATTTTTGGAAGAACATTAAGATTTACATTGTACAAGTTACAAGTTTCTAGATGCTTTGTTGATGTATTATTAAAAAAAATGTTTTCATAAAATTCTTCTGAATTTCACCTTTAAGGCAATGGTGTCTTGTTTGTATGTTTCTTCATCAGGCGATGCCAGCAAGATGTCGTAAAGGCAAGATGTCAACATAAAAGAGCAACTGGTTCCCATTAGGAGGAATCAACTGTTCCAAATTTGCTGACATTGCCCGTGAAAAAATAGTTGGTGATTCCTAGTAACCTTGTGGTAACCTGGTGAATGTGTACCTTTTGTTTTCGAATGTGAATGCAAACCAAAACTGATGATCTGGATGTATTGGGATGCTGGAAAAAAACAAACCAAAAAAAAAAAAAAACACTGCTGATGTCTATCACTGTAAAAAAAAAAATGCCATGTGTGGTTGTGGGTCATTTAACAAAGTGCGTATAGGATACTGTCTTTTGTATGGTCTATAGTGTGATTTTGCATTTTTTTGACCAACTCTGCATTTTTATTAACCCTATATCTGCCTGTCCTGTCAGCCACAGAGAGTTTGGAATTTGTAAGTGTATGTTCCTTTTATTAAATGGGGGAGTTGGGAACATCAATGTGGACCTCTTTTTGCACTGTGGTCACTCAGTTCAAGGGCAGCGAGTTGGTATCAAGTTTTGAGAAATATTAACCTTTGGGTTGGAAGTTTGCTTCCAAGACTGACCACATTCCTCTGCTGTGGTCACAAACTGACCTACATCCTTCCAGTCCATGTGTTTGAGTTTGACCAATGAGATGTGGGGAGCCTCCCAGTGTTTAAAATGCCTGCTATCCTCAGACAACACGACAGATACCCCCACACATCTCCTTGGTGGCCACTACAGATTTTTTTAATGACCAGTCTGGAGGATGGATTTGCAAGGAATGTTTTGGACTCAAAATTTTGCATAGCTTTTGTGTGCAGGTCTGATGTCACTGAGTGTGGTCCGGCAGAAACCAAACGCACTGAGTAGCAGTACCTGGACACACTGAAATCCTGCAATACATTTATTCCTTCCACATATAGAAAATGTGATGCTCTCATACTATTATCCATTGGGATTATGGCAATATTGAGGGTTGAGAGAAGATCCCTTCACAGAAGGTTGACAGGACATGCTTCAGACAATACGAAACAACCTTCTGCCATGTCACTGGTGACAGGCAGTTACCTTGACGTTTTTTGAAAGGTGCTCTGTTTTTAACTTACCGTTTGTGGCTTTTACAGTTATTTTTTCATCTGATTTTGTAAAATTGTGAATGTCTGCACCTGTTATTACCCATCTGCATGCTTCTGTGTCACACAAACTTTATTGGAATGTCCTGAACTTGCAACATCACTTCAGGTAAACACTGCATTGTTAACATCAGATCAGAGTCAGGTAAAATGAAAATGTCTATGTTTGCCATGTCCATTATGTCAGTGTTGGCGTCAATAGTTGCACTTATCTTTGGTGCGGTCAGTCAGGCAGTCCGCCCGTGAGGTCCTCCATCCTCTCCCCACTGCTGCTGGCGTTCAGGACGCCAGCAGCAAGATGGCGCCCACAGCGGTCGACATGGTGCTTCGCTGCGCTCTTTGTTTGTTTTTGTTTGTCAATTGTGTGTCTGCTTGCACTTATACCCGTGAAGAACTTTTAAATATCAGGACTTTGACCCCCACGGACCTCCTCCCAGTTTTTCTAGCCCCTGCCGCCGATCTGGTTTATTGTTTGGCTCGGAAAGTGAGACGGCGGAAGAGAGGAAGACGAGCGGGCGCTCTCGTACGACTTCGCAGGAGAGGCTCGCGAACGGCGCTGCCTGGCATATTTCTGTCCAATACCAACTCTCTCTCTAACAAGGTGGATGAACTGAGACTGCTGATGCGTTTTAAGGACCTCGCCTCCTCAGCTGTCCTCTGCTTTACTGAGACCTGGCTCCGGGAAAATATACCGGACAGCGCGCTGCGCCTCGACGGCTTCCAGCTCTTCCGTGCTGATCGTGACACAGAGCTTTCCGGCAAGACCACAGGAGGCGGTGTCTGCTTCTACATCAACTGTAGCTGGTGCTCTGATGTAACGGTAATTTCCAAACACTGTTCTCCTGCCTTGGAATTTCTTGTTATCAACTGCAAGCCTTTTTATTCCCCACGGGAGTTTGCTTCTTTTATACTGATCGCTGTGTACGCCCCTCCCGACGCGGACACGCGCGAAGCTCAGCGCGTGCTCGCGGATCACATTCAACACACAGAGCGGAGTTTTCCAGACTCGCTGATTATTGTGGCTGGCGACTTTAATCAGTGCAATCTGAGCCACGATCTCCCCCGCTACAAACAGTTTATTAAATGCCCCACCAGAGGATTAAACACACTGGATCACTGTTACACCACAGTGAAAGACGCATATCACGCTGTCCCTCGAGCTGCACTGGGATTATCTGATCACGTGATGGTTCACCTCATTCCCACATACAGACAGAGATTGAAGCTCACTAAACCTGTTGTGAGCACTACGAAGATACGGACCAGTGATGCTGAGGAGAAGCTGGAAACGTGCATGGAAATATCTGACTGGGGCATGCTTAAAGGAGCCACGCATGATCTGGATGAGTACACGGACACTGTGAACTCATATATCCACTTTTGTGAAGAGAACATTCTTCCATCACGCACCAGGGTGAGTTACTCTAATGACAAACCCTGGTTCACAGCTAAGCTCAGACAGATCAGGAAGGAGAAGGAAGCAGCGCTGAAAAGTGGAGACAGGGACTGCTACAGGGAGGTTAAATACCGGTTTAACAGAGAGCTGAAGAGGGCTAAATCTGTGTACTCAGAGAGACTCCAGCAGCAGTTCACTGCTAATGATTCGGCTTCCGTGTGGAGAGGACTGAGGCAGATCACCAACTATCAGCCTCAGGCTCCTAAAGGTCAGGATGACAAAGCCCTTTGTCAGAGACTGTCCCAACACTATGCCCGTTTTGACACCTCGTCATCTGTGTCCAACTCCCCCCCTCCCTCCAGCTCCACAGCCTCCACATTCCCTACTTCATTTAAGGCACCCCCCCCACCTCCCCCCCTCCCCTTATCATCAGTGAGCAGGATGTGCTCAAACAGTTCTCCAGACTGAACCCGCGCAAGGCCCCCGGCCCAGACGGCGTGTCTCCCTCTACCCTGAGACTCTGTGCGAAACAGCTGGCTCCTGTATTCACAGACATTTTTAACACCTCCCTTAAGTTATGCCACGTGCCGTCCTGCCTCAAATCCTCCACCATCATCCCTGTCCCCAAGAAGCCACGGATCACTGGACTTAATGACTACAGACCTGTAGCGCTCACCTCTGTAGTCATGAAGTCCTTTGAGCGCCTGGTCCTGTCCCACCTCAAGTCCATCACCACCCCTCTCCTGGACCCGCTGCAGTTTGCCTACCGAGCCAACAGGTCTGTAGACGATGCAGTCAACCTGGCCCTCCACTCCATCCTGCAGCACCTGGACTCCCCGGGAACCTACGCCAGGATCCTGTTTGTGGACTTCAGCTCCGCATTCAACACCATCCGCCCCGCTCTGCTCCGGGACAAGCTGTCCCTGCTCAACGTGCCTGACTCCCTCTGCAGGTGGATCATCGACTTCCTGACGGACCGGAGGCAGCATGTGCGGCTGGGAAAGACTGTCTCAGACTATACTAGCATCAGCACCGGATCACCCCAGGGCTGTGTACTTTCCCCCCTACTCTTCTCCCTTTACACCAACTCCTGCACCTCCAGCCACCAGTCTGTCAAGTTGATCAAGTTTGCGGACGACACCACCCTCATCGGGCTCATCTCCAACGGCGACGAGTCCGCCTACAGGAGAGAGGTGGCCCAGCTGGCGTCCTGGTGCAGCAATAACAACCTGCAGCTGAACGCTCTGAAGACAGTGGAGATGATTGTAGACTTCAGGAAAGTCACTACTCCTCTGCCCCCCCTCACCCTCTCAGGCTCTCCCATCACCATTGCTGATTCCTTCCGCTTCCTAGGCGCTACCATCACCAGGGACCTCAAATGGGAGCTGACCATCAGCTCACTCATCAAAAAAGCCCAGCAGAGGATGTTCTTCCTGCGGCAGCTGAGGAAGCTCAAGCTACCCACCAAGATGTTAGTGCAGTTCTACACAGCCATCATCGAGTCCATCCTCACCACCTCCATAACCGTGTGGTACGCAGGAGCCACTGCCAGGGACAGACTAAGGCTGCAGCGCGTCGTGCGCACTGCTGAGAAGGTGATCGGCTGCAAGCTCCCATCTCTCCAGGATCTGTACATCTCCAGGACCCGGAGGCGTGCTGGCCGGATCATAGCCGATCCCTCACACCCTGGTCATGTACTGTTTGCCCCCCTCCCCTCTGGTAGAAGACTTCGGTCCATCCAGACTAAAACCTCCCGTCACATGAACAGCTTCTTCCCCTCTGCCATTAGACTGCTGAACACTAAGTGACTCTCGTGCACCATGTACAGCAGCTCAACCAGACTCATGTCAATCATCACTGTTTTCTTCCTGCATTACCGACTGCACTATATAGTTCTCCACAGTATCTGCTGCTGGCTAATATATATTTTAACTGTTGACCAGTATCACTTAATCTTATCCTACACTTTATTACATGTATAGTTTATTTCTCTTATCTTATCATGTTTAATGTTGCAGCATTGTACCGAGACAAATTCCTAGTTTGTGTACTACATGAACAATGGCAATAAACCTGATTCTGATTCTGATTCTGATTCTGACATTGCCTCTGCCAATGGCCCCTTTGTCCACATTGATGACAAACATCACATTCCCCTTGCCGCAGCCAGCCTGCCCCATGCCTCCTTCCGTCTCTCCTCCACGACTGAGGTCCAGTTCCGGTCTCCCGTGTCAGTAATCCCATAAACAGGAGTTGTTTTTCTTTCAGTTTTTGTTCTCCTTCTCTTTCCTTTCCTCCTCTATTGTTTCTGCATGTTTTGCATAGGTTAACATCGCCAAATGCACAGGTACAGTCTGTGACCAAATGTTTGCAGACGTAATCAGCCAGGTGTGAGTGCATGTTTTGCGAAGAGATGCTTTTCAAATGCTGCCAATAAGATTCTATACCTGGATCATTATTAGCCTTAGTTAAACCAGAATGGCTATCAAAAACATCTTGTAACCTAGTTCTATAAGCTACCACACTTTCATCTTTACGTTGTTTTGTGGTTCGGATCATCCCGTCTAAGCTGTATTTTAAAGTTTAATCATAGGATATTGTTCAGTGACAACATGTTTCATAATCTTCAGATTTATTGACCGTATTGATGGTGAGTGTGGAGTGGATGTACAGAATGTGCATATCTACTTAACTCTTTGGGTGCCCCGGTGTGGCTGCTCCCAGGTACCCCACTCCTTCTTCAGTATGGGTTTGGCATCAGCGGGTAGAGGGGTGGAGACGAGTGGAGGCGGGGTGATGTCAGCCACAGCTCCCCAGCCTGGAGGTGTTCTGTGGTGTTGAGATATATGGGTTGAACAGCAGGGGGACATAGCAGGAGGAGCAGAAACACGGCCCCCTGCCGCCACATCAGACTCATCATGCACCATAGAAGAGACAGAACACATATTAGTCAGATCCTTTTTTTTTTTTTTTTTTTTTTTACCATGGTCAATTTTTCAGATTTATCATCAGATTTAGATTTTACCGTCACAAGGTCCAAGTCAGCCTGTCGCTCTTTTTTTTTTTTAACCATCTGAAGCCATAATGCAACTGTGAGCTAGAGAATACAATTACACTGCAAAAAGTCAAATATAAATCAAATGAAATAAACTAATGCTGTTTACATGCTTTCAGGCATCCCAAACAAAAGAAAAAAAAATCAGATTTTGTTTGCTCTGCTGGCAGATAATTTTACTTAAAATAAGCAAAAAATTCTGGCAATAGATAACATAACATAACAAAAATATTTTTTTTGTAAGTTGTCTGTTTTTTCAAATGATTTAAGACAATTCTGCACCGCTGAATCCAAAAATGACATCTGTTTCTCTCGATCAGGTCAGGTTTTTATGCCAAGTTGTAAGCAGTTGTACAGTTGTACTGTAAATTGAATAGCAGACATTGATAAAGATAAGTGCGTGTAAATTGAATGTTACTTCATCATTGTTCAAAATTCAGAGAATTTCAAGAAATAAATAATTTTCCATCATTAAGCAAAAGCACCCGTACATGTAAACAAAAATGTAAAAAAACATGTGGCCATAATTCAAAAGGTTGACCTAACTGAGCAAAACCAATGTGATTTTTGGATTCAGCACATCAAAATTGTCCTAAATCAACTAAAAAAACTTAGACAATAAGTTTGATATTAGTTAAAAATAAAATAAAAAGACTGCCAACAAAGTAAAATTAAATTGCTTAGCACAGTAAACTATCATAAAGCAAGCAAAAAGCCCACAGAAAACTGCACAACAAAGAAATTACTGACAAAACTATCTTGAGAGAAAACAAGCATCTAATACATTTCATCTCACTGAAATCCCCAATTCAGTGTGACCTTATTACTGCCTTCAGCAAAAACACAAGTTAGTCCTCACACACACACACATTAGTCAACAATCCAAAGCCTCTTATAATAAGAAGATCTGGCAACCAAAGGTTTTCACCGTCATTCACTTTCTGCCTTGAAAACATATTCATTTTTGCCATCTTTTCCACTTACTGAGCACCATCTTTATCTCTCCCCTGCATATTTTTGCCATTTTCCATTAAAACAAAAATCTTATCCTCATCCTCTTGCATTCCACAACACCCCGACACATGCATCCTCTTCCTGCCACCTCGTAAAATCTCGCTCTCTTCCTGCCTCTTGTGATCTCTGCCTCTGCTATAGCAGTTACCCATTTTCATCAAAAAATAAAAACGTAAAGATGTTATTTATTAAACACACACACACACACAAATGACCAGACAAGCAAATTGCAGTTATTTAATTTATTATTTTATCTTAGTCTAAAGGCCATTTTATTATATTTAACTTATTGAGTCATCTCTTATGGTATTTTATTTATTGGTAAAGTTATTCCTTATTATTTTAAGGCTATTCCTTATTATAACCATTTTTCTTGTATTTTTCTCTATATATTTTTCCTAGGTTATTTCGGCCATTAATATCACTCCGCAGGTACTGTACCTTCCACCACTGCTGTAACCTTCCTCGCTGATATCGCTCCATGATGTGCACTCTGTCCCAGTATCACTCCGAGGATACTGTACCTTCCACCGCTGATACCACTCCGCAATCTGCACTCCGCACCGATATCACTCCATGGTACTATGCATCCTTCCGCACGCCTATTTCCCAATTTTAGACTCAAACTAAAATCCAGTAAAAATGCATTTATTACTGAGTGGTTTCGCTTAACCGCAACACTTTTCCCACCCGGACTCAAACCGACGGTACCAAAATCTACGCGTAATCCCATGACCGGACTGGATCCGACCGCGCCAGACGTCTAAACCATTAATAAGTATTATTTAATATTAATTATAATAAATAATTAAATTGACTCACTTCAATCTGCCTCAGTTCTGCTCCATCACCTTCTCCGCCCTGGCACTCCAGACTGCCTCTGCTGTCGCCTCACTTCAGACAAACTGCTCCCAATTGGGGTGTGGGCGGGAGGTCTTTTCAGCAGTCTGTATACTAACTGAGACCTGTCCAAAGTGCCGCAGGTGTGGAGAAAGATCTCTGGAGTCCCTGTTCGGTGCGTCAAATATGTTGGAAAAATCTCTTCAACCAGTTGTCAAACAATCAGGCAGGATTAAAGTTTCAGTAAATTTAATTTGCCCTGATCAGTGGAGAACAATAAGTGATACACTCAGAGTCACCTACGGAAATTGTTCTGAATCACATACACAACTTTCAGTCTTTAAACATTCTGTTATCTCAAAACTGTCCATGAGAGAATATCTGGTCCAGGCTGGTTCTTCCAAACTGTCTCCCTCCTCAGACATAATCATCACAGCACAGAACGTTTACATGAGGACAAGATAAATGTCCAGCTAGTCGACCTTGCACACATTTCACCCACACTCTGAAGTACCAAGGATAAAGAATACAAAATTATTCTATCAATAACATTCTTAATAACATTAACATTCACTATACAATATAATTTTAAAAAAACAACAACAACAACAACAACACCAGAACATCAATATATACCATTTACAACCCAGTTGTTCCAGTAAAAAGGACATAACTGGCCTGGGGCCCCAGGGAACCCTCTCAGCAGATGCACCCCTGGTAACTGCCGGTCTTCAGGGTGGTGGCTGGCCCTCCGGATGCTGAAGCCGCTCCTCCTCACCATCGACCTCATCCCACGTCCAGCCTCATCTCCCGGCGTCTTCTCCTGGACACGCCAAAGCCAATTTGCATGCCATACCAAGCTGTCAGAGAGCCTAAAGTGCGCTGCGCCCAGTTTCTCCACTATGCGCAGACACTCCCGATGCTCCTCAGGTCATTGTCTGGCTCGTCTTCACCGTGGACATTCCTCATCTCGACTCCAAACCAATCCAGGAACCTCAACGGGGCCCAGCTTGGCTTGAGATGTTGTTGTCGAGCATGCTGATCCTCCGTGCTTCTCGGTCCTGCCCCGCCATCTTTTAATACTGTTGCAACGGTCACCATCATAACCGCAGACCCCCCGTCCTTCCACGGCCAGGCTCTGGAGGCATCTGGGGCCAGCCCAATGGTGTCGCTCGTCGGTCTAGGTACCAACCCTGGGCGAAATTGGTCCTGCTTAACCGCCATGGTGCCCGGTAGTTCTTCAGCCCGCACCATGTGGTTGGTTGTCGGGGGTGGGTGGAGTGATTTCTTCAGTGGGTTCTCTGGGTTAAATCCACGGCAGACCCTGGCAAAATGGTTCAAGCGACCACATCTGTTACAATGTGCTCCTCTTGCCGGACAGTCCTTAGCCTTTTTGCGGTGCACTGCAGACCCACAGCCCATACAGAGGGACTTTCTCGGGACCCACCCCCGGCTAGTAGCGTTGGCTGCCGTCCAAGCTCTCTTTGCTGTCCAGGTCCATAGCATTTGCTGTGACAAGAGGCTCTAGCTTGTCTGAGACTGCCATCTGGAGAACTAGCTTGATAGCTCTGGCTAACATGAGCTCATTTGGCACCGTAAGTAGCCTAGCCCGCAACGTGGCACGACAACTATGCTCTACCAGCTGGTCATGAATCATTTCCTCCTCCAGTGTTCCAAAATGGCACTTGCTAGCCAGCTGCCTTAAATCAGCAACAAACTGTTGGACGGGTTCCCCTACCCGTTGCCATTTCTGCCTAAAATGGATCATCCGGACCGTCACATTATCTGGGTTGTCGAAATGGCTAGCTAGCAGCTCCGCTACGTCTTCGTGGGTGTCCGCAGCACCGAGTGTTCGCAGGATCCGCTGGCCCTCTGTGCCCAAATTGTGCACCAATAGCACCCGGGCTTTCTGCTTGTCGAGCTCCCCGAGACTCCACATGACAATGTACTTCTGATAGTCCTCGTACCATCTGGGAAAAGGCACCAGCGATTCTCCAGGCACCTCAAGGAAAGGGCAAATAGGGACCATGCATGCCTCCATGGTTTAATCTTGCTGCTAGTGTTATGTCTGGACCTACCTTTGGTTCACAGAGGAGGCGAGGTAGCTTGGAACACAGCTTTATTGAACCCTCACTCTGACAGCTACTGACAGGTTGGTGGCTAATCTCAAGGCGAGATAAGAGAGCCAATAAGATGGCCAACCTGGCCTTATATAGGGTGGAGCGGAGGCGCAACATGGCGGTGGGTGTCCAGCTTACACTATCTATATAACATTGTTGTTGAGAGCTCTCAGCTGTTTAGGCTCTTCATTTTTCATAGCCCGTGTTGCATATATTTTGTATTTAATAAACCATCTTGCTCTGAGGTCCATCCCGCCTAAAGGAGTCAATTATTTCTGTTCTGCTGGAGGTTGTACCTGACAGTACAGTGATCCCTCACTTATCGCGGTTAATGGGTTCCAGAACCGACCGCGAAAAGTGAAAAACCGCGAAGTAGCATCACCCCAATGACGTCATCCATAAACAATACGTACGTTCATTCTCTCACTCTCATATGATACGTGTGTGTGTGTACGTGTACATACATACGTAGATGTAAACAAAGTGTACATAAATATGTTTTTAGAACTCTTTTATTCTTATAACAAGATACGTAACTCAAGATGAAAATGATTTAAGATAAGATAAGATAAGCCTTTATTAGTCCCACAATGGGGAAATTCCAGGATTGCAACAGCACAGGGACAGCAACACTCAGAGCAACAATCAGAAGGCAAGAAAAAAAAACAACATCTAGCAAACATATGTCCATATTACTATAAATGTATATATATAGACACAGTGCAGAGCATTATGGCTGGTGGATGTGCAGCAGAAAGTCTAAGCTCTCTCTCCGCGGATGCAGCGGGCCAGCTGGAAGTCTTTGGGCATGATGGTGACCCCCTTAGCGAAGAAGAGACCACCAGGTGGGTCTCGCTGGTCTCCTGCAGAGCCATGACGGCGAAACTCAGGAAACGCAGGACGGTCTTGAAGTCCTGAGCGATCTCCCTCACCAGGCGCTGGACGGGCAGCTTACGGATGAGCAGCTCCGTGGATTTCTGGTAGCGACGGATCTCTCTCAGAGCCACGGACCTGTGACGGCGAGGCCTCTTCACTCTGCCGGTGGCCAGAGCGCCTCTCCGAGCAGCCCTGGTGGCTAGCTGTCTCCTGGGG
The DNA here is from genome assembly GCA_020510985.1 of Pholidichthys leucotaenia. NCBI lineage: Eukaryota > Metazoa > Chordata > Actinopteri > Cichliformes > Pholidichthyidae > Pholidichthys > Pholidichthys leucotaenia. Next base: position 391,083,289 of record CM035844.1, on the reverse strand, counting down.
GGCTTCTTCCTCCAGTAGATTTTACGGGCGGTCTGCTTGGTTCTTGCCATCGCTCTTTATTATTCTGTCTTATATTTCTTTCACGCCGCCTAAACTCCAGCCCGGCACCCGCTTCGTTTTCGCTACAGCTCCCGGTATGTCGAGTTTCCCATTAGCACCGGGCGGCGGCCAAGTGCTAGCTAGCACTAGCTCCTCCCCGCTGTAATGTCTCCCGCTACAAACCGTGGCTCCGTCCGCCGACCCGGGAGACCCCCGGGGCGATCCGTGCGTCCGTGATATATATACAGAGTGAAAGGTGTAGAAAGAAGAAGGAAGATAAAAAAAAAAGGCTGTTGCAACAGGCAGCCGACTCGTGTGGCGCCGCCGGTCCGGCAGAGCCAGAACCGAAATTTACTGCACAGGTTAATGAGAGCTTTACTGCTCCTCAGGTGACGCCTCATCGTGAGGTGCTGGAGGCGCAGGATCATCGAGGGCAGCTTCCGATAGAGCTGAAGCTGCAGGAGGCGGCATAGTGGCTCGACGGGAAGACTATTTCGCACAAAATGGCACAAGAGAACAGCAAAAAGTTCCACGCGGCGAGACTAAGTAACACGAGCGATAAAAAGCAATGAATGCGGTCTTCCTTCCCTTCATGGGTGCTCGGCAGGGAGAGGAGGTGGGTGAGACGTCTCGGCCAATCAGCTTGGGGGTGAAACATCTCGGCCAATCAGCTTGCGAGATTTCCGAGCCCAGCCAACACGACAACAGCGAACAGAGAGTTGTGCGGCTCTCCGTGTTGACACCTGATGGTCTAATGTAGTCTCCCTGCCTTCTGCTAGTGCCCGCCCATTATTTCTCAATTTTGAATTTTTGATGAATATTTTTGAAAAATCCGCGATGCACTGAGGGCGCGAAAGGTGAAGCGCGAAGTAGCGAGGGATCACTGTATATTTTCACATAGAGTCAGGGTTAAGGGTTATTATTCTATTTTTTTCCTGTTCATCTGGATAACGACCCCAAAATATTTTGTTTGTTTTTTTGTTTTTATTGAGAAGGCAAGGGGAAGATGCAAGGGATATTGTGAGATGGATGGAGGCGGATGATCCGCTGTGGTGACCCCTAAAGGGAGCAGCCAAAAGAGGAAGAAGTTTTTATTGAGAAGGGAGAGGTTTTTTTTTTTTTAATTTAATTATTTTGGCTTTTTGTGTTCCATTTGATACAATTAGTTGTTGGTGCTGAGGTTAGAATGTGTCGTAAACTTTTCTTGGTCAGATTTTATCATGCTGAGTGAGGCTGGTGTTATGTTGTCTTGAATATAGTGTGGATCAGCATAGTGATGTTTTCTTGGGGCTTTGCAAGAACTGCATTTAATATCTGTGGAGCTAAAGACTTGGGGTCCTCGGAAGTATAGGTATGTGTCTGTTCATGAGTAATTTGCCTCCTCGGTGGGATCACCCACAAGCCATTACTGAACTTTTAGGGGTCGCCACAGCCAGGGCCAGCCCTGGTCATTTTGGCACCCTAGCCACGATTTGGGTATAACAGCGCCTGTTGTGGATTTAGCTGTAACATCAGTTGTTATAAGGAAAGAATGTCCAAACACCCAACTTTACCTTCATTTGGCTTTACTGGAGAATGCTGCATCTCAGTTTACAACACATTTGTCGTTCCCGCTGGCTAACATGCGTCCGTCTCTCTGATAGCACTGCATCGCTTAGCACTTGACTTCTTCTTCTTCGGTCTGCAGCTTGAACAATAACATTTCATGGCAAAAGGTACAGCACCAGCGCCGTCTAGTGGACAATGTCTAGCGACTGCATTAAAGGAAAACACCTTTGGGATTCTAATTAAATTACTACTATAAATAGCTTTTCTGATTAACTATAAAATGTTTATAATATCTGTTTGTTTTCACGTGTATTTCAATATGTAATAACTATCAACTTATGTGTATGAACCATTCTGAACTATTAAATATTCAACACCCTCCCCCCCAAGAAGACAGTTCAAATATTAACTTCAAAAGGATATAGTAGCTGAACTGGTCTTCTTAACGTCGTCCCAGTTGGAGTGCGCACAGCGCAGGATCTGACTAGTCCATCTCTCCCTGGGAACACCTCTATGATTAGTCCTGTTTTCCATGTTTGACGTGGTATCTTGTCATCTCCAATGAGGACCAAATCTCCTGGTTTGAGTTGTGTTGGATTTGGGGTATGACGAGTGTGAGCCGATCTGAGGTCCAGCAAATACTCCCTCCTCCATCTGTTCCAAAATTCCTTGACAAGTCTATGGCGATATTTCCATCTTCGGGTCAGCTTTTCTTTATTTGCATTTGCTATCTGACCTGTTGTGGAAAATGGCTTTGGAGGTAAAGAGGTAAGTCTTTTCCCTATGAGGAAATGAGCTGGCGTCAGAGGTTCTGGTTCTTGTAAATCGTTGTACACAAATGTGAGTGGTCTTGAGTTAATAGTGGCTTCTATTTCTGTCAACAGAGAAGTTAACTCTTCAAAGCTCAGAGATGCTCTGCCCATTACTCTTTTGAGGCATCCCTTTACAGAGCGTACTAACCTTTTCCAAAAACCACCCCACCAAGCCGCTCTTTCTGCAATAAGTTTCCACTTGATTCCCTTTTCAGAAAAATATTCCAGCGGCTCTGGCTCCTTTATAGCCTTCCACAGTTCCTTTAGATCTTGATCTGCTCTCTTGAACGTTTTTGCATTGTCCGAGTAGATTACTCTACAAAGTCCTCTCCGTGAAATAAATCTCTTGAATGCCAAAAGGAAACTTTCTGTTGATAGACTCGATACTAGTTCAAGGTGCACTGCACGTGTAACTGCACAGGTGAAAAGTGCTATGTACACTTTCTCTGCAGAATTCTTGGACCTTACAAACAGTGGGCCTGCAAAGTCAACACCTGTGACTTCAAACAGCGGTGCTTCAGTAACTCTGTCTTTGGGTAGAGGTGCAGCTGTTTGCTGTGCTGCTTTTACTTTGAATCTTTTACAGATAGTACAGTCTGAAATGCATTTTTTGACTAACTGTCTCGCGCGTGGAATCCAATACTTCTCTCGTAGATGAACTAGAGTGTCTCTCACGCCTGAATGCATGACATTTTCGTGACTGTATTTTATCAGAAGTTGTGCAAATCTGTGATTTGAGGGTAACAACCATGGGTGCTGCTCATTGAAACTCATGTTTGACTGATGCAGCCTTCCTCCTACACAGATTAAGCCTTGCTCGTCTAGAAAGGGTTTAAAGTCTCTGATTTTTGAGTCTTTGTGCACATTTTCTCCAGTTTTTAACTCTGTTATTTCTCTTTCAAAACTGTTAAGTTGCGCTTCACGTATCCATACCTTTTCAGCTTTTGCCATTTCCTCTGCTGTTAGTTCTCCCCTTTGTCTTTGCTTTGAATGACAGTTGTGGAGAAATCTTTGAATCCATGCAGTTACTCTTAGTACAGTCTGTAGTTTGCTGTATTTGTCCAGCTGTAGCAATGGTTCAGATTGCACTCTTTCACTGTTACTGAGATGTACTGCGACTTGACTTGCCTTTAGCTCAGCTTTAACCTCTTCTTCTGATAGTATTTCTTGTGCTGTTTCTGGCGATGTAGTTTGAAGCTCCTTTTCTTTTAAAAATGATGGGCCTGACCACCAGAGATTTTCCTCTTTCAACCTTGATGCGGACTGACCTCTTGTGGTGAGATCAGCTGGGTTCACCTTTCCATTACAATGTGTCCATAGTTCTGGTGGTGTCAAAGTTTGTATCTCCATCACTCTGTTGGCAACAAACTGTTTCCATTTCTTTGATGAACTGCGAATCCAGTGAATCACTATCATGGAGGCTGACCACATTCTGAGTTGAGTGATCTGCATATTCAGTGCCTTCAAAAGGTTATTTGCCAACCTTGATCCAATCACAGCTCCCATCAGTTCCAAGCGTGGCAGTGTGATTGTTTTGACTGGTGCCACTCTTGACTTGGATGCAACGAGCGCAGTAACAGTGTCAGAAGTCTGAAATATAACCTCACAAATACAGAGTATAAAAAGGTATTAGACTGAATCAGAGATCAGACTTAAGACACGCAGAGCCTTTGAAGTTTTTACTTGTACAAGGAGCACCAACACATACCTTTTACAGGGCAAGTGGGATACTGAGGCACAGTCCGCAGTTGTTTTCTTTATATACATGGAGTATGTGACAAACTCAGCAAAAGCAGAACAAACGGAATTACCACATAAGCAAAAGTACGCTCTGTATGTCTTCAAGTGTGTGTAGGAGATAAATTGCATGAACACTCTTATTGTGGGGAGAACATCTGCTTCTCCACTCAGTAAAGGCAGAGAGGGGGAAACAACTCCATATATGGGCCTGCAACAAACCAGTGCTTCCGGTCATAGTTAACAGATGAAATGGTTAAATGATAACATACAACAGTCTTTTGCAGATAAAATAAGATGCACAGGGTGTACAGGGGACAAGTCTTGATACAGCATATATGTCAACACTCTTTTATCACACATCAGATGAATAAACAGAAGGGTGATGCAGCTTAGTCACTAACAGTGATTATAAGAAGAGGCACAAGTTGTATTTATGACTAATAAGAAAAAGCATCATACATATAAGAATATCAATCTTCATTTCATGAGTTATTAATAAAATGATAACCATATATTCAATTTTCCAACATTTCCCTCCTGTTTATTATTTTATTAATCTTTTTAATCATATGCAATTATCAGTATAATGTAACTTCAAAAGATTTCCTACATTGACATCATTAAGCATTCATGTGGCGTATAGCTAGAGCACTGCCATACATTGGAAAAAGAGTACCCATTGGTTTTCCAAGAATCCATACCCAACATCATTTGGCCAAAAAACAGTAGGATTATTGCTACAGTTAAAAGTACAATTTTTCCTCTTTAAGGTGAATTTTCCAGCAGCAATATAGGGAAAGTGAAATACATTTCTACAGACAGAATCATAATATGACACTTCACAGGTCACTTCCTTAGTATCATTGCATCTTTGTGAAATACCCAGGTTGAAACTGTTTTTACTACAATTTTTGTGAAAGCAGATTGGTGAAGTAAACAGTGTAGGATTTAGTTTCATTAAATGCTTCTTAACTGCAAGCAAAGAAGTTCCAATCCCAATAATATTAAATATTCTAATCTTAGACCCAGTGTAATCAGTAATAGTGACATTCAATCTATTAAGATACCTTTCTGACAAATTCCCCACCAACCAATGTCCAACATTATTGCTTGTATTAAACAGACTGAGACGAGAGTTCATCGCTATTGTCGCTCCGGGCGTTTTCTCTTCACTCAGTGGAACAGGGATCATGGGTATTGTAGTCAATCATGGGTATTGCAGTCTTGTGTAAATGGGGTAGCAATGAACACACATAGCAAGAAGTATCGATTCCCAGTCCTCTCACCGAAACCACCATTGTCTGGTACCATAGGTTATGCGTATTGTTCATTGTCCGTGCTTCGTGGGTTCCTTGTCCTTGAATCAGAAAGAGATTACCACCCCACTGTCAGGAGAAGTGCTGAACACAGAGTCATCAATAATTTTGGTGCCATGCTTCCACCTGAGAGAGTACCCCTCCGGGCCTCTTTCTTCACCAGGGTTGAGACGGCCTTGTCCTTAAAAGGACATGCCCCCTTTGTACTGGACTTACTCAGGGAAACAAGTTAGTTAGTTCACTTACAGGCACCCGTAGTCTTTTAGCGTGTGAAAGGTGAATCCGAGATGGTCATTCAGCAATACGTACTGCAGTGGGAGTGGGAGTGTCTAGTGTTGTCGGTGGTGGTTCTTTATGAAGACATAGTCTCCAGGTTATCCTTTTCTGTGGAGCAGAGCTTCTGACAGAATCAAAACATTCCCTGAGATGTTCACCAAGATCTGTGTATTTGTTAGGTGTGGTTAGTGGTGAGAGGTCAGGTAATACATAAGGATGGTGAAAAAACACATTCAAAAGGTGATAATCCTGTCTTTGGGTCTAGTATAGAGTTAATGGTTAGTCTGACTAATTTCAGAGCTTCTGGCCAAGTAATACCCTTTCCATGTGTGGTTTTTGCCAGCATTTGTTTGATTGTACCGATACTATGAAATTTGATCTTACTTCTTACAGCTTGGATTAAGTCTTGAACTGTTTGTGCTGTAAAATGAGTTCCATTATCTGCATAAATCAGTTCTGGAACCCCAAAAACGGAAAGAGCATCATTCAATAGAGTTTCACACACACAGATGCGGCATTTGCTGGGGATGTGTGATGAATTCCTGTCCACTTTGTGAAGGTGTCAATCAACACCAAGCAATATTGTAGCTTTCCATTGCTCCTTGAGCATTATTTTATAAACAAATGATGCACTTTTGGCATGTTTTTGTTACTTCTTTCAAAATATTAGGACAGTTTTTCCCAACATCCTCATCATTGATTTCCTCCTGTTGGCACATGATTGGCCATGTGCCACCAGGACAGCTCATCTGTATAATGTGGGTGGCAGAGCAAATTTTCATCAGACAAGCCAAATGTATATCTAATTATTTACACATGAAACAGGAGGAAGGTCCATATTATTTTGACAGTCTTTTAAAACATCAACATTATTAATAAGACAGACGGTTCCTAAAAGACCAATAGCAGCACAGTGAGTAGCGTTATGCAGGTGGCATGTGCTATTAGCATATTTACTATCTGTACAGAATACAGATAAGTTAACTTCTATTTTTTACAGAGCAAGCCTGTCGCTCACTTCTTCCTTTGCTAAGTAGAGAGAGAGAGAGTGTTGCTGTTCGCCCCCTCCTTCACAACATGGGAAATGTGTAGGATAATAGAGGGCATGATCTTATTATTTGTATTATCCCATAAATAATAAAAAGGTGGTCTGTATTGCCCAGCCTGTATTTGAGTTATAACTGCAGCCATATGTTTATCCTGGGCACTACAGAAAATGAAATGAAAAGCACTTATGTAAATAAAATTGCATTTATTGATAATTTTTATGCATTATCTATTTTTCTGAGGATTGCTAATTATTTGCTAATTAATTTCTTTGATACCTTCTGTTTTGATACATGGAGGCTTACATGCAGCAAAGTTACAGGGTATTTGTTTGATTCTTTTACTGAAAGGAAGTGTGTTACCATTTTTAGTTTTAAATAAAATTTGCAGGTAGCCCAGTTCCTTCAAAGATGAGATCTCAATAATTATAGCTTCTTTTTGTGACATCTCTTGAAATAGTTTACAAATTTCATTTAAGAAAAACAAAATAACTATCTGTGCATTTTTGATATGCTTCAGCATTGATAAATAAGATCAGTTTGTCCAATTGAACACAGATGGGTTGAATTTGAAATATTGTGTCACATTCTTTCAGTCAAAGGAAAGGCGGACGTTTTGCCTAATTTAGAATTTGATTTAATGTTTTACAAGGAATGTCCCTATTCCATACATTCCTTGGTAAATTATGGAGTGCAATGTAGTTCACCCTGACCCAGCTTGGCCACCGCTGAATCAGGAGAAGCACATCCCTCATTGCTGTCACATTTCTGAAATATATTGTTACCGCACCATTATGTGGTGAGTAATATCAGTATAAAATCATATAAACATTACATTTGTAAAGTCAAAGTCATTTGAATCAGTACACCTTATGTTATCTACAATGTCATACAAAGTCATACTTGGCTTCAAAAAGTGCTTATCAATTTAAGGATTCTTTCTCCAAGACCTTTGTCTGATAATCCACAGCCTCTGGCAGATCATATGCACAGACACATTAATTATCAATCAGTTTTGATCCTCTGTGCTCTAAATCATGTGATATAGGGTAAACATAAAATCTTCAGTGATTAGGCATTATTAAATGACATCATAATATGATCATAGTATGGCCTGTAGTCACATTGTCACACGTCAGTCCTTTTTCTCTTTGTCATATTTCAGTCAAGGACAAAGGTCAGTAATGCGTCAAAATTGCTTTTTTTCCTTTTTTTTAAAATATGTAAACAGTTTATCACGTACGCAACATTAATCAAGACCCCACAGAGTTAAATTGAAAAAATAAAAACCCAAAACCTTGTAAAAGTACCCATATTTAGACTACTTTCTTCACAGATCAACCACACACACACAGACACACACAAAGAATAGATAAGAGATAAAATAACTTTCTCATTGTCCATTTTAACGTTATCCAGTTCTGCTACCATTTAATCCGTCCGTCTTTAAATGTTATGGTCTAATTATTATGATTTTATTTGCCTCCTCCTTTTCCCAACCTCTTGGGCTTCTTTAAATAATTTGCCGTATGGACCCTCCTTAGGATCGTGGCATTGATAAGTTGGGGAAGGATTATCTTTTTCATTTAATAATGGTTCGATGCTCGGTTGGTTTTGATATTTATCTCTTTTTGTTGTAAGTTTTTCCGTCGACGCTAAGACTGTACCTTCATCATCTACTACACCTGATTCCACACTGCCAGTATTAGAGCATAAACTATCAACATTCTGCAGCCATTCTCCCACGGAGTTTTCCTTCACTTCTGTTTTTTCTACAGGCCAAATCTGCCTCTCCCCCCGCCCCTCAGGCAAAAGGAGAGAGAGAGAGAGAGAGAGCACTATCCCTCGCCCGCCCCCTTTGGGAGAGCGAGGAACAGAGAGAGAGAGAGAGAGAGAGCTTCTCACCCCTCCCCTTGCTGATGGGAAAGAGAACAGCCGCTTTTTTTTTTTTTTAACTTTTACCTTCTCACTTACAGTGTTCCCAATATAACACAAATAGCAATACCTTACCAATATAAACCAAATAGCACTTGCAGCAGTGATTAAATATTATCCGGATCCTTCATTTTTCCCTTTTCATTTTGTCTGTTATTGTAGTTTTTACAGCTGCGCGCGCTATGTCCTGTTTTTTCTTCTGTTTATTCGTCTGCCTATCTGGTCTTCTAACACAATTCCCCATTTTTAGATGGTCAGGAACGTTATCAGTGCGCCCACCGTAACCGTATTACTGGCCAATTTTTTGGGGTGTGTTCGTGGTCAGGGACGTTTATCAGTACACCAACTGTTTAACACTATTACTGCCCAATTTGGGGTGAATTCCTTCACCCTACTTATTTTAAAACCTGACCACCAAACAGTTGTGAATCGCCGTCACACTGTCTCCTGCACCCCTCTTTATTTTAAAACCTGACCGGTCAGTAACCGTGAATCGCCGTCACGTTACTTCCTAAGACCACTGCATTCCTGCAGCGGTTTTTAACCACAAGGAAAAGTACAGGGCGCCGCCTTATACTACCATTACTCGCTCGTCAGCTGACCCGTGGTTCTTTAAAAATGGGAAATTGTGAATTGTGAGGCTCGGTTATTCTTCATATACGTCTACTACAGTCAGTCTGAAAAGGGAAAAATTTGTAACTTACTTTTTAGGCTCTATCAGTAAGGACAGCCGTCACCAGATTAGAGCCGGGAGAAGGAGAGTCTCTGGCAGCGTTCCCTCAAGTCGGGTTTCCAATACTGATGGATACCATCAGACCGTGCACGTTTTTTTCAGCCTGCAGGACACACGTCCCTTCCCGCTCCACCTGGATCTCAGCTGTCCCGGGTTTCGGCACCAGCTATGTCAGAAGTCTGAAATATAACCTCACAAATACAGAGTATAAAAAGGTATTAGACTGAATCAGAGATCAGACTTAAGACACGCAGAGCCTTTGAAGTTTTTACTTGTACAAGGAGCATCAACACATACCTTTTACAGGGCAAGTGGGATACTGAGGCACAGTCCGCAGTTGTTTTCTTTATATACATGGAGTATGTGACAAACTCAGCAAAAGCAGAACAAACGGAATTGCCACATAAGCAAAAGTACGCTCTGTATGTCTTCAAGTGTGTGTAGGAGATAAATTGCATGAACACTCTTATCGCGGGGAGAACATCTGCTTCTCCACTCAGTAAAGGCAGAGAGGGGGAAACAACTCCATATATGGGCCTGCAACAAACCAGTGCTTCCGGTCATAGTTAACAGATGAAATGGTTAAATGATAACATACAACAGTCTTTTGCAGATAAAATAAGATGCAATTCAATTCAATTCAATTCAACTTTATTTATATAGCGCCATTTCACAACAACAGTCATCTCATAGCACTATCAACTGTAGGGAGGACCCCCACAGTTGCAGAAAGACCCCAGCAATCAGGCGATCCCCTGTGAGCAAGCACTTGGCGACGGTGGAGAGGAAAAACTCCCTTTTAACAGGAAGAAACCTCCAGCAGAACCAGGCTCAGGGAGGGGCAGTCATCTGCTGCGACTGGCTGGGGGGTGAGGGGACAGAGAAGAAGAAAAGAACAGACATGTAGAGAGCAAACAGCACGATGGGGACTCAATCTATGGGAGAGAACAAACAAATGTTAATGACCAGCAAAAAAAAAAAAATTTCATAGAGAGTGAGGAAAGGAGTGAGGCCCAGTGCATTACTGGAGGTCCCCCGGCTGACTAAACCTATTAGCAGCATAACTAAGGGAGGGTTCAGAAACACATGATCCCTCCCTAATTGTAGGCTATATCAAAAAGGTAGGTTTTAGCCCTATTCTTAAAAACAGAGATCGAGTCTGACTCCCGAATCCAGATTGGCAGCTGATTCCACGGGAGAGGAGCTTGATAACTAAAGGCTCTGCCTCCCATTGTACTTTTGGAGATTCTAGGTATTACAAGTAAACCTGCATTTTGGGAGCGTAGTGCTCTGTTAGGATGATACGGTAGTATCAGATCTTTTAAATAAAAAGGAGCCTGATTGTTTAGAGCTTTGTAAGTAAGAAGAAGGATTTTAAACTTAATTCTAAACTCTATGGGGAGCCAATGAAGGGAGGCCAGAACCGGAGAGATATGATCTCTCTTTCTAGTACCTGTTAAAACTCTTGCTGCAGCATTTTGGATCAGCTGAAGACTTTTTAAAGATGTTTTAGGACAGCCTGATAATAAAGAATTACAATAATCTAATCTCGAGCTAACAAAAGCGTGGATCAGCTTCTCAGCATCACTCTGAGACAAGATGCTCCTAATCTTGGCAATATTACGCAAATGATAGAAGGCAGTCTTAGAAACAAATTTAATATGTGAATTGAAGGACAAATCCTGATCAAAAATAACTCCAAGGTTCCTCACAGAGCTATTAAGAGAAAGAGTAACTGCATCCAAACTGAAAGTTTGATTTGGAAAGGAATTTCTAAGGTTTTTTGGACCAACAAGAATGACTTCAGTCTTATCTGAATTTAATAGCAGGAAATTACAAGTCATCCAAACTTTGATTTCCTTAAGACAGGCTTCTAACTTGGCTAATTGATTAGTATCATCTGGCTTCATTGACAGGTATAATTGTGTGTCATCTGCATAACAGTGAAAATGTATACAGTGCTTTCTAATAATGTTGCCTAACGGAAGCATATATAAACTAAAAAGAGTAGGGCCAAGCACAGATCCCTGTGGAACTCCATGACTAAGCTTTGAGCTGAGAGAAAACTCATCATTTACATGAACAAACTGGAACCTATCAGATAAATAAGATCTAAACCACTGCAACAAAGTTCCATTAAGTCCAACATAGTGTTCTAATCTATCAAGTAGAATATTATGATCAATAGTATCAAAAGCTGCACTAAGATCTAAAAGGACAAGTACAGAAACTAGTCCATTATCAGATGCAATGAGGAGGTCGTTAGTGACCTTCGCTAAGGCTGTTTCAGTGCTATGATGGATTCTAAACCCAGATTGAAACTCCTCAAATAAACCATTTCCCTGCAGGTGGTCAAATAATTGCGTAGCAACAACTCTTTCTAAGATTTTTGAAATGAAAGGGAGATTAGAGATTGGTCTATAGTTAGCTAAATCTCCTGGATCTAGCGTTGGCTTTTTGAGTAAGGGTTTAATTACAGCCGTTTTAAAAGCCTGCGGTACATGGCCTGAAGTTAATGAAGAATTGATTATATGAAGAATAAAGCTACCAATAAGTGGGAAGACTTCTTTAAATAACCTAGTAGGAATAGGGTCTAAAAGACAAGTTGAAGGTTTGGATGAGGAAACTATTTTGTCTAACTCACAAAGGTCGATTGGAGTAAACTCATCAAGACAGACATCAATAGAAGGAGTTGTAGTAGTTACAGTATTTAAGTTAACTGTGGGAAGAATCTGATTGATTTTATCTCTGATGGATGAAATTTTATTATTGAAAAAGTTCATAAAGTCCTGACTAGTAGGCTCTAAGGGGATGCTAGGATTGACAGAGTCCTGACTCTTTGTCAACCTGGCTACAGTACTGAAAAGAAACCTGGGATTATTCTTGTTCTCTTCTATTACACAGGGTGTACAGGGGACAAGTCTTGATACAGCATATATGTCAACACTCTTTTATCACACATCAGATGAATAAACAGAAGGGTGATGCAGCTTAGTCACTAACAGTGATTATAAGAAGAGGCACAAGTTGTATTTATGACTAATAAGAAAAAGCATCATACATATAAGAATATCAATCTTCATTTCATGAGTTAATAAAATGATAACCATATATTCAATTTTCCAACAAACAGTCTCTCCTTCTGTTGTTTGTCCTTGTAGATACGCAACTGCGCCATACGCCTTTTAGCTTGCATCTGTGAAGACATGGAGAACTTGTGATTTATCTGACAGTTTTTCTGTTCCATACCACCGCGGAATGACTATTTGGTGGATCTGAGGAAGCTCCATGCACCACTGCTGCCATGCCTGTGAAAGGTCTGGAGGCAGCTCGTCGTCCCAGCTCAGGCCCTGTCGCCACATTTCCTGAAACAGACATTTAACTCGAATGGTAAATGGCGTTAGGAACCCTATAGGATCAAAGATTCTGGCGGATGATCTCAAAACACTCCTCTTTGTGTTTTCTTTTCCTTTTAGAATGTTCATCAAATGTTTGAGGTCAAAGGCAAAGTCATCTGTGTTCGGTCTCCACACCAAACCAAGTACTTTCAACACACTTCCATGTGTTTCTGTTTCTTGTGTGAAATCAAGCTTGCTGTTTGACCACTTGGTTTTCAGTTCAAGGGAGTTTGTTGTCCACTTACAGAGGTTCATGTTGGCAGCAGCCAGTATTTCTCTTGCTCCTGTAGTAAGTCTGTATGCCTCGTCTGAGTTACTTGAGCTAGCGATCAGATCATCCACATAAAGTGAGTCTCTCATTAGTTTTACTGTGCCTGGTTGGTCAGCTTCATATTTCTCCAGATGATGTCTGATAGTGGCTGCAAGTAAAAATGGACTTGAAGTTACTCCAAACACAACACGTGCCATTCTCATTATACGCGTGTTGGTGCCTTCAACATCTGGGGGTCCTGTAAGCCACAAAAATCTCACAGCATCTCTGTCACTTTCAGTTATAGATATCTGAAGGAAAGCTTTAATAATGTCTGCTGTGAAAGCTACAGGATTTTGTCTGAATCTGATCAAAATGCTCATGAGGTCAGCATTCAGGTTTGGGCCAGGTAATAAACAGTCATTTAAAGAGGAACAACCTTCTTCATGTGACGAAGCATCAAACACTACCCTTAACTTGGTAGTTACTTTGTCCTCTCTGATTACAGCATGATGAGGTAAGTAGTAGGTTACATTCTCTGTCTCTGCTGAATGACTGCTCTCTGGCACATCTTCACATATTCCTTGTTCTGTGTAATCCTCTATTACATCGTTGTATCTTTTAAACAGTGTCACGTCAGATTTCAGCTTTCTTTTCAGGGTTTCAAACCTCTTTTGTGCAACCTTCTTGTTGTCTGAGAGTTCGGGTGTGTCTTGGCGCCATGGCAACGCCACTTCATATCTCTCATTAATGAATCTGACTGACCTGTCAAAGCTCTCCTTGGCCTTCTTGTCATCAGGTGTTTCCTCACCTTTAGTAGTGATGCCCAGCGACTCGATCTCCCAAAATGCTCTTAGCTGGTTTGAGATCTCCACTGAGTCTTCACTGAGTCCAATGTGCATACATGTTGCTTCATTCATACTGGACATGACAAGTGGTCCTTGCACTGCCCAGCCGAATCTGGTTTCTATGGCAACCAAAGCGTCTGACAGTCTCTCAGTTTTACCTGTGACTACTCTCCAGTAGTAATCTGCTCCGATCAGTACTGATAGCTCCAAACCATCTTTATCTCCCGCTGACACATCTGCTGCTGGTAGCCCTTTTTTCTCCAGCTGCCGTTGGATGTGTTCACTGGGGACTTTCATGACTGCAGTACAAAGCTGTGGGGTTTGAACAGCTTCAATCTTAATTTTCTGATCCTTGTTTCTCACATTCTCCAGGACTAGTTTTATGACATTGTGTTTTGTGGTCACTGGGTTTTTTGAGCCAAACGTGTGAAGGTTTAATGTCTCTTGTTTTAGTATTGGCAGTTTTAAATCCTTCACTTGCTTCTCATGGACAAAACTCCGTTGGCTTCCTCCATCAATTAAGCAACGCACAATCTTCTTTCCTCCAGGTCCTTCAATCCTTGCTCTCACAGTTTGCAACAGTACTGTTTCACATTTTTCTGGGGTTGGTTTGGCTGCATATGGAAATACTGAGGAGACCACTGTATCACTCGTGTTTTCAGCGGCATCTGTCCTTTCTATTGGTTGCTCACTTCTGTCACACACAACAGCATGATGTCTCCTTCCACAATCAGTGCATGTCACATTTTTGGATCTACAGTCTCGAGCAAGATGTCTGGGTTTTAGGCATATGAAGCACCTTCCCATTTTCTTTAGCTTTTCTTTCCTGCTTGTGACTGTGTCTTCAGTGCACTGTTCTGACTTGTGGCTGGTACTGTTACAGAATATGCAACTGTGCACAAATGGTGTATTCGAACTGCCTGTGTGGAGGGCTGCAGCTGAGGGCACATTAGGTCCTTTCCACCTTTCTCTGCTTGAATCTGGTTTGCAGTGCTGTTTCTGATTTGCATGTGTATCTTTATGATTCTCTCTCATTTGTGTCAAATGTGCAGCACGCTCCCTGCTTTCAACTTCTTGTTGCAAAAACTTTACAAGGCCATCAACATCCCACTTTTGCCCTATATCTGTCTTGCGGGTGTACTCAAGGGCAAGATCAGCAGGAATCATTTTGAACAGTATGGGGCACAGTAAACCTCCATAACTATCTGACATGACTCCTAAAGCTTCTAGGCTTCTGATTTGTACTTCAACGTCATCAAAAAGTTGTCTCAAGGCAACAATGTCTGAGGACCTTTTAACTGGACTTAGATTTAGTAACTTAGACATGTGTGCATTTACAATGAGCTCTTTCCTTCCAAATCTTTGCTTAAGCATGTCTACTGCAGCATCATAGTTCATGTCAGTTACCTTCAGCCCTGCGACGGCGCGTGCAGCTGGCCCAATGAGATATGACTTCAAGTAAGTGAACTTTTCAGTTTTGCTCAAATCTGGGTTTTGGTGAATTGCATTTTCGAATTGGTCCCAAAACTCCTGCCACATGCACACTTCTCCGCTGTATTTGTTTATTGAGAGCTTGGGTAGCCTTACCGAGGGTCTGCTTGTAGTTGACCGTGTACTCACGTCACTCAGCCGATGTGGATTCGCTGATATGGTGGCGTCTCTTGCCTGTTCTTGTTGCTGTAAGGCAGCCCGTTCAATCGCTCTCTCTGCCCGCGTCCTCCATAAATTTGTGTTGTCCTGATACTCAAGTGTCCGCACCATGTCCGCATCTAACTCGTCCAAAGGGATCTCCTGCTCTATATCTGGTTCAATGTCTTGCAGGCCTTTCTCTTTCTGTGACAACATGGCTAACAGCTCCCGCAAACGGTGACTGTTTATATCAGTGTTACTTGTTTCATCTTGTATAATTTGCAGCAGCTTTGTAACGGACGTCCGCAGCACGGTCCGTTTCTGTTTTAGCCTTTGAAGTCGCTCCGACATTTTTTCCTTTCGTCTCCGTGTTGTTACAGCTATCGGCTTAATCCCAACAACGTTCTCTCTTCACTTTTCCCGCTTCCCAGCTTCCGGTTCCCGGGTTTCTCGGCACCAAAAAATATGTTGTGGATTTAGCTGTAACATCAGTTATTATAAGGAAAGAATGTCCAAACACCCAACTTTACCTTCATTTGGCTTTACTGGAGAATGCTGCATCTCAGTTTACAACACATTTGTCGTTCCCGCTGGCTAACATGCGTCCGTCTCTCTGATAGCACTGCATCGCTTAGCACTTGACTTCTTCTTCTTTGGTCTGCAGCTTGAACAATAACATTTCATGGCCAAAGGTACAGCACCAGCGCCGTCTAGTGGACAATGTCTAGCGACTGCATTAAAGGAAAACACCTTTGGGATTCTAATTAAATTACTACTATAAATAGCTTTTCTGATTAACTATAAAATGTTTATAATATCTGTTTGTTTTCACGTGTATTTCAATATGTAATAACTATCAACTTATGTGTATGAACCATTCTGAACTATTAAATATTCAACAGCGCCACCCCCCGCGTACACACACACACTCACACGCATCACTTTCGGGGCCTCACAAAGTTAAGAACTTTGATCTACACAAAGCACAGTCACAACATGAAGCAACTGCATCTTAAAACCGCTAAATGACCATGAATTTCCACACATCAGTTTACAATGCAATAATTGTTATGATCAGGTGAGTGCACTCCCCCTCCCTTCCTGTGGGAGGTTCCTTGTCTAGTCCCCGGTTCCGCAGGTAATCGGTACACCTGTGTGAGTGGATGGACCTGCTGCCTCTTCCCTGCCAGCACTTAAAAGGACCAGTTTGTGAATGTTCCAGCACTAGCTCGTTGGGAATAGCTGCCATTTAAAAGTAGTAAGTGAAATTTAAGTTAAGGAACCTAGACATTAAACTCTTTTTCGCTTCCTCCTTCTCAGGTTGCTGCCAACTCCGTGATGCGTCTCCGGGGGTTGTTGTGCGCTCACCTGCTCCATCATCATTCTCATCGCTTCCTTCTCCACCCAGTCAGACACCTCTCCCAGCCCTACTCATCCACAACTTCCTCGCTGGTTCATCTTTGTCCTACTGAGTTCCTCTGCCAGGCTCTCTGCTCCAATCCGTAAGAATATTCCTGTAATTCATTATTCTCAGTCTCCCTCCTCATAACTAAGCTGCTCTCGTCTCCCTCCTTACAGTCTGGGTATTTCTCTGGCCAGTGAGGTGTTTTTCCGCTAATTCTGCATTCACTTGTTCAATAAAATTGTGTTTAAACTTTGCTTCTCTGTGTCGTGTGCATTCTCTAGTGTAGCATCCTGCACTTGAGCTGATTATTCTCATAAACATGACAATAATAACTTTCACTGCTGCAGCTTTATCCATACCCACAGAGACCCAGCAGCTGATTACAAGATTTTATCACTCTGCAACCAGCATTCACTGAATAAAGGTAGAAACTTAAAACAAAAAACCTTTACACACCAGCATGAATGGAGAAAAAAGAATACCTACCACTTTCAATATGGCATACAGTTGGGGGGGGGGGGGGTAATCCTTTTTTTTTTTTTAGATGCATCGGATTTCCATATATGGAAGATTCTGAATCGATGCACAAATGTTAGTGTCAGCTTTTAAATGTCTAGTTCAGCCAGTATCTGTGGTGGGTGATACACAGGAAATGGAACATACCAGCTGATTTGTCATATGGCTCTCTTCCATTTGTGAAACTAAATTCATTACCAGTCATTACAAATACTTGGAAAATATTAAGTCACAGCACAAGGAAAAAAAACCCTGAACAGGAAAAAAGACACGTTGAAAATCCTTTTATAATTATATAATAACCCTCTGAATCGTAAACAAATCAAAATGTGAGGTGGCTAGAGTTTCTAGACCCTGCATATGTAAAAAAAAAAAAAAGTCCTTGTTGGCTTGAACACTGAGAACATCTGTTGCATTTGCAGAAATGATGCCTAGTCATCTATAGATAGAGATTGTTATTTCTACATATGCTCCCACGCTGAAATTTTTTACCATGAACCAAGACAATTAAAGCAGATATACAGAAGAGAGCAAAGGGTACGGAAGAGCTAGCATAACTCTCTCTTCCCCTTTTCCTCTAATTAGGCTTGGTTTCATTACAAGGTGAGATGAAATGTGATGAGATTGATTAGCTGATGAATAAAGGACCGATTTTTGTGTAATTAGAAAGTGAAGAGTAGAAGGAAGCAGAGGACAGACGGTGTGGAAAGTTGTGAATATTAACTGAAATGAACACTGCTGTCTAACTTTTAATGAGTAGAGTGATGAGTCATGATTTAATGATATAGAGAAAAGTAAGATCACTATGAAGGCAATAGCTTAGTTGGAAACCTTGTATTTATTGGATTATAACTTGCAAACCTAATTGCTGTATTCAAGTTAAATAAGTCTCCACAATTGCAGTTATAAGATCAGTCAACATAATGGAGGATTTAGTTGTTCAGTATAGTTTAATGTTTTGCAAACAGCTACTTCTGTTGCATTAAGGATGCTATTCCCGGCAATAATCTGATTTATTGGAAATTCATTGGAATCCTCACAGCTTGTTTCCTAAATTTGCAGTTTCCACAATCAGAGAGCTGTGTACCAATCACTGTAGCAAATGTGCTTTGGTGTTATTACAACAATTAAGGAAAATCTCGCCCATGCTGGCAGCTCCAGTCCATGGAAGAAACTAAATCACATGATTCACAAAATTAATGCATTTGCAGCCAGCAAGTGCACATGAAACAGATCCAAGCTGGTATTTAATATCATCTCTTAGTAATCCCCGCTCTCGTAGAGCACAATTTGCCATCTGCAGTGCACAGTGTTGGTATCCCCTCCTAAATATGATTGACATCTGACCAGGGATTATCCTATTGCCCCAGTTTAACTGGAAAACAGAGAGCACCGTGTCATAAATAAGCTGCACAGACAAAGATCAAAGAGTTCATGTGTCAAAATCAATTCAGATTTAAGAGTGTATGTGCCTATTAAATGTGCTCGAGCATGAATGTCCTTCTAGTGCATCCCAAATATTTACAATGTTGTGAAGAAGTTATGTATATTCTTTAAGTAATTCATCATAAAGTTAATTATTTGAAGCCTTTTTTGTGTTTAAAATTTTTACAATGATGACTTAGCACTTTATTTGCTGAATTGTGATATTCCAATTTAGACATGCACAAGTATATTAGCTTTAATTTGTGTTAATATGATTGTCTATTTTGACTCAATGGCTGAGATTTTAAAGTAACTGCAGTAAAAAACTGGCATGATAAAAACGAAATTAAGATTAAAAACAAAAGGTCAAAAGTAACTCTATCAGGTCATATTTTGTGTTGCTCAGTAGCAATATGCACAGCCAGATTATTATGCCGTTGCCTTTTTAGAGAGAGGCATGATTTGTATCCCTTAACCCAGACGTTTCTATATAAATAATTGAACTGTTTTCAGTATTTCAAATATTTTATGCATCAACCTCAGCAGTAGCTCCCCAACAGCAGAGACGAGATCTGAACATTGCCTCTTAAACCAGAAGGAGAAATTAGGCCATAGCAAAGTACTAAAACACACTGGAAGACAAATTTAGGTGCATTAACACTTGAAACACTGACCGATTTGTGATATTGTTGATTATCAATTACAAAATATAACACATAGGCCCAACCGCTTTCAGGGTGACACCGCCATATTTTGAGATTTTGTGCCCCTTTTGGGCAGCAGCGGCTCAGGATTGGTTACCAATAACTGAATGGTTGGCAGTTGGAATCCCACTCTACCCAAATATCCTGCCGTTGTGTCCCTGGGCAAGACACTTTACCCACCTTGCCTCCAGTGTCCATAACACTGGGTATGAATGTGGATAAATGTTCGGTGGTGGCCAGAGAGGCCATTGGCACGGATTGACAGCCACATTTCCGTCAGCCTGCCCCAGGGCAGCTGTGGCTACAGTAGTAGCTTACCACTACCATTGTCTGTCTGGAGTGAATGAATAATGTATCTATTTGTAAAGAGTCTTTGAGTGTCTATGATAAAGCGCTAGATAAATCTGATGCATTATTATCATTATTATTATTATTATTATATTCCACCACTCATACTACATGAAACTGACGTTTATTAAGCAAAATGTGATTGAGTTAAATGTGCGTTGGCCCTCCTATAGTTCCGGTACCTTTTTGGACTTCATTTTGGCTCTCTGCTCAATATTGCAGCAGTTCAGCTCAGGCAGACCACCTGAAGTTTATTAAATTTGATTTTTAAGAAGGTCAACCAAAAAAATCCATATCCACTGCAAATATCGGATTAAATCTGATATTAAGGTAGGGGTTGTGATTATTGAGTGGTTAGGAAACATATCACATGGACTCAGATGTCCTGAACAGCTGCATGGGTACCTGCTTCAACTTCCTGCAGGATCTGACTGTGAAAGAAACAAGTATATTTTAAAAACAACAACAAACAAACAAAAAAAAAACTGTTTACTCATGCAGCACACCTTCAAATGAGTAAACATTGAATATTGTCAGATTTAATTAGTGCACCCATGCCAGATTTAATTAATTGAACAACAATTACAATGTTAACAATGTCAGAACTGCAGGCCCGTTGATTCCTAAGAAGCAGCTCAGCTTAGTGACAATTGTTGACCTAAAGTAGTTCAGTGGAGCTAATAGAATATTTATCTGGGAATGCATGGCATAAATTGTTCATTTCATGGTGGCAGGATGAAAGCATATTTAGATTTTGTCACATCTGCCTTCGGCTGACAGGTAAGGAGGCAAGGTTGGTGGACTCAGTGAGCAAGCAGAACTACAATGTGACATGGTTTTATTAAATAACAAAAGCACAGAACACAAAGCACAACGCGGGGGCTAGAAAATAGCTCAAGACAAGATGCTAAACAAACTTACAAAGATTCAGGGTGCCAAACACTAGGATGCCAGCAGGGAAAATCAGACAATAACGCTATACCAGACTGAGACAGAACACTGAATATACTGTATAGACAGGGGAAATAATCAACGCAACACAGAGCAGGTGGGCACAATCAAGGGCAGCAGGGGAGCGGCTGCAGCTGAATAGCACAGGATAGGTGGGCCTGTACAGACAAATGGACAGGGAATGCACATGAAACGTGACAATGAACATACAGGGCAACAATGCAGGAGCAAAACAGAGAGGGCAGTGGCTACAGATATGGGAAACATGAGGAGCTGGAACAATAGATACACAGATATGCACACAGACCCAGGACCAAACAGGGGATGACACAGAAGACAAAGACAGGACTCAGGGGAACACAAATGGCAAAAAATGCAAGTGAAAATCATCCATAATCACAGAAAAGCAATACATAAACATAAAGTGTGGACTTGACTCAAGAGAAAACAACATGAGAGCTCTGGAGAAAATAACATAGGACCTCTAAACTCTGGAGAAAACAACACAGGAGTTTTTTGTTCCGGAGAAGACATAAAAATTTTTGAACTCAGGAGATGACAAAATGGACCCTTTAAACTCAGGGAGTGACAACGAGGGACTATAACCTGGGGGAATATTGATAACATAGGAAATTTGAACTCAGAAGAAAACAACATGGGAACTCCTTGTCCTGGGGAAAACAATACAAGAGCCCTTTGCTCAGAAGAAAAAGTAAGAGCCACTTGTTCCAGAGAAAACAAAGTGGGAGCCCTTTGCTCTGGGGAAAATTATACAGTATAAGAACCCTTTGCTCTGGAGAAAATGACATAGGAGCTTTCCGCTCTGGGAAAAACAATGTACAGTAAGAGCTCTTAACTCTGAAGAAAACAACAGGGTTTTGTTTTTTTTTTGTTTGTTTTTTGTTTTTGTTTTGTATTTTGCTCAAATGAAAACAACATAGGTTTTAAAAGGGGATGGCATAGGAACCTTTTGCTCAAAAAGAGAACATGGTGTGCTAAACTCATGAGAAGTATGGAGGCCTTTGCCCTGGAGACCACAACATCAGGGCTTTTAGCTTAGCAGGTATCAATATATCATTACACACATTAGTCCATTAGTCTATAAGAATACATATAATGTAAAATGTTGGGTTTAACAACAATTAATTGTGCTAAAACTGAAGAGTCTCTGTTACCTGAGTACCATTCCAAGAAGAAACTTGAATAGAATTTTAACCATATATCCTGTCACATAAGGCTGCGTGTCCACCAAACACAGCTTTTGTCGCCCGACCGCCCTGAATGCTTTTTTTCAGCACTTGTGCGCTGCACTCTGAAAAAAAAAAAAGTCTGTGCCCTGTATTCCAGCAACAACTCGGCACTTCGCTTTTCCTGTGGTCAGACTTTCTAATTATTTTTTTTAATAGCAGTCTATAAATAACAATGGACAGGAAATGTATTCTAGCATTGGTGGCAGCTCTGGATGTAAAATATGATGACACGGAAAAGAAAATAGGAGTCTGGGTACAGACTGTACCGGCAACCTATGTCCCACCTTCCTTAATTCTGATTGGCTGCTTAGAAGGGTCTGACATTTACAAGCTTAGCTGTAGTCTGAAAAGTTGAACATTTTTCAGCCCTGAGCATCCTGAGCACTGCGACAAAAAGCAGAAACTACAGACAGCGTTTCAGCGTTGAGAGCACTCAGTGCTGTAGACGTTGGACTACATAGTGAATGAACAGAAAATAGTGGCCTACAGCGGAAAAAACACATTTGGTGGACATGCTGCCTAATAGACTCTAGAGTTCAAATTTTCTTTCTTTTGTTTTTGTTTTCCCAATATGTGGTCAATTCAAATTATATAACAACCTTGTGGGATATTATTGTAATTGTCAAAGAGAATTTGGACTGCACCATGCGTTAAACCGGAATACTCAGGGGAACACATACTCACAAACAAATGTCACTGTCTCCACATGAAAAAGCATTACATCTTGCCTTTAAATGACTGTAGTCTTAAAGTTGTAATGTGCCAACTACTGTACCCTAAATTTATATAAGAGTGGCCATTCCTCAAACTGACCCTTATTGGTGCTGAATGTACTTTAAATAGGATTGTAGACACCTTTTGAACAACATAGTTGTAGCATCAATGTCCCCTCAGGCTAATCCAGAAGATCACTTTTCTTCATTCTACAGGAATCTCACTTTTCTTCATATTAAAGCAACTCTTTCTCAAGGCCTGGCCAAGAATGCTGTGTCCCCCACAGGACCCCAAATGTAAACAGTTGCCCTCTTGCAGAGATAGTAAGGATCAAAATTTGCTTTTAAAGGCTTAAGTGGTGGACCATAAATTCTGGAGTCCAGATCCCAACGTGGACAGTTCATGTTGATAAGCATCCACCCTACAGGAAACTAATGCTCTTTAAAAAGTCATAAACTTTTATATGACCTCATTCCTTCCCCCTTTACAGATCCCAGAGACCTAAAGAAATTATCTACAGCTCAACAGTACCTCCTAGGGGAAATCTACGGAATGTGTTTCCTTGTGTTAATTTGACTAAACATTAAGTTTTCCTAATTTCCAGCTATCATCTCCACAGGATGAGGACACTGAAAATCATCCTTTTGATCACTGACAAGGGTTTGCAATAATTCATTAACCCTTGATTTAAATGATAATGCCCTTTTCATTTGATTGGCTGCTCCCAAACAAAGAAATGTTTCCTCATTGGACAAAGCCCATTCAAAACTCCTCTTTATGAAAGCTGGTTGGCTTATCCTGCGATCGGCCCCGGTTTTATGACCAACAGCGTGCTTCAGTTAAAATGCGTGAGAACCGCCCTGCAGAGGAGAATAGAATGAAGAAGGAGAAGAAGAATGAAAGATTAAGATTAAAGAAGCAAAATAGATCAGAAGAATAAAAGATTACAGAAGAATAGAAGCAGAAAAGAATAGAAGATGAAAGAAGATTAAAAGACAGAATAGAGATCTAGATCTAAGAGAAAGTTTTTGTTTTCACTTCTTCAAAGTTCCTTGTAGTTTTCTTTTGTCTAAATTGTTCTGTGAATTTTAAGAAACCTTTTTGTGTGTGAAGTTTGTCAAATCCTGCGTTAGTTTTCTCGTTTTTTTTTGGGGGGGGGGTTACTAAGGAGAAACCATCTTTTTCTTACGAGCTCGCCTTAAAGAGAGTCAAACTCTCAAAATCTTTTTTTTTATTCACCTCAGAAGCCATTCTTATCCAAGTTGAATGTTTTTTCTTATATTTTCTGACTTTTCATGCCGTTAAAGTGGACTTTTAATTTTCCTATTTTAAAGTGAACAGAGATTGTGTTTTTGGACTTTTTTTGGTCTCATCCACGCCTGACAGACACGTCCTCCTTCAGTTTTTGGTCTATTTCGCGGCCAGAGACATCATCAATTCGGACTGGTTGCCAAAAGGACTCTCCACGCCTTCTCCAAGACAGCCGCTACTGCTGCTGTCGCTTTCCATTTGCAAGCCCCAGCCTAGTCTGCACTTCTTACGGTTGGTTATGAACATCAAGAAGCCTTGCAGCAGTCGTTTCATCCCTGGGTCCCAATGGTCAAACGCCAGCCGGCACCGACCCGCTGAACACGTGAGCCTACAGCTGTTCATAAGTGAGATTCCCATTTTCCTATCTGCTGGGCTAAACGGGATGTCCTAAAAATTTAAATTACAATTGAACATAACCAGTATTTCATGGTACAATTAGTCTCTCAGCCATAGGATAAA
The DNA here is from genome assembly GCA_020510985.1 of Pholidichthys leucotaenia. Classification (NCBI taxonomy): domain Eukaryota; kingdom Metazoa; phylum Chordata; class Actinopteri; order Cichliformes; family Pholidichthyidae; genus Pholidichthys; species Pholidichthys leucotaenia. The sequence continues at coordinate 391,058,636 of CM035844.1, read as the reverse complement.
GCTATAAACTGAAGGGAGATTCTTATTCATTTTTAAGTAGCCTCCTTTCATTTTTGTAGATTAATTCAGAAGTTCATTTTTAGATAATCAGCTTATGAATTTTCCCCATAAAATTGCGTTCTGTTTTTGTTAGACATTTCAGCCTTCCATTACCGTTGAAACATAAAGTCTGGTTTCTCCTTGGTTCCACAAAGGTTTAACGCTAGATTTTATGTTCAGGAATCCACTAATGGTTGATGTGATATTAGACACCTGTTATCATTTGAATCTGTTTATCCATCATTTGAATGCTATATCATGTAACCTGAATGAGTATAATAAAAGGATGAATGAGAGAAGTTGAAGCATTTTCCTTTCGCATACACTACCGTTCAAAAGTTTGGGGTCACAGAAATTTCCTTATTTTTGAAAGAAAAGCACTGTTTTTTTTCAATGAAGATAACTTTAAACTAATCAGAAATACACTCTATACATTGCTAATGTGGTAAATGACTATTCTAGCTGCAAATGTCTGGTTTTTGGTGCAATATCTACATAGGTGTATAGAGGCCCATTTCCAGCAACTATCACTCCAGTGTTATAATGGTACAATGTGTTTGCTCATTGCGTCAGAATTCTCCAGATTACCTCAACAAATTAAGAGCTAGAATGCCAAAGGTATGCAATGCTGTAATTGCTGCAAATAGAGGATTCTTTGACGAAAGCAAAGTTTGAAGGAAAAAATTATTATTTCAAATACAAATCATTATTTCTAACCTTGTCAATGTCTTGACTATATTTTCTATTCATTTTACAACTCATGGTGGTAAATAAAAGTGTGACTTTTCATGGACAACACAAAATTGTCTGGGTGACCCCAAACTTTTGTACGGTAGTGTATGTACCCTAGATCACGGCAGGAAAAGAACTCCCTTAAATTTTGAGACTGATCCATTAAGTAATTGAAGGTACAGAAATTAATTGAAATTAAGTTAATAATATGTAGTTCTTTTAGAACTGGTGCCCCTTTTATGAGTGCTCTCCCATTTTATTTAGTGAGTGTAGGGGTGACGATTAAACTCTGTCCCCTCACACACCCACTATTAAATAAAATAAATAATTCCTGTACCTTATTACACTATATTTTATTAAATATCACTACATTTATTCTGGAGCTGCTGTGAGAGGCCTGCGTGCAACTGAGAGATATATATGCAAAAGAAAAATCATTGAGACATAAGCTGTTTTTTTTTTTCTGCTCAAAAATTGATCCACTTTATTCAGTGAACCTGTGTGTTGGTTGAGAGGCTGCAGCAAAGCAGGTCTGCGTGTCTCCCTGTGTGTGTTTGTTTTGCCTGCCTCCTTCTGAAGTGTCTGTTTGCTGATAACTGCAAGGAGGGGGTGAGCTGAGTCGCCCACTGTCTAAGGAATGAAGGAGCTGTGTTGATGCATGCAGAAAGTTTTAAACAGTACTATATGCTGAATTAAGAAAAATAGAGGCCTAGAGTGACAGAAACGCGAAGAAAACCGTTCTGTCCCTCGGCAGTTTAACCTTCCAGTGATTATCCTGGCGGGACGAATTAAACTGGCCAGTTCTGTAATTACCCAAGTGTGATGACATCAGTTTAGGCTGGACACAGCCTGATCGAGTCACTGTGAGTAAACCATTGGGGAAGTAGCACAAAACTATACCCGGAATTAAAGGGGTAAGATTATTTGTGCATGAATAAAGGCAAGTTGGAGATTAAAACTATCCTATTTTGAAAAAGCAAGGCGTGGCGTTGTTGATAAAGACTCGCGCCCGCATCCACGTGTCACGTGCACACTCACAGTCATGCGTGTGACCGACAGGCTGCGCACGAAAAACTGCACATTAGCAGAGTAAGGGTGCAGTCGCCATTTTGAAGGCACTGAGAGGGAGTCACCCTAGCAGCCATTTTGAGTGAGACCGGTAGACCCGCCCAGAGCAACGTCACTAGTGTCTCCTCCTCTTAGGAGTGCGGAGATAACTTCTTCCGCCTTGTGGTCAGCTATAGGAGCTGCATTTCTTGCATGAATGCACATTCAGATGAAAGCAGAGTGAATCTATTAAGCTGATTTATAATCAAACAGAGCTTCCAAATTAACTTCAAATCAATCCGAATTTTCCGGAACAGCCTAAATTTAAACCCAATTCAAAGTTTTATGCCAAGAACAAAAGGAAAAAGCAACTTGTTGGTTTAAAGGCTGTTCTCATTGGTGGAAGAGCTTTAGACTGCAGGTGTACACAGTGAAAGAACATAAAAGCATAGACTTTGTATTTACTCATGTATGTTAACCACATATTTTAATCTTTAAAGTTAAAAGCATATATTTACACATCTTACGCTAAAATTTGCAAAACTTTTGAAGCTATATACTGTATTTGTGTTTTGCTTCTAAATATCACTTTGTGTGATTTCTTTCACAGGAAGCCATTCAATTTAGGGACTCAAATAAACAGCAATGTTTATTTAGACTGAAATTAATATTAATCCTGTGCAAGTTGGTAAAGGATTTAGTGATTTACTAAATATTTAACCAAAATTTTCCAAAATTGAGAAACCACATTCAGCAATTAACACTTGAAAGCTTTAGCTTACTTACAGTCAGTGTGTTGCTTTTGATTCATGTTTCCTCCCCAGGAGAAGGAAAACATTTTACCACCTCACTATTTCTCACTAAGATTTGAAATAAGTCAAAAGGTGAAAACATTGCTCAGTCTGTAAAATATATATTTATTTTTTTTTACAAATCATCATTCACTTTAATCCTAAGGAAGCCTAGTGTGACAATATGCAAAGACCATTCATTTGTTTTCTAATCTGTAAATACTAAAACATTTAAAAGCTCTAAATGAAAATAGGCTTTAACAAATAAAAACAAAGCCAATTCTAACTTTAAAACAAAGCAAAGACTTATAACTCTAAAGCCTTAAAGCATTTAACCTTTTCTATTTTTGTTGCTTTCCTTTTGTAAATAAAATCATTACTTTCAAGTGAGATTCAACAAAAATTCACAACCTAGTTATTGAGGACTATTCCAAAACTACACTTTGATAACTGAGCTGAAAGAAGTCAATCCACACAATTTTTTTGTTGTCTTATGAAATACAAATCAAAATACAGTGTCAACAAAAAAATTAACACATATTCCACATTTCTAAATAATTCCAAAATATTTACTTTCCTTCTTACAAGCCTATAAGTTGAAACAAACTCCAAAAAGAAGCTTATAACTACCCTCACCGCAAAACAACACTCAAGGTTGACTCTTGACTCACAACTTTAGCTATAATCAACGAATCAATTTCAAGCTAAGCATTACACAAACGGTCAAACATGTCGAGTCCATTTGAAGAATTGGATGACCTTCAAGTAACATTAGAAGAGTTGGCTTCCGACCTTATACCCAAATTCTCCAAACAAGTTCAGGATACTCCACCCAAAGATTTGAAGCAAATCACAAAAAAACTTGGATGAATGTGAAACCAACCCACCAAAAGCAAAGGAAATCCCAGGTGTGTTAGGAAAGTTTGCACTAGCATTAGTTGCAAGTGCTGAGATGAGCTGAAACCCAAGTATTCTATGCTGAAAAGGAACTGGCAAAACAACAAGCAACCATCCTCGCTCTCCAGGAAGAGAACAAATCACTTATGAAAAAGCAGGAACAAGCTTGCATAGAGCAAGAAGATGCTAAAGAAGTCTTGGCTAAAGACGTCTATGGCCTAATTTCTAGACATTGCTAAATTTGGAACAAGCAAAGCAAGAAAAGCAACGACTGGAAGATGACAATACCTCACTTCAGCAAGAAAATGAGGAATTGGGAATCGCCTTTCTTCACAAAGAGAACCAACTCAAGGAAGTTGAAGGTCAATTGGATGACACAAACTCCGACTATAGGAAATGTAAACTGCTCCTACGAGAAGCACAACAAGGCCTTCAGGACGTCAAAGAAGAGCCGGCAGACTACCGCAAACGAAGGGACCCGAGACCAGAAGCCATGAAAAGGCCGATTCCTCCTGCAAAGGGGGGCATCTACTCATGGGACGGGGACTCCCCCGGCGCACACTTACCTCACCCGTTCGGACCCAAACAGCAACACAAAAGACACTTACAAATCCCGTCTGATGGAGACCTCAATAAGATCGCTCACCACATCACAAAATTTGACCCCTCAACCAGTGGGTAACCTGATACCAGAGCTTATTTGCAAGACATTGACTACTACTTGCATAAATACCCTGAAGCTATGGTCGACTATCGCATTTATTTGATCAAGTTGACATCCAACAGGTCAGTATCAAAATTTATAGACAGACAGCCATTGGATATCAAGATGAACCACTGGAAACTCTACAAAGCCATTGAAAAGGAGTTCTCCGACGACTGCCTACAGTCAGGGCTAGCGACAGCCCTAGTTGTGAAACAGGGTCGCTTAGAGCCCCCACAGGCATACTACCAGCGATTCCTGCGTGCATATTTTGGATCTCAAAACATGGCCAGGATGGAAGAAGACCACAATTTCAAGGCTCTTTTCATTCAGAATCTCCATCCCACAGTCGGACACCACCTTGGAGTCATGGCTAACCCAAAGTCAAACTCGATAAACCAGCTAAAAGAGTTAGCACATTATGCATTCCAGAAACAGCGACAAAGCAATCAGAAGCATACCGAGCCTACCACGGTGTTAGCTGTCAACACCGCATCGGACACCCTGGACCTAGAGGGCGCTCCAAGGCCCACCCCTGTTCCAGCACCTCGGTCACAAGTAAAACCACGACAGCCCTCTAACCAAGCTAAGTCAAGTCAGAACCTGACCAAATTTTCTACACCAAGCTCCAAGTCAACATCCCCAAAACCTGACTACCATTGGAGGCCAAGCCCACCAGGTAAGTCACGAGCATATGGTACGGATACCCGGGATGACAGATATCGATTTCAAGACTCGCGTAACCGCGGGAGATGGTCACCTCCCTCATACCGCCGTGAAAACTTTGACAGGGAAGCAAGACCTCCCCCTGGTAAGTTTGGCACCAAACCCTGGGAGAAGAAAGAAAAGCCCATTTTCAGCCGAGATGACCTGGGAACTCTCCAATATATACTTGATGAAATGAAGGGGAAAAAAGAGGTGAAACAGGACAAGAAGCCAGATGTCCTAGCCATAAATATTGTGACCACCCCAAACGATCCTTTAGGGTTGCCACAACTCAACCCTGAGGAACCTACTACTACAAAGGGGGGGGGGGATACCAAAGACACAACTGAGCATCCTCCACCCGAAACTCCGCAGGGGCCTGAAAACGCAACACCACCCAGTGCCATTTTGTTAGTCCAGCTACCCGGGAAACCTCACTTGCCTGAAACAGGCGACTCCTTAATCTGCGTTGAACCACCGGTCCAACGATTTCTGTGTGATTTGACCGAAAGGGGAGTTGCACAAAATTTTTTCCTTTCATTGACCCTGGAAGATGTGATGATGCATGAAGCTCTACTGGATACCGCAGCGGACATCACACTCATGTCGCAGGACCTTTTTGAGCACCTACATGTTGCTGCAAACCGTGCACACAAAGACTTGAAGCTAAGACCTTGCTCCTTAGCTATTCAACCTTATGCACCCTCAAACACGACTGTGTCACACATGTCATTGATAAAGATCTCCACTGGGCCCATGACCTTGATCCATCTGGTCTATGTGTCCAATCTCAACTCAATTCCATTACTGACAGGCAAGGATCTATTTAATCGCTTTGAGCCTCTGATAGACTTCAAGAGTCTCAAACTATGGGCTCAAGTTCGACAACCTCACCCAACCACTCTACCTGAAGCAACCGGATCACAGTGCTACACTCTTGACACATTGGATGTTCCAGGAGTCAATCAACTCGCACTGCTGACCCAACAAATTTTGATGGAAGGTGGCCTTGGGGACCGGGGTGAAACAGGTACCCCTTCCCATGTCACCACATCCGACAACCCAACCTTAAATGAACATAGTTCATTCCTTTGCACCCTAAAACCAGGGGCAGCCAATGACGAGTACTGCCCCTAAGTGGTCAAAGGACTGGTTATCCAGAGCTCCCATGTAGAAGATGTGGTACTGGCTCTCTGGGCTGATAAATCCACGATCAGCCAGAAATTTTTCGACTCCCTGCACGAGAAATACCCTGACCTTATGGTCACTAACAAGTCTTTTTGTTTCCCTGCCGGGACCAAATCAAACAAAACATTGGTCGCCACAAGTGTCTGTGCCCTCCACCTTCAGCGGAACCACAGACTGCTAATTCATCCTTTCTTGGTCGTTCCCGACCTGCCACATGCAGTCTACATCGGCAGTGGTCTCCTTTTGAGACTCGGAGCTCAGGTTGATACCATAAACAATGCTTTATGGTCTCTCACCTCAGTCTGAGATGCTCACTCTACACCATATCTCAACACTCTAAAGTCAGGCCAGACCATCCCTGAGGCCTGCCGGTTACTGAACACTCAACACTGTCTCATACCTGCTAATGTCATATGCTACACAGTCCAACTATGCATTCAGACCGGACAGAAACTCATGCATCCACAAGCATTTTTCCAACTGGCTCCTTTGCTTGACAATCTAGGCTTAACTCTGGAGGCCACGCCCCTTTTAAGCCTAGAATACAGAACCACCACGTTGCCGGTAGACAATCCCATGGAAGAGACCATCGTCCTGCCCAAAGCCACGCCTCTCAGCTGGCTCATCACCACTGATTTTCACGATTTCCAACTGACTGTTCCCGTGCTAGGTGGCCTCCCTGATTCTCTTTGGGCCGACTCTCTTGAATCTACAGTTGTATACACTAAGCTTTATCAAGCCATCACTCTTGTGCCAATGCCAATCCCTGACAAAGAGTCAGTGGGATGGATTGACTTGACCAACAATGATCAAATGCTTGTCCAAGTCATCAAACTCCTTCCATCGGCGTCCAATCAGCAGACCAATGACAATCCCAGCGATGCTCCACCGAAATCGGTCCTCACTATCGCTGAAGAGATTGCACAGGTGGTAGCTGATGCTGATGCCCTAACCTCTGACGAAGAACGTGAAAAACTTCACCAGGTTCTTCTTAAGTATGAACAATCCTTCTCCAAAGACTCCTTGGACTGTGGACTAACCACAGTCCACTCTGTACACATCCCTACACCACCTGACGCTTCTCCCACCTACGTCAGGCAGCACAAGATTCCCTTGGCCTCGTATGGCTCAGTACAAGAAATAATCGATGACCTACTGGACCGTGACATAATCAGGCAATGCAACAGTACCTACTCGGCCCCCTTATGGCCTGTCCTAAAGCAAAATGGTAAGCGACGACTCACCATTGATTACAGGAAATTGAACACTCAAGTTCCTCTGTCTAGGTGGCCTATGAGAACTCCCTAGAGTCAAAGATACCAAATACTTGTCAATACTGGACATTGCTTCTGGTTTCTGGACTATTCCTGTCCAAGCTGAAGACCAACACAAACTGGCCTTCACGTTCACGAATCGCCAATATATATTCACCCGATGCCCTTTCGGTTAAGCTAACTGTCCTGCAGAGTTCAACATTTTCTTGAACAAAGCATGTCCAGATGCCCGAGATAGAGGTAACCTCATCTATGTTGACGACATTCTCATTTGGAGTCCAACTCTGGACATCCACCTGACTGAAATCGACCACGTCCTTGGCCAGCTCACCCGAGCAGGAGCCAAAGTTTCCCTTTCCAAGTGCCAATGGTGCAAAACCAAAGTCAACTATGTTGGTCTCTTGGTAGCATCCAAAGGGGTCCTACCACAAACAGCACAAATTCAAGGTGTCTTAAATATCAAGGCCCCTACTAACATCTCTGAACTCCAGAGCTTCCTAGGGGTATGCAACTACTCACGCCAGTTCATTCATTATGCATACTTGGCAAAACCCCTTACAGACCTCCTACAAAAGGACACCCCTTTCATTTGGTCTGAGGCTCAAGAACAGGCTATGCTAGCGTTGAAGCAAAAGTTATGCACAGCACCATGTCTGGCCTATCCCAACTGTGACCAGTCATTCTTCCTACAAGTGGGGTTCTCTGCCAGCTGCTTAAGTGCTGGATTATACCAAATCTATGACCATGACAAACGAGTCGTGGCCTTTATCAGCAAAACCCTCTCTGGTCCGGAATTGAAGTACTCGGACTGCGAAAAAGCCCTTCTGACCACTGTATGGGCAGTTAAACTTTTCTCCAACTATGTGGAAGGCCAGAGAATCACAGTTGAGACTCACCACCAACCAGTGGTTTTTCTTAACAGTCAACGCATCAGAGAAGGCGTTGTAACAAATGCCAGAATAGCCTCCTGGTTGATGGCTCTACAAAGCTTTGACGTGGAGGTCCGCTACGCACAGAAGCTGAGAAGCCCTCTCGGCACAGACTTGGCTGCCTGCCAACAGTGCTCTGAGGACACTCCAGGACCATCCACTTGTGCAGAGCCACCTACAGTCACTGAAGACCCGAACCATCACTACTTTGACCAAAACATCTGTCAAGACATGGTCACCACTTACTGTATGTTGATGGTTGTTCTTTCCACCATGAAACTCACATCTATGCTGGTGCGGGAGTGGCATGGTTGAACAATCAGCCTTGTGAACCCCACAACTTTCAACTGGGTTCCCAATCATCCCAGTATGCGGAAATCGCAGGTGTGCTCAGTACACTGCAACTTGCCATAGACCATGGCATTCACACATTGGTCATCTGCACTGACTCCAACTACGCACGCCTCAGTTTCACTTGTCATTTAGCACTCTGGAAGGCCAAAGGTTTTGTAACCTCCATCCGCAAACCGCTTAAACATCAAGACCTTTTCAAGGCATGTGATCACCTGGTCACCTCCAACAACCTCCAGGTGTACTGGAAAAAGGTCAGAGGTCACTCACGCACAGCAGGTCAGGACAAATAATGGAATGACCTTGTGGACTCACTTGCAAAACAAGGAGCCATACAAGGCACACCCTGGTCCTTTGATTCTGCTCTGGTTCCGACTTCACAGCCCCACCCACCCACCCCTACAGTCTGTGTGGTCACCATTGCCCAGACAAACAGGGCCCAAGACCCGACACAAACCACAGGTCCCCTTGCGGTTGACCCTGTTTTCACTGACGCTGACCTTATCTTTCTTCAAACCCTTGACCCTGCGATCCATAAAATGATACAATATCTCTCGAATCCTGCACTCAATGCACCATCCGACTCAGATCTCGATGACATTCCAGACTTGAAACCGCTTTATGCCGCACGATCATCCTTGCAGCTGCACAATGGCATTCTAGTTCATGTTTCCGATGAACTCCCTGCACCTGCACTTGTGGTCCCTGGTAACCAGAGGGGGGTAATGATTGTTCATGCCCACGATCTCCCAACTGCAGGACACAAAGGCGCCAAAGCGACGTACAACGCGCTCAAACAAGTGGCATATTGGCCATACACGTGAAAGGATGTAGTGGACTACATCAAGGGATGTCTTGTATGTTGCCAGTTTCAACCAACCAACCTGATTCACCGAGCACCCCTACAGAAAAGAGGTATTTCATTCCCATGGTCTGACCTCCAAATTGACTGGGTAGGTCCCCTTCCACAGTCAACCAGAGGAAACAAATACTTCCTCACAGTCACATGTGCTTTCACCAAATGGGTCGAGTGCTTGCCTGCTCCTAATGACATGGCAGAAACCACGGCCTACTTGTTGATGAACCATGTATTCTCCAGATTTGGTCTGCCAAGCCGAATCAACTCTGACCGTGGCACTCATTTCACCACCGAAGTCATGCGACAACTGTGGGAAACCTTGGGAGTTAAGGCTAACTTCCATATTAGCCACCACCCACAATCCTCCGGACAGGTTGAAAGAGCCCACTGAACTGTGATCAACATACTGAAGAAGTATGTTTCACCACACCAAAAAGACTGGGATATAAAACTTCCGCTGGTCTTGATGGCCATCCGAGCCACACCCCATGCAGCTACTAGGGTCTCACCTTATGAAATGATGACAGGCCGGCAAATGACTTTGCCCCTGCATTTACTCTACCAACCTGGAGAGGCCAGTGTTGCCACAGCTTACACTACTCACCAGTACATGACTGACCTGACCAAACATCTCCAACAGACTTTTGCCTTTGCCCAAAAACATTTGGACCGATCAGTTGAAGGGTACAAAGCCTACTACAACCAGAAAGCGTCACATGACAAACTCCAAGTGGGAGACAAGGTTTTCTACTATTCCTTCGTTCCTCAAACAGGACAGACCAATGCACAGGCAGGAAAACTCGCTCGGAAGTTCCTCCCCAGGTGGACGGGTCCATACACGATCACAGATAAACTCTCACCAGTCGTTTACCAAATCAAAATACACAGAGGTTGCCAGGACTCCATCTCCAAATGGGTCCATCGTAATGAGATCAAAGCTCACAAAAACCCCATGGGACTCGTCTGGGACAACACTGTTCCATTAAGTCAGTAAACAAACTTAAAATCTTGTTTGTGCCCAATAGATAACTGCTAGCTAACTATCAGCCTCAGGTATACTCGGTCACATTTCTCTCCCTCAATCAGGTAACCGCCTTAAACCTCCAAAGGGAAGAGTTAACCCAAACTAACTGACTTCCTTAAAATCTAACTTCAAAAGACCCTGCAAAGTTTCATTCAGTGTCATCAACTTACTATTTCAAAATAGTACACACAAAATCTCCAATATCACTAGCTTAAGTCAATAATCACAAAACCCCACTAAAGGTGATAAAACACTAAAAGCCTAGAGCTCAGTCTCTAACAAAGTTGTCCCACCTCTGTTAACAATTTTCACCTACCACTCAGGTATCTCAAGAAAAAGAAAACCAACGAGAAGCTCAAAATTAAATTACTCATTTCTATGTGTCTTGCCAGGATGATGGCCTTCCTGCTGTTTGGTTTAACCGTCTGCCTAACTTTCGTGTCTACCTCCACTGATCTTGTGAGTGAGGGTCCCAAGTCTGAAATCGCCTTGCTCGACCAACCAGGACTTCTAATTACGGAATGTCAAATCCACACCCAAAAGATCTTTGTGTGGTTTGATCCCGCCACAGTGCTCTACCGAAACCTTCCGCTAAGCTCAGGATTGTCCTCTTGGATCGGACAATGCTGGATCAAGCAAGCTATAGACCATGCGGAAGCCGATATCACACACGTTCTAGAACAACTCGAGAAGTTCACCATTACCCAGTTCAATTTAACTGCACCCAAAGTCAGAAGCAAGGCCTTCACAAAAAAATTGAAAATGTGGCTTATAAACACCTACAGCTGCCAACACTAAAAGATAAGTCTGCTATGATGTTTGATGTTGTGTTTAAATGTACAGTTTGTTATATACAGTATATGTTATTTGTTACATTAGTGCCCTCTTAAATCTCTAACCGTGTTTTTTTCTTGTAGATGCATTTTACTGCTTTTTTACATCTTGGCCAGGGGACTACAGATGAAAACTAGCCTTTTGGCTAATTCTGGCTTTTTTAACCATGTGTAATCATGTGTTTTATGAAATTGCATTGTCCCTTTTCAAATAAACTAAACTAAAAAAAAGAAAGAAACCGATGAGCTTTAGGTGGATTCTTAACAGCTGCCTCAGCCTTAGGATCGCTTTTTAGCTTGAGTACATCTGCCGTCAATTCGGTCAATATCAATACCCTAAAACTTCAGGTAGGGGAGCTACAAGATGAACTCCCTCGGATTCGATGGAGGGTCGAGAAAACAAGCCTACAAGCTGTCCGCACCACCTTACAAGGTACAGTGGTAGTTGTGTACACTCATTCTCAAGCTTTGGTCAAACTCAACAAGTTGATGCAGTCAATGTTCTCTGTACTTCAGGTTGACTTTGCCCAAGCACAGCTAGTGTCCATGTTACTGTCAGATGTGATTAGGGACATTAGTTCTTCTGTTGACGCCTTGGCAATGGGCAGAATTCCACCCTACCTCGTTCCCATGTCATTGGTTACAGACTTGCTTGCTACAGCCACTCAGAGAACTGTCATACCGCTCCAAGCCAATTTAGCTTTTACCTTGGGCAATGCCATTCCCATCTACGTTGACCCTAAAAAGCACCAGATGGCTTTCATTGTCAACCTGCCTATGATCACCTACGATAGCATCTACCGATTGAAAAAATGTTGTCAATGTTGGGATTTGGAAGCAGGACACTCATGTCAAGGTCAAAATCCCCTCAGTGGTGGCATATCATCACAACAGCCCTGGCCTTTACTTGGTCTCGAACCTACACATGTGCACTCTCACCAGGGATGTCCACTATTTGTGCCCTAGTAAGCCTTTTCTTAAGGATAGCACCGAAGGCATCTGTGGGATCCAAGCATCCTCTCAGGACATGACTTGTTCCACCATCTTCATCCCACGATCTCAAGTAACCACCACACAGGCCCACATCGTTGGAAACCGGTGGCTTGTTAACACCCTAGTGCAACCCGCTACTGTCACCTATGACCAACATGACACGTTTTCCCAGATCTCACTCCCCTCCAACACTTTTTGGGTTAAAGTCCCCAAAGGCTCACTCTTTCATGTTGGCGATTTGGCCCTGTATCACCTCAACACTGACCAATACAACAGCAGTGTCGATGTGTCCGATTTCTTCTCTAAGCAAGCACTCAAACTCAGCTCTGAGATTGTGGATAAAATCACTCTTGAAGGCCCTTAAGTCATTGACTTAGTTTCAATAGGAAATGAGCTCCAAGTCTTTGAGCCAGACCCTAAACCACTACTCCATCCCAGTTCACACTCATGGTCTGTACCAGATACAGTACTCATGTGCCTGGTCATTTTTGGGTACCTCCTGACGTTTGCCACAGCCGGTACCTACCTTTGGCAAATTAGAGCCTTCCAAGATCAACTCAACCGCTTGGCTATGAATACTAGGTGTAATTTCAGACACCAAGACCTAGACCCGACTCCCAAATTTGAGAACCTATTTCCTGGAAAGGAGATTCTTGGTCTAGAGGAACGACCCATCACAGTTGCAGAAGTGGAAACATAAGTGGGTCTGCTAAACGGACCCCATGTGAATCTCCCTGAGTTACCTCAATATTGCTTAACCTAAACATCCATCCATCCATCCATCTTCTACTGCTTTTCCGGAGGTCCGGGTCGTGGAGGCAACAGTTCAAGCAGAGAAGCCCAGACTTCCCTCTCCCCAGCCACCTGCTCCAGCTCTTCAGAGGGGATACCAAGGTGTTCCCAGACCAGCTGGGAGACATAGTCTGTCCACCGAGTCCTGGGTCTGCCCCGGGGTCTCCTCCCAGTGGGACGTACCTGAAACACCTCAAGTGGGAGGCGTCCAGGAGGCATCCTAATCAGATGCCCATAGGCGAGGAAGGCGCCGGGACCGGACGGCATCAGCGCAAAGCTCCTCAAGTCCTGTGCAGACCAGCTGTGTGGGATTGTGACGTATATCTTCAACATGAGCCTGAAACTGGGGAGGGTACCACAGCTGTGGAAAACATCTTGTGTGGTACCTGTACCAAAAACTTCCCACCCCAAAGACCTGAACAGCTACAGACCGGTGGCCTTGACGTCCCACTTGATGAAGACCCTGGAGAGACTGCTCCTTGCTCACCTCCGCCCCCTGGTGGAACCAGCGATGGATCCACTCCAGTTCGCCTACCAGCATGGCATTGGGGTGGAGGATGCGGTGATCTTCCTCCTTCACCGTTCTCTGTCCCACCTGGAGAAGCCCGGGAATATGGTGAGGATCATGTTCTTTGACTTCTCCAGTGCTTTCAACACCATCCAACCGATGATCCTGAAGGACAAGCTGCTGCGCGCAGGGGTGGACCAGCACCTGTCATCATGGATCCTGGACTACCTCACGAACCGGCCTCAGTTTGTGAGAACCCGGGACTGTGTGTCCGACACGATCATCAGTAGCACGGGGGCCCCCCAGGGAACGGTGCTGGCTCCCTTCCTGTTCACTCTTTATACTGCGGACTTCTCACACAACACAACACACTGCCATCTACAGAAGTTCTCTGATGACTCTGCGATCGTTGGCCTCATCTCCAATGGAGATGAAGCTGAGTACAGAGGGCTTATCCAGGACTTCGTGGACTGGTGCCATCGGAACTGCCTCCAGATCAACGCGAGGAAAACTAAGGAGCTGGTGGTGGACTGCCGCAGGCATGGGCAGCCCCTCACAGTACCAGTAAATATACAGGGAACAGACATCGAGATGGTGACATCCTATAAGTACCTGGGTATTCATCTGAACAATAAACTAGACTGGTCACGCAATACTGATGCACTCTACAAGAAGGGACAGCGCAGGCTGTTCCTGCTGAGGAGACTCAGGTCTTTTGGTGTACAAGGGGCGCTGCTGAAGTCATTCTATGACACGGTGGTGGCATCAGCCATCACTTTTGGAGTGGTCTGCTGGGGCAGTGGCATTACTGCAGCCGATAGGAAGAGACTGAACAAACTGATTAAGAAAGCTAGCTCTGTCCTGGGGCAGCGCCTTGATCCGATGGAGGAGATAGGAGAGAGAAGGACGGTGGCTAAACTGTCATCTCTGCTGGAGTCCGAGTTCCACCCTATGCAGGACATACTGAATGCACTGAGGAGCTCATTTAGCAGCAGACTACATCATCCCAGGTGCACAACCGAGAGGTTTCGTGGGTCCTTCCTACCAACGGCTGTCAGACTGTACAACCTAAGCAGGGCTGCTCGCAGAGATAGCAAAAAGACGTAACAAACTAATAGTTTTTTGAATGCAAAAGATGCAATAGACTTACACAATGGTCCCCTCCGGCATACAACTAGGAACATACCGGTCGCTATGGAGGGTGAGAATATGTATGGGCACATAATCATACCATGTAGGATAACTAAGTAGACGGTTATGCTGTTTCATTCCATCTAGCAACAATGCTCTGCACTGTGTGTGTTTATATATTTGCATATTTATTCCATCTAGCTACAATGCTCAGCACTGGGTGTGTTTATATATTTATATATCTACATATTATTCCATCTAGCTACATTGCTCCGCACTGTGTGTGTTTATATACTTGCATATTTATTCCACCTAGCTGCAATGCTCCGTACTGTGGGTGTTTATATATTTACATATTTATTCCATCTAGCTACAATGCTCTGCACTGTGTGTTCATATATTCATATATTTATTCCATCCAGCTACAATGCTCTGCACTGTGTGTCTGTGTGTGTGTGTATATATATATATTTTATAGTAATACGTACATATGTTTATTAGCTGCTCTTGCTTGCTTGTTTTTTTTCTTGCCTTCTGATTGTTGCTCTGAGTGTTGCTATCCCTGTGCTGTTGCAATCCTGGAATTTCCCCCTTGTGGGACTAATAAAGGCTTATCTTATCTTATCTTATCTTATACCACCTCAACTGACTCCTTTCAATGTGGAGGAGCAGCGGTTCTACTCTAAGCCTCTCCCGGATGACTGAGCTCCTCACCCTATCTCTGACGGTGAGTCCAGCAATCCTACGGAGAAAGCTCATTTCAGCCGCTTGTACCCATGATCTCGTTCTTTCGGTCATTACCCAAAGCTCGTGACCATAGGTGAAAGTAGGAACGTAGATTGACTGGTAAATCGACAGCTTTGCCTTAGAACTAAGCTCCCTCTTCACCACAACAGACCGGTACAACGTCCGCATCACTGCAGATGCTGCTCCAATCCGTCTGTCGATCTCTCGCTTCATTTTCCCCTCACTCGTGAACAAGACCCCAAGATACTTAAACTCCTCCACTTGGGGCAGGAGCCTGTCCCCAACCCGGAGAGGACAATCCACCTTTTTCCGGCTGAGGACCATGGACTCGGACTTGGAGGTGCTGATTCTCATCCCAGCCGCTTCACACTCAGCAGCAAACCGTCCCAGCAAGAGCTGTAGGTCATTGCTGGATGAAGCCAACAGGACAACATCATCTGCAAACAACAGAGATGAGATCCTGTGGTCACCAAGCATGACACCCTCCATTCCCTGGCTGCGCCTAGAAATCCTGTCCATAAAAATTATGAACAGGATCGGTGACAAAGGGCAGCCCTGGCGGAGTCCAACTCTCACTGGGAATGACTCCGACCGAGTGTTGGCAATACGAACCAAACTCTCACAATGGTCGTACAGAGACCGAATAGCTCGTAACAACAAGCCCGATACCCCATACTCCCGAAGCACCCCCCACAAAAATCCACGAGGGACGCGGTCAAATGCCTTCTCCAAGTCCACAAAACACATGTAAACTGGTTGGGCAAACTCCCACGAACCCTGGAGAATTCTCGAGAGGGTAAAGAGCTGGTCCGATGTGCCACGGCCAGGACGAAAACCACATTGCTCCTCCTGAATCCGAGGTTCGACCAACGGCCGGACTCTCCTCTCCAGTACCTTGGCATAGACCTTCCCAGGGAGGCTGAGGAGTGTGATCCCTCTAAAGTTGGAGCACACCCTCCGGTCCCCTTTTTTGAAGAGAGGAACCACCACCCCGGTTTGCCATGCCAAAGGCACTGCCCCCGACCTCCACGCAATGTTGCAGAGGCGTGTCAACCATGACAACCCAACAACATCCAGGGCCTTGAGGTACTCAGGGCGAATCTCGTCCACCCCCGGGGCCCGGCCACCAAGGAGATTTTTAACCACCTTGGCGACCTCAGCCCCTGTGATAGGCGAGTCATCTCCCTCGTCCCCAAACCCTGCTTCCTCTGTGGAAGGCGTATCAGTGGGATTGAGGAGATCCTTGAAGTATTCCTTCCACTGCCCAACGATATCCCCAGTTGAAGTCAACAGTGTCCCATCCGCACCATACACAGTGTGGACGGGGAGCTGCTTTCCCCTCCTGAGCCGCCGGACAGTTTGCCAGAATCTCTTCGAGGCCGACCGAAAGTCTTGTTCCATGGCCTCACCGAACTCCTCCCATACCCGCGTTTTTGCTTCAGCAACCACCCGAACTGCACTCCGCTTGGCCTGCCGGTACACCTCAGCTGCTTCGGGAGTCCGACAAGCCAACCAAGCTTGATAGGACTCCTTCTTCAGCTTAATGGCCCCCCTCACCACTGGTGCCCACCACTTGGTTCGGGGGTTGCCACCACGAGATGCACCGACCACCTTGCGGCCGCAGCTCTGGGCAGCCGCTTCAACAACAGAGGTGGAGAACATGGCCCATTCAGACTCCATGTCTCCAGACTCCCTCGGAATGTGGTTGAAGTTCTTCCGGAGGTGGGAGTTGAAGACCTCCCGGACAGGGGCCTCAGCCAGACGCTCCCAGCACACCCTCACTATACGTTTGGGTCTACCAGGTCTGAATGGCTTCCTCCCA
The DNA here is from genome assembly GCA_020510985.1 of Pholidichthys leucotaenia. NCBI lineage: Eukaryota > Metazoa > Chordata > Actinopteri > Cichliformes > Pholidichthyidae > Pholidichthys > Pholidichthys leucotaenia. Next base: position 391,041,271 of record CM035844.1, on the reverse strand, counting down.
TGCCATCGGATCCAACTCACCACCAGGTGGTGATCAGTTGACAGCTCTGATCTTATGTTTAAAGCTCCATCTAAAAATCAGATGGAGCTTTAAACATAAAAGCTCTTTTACCAATTGATTTTTTTTACAATAGGAATAACAGCATAAGGCTGAGAAGAGTCTCTGAAATTATAATTTGATAAAAACGGTATAAGATGTTCCTTCAAGTAGATAGGATAATTAAAATGAAAACATTTAAAAATAAAAATGAGACAATGGATTTGTCTTCTCACAGTTACAGAAGGCCATTTCAGTAATTTGTACATAAAGCAATGATGAGTAACTACCATTTATTATGTAAGAGTCAGAAAATCTTATAGAAAAAACAGAGGAAAAATGCTGACTGAGAGCTTGAGCAATGGAAGAGAATCCTGTAATATTGTATTACTCACTTTAATGTGTTGTATAGACTGCTTGTCAGTCTTACAAAGTACATTTTTAATTTTTTTTTCCAAAAAAGTTTTGGATCATTAATATGAGTAATTAAACATTCTTTATAATAATCAGCTTTAACATTCCGAGTTTTGGTTTTACTTAAATGTCTTAAATGCCTGTATATTTCCCTGTAAGAATGATCCTTCATCTGACAATATTTAAACCAAGCCTTATCTCTTTGTCTGAACAGACTGATGAGGTTAGGAGTGATCCAAGGGAGATGTTCACCCCTGACTTTAACTTTCGTCCAGGGGGCATGTTTGTTTTCTACCTCAATGAATTCTGAATGAAAAAAAAATCCCAGACCTTTTGAACAGTGGGTATTAGTTGATATCGGCCCCAGTTAATTCTAATTAAATCATTAATAAACAAATCAGGATTTAATTTTGAAAACTGTCTAATTTTAATTAGTTTAGGTGATAATTTCTGTAATTTTATCTTCCATATACAGTAAACAATTGCATGATCACTGAAACAATCAGGCAAAACACCAGCTCTTATAAATCTATTAGCGTGTGAGACAAGAATCCAATTAAGCAATGGCCGTTATCCAGCAGTTATTCTTGTTGGCTCATTAATTAGTTGAGTAACAATTACATCAGAAAATAAATTTTTCAGTTTTTCAGATGATTTATCAAACCAATTTTTATTAAAGTCACCTAACAAAATGATTTCACAGTTATTAGAAGTGGAGTTAACAGTAGAAATCACAGAATTAAAAGATTCCACAGGGGCGGAGGGTGGCCTATAAATGCTGCCAGTAGTTAAATGTTTATTTACATGAAGGGTAATTTTAACAAAAATACCCTCAAAATGCAAAGGTTCAACAGCAGGTGCGACTAGTTCAGAGACATAATTAGAGGAAACATAAATGGCAACACCTCAGTTGCCACAAGCAGTTTCTGCATCTTTATGACAGCTATAACGTTGTTCTTTGCCATCAACAAAAACACAGAGTGTGGAAGGATAACGGAGAGAATACTTGATGTTAAGTTCACGAAGCTTATGTTTAACAGGATCAAAGTTACTTACTAGCTAGTAACCCCCGACACGTGTACCATCTGTGTTCAGTATAATAAAGTTGTAGTTCAGCATAATGCCTGTCTCTGCTGTCTTATTTCCATACATAACAATTGGTGACGAGGAGAAGACTTGGTCGTCTGGAGGAAAACTAATCATTTTCCCAAAGATGGAAGCGTGTCTGGCACCACCTCCACTGTTCCTTGTGACCCCAGGCGAGCCGCCCATTCCACAGCCCCGTTGGTTAAAGTTGTTCCACACTTATACGGCAGCGATGGACCTAGGACTGCGAGCGATTCTACTTCACTGCCTGGGCACCAAGGGTCAGCGGATATTTAACACCCTAGAACAAGCAGACACATATCAGGAATGCATCGTGCTGCTGGCCGGACACTTCACGCCGCCTGAAAGCGTACTGGCAAGGAGAGTTTGTTTTTGCCAGCGCCGACAGCAGATGGGTGAGATGACCCAACAGTTCATTGCAGACCTACAGTACGTGGTCTGGCGAGCACATGTGAGTTTGACTGTTTGGAGGACAAAATAGTGCAGGACCAGCTAGCAGAGCACACCAGCAACCCGCGGCTGTGGGCAAAGCTAATCAGGGTGCCCGATGACCCACCGCTGGCGAAGGCGGTGGAGCTGGCATTCTAGTTGAAGGCTAACATCGCATCTAGGTGAGCCACAACAACAATTCTTGCTAGGTTACGCGTTTACCCCAGCAGAAGTACCCGTTAACACTGCGACTCACTTGGAGGACGTCGAGGTGAACACTATGGGGCAGCAGAACATCATGGGACACCATTCGTGCGGTAAAAGCGGCTCCCCAAAGCACCGAAAGGGAGTGCGTTCCTGCCCTGCCAGGGGGCAGTAATGCAGACGCTGTGAAAAACTCAACCACTTTGCAAAAGTGTGCCGATCATCATGACAGACATCAGATCAGCCACCTAGCCCACAAAAACACCAATGACCACCATCTGCACCGTGAGCTCCGGAGGCTCGGTGTACATGCGGTGCATGGTGAAGCTAGACAACGTCGATTTGCCGTTGGACACTGCTGCTGTAAGGTCAGTGCTGAATTGGGTTTCAGTTAAGAGATTTTTCCCTAACCAACTTATTGAGATGAATCCAGCGGAGTTATATGGCTGCGGGCACACAAGCATCAGCTTGGTAGGGACTGTTTTGTTGGTGGTTTTCTACGGGTCAAGAGCCCTCCCGGAGTTTGTTTTCCAGGTGGCTACACATCATCATCATCATCATAGCAGTCTGTCACGGGCGACAATGACTGTTTCATTTAGGTCTGATCAGATTCCTCTACGCAGTTCTGTCCCCTGCCCTCTGCTGCCAGGAACTCCAAACCCTGCAAACCCGGGCAACGTCCGAGCCGGTATGAATTGCTTTCTGATTGACCATTTCATGAAACTGCTTGCAAAGTATTTGAGTACCGCTAGCTTTTGCTGGACTAGCAGCACATTCTTGGCAGATAGAGGTATTATCAGTAGCAAGGACAGGCCAAGACAAACTGACTCCAGTATCTGTTGCAGTGACTGACCAGATGATAGGTTTGTGTTGTGTATGCAGTTACTCCTTTGTTACTTTACACACACACATTCAACCTTGGATGTGCCACAATAAGCACAGACACCGTAAGTGCGTTTTTAGGAGCCGAGGCTCAGCTTCCATTTTATTGAACTGAACTTGGACTCATTACATCCTAGTGCGCATGCGCGTATTACTTTATACAAGAACTATCAATGCGCAACAATGAAATAAAATAGATCCCAATATCCCATACCTAACACTCCTCCCTTCCAGCATTGATATCCCCACTAACTAAAGGTTGTTTACCTGAGTAAGTATTAATCATAACTAAATACATCTAACCTATCTACTCTCATTCTACCATAACCCATTTCAGTCCTGGAATCGCTCTGGAGGTCTCCGAATTCTCTCTGGATAGCGCCTCTCTGGTGGAGCGTCGGCAGCAGGATTTTGAGGAACAGCAGGGACTGGTGCAGTATCACCTGCATCGGCTTCAGGCCCGCCTGTGGCTTGATCTTCGTCACTGAACTGAAAGTCACCCTGGAATGGTGTAGCGTTGGCATCCATGTTGGTTGCTCCAGATGCATCCAACAGCTGATCCACGTGTCTACGCCACAGTAGGTCTGGCCTGATTTTCACCTCGTAGGTTAACGGTCCTGTCTGTGACACGATGGTACCAGGCTGCCACTTTTGTCCTTTGCTGCGGTAGTCTTTGGCTATCACCTGTTGTCCCACTTGGAAGGTACGCAGTGAGCGCGTCTGGGATCGGAGAGCAGATTCCGTCTGTTTTCTCTGTACACGTTGCTGTAGACTGGGTTTCACTAAGTCTAAGCGTGAGCGCAGGGGAAGCCCTAGGAAGAGCATGGCAAGTGTCTGTCCTGTTATTGCGTGTGTACTGTTGCGATAGGCCAGCAGAAAGTTTGCAATCTTCTGCTGTAGCGATGCACAGTCCTTATCCATGGCCTTCATAGACTGTTTGAAAGTCTGAATGAAACGTTCCGCTTGGCCGTTAGAAGCTGGATGATATGGCACAATGGTGGTGTGTTGTATGCCATTCCTTTTAACAAAGCGCTGAAACTCTTCAGAAGTGAAAGGTGTTCCGTTATCACTCACAATCTGATGCGGAAGGCCTGTACGTGAGAACAGGGCCCGTAAGAGTTCAACTGTCTTTGCAGAGGTTGCTGTTTTTGTGCAGAAAACCTCAGGCCACTTTGAATGCGCATCAACTACGACCAGGTACATGCGGTCCATGAAAGGGCCCGCATAGTCGATGTGAACACGTTGCCATGGTTTTGTAGGCCATTCCCACACATGCAGTGGGGCTGTTGGTGGAGTCTTTTGGGTCTGCTGACACCCGTAGCATGTCTTTGCAATGTCCTCGATCTGTCCATCAATTCCAGGCCACCATACGAAGCTTCTTGCGAGGTGTTTCATTTTCACCACACCTAAGTGTCCCTCGTGTAGCACTGAGAGAACCCTCTGGCACAGCTTCTGTGGTATCACTACCCTCGCCCCCCACAAAATGCATCCTTGATGCACTGTGAGCTGTTCACGGCGACTGGAATAGCCCGGTAAGGATGAGTCACCCTTGCGTGGCCAGCCTTTCAGTGTCAGCTCGTAGACTCTAGACAAGACAGGGTCGCGGCCTGTCTCTCGTGCGATCTCCTCACTTGTGACTGGTAGGGGATCCACTTGTGTCATCTGGAACATGTCCACCGCTTCCTTGGTCTTAATTGGCGGTGCGACTTGTAGTGGCAACCGGGACAACCCGTCAGCGTTCCCATGGTGAAGTGTGCCTTTGTACCCAATGCTGTAGGTGTGAGCACTCAAAAACAAGGCCCACCGTTGCAGTCGAGCAGCGGCCATGGCTGGTACTCCCTTAGCTGGATTAAAGATTGAAACTAAAGGCTTATGATCTGTGAGGAGGGTAAAGTGCTTTCCGTATAGATACTGATTGAACTTTTTCACTCCCCAGACCAAACTAAGAGCTTCTCTGTCAATTTGCGCATAGTTACGCTCAGCTGCATTCAGCGATTGGGAGGCAAATGCTATTGGTCGCTCTGTTCCGTCAGTGAACCGGTGTGATAGCACGGCTCCAATTCCGGAAGGGGAAGCATCACATGCCAGCTTGAGCGGCACTTTGGGGTCATAGTGTGTCAACACGTTGTCTGAGGTCACCAACTGCTTTGCTTGCTTGAAGGCCTTTTCACAGTCCTTGGACCAGTGCCACTTAGTGCCCTGTTGGAGTAGGGAATTCAATGGGTGTAGCACTGAGGACAGGTTGGGCAAGAATTTCCTGTAATAGTTAACCAGGCCCAAGAAAGATCTCAATTGAGAGACATCTTGTGGTGGTGGGGCCTTCAAAACAGCGTCAATTTTGTTTTTGCATTTGTGTAGCCCGTTTTTGTCAATTTTGTGGCCACAGTATTCAATGTCATCCTGGAAGAATTCACATTTTGCTTTGTTGGCATGTAATCCAAATTCATTCAGTCTTTGGAGCACTTTTTCAAGATTTTCCAGATGTTCGTTGTCGTTAGCTCCCGTGATCACTATGTCATCCAAATAGCACTGTGTATTCGGTATGCCTTGTAGGACTTGATCCATTGCCTTCTGCCAGATTGCTGGCGCTGAAGCGATGCCGAAGACCAGGCGGTTGTACTGATAGAGACCTTTGGAGGTGTTGATGGTCAAGTACTTTTTGGACGACTCCTCCATCTCCATCTGTAAGTACGCTTGTGCAAGGTCAATCTTGGAAAATCGCTTACCCTGGCCCAGCGCTGCGAAGATGTCGTCAATTCGCGGTAGAGGGTACTGTTCCGCCTTCAAGACCGGATTGACTGTCACCTTAAAATCACCGCAGATGCGTACTGAGCCATTACCCTTTACCACTGGCACTATTGGCGTTGCCCATTCAGACCAGTCCACTTTCGATAGGATGCCCTCATTTTCCAACCTTTGAAGTTCATTTTCCACCTTGGGCCGGAGAGCGTATGGAACTGTACGCGCCTTGTGGAATTTGGGTACAGCGTCGTCATTCAGAACAATCTGGGCTTTCAGATGTTTTAGTTTGCCTATGCCATCTTGAAAAACTTCTCCTGCATTTTGAAGTATTTTGTTCAATTTTTCATTTGTAGAGCCATTGCTCTGCTTTTTGGTCACTGTGGCTTGCATTTCTTTAATTGACTGCCAATCCAATTGTACTTCATGAAGCCATTCACGGCCAAACAGGGGCGCACCCCCTCTCTCAATAACATACAGGGGCAGTGCACACTGTTGATCGCCATAGTGCACATTCACATTGATCACGCCCATTGGGGCTACGCGCTCCCCCGTGTAAGTTTTGAGCATTACATCTGTAGATTGCAATTGCAGATGTGAGAAGTGTGCCTGGTAATCCTTCTTAGACATGACTGACAATGCAGATCCAGTATCCAATTCCATAGTCAGTGTTTTTCCTTCCACTTTGGGTGAAACCCATATGATTCCCCTGTTGGGTCTTTTCAATGAGCAGACATCAAAGCAAGCTAAATCTTGTGCACTGTCTGAATCAGATGAGCAAGTTTCAATGTCATGCATGTCTTTTTGTTTATTTTTAAATTTGTGGAACTTTTTCTCCTCCACTGTATCTTTCACTTTCGTTTTGCACACTTTCTGTATGTGACCTGTTTTATGGCACTTGTTGCACTCCTTATCTTTAAACCAACATTCAGGTGGAGCGTGTGATTTCTTTCCACAGCGATAGCATGCATCCTTTTTCTGTTGTCTTTTGTCTATGCTGTGCATGTTGCACTCGTGAACATGGCCTTCTTGCGCCATCTGCTGCTGCAGCTCGGTAGCGCCTTTAGCAGCTGCTTCCAGTGACGTGGCGACTTCAATGGCACGTTTCAATGTCAGATCTTTTTCTGTTAACAGTCTCTTTTGTATGCTTTCGTTGTGCAGTCCGCACACGAATCTATCTCGCAATGCGTCTGACAGATTTCTTCCAAATGAACAATGTTCAGACAGTCTTCTCAATTCTGCCACGAATTCAACAATAGACTCCGTTTTTAACTGATTCCGTTTATGGAATTTAAAACGTTCGGCAATGACGAGAGGCTTCGGATTCAAATGCGCCTCTAAAACAGTGACAATGTCTTTGTACGTCTTATCTGCCGGTTTGTCTGGGGTCAACAAACTGCGTAGCAAGTTGTATGTCTTAGCTCCCATTACACTAAGCAGTACCGCTACCTTTTTGTCGTTTGGAATGTCATTTGCCACAAAGTACTGATCCAACCTTTCCACGTATGTTGTCCAGTCCTCCGATGCGCTATCAAAACTGTCCATTCTCCCAATTATCCCCGCCATGGTTGGTGCCGTATTAACCGTCGGGTTTGTACTCTCTGTGTACACTTCGAGTTGTAATGAGTTAGCTTTTATCACAGTCAACAGTCACACTCACGACGACTCGTGTCCTCTCCGTGTCGGAATATCCATTCACATATCCCGTCCTCGTCGCCAATTGTTGTGTATGCAGTTACTCCTTTGTTACTTTACACACACACATTCAACCTTGGATGTGCCACAATAAGCACAGACACCGTAAGTGCGTTTTTAGGAGCCGAGGCTCAGCTTCCATTTTATTGAACTGAACTTGGACTCATTACATCCTAGTGCGCATGCGCGTATTACTTTATACAAGAACTATCAATGCGCAACAATGAAATAAAATAGATCCCAATATCCCATACGTAACAGTTTGTTTATCTCTGCTCTTTGTGTAGTGCATGTCACAATGCACCGACTGGCAAAAGTCCACCACAGACCTTGCAACAGATGTCTTTATCTGCCAGGATGTCCAGTCTCACCGCGTGTAACTGGGAGTGATCCACCACAGGCCTGTGACAGACAGGAATAATATCCTGGGTTGTGACCTGTTTTACGAACTGGGTTTTACCACCTGTGACAACCTGGGGCTCTTTTGGAACACTGATATTGGGAGCACAACACACCCGGACAGGGATACAGCAGCTCCAAGTTTAAGACCGCAGGAAGAGGACAGTGGGAAGGAAGGGCATAAATCGGACTCGTCTCGTTCTGCACCCGGCATAGACAACAAGGGGCCACCACAGGGCAGCAGGATGGAGAGTTCATTGCCTAGCAGGATCCAATGGGACAACGCCAGTGGGGGGCATGTCCCGCCGCCGACATGAAGGATATGTTGCCACAACAGCAACACCATGTGTGGTGGAACCGATCACTGCTCACAGTGCTGGAATGGGTTCGGGTCCGATGATCCAAATGCCTGGACCCACAGGGGGTCTCATCATCGCCAATGAGAATTGCTACACAGTTGGGGCCAGCCTCTTTCCAGCTGGCTGATGGCTCGAGATGGCATGCCAGCTGTCTGCGAAGGGTGAGAACAGCTGCACAGGAGCTGATCCAGCCAGTGTGGGACCCAGACTGGGACTTTACAGTGGGACCATCAGTCCCGCTGTGCTCAGCGCCTCTAGGGCCACACCCACAAGAGTCTTCCAGGGGGCCCCAACCTGTAATGTTAGCAGTGACTGTATTCGGGACTGTTCAGCAGTGCACAACTGCTTTAAAGTGGTAGAATAAGCCACGCAGTCGTGCAGGATCAACAGGTGGTTCTTTTAGACTTTTGTTCTTATTAAAGACAAAGATTGAAAGGAGATGTTTTTACCTTCTTTTATTTTCTTTACATGTTTCAACAGTTCACTGCAGTCTTCATCAGAAGTGTCAGCTGATTGCTGCCAGGTGTCATTTATCAGCTGACATTCGTAGGTGGGGCCATCCCAGCAGAACTGTCAAATCCACCAAGCCAGCCCTGCTTTCCACCATCCAATGGTCTCTGGAAGAATGTACTCACAGGTGTGGGAAAGCATAAATGCCCCTTCATCCCGATTCATGCAGTCTTTTCCCCACTTCCTGATTTCTATGGCCTCCTTGATGCAGCGTTCGTGTCTGTTACTCTCCGATCCCATGATTTTTGTGTTGTCCCAGTCCATGATGTGATTATTTCTTTTGCAGTGATCTGATATAGCTGATTTTAATGTTGCTTGTTCTGCTTTTTCTTTTTGTGATCTTGTGAGTCGTCCTTGTGTTTCCTTCTCACATTCCTTCTCACATTCCTTCTTTTTTCCTTGTGGTGAATGATCTTCCGATTTCTCCAATGTAGGTTTTGTTACATGATCTGCATGATATTTCATATATTACATTGCATTTTTTGTCTTGTTCTATTTTGTCTTTGGGGTGTACTAATAGCTGTCTTAATTTTTTGTGTGGTTTTACTGCTGTATTTATTTTGTTTTATCGTGATCCTTTGAATTGGTTCTGTTGTCCCGCGGATGCATGGTATGGTTATAATGTCCTTGTTTTTGAGTTCTTCTTTTGTTCTGTGTCTTGTTTCCTGTTTGTTTTCTTTGTTTTTGACTTGCTGTTTCCCTTTGTTTATGGCCCATATTGGATATTGGCAGCATGTGAGTGCATGTGAGCGCATGTTTTATGCGGTTTCCTATCTGTCTCCTTGGTCTGTGATGATGGTGGCCCGTTTGTATAACGTCATGAAAACTGATAGTTTGTGTGCTGGGTGCAAGCAGTTTCATGAAATGGCCAATCAGAAAGCAACTCATACCAGCTCGGACGTCACCCAGGTAAACAAGGTTAGGAGTTCCTGGCAGCGGAGGGCGATGGACAGAGATGCGTGGAGGAATCTGATCTGACCTAAATGAAACAGTCATTGTCGCCCCTGACAGACTGCTATGATGAAGCAAGCACATCAGCATGGGACTACATTCTCCAGAGATCATCGGACGGCGGAAAATGGGGCTAGCTGGGTGGATCTGACAGTTCTGCTGGACTGGCCTCGCCTACAAAAGTCAGCTGATAAATGACACCTCGCAGCAATCAGCTGACACTTCTGATGAAGACTGCAGTGAACAGTCAAAACATGTAAAGAAAAGAAAAGAAGGCAAAAACATCTCCTTTCTATCGTTGTCTTTAATAAGAACAAAAGGCTAATAATTAATAGAAGACAAAATGAACCTGCTCAAGCTACTAGGTTGTTCTGTTCTTGTAACAAAAAGGAAAGCTGCTGTGATTTGAAATGTTCATAATGTTTTTGGCTTTTTCAAGAGGAGGTACAGTAAATGTTAGATATTGACATATTAACAATAGGCAGCACGGACGTGAGGACGCAGGCATGGTGACGTCATCACACCGTGATTACTTAAAGGGACTGCTGGTGGGAGTCGTCCTCTTTGGCACCTCGCCTCCAAGCCAACAACACCTCATAGCAGCATATAGTTAGCCTTCTAGCTAGTAACCCCGACACGTGTACCATGTGTGCCCAGTTATTAATAAACTTATAGTTCAGCATAACGCCTGTCTCCACTGTCCTATTTCCAGACATAACAGATACATCAGCAAAATAATATATCAAAAGAGCTAGGTAGACTCCTATGTGAAACTGTAATCTTCTATTGGGGAATTAAATAAGGCATCATTGTGACCTTGCCTGTCTTTGGTGGCGGTCAAATACTTCCATAACTCTTTAAATGGGCTAAGTGTCCTTAATAAAATAAGAACTGAAGCTACAACAATAACAGAAAGGGTGATCTACTTTATACTGATTGGCAAAATTCTTCAACACAGTCACAGCCCATCAAGGTCAGTCCAAAGAGCTTATCTCAGTTTCACAAGCAAGACTGCAGTAATTCCATCTTACCCCCTCCCACAGAGTCCAAAACAAGGGCACTGTTCGCAGTCCAAACAAATTCTAAGACCCCAAACTTGACAAAAGATGCGTCAGGTGGTCTTCCATCGACCCAAGGCCATTGGACCGGGGAACAAGACGAATCCGGGGGCCCACCCAAGTCCATGGGTCCCCAAACCGGAGTGCATGGTGGGTCTGATGGCCTATCAGAGCCCCCAGGCCACTGGACCAGGGAGTAGGATGAGTCAAAAGATGATGGTGAGGGCTCTTTAATTTCAGGAAAACTACAATGGGGCTTCATGCTCAGGAGACCATAAAATAGGAACTTTTAATTCAGAAACTGATACCCGGAGAGTTTTTTGCTCCAGAGATTGTAACAGAAGAGCTTTTAGCTCAAAAAACAACAACAAAAGAGGTTTCCACTTAGCCGCAGGTGGCGGCTGAGTGAAAACATCAGTGCACTGATGCCAGAAACAGCTGACTGGGACTCATTGAACTCAGGAATAGACAGTCATTGCGCACTAACCTCAGGTTTGGTTACCAGGGACGCGCCGACTTCAGGAGCAGAAGGTTGAAGTGCATGGCTCTCAGCAGCTGATGACGAAGGTGCGCCGGTCTCTGCAACAAACAGTGGGTGCGCGCCAGTCTCTGGAACAAATGGCACATGTGCACCGAACCCAGGAACAAACAGCGGACGTTCTGACCTCAGGCGCTGAAGGCTGGAGTGCACAGAGGTCAGGAGCTGATGGTGAGAGCACGCTGACCTCAGAAACAGCAGACTGTGGTTCATTGAGCTCGAGGGCAGGTGTCAGTGGTGCGCTGAACACATGAACAGGTGTCAGAGGCATGGTGGCCTCAGACACACCCTCAGGAACTGAAGATTGGGGTGTGCTGACCTCCAACAGTGGCTCATGAGATGCAAGAGCATCGGGCCTCACTACAGTCACCTTGGACAAAGGAGAGAGGCAAGGAGTGAGTGAGGCATTATCACAATCACTAGGAGCTAGGCAAGTCTTTACTAATATTGATGTTAAAAAAGTAAAGAAAAGTACTTGCCTGAACTACTGGTCCACTGTTGCTGGGGTGACCGCCTCTGGATTAGCTGCAGGAACCAGACCATGCACCTCGGGCAGAACAGGAACAGGAGCCTGCTCCTTGGGAACATCTGGAGCTGTGAGGCGTGCCTCAGGGACAGCGGGAGTCATTTTGCGCACCTCAGGGATGGCTGGAGCTGTGATGCCCACCCTGCAAGCAGCTGGAGGAGCTGGCTTTACTGGTATGGTGACAGTCGAAACTGCAGACTTGTTGACATGCTGAGCTGCAGACTTGTTGACAGATTGAGGTGCAGGATTGTTCACAGGCAGAGCTACAGGCTTATTCACAGGCTGAGCTGCAGGCTTATTCACAGGCAGAGCTGCAGGCTTATTCACAAGCTGAGCTGCAGGCTTATTCACAGGCTGAGTTGCAGGCTTACTCACAGGCAGGGCTGCAGGCTTGATGACGGGTGAAGCTGGTGGAGCGTGAGCTGATGTGTGTGCCAAGGAGAGAGCTGGAGCTGGTGGTGGTGCTGGGAAGCAACATGGAGCTGGCACAGGAGCTTCAGAAACAAGAGGCACTTCTATGATCAGTCTGTTCCCACCGAGTATCGCATCATCATCGTCATCATCATCATCATCATAGCAGTCTGTCGGGGGCGACAATGATTGTTTCACTTAGGTCTGATCAGATTCCTCCACGCAGCTCTGTAATTCGCCTTACGCTGCCAGGAACTCCTGACCTTGTTAACCCGGGCGACATCCGAGCCGGTATGAGTTGCTCTCTGACTGACCATTTCATGAAACTGCTTGCAAAGTGTTTGAGTACTGCTAGCTTTTGCTGGACTAGTGACACATTCTTGGCAGATATAGGTGTTATCAGTGGCAAGGACAGGCCAAGACAAACTGACTCCAGTATCTGTTGCAGTGACTGACCAGATGATAGGTTTGTTTATCTCTGCTCTTTGTGTAGTGCATGTCACGATGCACCGATTGAAAAAAGCTGAGAAGGGGCTGGGAAGATTGGAAGGGGCTGTTTGGACCGCTGTTCCAAGTGGCTCTTAGCTGATGTTTGCTTCCTAGCTGAGCTTTTAGTGGCCAGCTGATCCCCACACAGCTGGGAGGGATAATCCAGGAGTAACCAAGGTTTATAGTCCAACAACACTTTGGTCCAGGAAAGCAAAACTTGCCTGCTCTCCTCCAGCTCTTCATCATCGGCGACATCAGAGGACACAGACACAGGAGTAGCGGAAACCAGGGGACGTTTTATTGTTGGCTTAGGTTTCCGAGATGTCAGGACTTATGAGCGGTGCAGAGCTGTGGCTGGAGCAAAGCGAGGAGATGTGCATAACGGAGCCAAGAAGTTGTCTCACAGATGGCACTGGGTCCCTTGATACCGAAACCAGGGGATACTCTGACATCGGCACAGATTTCGGCGAGCAGGGAACACTCTCCTCCCGTCTGTAATGGGCCTGCTGAGCTGGGGAGCGGAGAGCTGAGGCTGGAGCAGACAAATGGTGAGGAGAGGTAATGGTGCTTGACCGAGCCAGGGGACACTTCACTGTCGGCACAGACTCCAGGCTTGTCTCCAGTCTGTGGAATAAGTTTAACAAATCCGATAATGAGGTGAACAAACCAAACAGACTGGAAAAGTTCCACAAACTGGGGTAATCCTCAATAATTCCGGCCGCTTCTTCCAGGAGGCTCAACACTCTCCGGTGTGTGGTAATTTCGGGCATCGGAAATCAGCCCCTCGATGAACTGAGCCATCCAGCACTCCTCCTCATCCAGCCCAAACATGCTGAAGTCCATACCTGCTAAGTCCTCGTCTGGTGGTGTCAAACTGTCATGTCTACCTCCGGCTGACAGGTAAGAAGGTGAGGTTGGTGGACTCAGTGAGCAGGCGGAACTCCCAATGTGGCATGGTTTTATTAAATAACAAAAGCACAGAACACAAAGCACAGCATGGAGGCTGGAAAATAGCTCAAGACAAGATGCTAAACAAACTTGCAAAGATTCAGGGTGTCAAACACTAAGATGCCGGCAGGGAAAATCAGATGACGATGCCGCACCAAACTGAGACAGAACACTGAATAGATAGACAGGGGACATAATCAATGTAACACAGAACAGGTGGGCACAATCAAGGGCAACAAGGAAGTGGCTGCAGCTGAGGAGCACAGGATGGGTGGGGCTGTACAGACAAATGGACAGGGAATGCACATGAAACGTGACAATGAACATACAGGGCAACAATGCAGGAGCAAAACAGAGAGGGCAGTGGCTACAGATATGGGAAACATGAGGAACTGGAACAATAGATACACAGATATGCACACAGACCCAGGACCACACAGGGGATGACACAGAAGACAAAGACAGGACTCAGAGGAACACAAATGGCAAAAAATGCAAATAATTATCTATAAATGCACATAATCTGTGTGTGTGTGTGTGTGTGTGTGTGTGTCTGTCTGTCTGTCTGTCTGTCTTTTCCACACATATCTCTTGAATCATTCCTCAGATTGACCTAAGATTTTATATGTGCTTTGCTGAGGTTACGAGGGTGTGCATCCTTGCTCAGTCAAAATATGTAACTTTTATCAGTAAAAGTTTAGCCACCGTTCTGCCACTGCTCTGTCTTTTCATGCCCTGGCTTCAGGAAGTGTCGGTGGGGTTTCGGATTGACTCCATCCTGATTGGATAATGCGAGATATCACAGCCATGTTGATTGGATAATACATGGCATCACAACCAGTTAGTCACCACACTTCACTGAACAAAACAAGGAAGTGAAAAATGACAAATTTGACAGGAAAAAGATAATACTGAAGATTTAATGCTTAAAAAAATTATACCATAAAATTGCCATGATTGCGTAGGTGTAAAGGATAATTCGGCACATGTGGAGAACATGAGGCGTGCAAGCAGACTGGGTGGAGCATCAGCGGGGACCCGGGTCTGAATATGAACACAGGTGTTTCCATCACAGAACATACTGGGAGAAGTAGTGGCCCGACACGACCTGGCTCAAAGGCATGCTAACTGATGGCAATGAAAAAAGTTTATTTTCAAGAAAGTGAAAAAAAAAAAATATATAATGCATGGAGTGTGCTTTTACTGGGAGGTGCAGCCAGCAGCAAAGAGTGATTTATCATGGAAAACAGTTGAGTGCTGCGCTTCAAGCAATCAGCTGATTGGATCCACCTTCTCCGGTGTTCTGACATTTTTGCATATCTATCAGAACAGCACTGGACCGCAGTCAAAGGTAAAAAAAAAAAAAAAAAAACATGGGGGGAGGGCTAAACAGTGATTTGGATTTTTATCCTGTAGCTTGAAAATCCTCAGACGCATCCCTGACAGGTCCCATTATACAAACAAGTACGTGTGTTTAGCTCTGTGTGTGTGTGTGTGTGTGTGTGTGTGTGTGTGTGTGCGCGCACACGCGCGCGTTATAGGCAGCAGCTGAGCAGAGCACGCTAGATAGGTGGCTGTGGCACAGGTGCAGTGTGGCTGGGCCAACTACTGATAGGAGGATCAAGGGTTTGATTCCCGCTCTGTCTGCACTCAGCATGATGAAATGTCCTTGAGCAAGACACCGAACCCCCAGTTGCTCCTGGTGGGTCAGGACAGTGCCAGTGCATGGCAGATCTGCCGCCATCACTGTGTGAATGTGTTTGTGAATGGGGGGATAGCAGGATCTGTAAAGCCCTTTGGTCATCTAGAGATGAGAAAAAGTGTTATATAAGTGAATGCCATTTACCATTAATCTCAGTGTATTTCAACTTTTGAGTAACTATGAGTTGCTGACAAGTAACGTGTGTAAATGAATGCATGAATGCATAACTTCCCTACAACCTTTGCTCCACAAATGTGGAACGTATCAAAAATACACTGGATATGTCGCTGCAGGAGAGACAGATCGTGGCCGAGCAGGACCCAGAAGAGCAATGCCAATCCAGGGCACATCTTGCTGCACACCGCCACAACAGCAACCAGCAGCACCAACAGCAGCTGAACCGATGGCCACTGTCAGTGCTTGACCTGGTTCGGGTCCACCGATCCGAACGCCTGGACCCACAAACGCTCCAGTCACTGCCGATGCTGATCACCGCGCAGTTGGGGAAAGCCACCTTCCAGATGGTGGATGGTTTGAGATGGAACGCCAGCCGTCTGCAAAGGGTGAGAGCAGCTGCCCCAGATGAAGTTGCGATGCTGGAACTAATCCAGCCAGTGTGGGACGCGGACTGGGACTTTGCAAGAGAGCACCCAGGTCCGCTGCAGTCAGCACCTCCAGGGCCGTACCCATTATGGGCTTGCCAGAGGCCCCTGAAGGTGAACTGTGACAATGACTATGTTTTACAATGTTTAGGCAGAGCACGGTTGACAACAGGGACAGAATAACCCACTCAACTGTGCAGGGTTTACCAGTAGCCCACCCAGCTGCCCAAGTTCATGTTAGTTCATACAATGTCTTGGTGAATGGAACCTTGAGTAGTGTACGGTTTGGATCTGCTTGCTAAACCACCACATAGTGTGCTGTAACTTCATGCAGTGATGTGTTTACCATCATGCTCATAGCTCAAGTAGGTTCATTTTGTCTTCTTTTAATTATTTACCTTTTGTTCTTATTAAAGACAAAAATTGAAAGTTGATGTCTTTACCTTCTTAACATGTTTCGACATGTTTCGACTTTCATGAAGAAGCGAAGTCTTCTGACAAAGGCTGCAGTGCACAGTCGAAACATGTTAAGAAGGCAAAGACATCTCCTTTCTATTTTTGTCTTTATCATGCTCATGTTAGTCACAGCACTGTCAACAGTATACTGCCATACATGTGCTGTGTTAGCTGTATGCCAGTGCATCGCCACATACAATTAAAGTGAAACCATCACCAGGGGTTCTAGTTTTTCCAAGGGGGAGGTAAATGTGGCATAGCGCTAATACTACCTTAACCCTTTAACTGCTCAGATTAAATGGACGAGTTGCATGCCCCCAGTGGCACACCACAGCAACTGCACATGTCAACTTATTGGCTGAGTTATGTAATTTATATAGCTGCCACGACATTATGCAAATTAGATGCATAAATTTATTCCTGTCTGAAACGCTGGATCATATTCTACATCTTTCTAATTGACAGTAAGCCATTATCTCTTGTAACTTTCAAGTTATAGGGCAGCACGGTGACGAAGTGGTTAGCACTGTGGCAGCACAGCAACGCACCCTTGGCTGGGGGATTCTGGGTTCGATCCCAGCCTCCGACTAACAGTGATCTGTGTGGAGTTTGCATGTTCTCCCTGTGTCTGCGTGGGTTTACTCCGGGATTTCTCCGGTTTCCTCCCACATGCCAAAAACATGCAGGTTAGGTTAATTGGCATCAAAACTGGGGATTCTAATTTGCCCTTAGGTATGACTGTGAGAGTGAATGGTTGTCTGTCTCTCTGTGTTGGCCCTGCGATGCACTGGCGATCTGTCCAGGGTGTACCCTGCCTCTCGCCCTAAGATGCTGGGATAGGCTCCAGCCCCCCCGCGACCCGAAAAGGATTAAGCGGAAGAAGAAGGATGAATGGAGCTTTCAAGTTTTAGCATTAGAAATCTGAACTATTTTATTGACAAATTTTTTACCACTCTTGACCACTGGGGGGGGGGGGGGGGCTTGAGTTGCCTTGCATTTCCCCAGGCACCATATGGCACCTAGGGCAGTTAAAGGGTTGAATACTACCTTAAGTGCCACAGACGTGGGGATGCATTTATGTGACAATGTCACCACATCGTGAGTATAATAGAAGACTGCTGGTGGCAGCCCGAGGTCTTTTGGTGCTCAGCCTTAACATAACGCCAGCCTGTACCTCCTGTTAGCTATATTTGTGTGTTCCACGTGCTGATAGCTTCTTTAATAAAGAGCTACTCTTTAGCACAGCCATAACCTCCTGTGTCCCTCATTTACAAACATAACAGTTACTTCTGTCATATTTAATGATAAGTACAGTGGGGGGAAAGCAAAAGAAGTGTTTAAAAAAAAAATCTAACTTAAAAGCTGAATGCAAAATTGTCAGCATCTTCCAGTGTGAATCTTTGATGAAACTCTACATCCTTCCTTCTTCAACATTTACCTGGCTCCTCACCTCCTTTCTCATTCCCCACAGGTTTGTCCTCCTCCTCTACTGTTTTCTTATTTTCCTCCTCCTGGTTTCCTTCCCCACTTCTGAGGGACAACCACTGAGAGACAGCCTTTTTTTTTAACAGCAGGAGAGAAAGCTGAAGGGAGATACAACATGTTGTGGAACGCAAATGTGTGTATTTATATTTGAAGGTGGGGAATTTTGATAGTCTCCCACTTGTTTTAGATCACCTATAGAAAAAAGGGGAGGGGAGAATGCTTGTTGTGTAATTCCAGAATTTCCCTCTTCCATACCAGAACTTCTTCTTACCCATATGTTTATCTTTTGCTTTTTTCAAGGTTTGATAAAGGTGATAATAACAATATCAATAGTAAAATCACAATAAATTGCTGTATACAAAGATAAACTGGCATTAAGCTTGAATTAGGGATGTTAATGAGTAACTGACTTTCAATTAATTGTCGATAGGAATTTATTCGACTAAATCCATCCAGGTGGATGCCCTCAATTTCCCCTCTGGGGATCAATAAAGTATACAAAATCAAAAAATAAATTAAATTAGTTGCCAATTAATTGATAACTCAACAGTCCATTTCAATGGGAGCTTATTATATGAAATGTAGTGGTGTTGCCATCCAGGTGGGGGTGCATGCAGTCACCCACTGTGGCTTTTCAACCAAAACTTAAGAAAAAACAGAAGAAGACACCAAGCCCCCAGAGCGCATGCGCTGTGCAGAGCAAAAAAAAACCTCACCCTTCCGAGTTACATCAGAGAGCTGCATGCTTCAAATCAGCAGGGTGGAGAAACAGACCGAGGCAAGGAAAAAACTACACAAGCGCAAAAACCCATCCCCGCTGCCTTCACACACACACACACACACACACACACACACACACACACACACACACACACACACACACACACACACACACACACACACACACACTCCCCAATAGACCAGGAAGCAGGCCGGACCCAAGTTACTGAGGTAACATTTCAAAACACAGCAATAGATCAGCCAAGTTTGCCCTAATAGAATTGGCTAGAGACAGCCAGACAGCAGCTCACTCTCACTCTACTGCTGTGATATTTGTGTCATTGTTGCAGACACAGTTATCTGCTGCAACTTTAAAATTAATATAATCTGTCAGAATAATGATAGACAGCCCTCTGATTCATTTCCACTCTCTGTGCTGTGATGTGGTGATGGTTACACCTACTTCATTGCATATTTTTCCGCATTTCCGATTCAAATGTCCGCTGAGATGAGGTGACCAAGGACCCACATTGCTTGCAGGGTCAACTAGCGTGTATAACCTATCAGACATCAGAGGGAGCCCAGATCATACTGGGTTTGCCTGGATTGCCGGGGGTACTGTGACAGTGTTTTTAACGTGCAACAGATGAAGCAGCTCACATTTTATTTTCCTGTTAAAACTGTATTAGTGCATCTCCATAAATTAGAACGTGAAAAAATTTTTTTGTAATATAACTAAAAAAGAAAAAATTTATGATATTGGTAAAAGTTTTGAAAATAATTAAAAGATCATGACATTTGTAATTTTTGGAGATATACTAGCACATAAGTAGACACTATACAATACAAAATTTGTTAAACTACAAAAAATGCAATTTAATCCATCCATCCATCTTTAACCGCTTTTCCGGAGGTCCGGGTCGCAGAGGCAGCAGTTCAAGCAGAGAAGTCCAGAATTCCTCTCCCCAGCCACCTGCTCCAGCTCTTCAGAGAGGATTCCAAGGCGTTCCCAGATCAGCTGGGAGACATAGTCTCTCCAGAGAGTGCTGGGTCTGCCCCGGGGTCTCATCCCAGTGGGACGTGCCCAAAACACCTCAAGTGGGCGGTGTCCAGGAGGCATCCTGATCAGATGACCATACCACCTCAACTGGCTCCTGTCAATGTGGAAGAGCAGCGGTTCTACTCTGAGCATCTCCCGGATGACTGAGCTCCTCACGCTATTGCTGAGGGTGAGTTCAGCGATCCTGCAAAGAAAGCTCATTTCAGCCGCTTGTATCCGCGATCTCGTTCTTTCGGTCATTACCCAAAGCTCATGACTATAGGTGAAGGTAGGAACGTAGACTGACTGGCAAATAGACAGCTTTGCCTTAGAGCTCAGCTCCCCTCTTCACCACAACAGACCGGTACAACATCCGCATCACTGCAGATGCTGCTCCGATCTGTCTGTCAATCTCTCGCTCCATTCTCCCCTCACTCATGAATAAGACCCTAAGATACTTAAACTCGTCCACTTGGGGAAGGAGCCTGTCCCCAACCTGGAGAGGACAATCCACCTTTTTTCCTGCTGAGGACCATGGACTCGGACTTGGAGGTATTGAGTCTCATCCCAGCAATCAGCGGCAAACCATCCCAGTGAGAACTGTAGGTCATTGCTGGATGAAGCCAGCAGGACAACATCATCTGCAAACAACTGAGATGAGATCCTGTGGCCACCAAGCATGACACTCTCCATTCCCTGGCTGTGCCTAGAAATCCTGTCCATAAAAATTATGAACAGGATCGGTGACAAAGGGCAGCCCTGGCGGAGTCAAACTCTCACTGGGAATGAGTCCGATCGAGCGTTGGCAATACGAACCAAACTCTCACATCGGTCGTACAGAGATCGAATAGCTTGTAACAGCAAGCCCGATACCCCATACTCCCGAAGCACCCCCCACAAAAAAACCACAAAGGATGTGGTTGAATGCCTTCTCCAAGTCCACAAAACACATGTAAACGGGTTGGGCAAACTCCCATGAACCCTCGAGGATTCTCAAGAGGGTAAAGGGCTGGTCCAATGTGCCACGGCCAGGACGAAAACCACATTGCTCCTCCTGAATCTGAGGTTCAACCAACGGCCGGACTCTCCTCTCCAGTACCTTGGCGTAGAACTTCCCAGGGAGGCTGAGGAGTGTGATCCCTCTAAAGTTGAAGCACACCCTTTGGTCCCCTTTTTTTGAAGAGAGGAACCACCACCCCAGTTTGCCATGCCAAAGGCACTGCCCCCAACCTCCACGCAATCTAGGACCTTGAGTACTCAGGATTTTTAACCACCTTGGTGACCTCAGCCCCTGTGATAGACGAGTCATCACCCTCGTCCACAAGCCCTGCTTCCTCTGTGGAAGGCGTGTCAGTGGGATTGAGGAGATCCTCAAAGTATTCCTTCCACCGCCCAACGATATCCCCAGTTGAAGTCAGCAGCGCCCCATCCGCACCACACACAGTATGGACAGGGAGCTGCTTCCCCCTCCTGAGCCGCCGGACAGTTTGCCAGAATCTCTTCGAGGCCGACCAAAAGTCTTGTTCCATGGCCTCACCAAACTCCTCCCATACCCGAGTTTTTGCTTGAGCAACCACCCCAGCTGCACTCCGCTTGGCCTGCCAGTACACCTTAGCTGCTTCGGGAGTCCCACAAGCCAACCAAGCTTGATAGGAGTCCTTCTTCAGATTAATGGCCCCCCTCACCACTGGTGTCCACCACTTGGTTCGGGGGTTGCCACCACGAGATGCCCCAACGACCTTGTGGCCGCAGCTCTGGGCCACTGCTTCAACAATGGAGGAAGAGAACATGGCCTATTCAGACTCCATGTCTCCAGATTCCCTCGGAATGTAGTCGAAGTTCTTCCGGAGGTGGGAGTTGAAGACCTCCCGGACAGGGGCCTCAGCCAGACGTTCCCAGCACTCCCTCACTATACGTTTAGGTCTACCAGGTCTGAATGGCATCCTCCCCTGCCATCGGATCCAACTCACCACCAGGTGGTGATCAGTTGACAGCTCTGCACCTCTCTTTACCCGAGTGTCCAAGACATATGGTCACAGGTCTGATGACACAATAACAAAATCGATCATCGACCTGCGACCTAGGGTGCCCTGGTGCCAAGTGCACATATGAACACCTTATGCTTGAAACATGGTATTCATTATGGACAAACTGTGGTTAGCACAGAAGTCCAATAACTGAACACCACTCGGGTTCAGATCGAGCAGGCCATTCCTCCCAATCACCCCCTTCCAGGCTTCACTGTTGTTGCCTACGTGCACATTGAAGTCTTCCAATAGGACAATGGAGTCTCCAAGAGGAGCACCCTCCAGCACCCCAGTCAGAGACTCCAAAAAGGGTGGGTACTCTGAACCATCGTTTGGTGCATAGGCACAAATGATGATCAGGACCCGTTTCCCAACCCGAAGGCAAAGGGGAAACAACCCTTTCATCCACTGGGGAAAACTCCAATATAGAGGCAGCAAGGTGGGGGGATACAAGAATACCCACCCCTGCTCGTCGCCTCTTGCCCGGGACAACTCCAGAGTAGGCCAAGCTCCAGCCCCTCTCCTGGAGACTGGTTCCGGAACCAGAGCTGTGTGTTGAGGTGAGGCCGACTATATCTAGCCGGTATCTCTCAACCTCATACACCAGCTCAGGCTCCTTCCCCACCAGAGAGGTGACATTCCACGTCCCCAAAGCCAGTTTAGGAAGCTTGGGATCAGACTGCCAAGGTCTCCGCTTTTGACCGCCACCTGATCCACATAGCATGTGACAAGAAATGCCATTGTCTGTAGTAAAATGGTACACTAAATCATCAACGAACATGATGTTCTTGTTTTTTTCAGTACATCAAAAATAGTAATAATTAACTTTTATATGTTTTTCTCTTGTCCTGTCAAGCAGCTAGGTAAGCAGAATATAAATCTGCTTCCCTGATTGTGCCAAACAGATTTACTTTGCCAAAAGGAGCTTTATACAGCACATACATATCTATGTACTGTATATTAATTATAGACTCCTCTTGTAATAACTGTTAATACTTTATTTAAATTGCTTCACCCGTGATAGACCCAACGGGGTGGGGGGGTGGGGAAGGGAGGGATGGGGAGGGGAGGGGAGGAGGAAAGAAAAGGGAGAGTAGCAAACAAAAAAAATTGACACAACTGAAACAAACAGAAGACAAACTGTTTCTTCTTCTGAAAAGCTCTCACCACGAGTCTGGTATCTGCACCTGTAAAAGAACATGTTTGTGTGTATGTGTGTGTATGAGAACACGCTCAAAGTGAGTGTGTGCGTGTGAGTGGTTTGCAAGACAGTGCCACCAACCCCCACAAAACACAAATGCCCCGAAGCCAGCAAGCCCCAGGACAGCCATGCAACAGCCTCAGGAGGGATGGCGAAGGAGGGACGGCGAAGGAAAGCTGGCGTGGCGCACCCCCGCCCCCAGACCCCCCCAATTGCACCCCCCAGCCCAGAGAAGGCAGCAGAAAGGTGTGGGGATCTCCACGGGGGGAAATCCAAGGGAGCCCACACAGCCAGGAGGTACCGGGAGGCGCCATCCCCTGAGTCCAGCACCCCCCACCAGCACATACACTCACACCCTCATGTTCTTACTCATACTCACACGCACTCACTAACTCACTCTCACTCACACACTTCTTCACACAACCTTACACTCACACTCCCACACATAGACTCATTCACTCTCATCCACTCCCATACTTGTTCAGTCTCGCTCCTATTCCCAATCGCCGTCGCTTGCACTCAAACATGCTTCCTCCCACTCACTCTCACTCATATATGCACTCTCATTCGTGCTCTCACTCACTCATATTTACTCGTGTTCTCTCTTACACACTCACACTTATTCACCCTTAACACTCGGGTGGCCACAGCGCAGATGCAGTGGGCACAAACATGCACCAATGCCCGGCAGTGGCCGGGGAGGCCACCGGCACAGACCAGCAGCCACACCCCCGCCAACCCGCCCTAGGGCAGCTGCAGCCACAGAAACAGCCCACCACCACCAATGCCCGCCTGGAGCGAATGACCAATGGACCCACCACAAGCACCCAGAGATGCCACCCAAGATGCAAAGCACCACACAAATCCGATCCACCACCCCTCACTCTCACTTATTCACTTGCTCTCACTTGCTCAGTCACTCTCTCTCTTTTTCACTCCCTTGCTCGCACCTATTCACTAGTGGTAGCACCTTGGGATGACAACAGCATGATGGGCTCCAGGGCACCAGCCAGGCCTCAGGCCCCTAGCAGAAGGAGGGCAGCAGGAGTGGAGGAAGATCCCCACCCCCCATGTGCAAATCATGATAGGTGAGCATCATTTATGTGGTGTTATTGGATGCAGCTGTGTGAACTACCAAAGTGCAGTTAAAATTGGGGGGATAGTGTGATAGGGCATCACTACCCACTGCTATGAGCAGCAGAGCTTCCATCCCCCCAAGCCCTCAGTGTCTATAGTGCAATTAAAATTGAGGTGAGGGTGACCCCACGGTGCAGTAGTAGACAGAGGGATCCTCTTCACCGACACCGTACGGCACCCTACCCCACCCCAAAACCCTAAGTGTATCCAATAACATATATGAGCCACCCAGAATTGGGGGGAAGGGTAAAATTGGGAGGGGACGGTCCCAGAGTGAGCCCCCCCCCCCCCCAAAAAAAAGAAGCCAGCTCCCAAACTGGCTCTGGAAGCCACCCACCACCCCCAGATCCCATCCCAGGGTGGGGGCGCCAGGCCGTGCGACCCAGGACCCACCAATATCATACCACAGGCTCTCCAGCACCACAGGCATGATGCAGCAGCCACACTCACACTCACTCTCACGAATCTTGTACACAATAACAGTAATAATAATAATAATAATGGATTAGATTTATATGGCATCTCACATGCCAAGCAACATCCCAAAGAGCCTATAGTGAGTCCACTACTTACCCACCCTAGACAGACACCGATAGTGGCAAGCTACCACTGCAGCCACAGCCTCCCCAGGGCAGAGCGACAGAAACAGCCCCCCCCAACCACCACAGAGCACCTATACACACTCATATCCGGTGTCATGGACACTGGAGGCAAGGTGGGTAAAGTGTTTTGCCCAGGGACAAAATGGCAGGATGGCTGGGGACAGCAGAATTCAAACCTCCAACCTTCGAGTCATTGAATGACCCGCTCGACCTCTTGAGCCACTGCCGGCCACATTTCCCTCCTTCGTTCCATTTTTTTCTGAACACCAGCTGGACAGTAGGAAGTTCCATTTTTATGGTGTTTGATTGTTTGCAAGATGGCGCCCACAGTGGTCGCCATGGTGCTTCGCTGCGCCCTTTGTTTGTTTTTGTTTGTCAATTATATGTCTGCCAACTCTTATACCCGTGAAGAGCTTCTAAATATCAGGACTTTCACTCCAACGGACCTACTCCCAGTTTTTTTAGCTCCTGCCGCCGATCTGGTTCATTGCTTAGCTCGAAAAGTGAGACGGCGAAAGAGAGGAAGACGAGCGGGCACTCTCGTCCGGCTCCGCAGGAGAGGCACGTGCACGGCTTTGCCTGGCATATTTCTGTCCAATGCCAATTCTCTCTCTAACAAGGTGGATGAACTGAGACTGCTGATGCGTTTTAAGGACCTCTCTTCCTCGGCTGCCCTCTGTTTTACCGAGACCTGGCTCAGGGAAAATACACCGGACAGCGCGCTGCTCCTCGAGGGATTTCAGCTGTTTCGTGCTGATCGAGACACAGAGCTCTCCGGTAAATCCTCAGGAGGAGGAGTCTGCTTCTACATCAACAGCAGCTGGTGCTCTGATGTAACGGTAATTTCCAAACACTGTTCTCCCGCCCTGGAATTTCTTTTTATTAACTGCAAGCCATTTTATTCCCCGCGGGAGTTCGCCTCATTCATCCTCGTCGCTGTGTACGTCCCTCCCGACGCGGACACGCGCGAAGCTCAGCGCGTGCTCGCGGATCACATCCAACACACGGAGCGGATTTTTCCAGACTCTCTGGTTATTGTGGTTGGCGACTTTAACCAGAGCAATCGGAGCCACGATCTCCCCCGCTACAAACAGTTTATTAAATGCCCCACCAGAGGAATAAACACGCTGGATCACTGTTACACTACAGTTAAGGACGCGTATCGCGCTGTTCCCCACGCTGCGCTCGGACTATCTGATCACGTGATGGTCCATCTCATTCCCACATACAGACAGAGATTGAAGCTCACTAAACCTGTTGTGAGCACTACGAAGAAATGGACCAGTGAAGCTGAGGAGAAGCTGGAAACGTGCATGGAAATAACTGATTGGGGTATGTTTAAAGGAGCCACGCATGATCTGGATGAGTGCACGGACACTGTGAACTCATATATCCACTTTTGTGAGGAGAGCATTCTTCCATCGCGCACCAGGGTGAGGTACTCTAATGAAAAGCCCTGGTTCACTGCTAAGCTCAGACAGATCAGGAAGGAGAAGGAAGCAGCGCTGAAAAGTGGAGACAGGGGCTGCTACAGGGAGGTTAAATATCGGTTTAACAGAGAGCTGAGGAGAGCTAAATCTGTGTATTCTGAGAGACTCCAGCAGCAGTTCACTGCTAATGACTCGGCTTCTGTGTGGAGAGGACTGAGGCAAATCACCAATTATCGGCCTCAGGCTCCTAAAGGTCAGGATGACAAAGCCCTTTGTCAAAGACTGTCCCAACACTATGCCCGTTTTGACACCTCGTCATCTGTGTCCAACTCCCCCCCTCCCTCCAGCTCCACAGCCTCCACGATCCCTACTTCATCAAAGGCGCCCCCCTCCTCCCCCCCTGCCCTTGTCATCAGTGAGCAGGACGTGCTCAAACAGTTCTCCAGACTGAACCCGCGCAAGGCCCCCGGTCCGGACGGCGTGTCTCCCTCAACCCTGAGACACTGTGCGAAAGAGCTGGCTCCTGTCTTCACAGACATTTTTAACACCTCCCTTAAGCTATGCCACATGCCGTCCTGCCTCAAATCCTCCACCATCATCCCTGTCCCCAAGAAGCCACGGATCACTGGACTTAACGACTACAGACCTGTAGCGCTCACCTCTGTAGTCATGAAGTCCTTTGAGCGCCTGGTCCTGCCCCACCTCAAGTCCATCACCACTCCCATCCTGGACCCACTGCAGTTTGCCTACCGAGCCAACAGGTCTGTAGACGACGCAGTCAACCTGGCCCTCCACTCCATCCTGCAGCACCTGGACTCCCCGGGAACCTACGCCAGGATCCTGGTTGTGGACTTCAGCTCCGCATTCAACACCATCCGCCCAGCTCTGCTCCGGGACAAGCTGTCCCTGCTCAACGTGCCTGACTCACTCTGCAGGTGGATCACCGACTTCCTGATGGACCGGAGGCAGCATGTGCGGCTGGGAAAGACTGTCTCAGACTCTGCTAGCATCAGCACCGGATCACCCCAGGGCTGTGTACTTTCCCCCCTACTCTTCTCCCTTTATACCAACTCCTGCACCTCCAGCCACCAGTCTGTCAAGTTGATCAAGTTTGCGGACGACACCACCCTCATCGGGCTCATCTCCAATGGCGACGAGTCCGCCTACAGGAGAGAGGTGGCCCAGCTGGCGTCCTGGTGCAACAACAACAACCTGCAGCTGAACGCTCTGAAGACAGTGGAGATGATTGTGGACTTCAGGAAAGTCACAACCCCTCTGCCCCCCCTCACCCTCACAGGCTCTCCCACCACCACTGCTGATTCCTTCCGCTTCCTAGGCACCACCATCACCAGGGACCTCAAGTGGGAGCCGACCATCAGCTCCCTCATCAAAAAGACCCAGCAGAGGATGTTCTTCCTGCGGCAGCTGAGGAAGCTCAAGCTACCCACCAAGATGTTAGTGCAGTTCTACACAGCCATCATCGAGTCCATCCTCACCACCTCCATAACCATGTGGTACGCAGGAGCCACTGCCAGGGACAGACTAAGGCTGCAGCGCATCGTGCGCACTGCTGAGAAGGTGATCGGCTGCAAGCTCCCATCTCTCCAGGATCTGTACATCTCCAGGACCCGGAGGCGTGCTGGCCGGATCATAACCGATCCCTCACACCCTGGTCACGTACTGTTTGCCCCTCTCCCCTCAGGTAGAAGACTTCGGTCCATCCAGACTAAAACCTCCCGTCACATGAACAGCTTCTTCCCCTCTGCCATCAGGCTGCTGAACACTAAGTGACTTATTGACTCTTGTGCACTATGTACAGCAGCTCAACCAGACTCATGTCAATCACCACTGTTTTCTTCCTGCATTACCGACTGCACTGTATGGTTCTCCACATTATCTGCTGCTTGCTAATATATTTAAACTGCTGACTAGTATTACTCACTCTTATTCTACACTTTATTGCATGTATAGTTTATTTCTTTTATTTTATCATGTTTAATGTTGCAGCATTGCACCGAGACAAATTCCTAGTTTGTGTACTACATGAACAATGGCAATAAATCTGATTCTGATTCTGATGACCCAGCTGAGACTTGAACCCTGACCTCCTGGTTGTGGGGCAGATGTGCTACCTCTAGGCCACCACTCCGGTTTACACACCCTGTATGCACATACACAAACATATATAATAATAACACAGTGATCCACATGTCAAGTGACATCCCATAACGCCCCCTGCGAGCCCATCCACTATCCACCCCAGCCAGATATTGCCGGCGGTAATCTAACCCTGCAGCCACAGCCGCCCCGGGGCAAACTGACGGAAACATGGCCGCCAACCCACACCAACGCCCCCCTTCCCCCGACCGCCACTGAACACCTGCACATACTCATACCCGGCGCCACGGACACTGGAGGCAGTGTGGGCAAAGCGCCCTGCCCTGGGACCCAATGACAGGACAGCCAGGGAGAGTGGACCTTTTTATATGTTAACGATAGAAAGACCGTACTGTTCTGAGGGAAATTCAGATTCTCAGGAAAATAGCCACTTATCAATTAATCATTAATCAATCGATAAGGTGAATTAATTCAATTTCAATTCAATTCAATTCAATTCAATTCAACTTTATTTATATAGCGCCATTTCACAACAACAGTCATCTCATAGCACTATCAACTGTAGGGGGGAACCCCCACAGTTGCAGAAAGACCCCAGCAATCAGGCGATCCCCTGTGAGCAAGCACTTGGCGACGGTGGAGAGGAAAAACTCCCTTTTAACAGGAAGAAACCTCCAGCAGAACCAGGCTCAGGGAGGGGCAGTCATCTGCTGTGACTGGCTGGGGGGTGAGGGGATAGAGAAGAAGAAAAGAACAGACATGTAGAGAGCAAACAGCACGATGGGGACTCAATCTATGGGAGAGAACAAACAAATGTTTTTTTGTTTTTTTTTGAATGCAAAAGATGCAATAGACTTACACAATGGTCCTCTCCGGCATACAACTAGGAACATACCGGTCGCTATGGAGGGTGAGAATATGTATGGGCACATAATCATACCATGTAGGATAACTAAATAGACGGTTATGCTGTTTCATCCCACCTAGCAACAATGCTCTGCACTGTGTGTGTTTATATATTTACATATTTATTCCATCTAGCTACAATGCTCTGCACTGGGTGTGTTTATATTTATATATCTATATATTTATTCCATCTAGCTACAATGCTCCGCACTGTGTTTTTATATATCTACATATTATTCCATCTAGCTACATTGCTCCGCACTGTGTGTGTTTATATACTTGCATATTTATTCCACCTAGCTGCAATGCTCCATACTGTGGGTGTTTATATATTTACATATTTATTCCATCTAGCTACAATGCTCTGCACTGTGTGTTCATATATTCATATATTTATTCCATCCAGCTACAATGCTCTGCACTGTGTGTCTGTGTGTGTGTGTGTGTGTATATATATATTTTATAGTAATATGTACATATGTATATTAGCTGCTCTTGCTTGCTTGTTTTTTCTTGCCTTCTGATTGTTGCTCTGAGTGTTGCTATCCCTGTGCTGTTGCAATCCTGGAATTTCCCCGTTGTGGGACTAATAAAGGCTTATCTTATCTTATCTTATCTAATGTTAATGACCAGCAAAAAAAAAATATTTCATAGAGAGTGAGGAAAGGAGTGAGGCCCAGTGCATTACTGGAGGTCCCCCGGCTGACTAAACCTATTAGCAGCATAACTAAGGGAGGGTTTAGAAACACATGATCCCTCCCTAATTGTAGGCTATATCAAATAGGTAGGTTTTAGCCCTATTCTTAAAAACAGAGATTGAGTCTGACTCCCGAATCCAGATTGGCAGCTGATTCCACAGGAGAGGAGCTTGATAACTGAAGGCTCTGCCTCCCATTGTACTTTTGGAGATTCTAGGTATTACAAGTAATCCTGCATTTTGGGAGCGTAGTGCTCTGTTAGGATAATACGGTAGTATCAGATCTTTTAAATAAAAAGGAGCCTGATTGTTTAGAGCTTTGTAAGTAAGAAGAAGGATTTTAAACTTAATTCTAAACTCTATGGGAAGCCAATGAAGGGAGGCCAGAACCGGAGAGATATGATCTCTCTTTCTAGTACCTGTTAAAACTCTTGCTGCAGCATTTTGGATCAGCTGAAGACTTTTTAAAGATGTTTTAGGACAGCCTGATAATAAAGAATTACAATAATCTAATCTCGAGCTAACAAAAGCGTGGATCAGCTTCTCAGCATCACTCTGAGACAAGATGCTCCTAATCTTGGCAATATTACGCAAATGATAGAAGGCAGTCTTAGAAACAAATTTAATATGTGAATTGAAGGACAAATCCTGATCAAAAATAACTCCAAGGTTCCTCACAGAGCTATTAAGGGAAAGAGTAACTGCATCCAAACTGAAAGTTTGATTTGGAAAGGAATTTCTAAGGTTTTTTGGACCAACAAGAATGACTTCAGTCTTATCTGAATTTAATAGCAGGAAATTACAAGTCATCCAAGCTTTGATTTCCTTAAGACAGGCTTCTAACTTGGCTAATTGATTACTATCATCTGGCTTCATTGACAGGTATAATTGTGTGTCATCTGCATAACAATGAAAATGTATACAGTGCTTTCTAATAATGTTGCCTAACGGAAGCATATATAAACTAAAAAGAGTAGGGCCTAGCACAGATCCCTGTGGAACTCCATGACTAAGCTTTGAGTTGAAAGAAAACTCATTATTTACATGAACAAACTGGAACCTATCAGATAAATAAGATCTAAACCACTGCAACGAAGTTCCATTAAGTCCAACATAGTGTTCTAATCTATCAAGTAGAATATTATGATCGATAGTATCAAAAGCTGCACTAAGGTCTAAAAGGACAAGTACAGAAACTAGTCCATTATCAGATGCAATGAGGAGGTCGTTAGTGACCTTCGCTAAGGCTGTTTCAGTACTATGATGGATTCTAAACCCAGATTGAAACTCTTCAAGTAAACCATTTCCCTGCAGGTGGTCAAATAATTGCGTAGCAACAACTCTTTCTAAGATTTTTGAAATGAAAGGGAGATTAGAGATTGGTCTATAGTTAGCTAAAGCTCCTGGATCTAGCGTTGGCTTTTTGAGTAAGGGTTTAATTACAGCCGTTTTAAAAGCCTGCGGTACATGGCCTAAAGTTAATGAAGAATTGATTATATGAAGAATAAAGCTCCCAATAAGTGGGAAGACTTCTTTAAATAACCTGGTAGGAATAGGGTCTAAAAGACAAGTTGAAGGTTTGGATGAGGAAACTATTTTGTCTAACTCACAAAGGTCAATTGGAGTAAACTCATCAAGACAGACATCAAAAGAAGGAGTTGTAGTAGTTACAGTATTTAAGTTAACTGTGGGAAGAATCTGATTGATTTTATCTCTGATGGATGAAATTTTATTATTGAAAAAGTTCATAAAGTCCTGACTAGTAAGCTCTAAGGGAATGCTAGGATTGACAGAGTCCTGACTCTTTGTCAACCTGGCTACAGTACTGAAAAGAAACCTGGGATTATTGTTGTTCTCTTCTATTAATGCAGAGTAATAACTTGTTCTAGCTTTTCTAAGAGATTTTTTTATAAATTAAAAGATGATTTCTCCAAGCTAAATAGATTTCATCTAAATTAGTAGAGCGCCATTTTCTTTCTAATTGACGAGTCTTCTGTTTTAAGCTACGAGTTTCTGTGTTGAACCAAGTAGTTAGAAATATCTGATTAGACTTTTTCTTTTTTAAGGGGGCCACCAAGTCTAGAGCCTGATGCAGAGAAGCTGAAACACTATCCACCATGTTATCAATTACAGAAGGAGCAAGCTGTCTATAGCTTATTTCCGTTGTGTTGACTAATGGCATAGAGGAAACAATCTGCATAAATTTGGAAACAGCATCATCTGAGAGGCATCTACTGTAATAATATTTTTCTTTAGGAGCCAAATAGTCAGAAATAGTAAAATCAAAGGTTAACAGACAATGGTCTGACAGTACAGGGTTATGAGGAGACACTACAAGATTTTCTATTTCTATGCCATATGTTAGAACAAGGTCCAATGTATGGTGGAGGTAATGAGTAGAATTTCCTACTTTCTGAGAAAACCCAATCGAGTCTAATATTGAATTAAAAGCCACATTAAGGCAGTCACTATCTACATCCACATGTATATTAAAGTCCCCTACTATAATTATTCTATCAGATTTCAGCACTAAATCAGCTAAGAAATCAGCAAATTCGGATAAAAATTCTGAGTAGGTTGATGGGGGACGATAAACTATGGCAAATAAAATTGGGTTTAACCTAAAATTGCTAAAGTGCCCAATACTGAGGACCAGGCCCTCAAAGGAATTATAACATGTTTTTTTTGCTTTACATTAACTAGTAATTTGGAATGGTAAATTGTTGCTACTCCTCCTCCATGACCAGAACTTCTGGGATTTTGACAGTTTAAATAACCAGAGGGAGTTGATTCATTTAAACCAACATAATCCTCTTGCCCTAACCAAGTCTCTGTAAGGGAAATTAAATCAATCTGATGATCAATTAACAGATCATGGACTAACAGAGACTTGGGAGTTAGAGACCTAATATATAATAAACCACATTTAATTTTTAAATTATGAGGAGGAACAGAGGCCAAATCATTCAATTTAGAGGCTTTATGTTTAATTTGAGTTTTACCAATATTTTGCTTTATCACTTTGGGATGCTTATACATTATATTTTTATTCACTTTGGAGGGAGCAGACAACGATTCTCTGATGGGGAAGACAGGGGCTAAGCTGAGGGGTGGCGGATGAAGAGGAGCTGCAGAGAGGTGTGTAAGACTGTGACTCTGCTTCCTGGTCCCAACTCTGAGTAGTCACGGTTTTGGTAATTTGGATAAAAAAGATGCCAGATTGTTAGATAAATGAGAAGCACCATCCAAAGTGGGATGAATGCTGTCTCGTCCCATAAGACCAGGTTTTCCCCAAAAAGAGCTCCAATTGTCAATGTAGCCCACGTCATTTTTAGGACACCACACAGACAGCCAGCGGTTCAAGGATGACGAGCGGCTAAACATGTCATCACTGGCCAGATTGGGGAGGGGCCCAGAGAATACTACAGTGGCAGACATCGTTTTTGCAAAGTCACACACCGATTCTATATTAAGTTTCGTGACTTCCGACTGCCGGAGACGGATGTCATTAATGCCGGCGTGAATAACAATTGTGGAATATTTACAGTTACTTTTAGCCAGCATTTTCAAATTTGACTCGATGTCGCCTGCTCTGGCCCCAGGAATGCATTTGACTATGGCTGCTGGAGTCTCTAGGTTCACGTTTCTAACTACAGAGTCGCCAATGATCAGAGTTTTTTCCTCAGCGGGTGTGTCGCTGAGCGGGGAAAAACGATTAGAAACGTGAACAGGTTGGTGGTGAACCGGGGCTTTGCGACTAGGCTTCCTTCTCACCATCACCCACTCAGTCTCGTCGCTGCTGAGGAGAGCCGAGGGACCGCTGACAGGGGGGCCTAAGCTAGCTAGCTCCGCTGCAGCTAATGGGCGTCCGTCAAGATTAACTGGCGCAGACGGTGTTTCAATGCAGCGGAGCCGGGATTTCAAATCAGACAACCTCGCCTCGAGCGCCTCAAAAAGACAACATTTATTGCATTTACCGTTATCGCTAAAAGAGGTAGCTATACATCTGACAGAGAGAGCACACCAGAGGAGAAGAGGAAAGAGAGCTAGTAGCCATCGCTAGTGGCTGCAGAGCAACCACACAGGCAAACCACACAGGCAGACAGCAAAACAGGAAGTGACGATACGTTACCACAAGGAAGTGACGAATGAATTAATAATCAATTAATGAATTAATCGATAACTTGCATCCCTAGCTGGAATGAGCGAGAAACCAGTCAGTATGATTGTTGCTAGATGGTTTTAACTGGTATAATTTTGCAACTTAATGCTGTGCTTTAAAAATATGCATACCAAAACAGTTTTAGGTGTTAGAGATTTGCCATTTGCTTAGATGAGGGGTCTGCGTTTTTGCCCATAGTGGCTCCTAACGAAAAAAAGACGTATTTATGAAAATGCTTTGCAAATTTTTTGATAAATTTGCTCATTTTCAAGAGAAAAAGTCTCAAACTTACAAGAAAAAATGCACTTTTATGAGGAAAAACCTCACGTTTAAAGAAAAATATTGCAAAAAAATTTAAAAAAAACAAATCACAGATTATGAGAATCAGATGAGCAAAGGATGTTGAAGGTGAGGCAGGAGGAAAAGAGGAAGACCACAGAGAAGATTTATGGATACAGTGAAGGAGGACATGGAGAGGGTTGATGTTATAAAGGCAGATGCAAGGGACAGGGTGAGATGGAGGCAGATGATCTGCTGTGGTGACCCATAAAGAGAGCAGTCAAAAGAGGAAGAAAAGGAGAAGACCATCAGTGAGAGAGTAGCTCATTGCTGTCAGATGGACATAAACCAAGGTCACCCAGAGTTCCCTCTTATCTCTTTATATATGTGGGCTCTTCAAGATTTCCCCTGACTCATTTCCCATGGACTGAGAGGAACCAAACTTGGCACGGTTATTAGTCTTTCTCTACATACAGTGGTGTGAAAAAGTGTTTGCCCCCTTCCTGATTTCTCATTTTTTGTATGTTTGTCACACTTAAATGTTTCAGATCATCAAACAAATTTAAATATTAGACAAAGATAACATGGGAAAACACAAAATGCAGTTTTTAAATGAAGGTGTTTATTATCAAGGGAAAAAACAATCCAAACCTACATGGCCCTGTGTGAAAAAGTGATTGCCCCCTAAACCTAATAACTGGTTGGGCCATCCTTAGCAGCAACAACTCCAATCAAGAGCATTGCAATAACTGGCAATGAGTCTTTTACAGTGCTGTTGAGGAATTTTGGCCCACTCATCTTTGCAGAATTGTTGTAATTCAGCTACATTGGAGGGTTTTTGAGCATGAACCGCCTTTTTAACCCCTTTAACTCTGTGAATTCCGCGGGCGGTCACGTCTCTGCATCTTAGTGCATCTCAGTGCGCACTGAAAAAAAAAAAAAAGTATTTCCGGTTGTTCTGCCCTCAGTAGTGTGTGTTTTAGAAAGTTGAGAATAGTTCATAAGTTCATAATATATATCACAATTCGTCTGTAATAATTTATGTTAAAACAGTTATTGTGTTAAAAATAATTTCTGTACAGTTAGTAGTGATTCAACTGCATTTTATGTTGAAAGCGCAGCCAGCAGCCGCTATGATTTGTGGGTAGCAGAAACGGACATCGAGAGAGAGAAAGGAAAAAAAAGGCAGAGAGCTTAACCTGCCGGCGAATGTCTGAAACGTTCCTCCTGTGTGTTAAACCCTTTTTCTACACCTTCAAAAGCAATGGCTTTTCACTCGGGCTTTTCATTGAGCTTCGAGCCACAGTTATAAACAACTGTAAGCTGTCTAAGAAGACTGGAAATAAAGGAGCAGGACACTCGGTTTCCTGGCTCGTGAAAAACGAGTTTGGCTTGCTGTTGATCTGTGTTAACATACACAGTGTATACAACACGTAGGGATAACAGTACAGTGAAAAGCCAGGTCAGCAGTTGGTGAAGATAAGGTCCACGACACAGCGAGGGACATCACTCAAGAGTGAAAAGCCAGGTCAGCAGTTGGTGAAGAGAAGATTCACGACACAGCGAGGGACGACACTCAAGAGTGAAAAGCCAGGTCAGCAGTTGGTGAAGAGAAGATTCACGACACAGCGAGGGACATCACTCAAGAGTGAAAAGCCAGGTCAGCAGTTGGTGAAGAGAAGATTCACGACACAGCGAGGGACGACACTCAAGAGTGAAAAGCCACGTCAGCAGTTGGTGAAGTTAAGATTCACGGCACAGCGATGGACGACACTCAAGAGAAGAGGGCAGAAGAAAAGTCGAACTCTGAAGCCAAATCATCATGCAATGCTAGCTCCAGCTCCAAACGTTCTAGGTCCAAGTTATCCTCAAAGTCCAACGTAATGGAAGCAGCCATTATGGCGCGAGCCTCTGCTGAAGCTGCAAATGCTAGAGCCTTGTACAGTAAGAAACAACTAGAAATTAAAAAGCAACAAACAAAGCTAGAATGAGAATAAGCAGAGCAACAAGCAAGGCTAGAACAAGCAGAGCAACAAGCAAAGCTAGAACAAGAACAAGCCAAGCAACAAGCAAAGCTAGAACAAGCAAAGCTAGAACAAGAACAAGCCAAGCGACAAGCAAAGCTAGAACAAGCAAAGTTAGAACAAGAACAAGCAAAGCGACAAGCAAAGCTAGAACAAGCAAAGCTAGAACTGGATCTAGAGATGCTGGAGATAGAGAAGGAAACAGCGGCCGCCACAGCAAAAGCAGAAGTTCTAGAAGCCGCTGCAGCTGCCGAGCTGGATGAAGGAGAGAGTGTAAGGAGCGCAATTGCATCACAAGTTGCCAGACAGAGAACTATGGAGTATGTGCACCATCAAATCCAGCTAAAGTCACAGGTGCGACCAGCTGAAGGAGAAACACCTCAAGTTGAACCTGCACAAAGGGCGCAATTATTCACTCCGAGGAGACCCGAACAAACTCTCTCTCCACCAGCATTCAAGAAAATGTACGTGAAAAATGAATCCATCGACATACCCAGAGACTGTGTCAGGCCAAACAGCTACCATGCTTCCCACAATGGTGACCCACCTATGGAAGACTTTGCTAGGTTCCTCGCGCGCAGAGAGCTAATCACAACCGGACTCTTTAAGTTTGACGACACCCCCGAAAACTTTAGAGCATGGCAGTCGTCATTCATAAATGCAACTGAAGACGTTGGTCTCACATATAGCCAGGAGTTAGATCTCCTAGTCAAGTGGCTTGGTAAAGAGTCCTCAGAGCACGTTAAAAGAATCAGAGCTGTCTATGCCACTAACCCCAAAGCTGCTCTCCAATTGTCATGGGACAGGTTAAAAGAGTGTTATGCTACGCCAGAAGTAGTAGAAAACGCCTTGTTTAAAAAACTAGATAACTTCCCTCGCCTTACAAACAGAGACAATGTAAAACTCAGGGAACTTGGAAATTTACTCTTACAGCTGCGGGTCGCTAAAGATGAAGCTTATCTCCCAGGTCTCGCCTACCTCGACACACCCCGTGGGGTTAAGCCCATAGTTGAAAAGTTGCCTCCAAGTTTACAAGATAAATGGCTGCTGCGGGCTCAAAATACAAACAAAAATATGATGTAACCTTCCCTCCCTTCTCATATTTTGTAAAGTTTGTCCAAGACGAGGCTAAAGCAAGAAATGACCCAAGTTTTACGACATGCAGCAGCCAACCCTTCAGCAAAGGTGAGAGACCACCATTCAAACAAACTAGCTACAGAATGCCTCTAACTGTAAACAAAACAGAGGTCGACACAACAGCTCCCGCTAGTACTAAAGAGGACGATTTGACACGTTACTGTCCAGTACATAAGAAAATGCATCCTCTAGCCAAATGTAGAGCCTTTCGAAATAAACCGCTACAGGAAAGGTGAAGCATACTCAAAGAATACAAACGATGTTTTCGCTGCTGCTCTCCCATGCACGCAATAAAGGACTGTGACACGAAACTCAAGTGTGAGGAGTGCCAAAGTGAAAGACATTGCTCTGCCATGCATCCCGATTCAAGTCAGCAACCCCAGCCAGGAAACACACCTGAACCAGAGCCTCAGCCCCGAGACAACACACCACCTGAGGTCACGTCACGGTGCACTGAGATCTGCTGCGAAGGTAATCCCCCACGTTCTTGCTCAAAGGTATGTCTAGTTCAAGTTTTCCCTAAAGGCCAACCAGAACGCTCCGTTAAGATGTATGCAATCCTTGACGATCAGAGTAATAAATCGCTGGCCCGTCCTGAATTCTTCGAGCTGTTTAGGATCAAAGGTAGCCCTCTGACATACCACATGAGAACATGTGCTGGTTTAACTGAAATGCTTGGCAGGGAAGCAGCGGGGTTCCAAATCGAGCCAGTAGGCGGAGGCCCACGCTTAGACCTCCCTCCTCTCCTTGAATGCGACGAGATAAAGTTCAGTAGGGGTGAAATACCTACGCCCGAAGTCGCTCTTGCTCATGCCCACTTAAAACACCTCGCTCGTCTCATCCCCAAGTATGACCCAGATGCTCAGATGGCAATTTTACTGGGCAGAGACATCCTACAAGTCCACAAAGTAAGGCAACATGTCAACGGATCCCACAATGCTCCCGTTGCTCAACGCCTGGACCTAGGCTGGGTAATTGTGGGAGAGGTGTGCCTTAACGCTCATAAGCCAACAGTCAACGTTTATAAAACGTACATGCTCTCCAACGGACGCCCATCCTTCTTCACTCCTTGTCCTAACAGCATCTATATCAAAGAGAAACCATGCTACTGCGGGGAGCACAAGGACAGCCTCTCTAAACGCAGCTCAAAACCCAATGCAGTGGAAGAAAAGCTTGGGGACAAAGTTTTTGAGTGCACAGAGAACGATAACAAGTGTGCCGTGTCCTTCGAAGATGAGACCTTCCTAAAGATAATGGAGGAAGAAGTCCACCAGGATGGAAACAACCCTGAACAGTGGCACTATGTCACATCAGAGCAAAACCCAGCTGATCTAGCCACCAGGTCAATACCTGCATCACAGCTTATGGACACTATGTGGTTTAAGGGACCAGACTTCCTTTACAAACCACCTGAATCCGGGACATCTGAATCCTTTGAGTTAATCGAGCCTGAAGTAGACTCTGAAATTAGAAAAGTCGCTACCTTTTCTACTCACATTCAGAAGAACGGGCTCTCACCAGAATGCTTCCAGCGCTTTTCAAGTTGGAACTCCTTAGTATGTGCCATTGCATTCCTAATTCACCAAGCTCGTTCTCACTCATCAAGCAACCTGTCAGATCATTCATGCAGGGGCTGGCATCGATGTAGCAAGCCACGCACTCCAGAGGAGCTGGATGCTGCCAGTAACCTCATCCTCCAGTCTGTTCAAAAAGATGCTTTTCCTGACGAGTATGCTGCTCTCCATGCCAACCAAACCATCAGCAGTTCAAGTCCCATCGTGGCTCTTGATCCCTATATGAGTGAAAACCTCATCAAGGTTGGAGGTCGCCTCAAACATGCTTCATTGAACGCAGCATCTGAGAATCCAATCATTCTCCCAAACAAGCATCACATAACTCAGCTGCTTGTCCGTCACTATCATGCCAAAGTTGTGCATCAAGGAAGGCAGTTCACGGAAAGTGCAATTAGGCAAGCCGGATTGTGGATTGTAGGTTGCAAAAGACCGGTTTCGTCAATTATCCACCATTGTGTAATGTGCAGGAAACTCAGGGGAAAACTAGAGACTCAGAAAATGGCAGATCTCCCACCTGAGAGACTCAAAACATGCCCTCCATTTTCATATGTCGGGTTGGACGTATTCGGTCCATGGTCAGTAGTCACTCGACACACACGAGGTGGCGCTGCACAAGGAAAAAGGTGGGCAATACTCTTCACGTGTATGACCACAAGAGGCGTGCATATTGAAGTCATTGAATCTATGGACGCTAGCAGCTGCATAAACGCAATACGCAGATTCTTCGCCATACGAGGCCCAGCAAAGCAAATGCGATCTGACAGAGGCACTAACTTCATTGCAGCGAGTGTGGAGTTAGGCATGGCACAACCAAACAAGAACCCTCCCAACACTGTCAACTACCTTCATGCCAACGGTTGCATATGGGAGTTCAATCCCCCACATGCTTCTCACATGGGAGGCGTCTGGGAAAGACTGATTGGGGTCACTCGCAGAATACTGGACTCTATGCTTTTGCAAAACAAACACACTCGTTTGACCCATGAGGTGCTTTGTACTTTAATGGCTGAGGTATCGTCTATAATCAACGCAAGGCCCTTAGTCCCCATCTCAACAGACCCTTCCTCACCATTCCTACTCTGTCCTGCAATGATCTTGACCCAAAAGCAGCATGTTTCCCCTCCACCAGGAGACTTTTGTGGAAAAGACCTGCTCAAAAACCAGTGGAAACAAGTGCAAGCACTCGCCAATCAATTTTGGAGCCGCTGGAGAAAAGAATATCTCAACACCCTCCAATCAAGGCGCAAGTGGCATACAACACACCGCAACCTACAGACAGGTGACATAGTGCTGTTGAAACAGGACCAAGCACCCAGAAATGAATGGACAATGGCCATCATCACATCCACCTTTCCAAGCAGCAACGGGAAGATCAGAAAGGTCGAAGTGAGGACATCATCCCAGGGTGTTTCAAAGACTTACTTACGTCCTATTTCAGATGTTGTTATGCTCTTAGAGAATGAAGTTGTAGTTAAAAAGAAGTAGTGGCATTAGTAATGCCAGGCGGGGAGTGTTCTGCCCTCAGTAGTGTGTGTTTTAGAAAGTTGAGAATGGTTCATAAGTTCATAATATATATCATAATTCGTCTGTAATAATTTATGTTAAAAACAGTTATTGTGTTAAAAATAATTTCTGTACAGTTAGTAGTGATTCAACTGCATTTTATGTTGAAAGCGCAGCCAGCAGCCGCTATGATTTGTGGGTAGCAGAAACGGACATCGAGAGAGAGAAAGGAATAAAAAGGCAGAGAGCTTAACCTGCCGGCAAATGTCTGAAACGGTCCTCCTGTGTGTTAAACCCTTTTTCTACACCTTCAAAAGCAATGGCTTTTCACTCGGGCTTTTCATTGAGCTTCGAGCCACAGTTATAAACAACTGTAAGCTGTCTAAGAAGACTGGAAATAAAGGAGCAGGACGCTCGGTTTTCTGGCTCGTGAAAAACGAGTTTGGCTTGCTATTGATCTGTGTTAACATACACAGTGTATACAACACATAGGGATAACAGTACGCCAGTCTTCCAGTACAGACACAGCCTTGTTACAACCTGAGAAAAAAGCTGTGTAATATATTCATTTTTTGTGGTATTTTTACAAAATTTTGACCGGAGCTTGAAAACACTTGGTTCTACATTTCTGTTGTGTTTTCCAGCCAGTATCTGACAGCTGTATGTTATTTGCAAGCATTTGTATCTAAAAAAAACACCCAGGCGAACTTTCTTGTTACTCAGTGGCAGGAGCACTTAGAGAGATTATGACTGTTTTACCAAAAAATTCAGAGTGTTTTCTTTTAAATGAGACTAACCCCATGAAGATGCTGCAAAGGGTTGAAGAACAGCTTTTGATTTACTTTGGGCATGTTATTTTTAGGCGTTTTTAGGGAAGTTGAACAGAGTTCAACAGGTTAAGGTCATGCCACAGCGTCTCAATCGGATTCAGGTCAGGACCTTGACTAGGCAACTCCAAAGTCTTCATTTTGTTTTTCTTCAGCCATTCAAAGGTGGACTTGCTGGTGTGTTTTGGATCATTGTCCTGCTGCAGAACCCAAGTGTACTTCAGCTTGAGGTCACAAAGAGATGGCTGGACATTCTCCTTCAGGATTTTTTAGTAGACAGAATTCATGGTTCCATTTACCATAGAAAGTCTTCCAGGTGCTGAAGAAGCAAAACAGCCTCAGACCATCACACTACCACCACCATATTTTACTGTTGGTATGATGTTCCTTTTCTGAAATGCTGTGTTACTTTTACACTGGATATACGTAATGGGACACACACCTTCCAAAAAGTTCAACTTTTGTCTCGTCAGTCCACAGAGTATTTTTGCAAAAGTCTTGGGGCTCATCAAGATGTTTTTTTTGCAAAACTGAGACGAGCCTTTATGTTCTTTTTGCTCAGCAGTGGTTTTAGCCTTGGAACTCTGGCATGCAGGCCATTCTTGCCCTTTCTCTTTCTTATGGTGGAGTCATGAACACTGACCTTAACTGAGATAAGTGAGGCCTGCAGTTCTTTGGATGTTGTTGTGGGGTCTTTTGTGACATCTTGGATGAGTCATCGCTGCGCTCTTGGGGTAATTTTGGTCAGCCAGCCACTCCTGGGAAGGTTCACCACTGTTCCATGTTTTCGCCATTTGTGGATAATGGCTCTCACTCTGGTTTGCTGGAGTCCCAAAGCTTTAGAAATGGCTTCATAACCTTTTCCAGACTGATAGCTCTCAATTACTTTGTTGCTCATGTGTTCCTGAATTTGTTTTGGATCGCAGCATGATGTCTAGCTTTTGAGGATCTTTTGGTCTACTTCACTTTGTCAGGCAGGTCCTATTTAAGTGATTTCTTGATTGAGAGCAGGTGTGGCAATAATCAGGCCTGGGTGTGGCTAGAGAGATTGAACTCAGCTTTCCAAAGATGTGATAAACCACAGTTAATTTATGTTTTAAGGGGGGGGGGGCAATCACTTTTTCACACAGGGCCATGTAGGTTTGATTTTTTAACCTTAATAATAAACACCTTCATTTAAAAACTGTGTTTTGTGTGTACTTGTGTTATCTTTGTCTAATATTTAAATTTGTTTGATGATCTGAAACATTTAAGTGTGATAAACATACATAAAAATGAGAAATCAGGAAGTGGACAAACACTTTTTCACACCCCAGTAGGTACCACCAAGGGTCACACACTTCTTCCATCATTTTATGCACCTGTGGAGACCTTGCAAGGCCGTAGCACAGCCACGGTTTGGCCTTGGAAATCAACATTTCATCATGGAAGTGCTTGTCCTTCAAAAATGACTTCATGGTTGGAAAGAGGTGGAAGTCAGATGGTGCGAGGTTGGGAGAGTAAGGGGGTGAGGAAGGATTTTATATAAACACAGGTCTGTGCTTCCATCTGGGCAACATGTGAGCTATGAACCGGGGCATTGTCTTGCATGAGACGGACACCTTTGGTCAGCATGCCACACCTCTCAGCTTTGATGGCCTTCTGCAATTTATGCAGCAGTGAAGCATAGTACTTACTTACTTAAGCCCATAGCTCGCCATGAAGAATAGGCCATTGACGACCCCTTGCCATTGCACTCGGTTCTGGGCTGCTCTCTCTACTTCCTTCCAGTTGGTTCCCTGCCGTTTCAGCCCCGCCTCAGTGTCTCGTAGCCAGTGAAGCATAGTAAGTCCTGGTAATTGTGGTGCTCTTTGCCATGAAATCCATCATCGATACTCCATGCCGGTCCCAAAAGATCATGAGCACGACCTTGCCTGCCGGGGGTTAGACATGTGCCTTCTTCAGAGGTAGTGAGTCATAAAGTTTCCATTGCTTCGGGCTTTAGTCTCTGGATCATAGTGATGGACCGATGTTTCATCCTGCATGATTACGTACTGACTGTTGAAATGACACATAGGCATATCTTTTGACCTTTGAGCTTGAGCTTGAGCACAACCTGAATGCAGACAGACCTGATGACCACTGTGGCTGTGTTTGGTAGCTATCTGGGCAGTTGCCGAGTAGGAGTAGCGACTGTCACGAATTGCAGACAGATGGACAACTGACATGACAACAGATGTATCACTGTGGCGAAAGCTCATTTCACCTTTGATGGAATGGAAAGAGCTAAAATTTGCAGTTTTATAAGTAAAATGACAAAGTTGCAAATTTAGGAGAAAGTGAGTCAAACCTGTGTTCAAAAATGGCCAGTTTATGAAATACTTAAACTTATGAGAAAAGTTGATAATCTAAGAGGAAAAAATCAGCTTTACAAAAAAAATGGAAGTCCAGTAAATTATTTATCTTTTGTTCATATGAAAGACAAAAAATAAAATAGAAAGATGTCTTTACCTTCTTTACATGTTTCAACTGCACTGCAGCCTCCGTCAGAAGAGTCAGCTGATTGCTGCCAGGTGACATTTATCAGCTGATTTTCATAGGCGGGGCCAGCTCAGCAGATCTGTCAGATCCACCGAGCCGGCCCCGCCTCCTGCCGTCAGATGGTCTCTGGAGAATGTGGTCCCAGGTGTGGGAAAGCATAAAGGCCCCCTCATCTCGGTTCATGGTGTCTTTTCCCCGCTTCCTGATCTCTATGGCCTCCTTGATCCAGCGTTTGTGTCTGTTGCTCTCCGATCCAATAATTTTTGTGTTGTCCCAGTCCATGATGTGATTATTTCTTTTGCAGTGATCTGATATTGCTGATTTTAATGTTTCTTGTTCTGCCTTTTCTTTTTGTGATCTTGTGAGTTGTCCTTGTGTTTCCTTCTCACATTCCTTCTGGTGTTCTTTTTTTTTTGTGGTGAA
This sequence comes from Pholidichthys leucotaenia, assembly GCA_020510985.1. NCBI lineage: Eukaryota > Metazoa > Chordata > Actinopteri > Cichliformes > Pholidichthyidae > Pholidichthys > Pholidichthys leucotaenia. The sequence continues at coordinate 390,997,005 of CM035844.1, read as the reverse complement.
TGATCTTCCAGTTTCTCCAATGTAGGTTTTGTTGCATGATCTGCATGATATTTCATATATTACATTGCATTTATTGTCTTGTTCTATTCTGTCCTTGGGGTGTACTAATAACTGTCTTAATTTTTTGTGTGGTTTGACTGCTGTGTTTATTTTGTATTTTTTCATGATCCTTTGAATTGGTTCCGTGATCCCTCGTATGTATGGTATAGTTATGGTGTCCTTGTTTTTGATTTCGGCTTTTGTTCTATGTCTTATATCCTGTTTATTTTCTTTGTTTTTGACTTGCTGTTTCCCTTTGTTTATGGCCCATACTGGATATTGGCAGTGTATAAGTGCATGTTTTATGTGGTTTTCCTCCTCCTGTCTGTCTTCTTGTTCCGTGATGATGGTGGCTCGTTCATATAATGTCCTGATGACTGATAGCTTGTGTGCTGTGGGGTGTTCCGATGTCCATAGTAGGTATTGATCTGTGTGAGTTGGTTTCCTGTAGACTGTGATTTTTATGCTGCCGTCCTCGTTGTGGTGGATTTTCATGTCCAGAAAGGCTATGGTGCCATTTTCCTCCTCTTCGTGTGTGAATTTTATGTTCCCAGTGCTGTCCGTACTGTTCAGATGGTCAGTGAGTTCTTGTGTATATCCTGCCGTTATTTTTTCCAGAATGTCATCTACGTATCTCTTCCAAAGGGTGGGTTTGCATATAGTGGGTGCTGTGTTGATGGCTTTGTTTTCCAGATCCTCCATAAAAAAGCTGCTCATGATGGCTGATAGTGGGTCTCCCATTGCAAATCCTTCTTTTTGTCTGTAAATTTTTCCTCTGAACTGAAAATAAGTGGATTTTGCAACAAACTGTAATAATTTGGATATGTCATAAACTGTGAGGTTGGTGCGTCTTTTTAGGGTACTGTCATTGTTGAGGCGTTCTTGCACTATATGTAGTGTGACGTCAACAGGAGTCTTTGTGAATAAAGCGATGATGTCATGTGAAATGAGGATCTCGTCTGATTCTATTTTTATGTCTTTGAGTTCTTGTGCCAGCTCTTTTGAATTCTCCAGAGACCATCTGACAGCGGGAGGCGGGGCCAGCTCGGTGGATCCGACAGATCTGCTGAGCTGGCCCCGCCTATGAAAATCAGCTGATAAATGTCACCTGGCAGCAATCAGCTGACTCTTCTGACGAAGGCTGCAGTGCAGTTGAAACATGTAAAGAAGGTAAAGACATCTTTCTATTTTATTTTTTGTCTTTCATATGAACAAAACATAAATAATTAAATGAAGACAAAATGAACCTATTTGACGTATCCAGTAAATTAATTTATTTTGTGCTGGAAACTTGTTTCATAGTAGATTTTGCAGTCCTCTGATTTACACATTACACATTTGCACATTAAACTGATGGTAAAGACAGTGACAGTGAGGCTTGTGCTTCACTACAGAATTTATTGTGTGGATTCATCCTTGATTCATCCACCATGACATTCAAAGGAGATGTATGGTCAGTTCTGATGAAGAAAAAAAAAACAAAAACATGTCAGCCTTTATGCACTATGACATCCGTCTGATTAATTGTGGCCCCAATATGTCATAATAAATAAAAAGGATATTTTCTACTCTTAGAGCTCCATTAGGAAAATATGGCAAAGGATTCCTGACTGGTGTTCACACTGTGATTGATCAGTTGGGGACAGGGCACACTATTCTATCAGCTGACTTTATTGATGCCAATGAAATGGCTTGAAATGGCAGCTTTTCTGGCAGCCTGAACACTGAGGAGGACAACATTCCAAATATTTTAAGCAACCTGGATATCGATGACAGTCCTTTCACTGTGGACGAGTATGAAGAGGTGAAGAAAGCACTCTCTCGGAAAAAGTACATGTCCAAATAACATCCCCCCAGAGGTCTTCAACCTGGATGATATTATTCTGGCCCTCTGCAATCTTGTACTAATGAATGATGGAAAACCAAACCAGTGGTCGCTTTCCAATATCATTCCAATACCTAAGCCAGGCAATCGCTTATGCACTGATAAATATAGGGGAATAAGCCTCACATGTGTCATAGCTAAGGTTCAGGTTCAGTTTACTTTATTTGTACCCGTAGGTAAATTTGTTCTGCAGTCAGGTGACATCCATATTTACAAACCACAATTACATTCAACATGAACACAAACACAGGCACACATGAAGCAGACTATAAACACGATAAAAGTACTCAAAGGCTCCACCAATCAGGACATAGGACAAAGAGATAAGAGAAAAAACAAAGAGAGAAGGGTCATATTAAAAAGTTAAAAACTAGTCAGAGATTAAAAACTCAAAAAAGTCTAAAACCCAATAAAAGCTTTAGAACCCAAATAAAAAACCTACAAAAATAAGTAAACATAAAATAAAAAAATATTTATTTTTTTTAATAAATAGATAACTGAATTATGTGCAATAAATTGCTACATCTTGTTCAACTCTTTAACAGCAGCAGGAACAAAGCTGTTTTTGTAGCACTGGGTTTTACTTTTTGGGACAGCAAACCTCCATCTTGATGGAAGAAGCTCAAAGTGGCAGTGCAAAGGATGGGAGTCATCATTTAAAATGGAGGTAGCAATCCTCTGTACCTGTCTGGTGTACAGGGATGTCAGACTCAGCTGTGGCTCACCAAGCAAATGACTGGACCATCTAACTACCTGATTCAAGGATTTCCTGTTTGAGTTTTATCTGACCAAACCATGACACTAAAGAAAAGGATAAACAGATTCAATTAAAGCCCGATAAAACATTGTCATTATGGTTCGGTCAGTTTGGAAGTGTGCAAGTTTCCTTAAACAATGCAAATGTTGCTGACCCTTTTTGCACACCCTTTCACAGTTCTCTTCAAAGTTTAAATTACTATCAATAATCGTCCCAAGATATCTGTAAGATTGCACACATTCAGTGGTCTGGCCTTTTAGTATAGTGACTTTGTGCCCAGGAGTTTTCTTCCTAAAGTCAATAATCATATATTTAGTTTTGGTCGTATTCAGCTGCAGGTAGGAATCCTCACACCAGTGAACAAAATCATCAACTACTGGGCCGTGGCCACTCTCACCATCCTGAAGGAGACTGACAACAACTGAATCATCAGCATACTTTATAATGTGTCTGTTGTCATGTCTGCTCCGACACATGTTTGTGTACAGGATGAAGAGTAGTGGTGACAACACACACCCCTGAGGAAAGCCAGTAGAAGAACACTTTTGGTCAGACAATGTACCATTGACCCTTACTCTTTGTGTCCTGTTGGTTAACCCTTGTATTATGTTAAGGGTCAATTTGACTCATTTCGGTTTTTGTGTTGACCAAAGTACGGGTTATCCTTTCTTTTTCTTTATGAAATTTTGTGAATTTTCCTTATCTAGGGTCATGAATTGGTGTGTAAAATCTGGACACTTTGATATGTAGTGGAATGTATGTGCAGAGTTTGTATACAAAGATGATGTTGCGGGTCATTTTGACCCAGACACTTTTATGTGGGTAAGTAGCTGTACAGATCCAAAATAAACATGCCTCTTTAATGTACTTTATTTTGACTGCCCAGTTAATTGTATTTTGACTGCCAGAGACCCAGGTGTGTGTCGAGGAGGGACTTTCTCTCCCTTGTCCTTGTCACTTTTCTCATGCCATCTCTTTGACAAACACACCAAAAATGAGCTCCAGAAGGTTTACAGCTGAAGAAGCTTCATCACATATTTTGAACTGGGATAGTAACGCAGAGGAAGAGATTTCAGAGACCAAGGACAATGTAATTGATGATCCAGACTGTCAATTTTCCGACGATGAGAAGGATTCAGAGGACGAGCCTGCCATTGTGTTTCCATTGGATGAAAGCCAAGGAATGCAGCAATCATCATCCACAGAGGGGACATGGACATCTAAAGATGGTAATATAAAATGGTCAACATCACCACACCAAAGCCGAGGTAGACTGTTATCTTCCAATGTCATCAAAATGACTCCCGGTCCTACAAGATTTGCTGTCACACGAGTTGATGATATTCAATCAGCATTTCAGCTCTTCATTTCTCCACCAATAGAGAAGATTATACTGGAAATGACCAACTTGGAGGGGAGGCATGCATTTCAGGAGAAATGGAAGCCACTGGATCAGACTGACTTGCATGCTTACATTGGAATTCTGGTATTAGCTGGAGTGTACAGGTCAAAGGGAGAAGCTACTGCAAGTCTATGGGATGAAGAGTATGGAAGGCCAATCTTTCGAGCAACAATGTCTCTAGGGACATTTCACATGATATCTTGTGTGATCCGATTTGACAACCGTGGCACCAGAGCTGGTCGATGTGAAAGAGACAAACTAGCTGCGTTTAGAGATGTATGGGATAAATGGGTTGAAATTCTACCTTTGTTGTACAATCCTGGTCCCCATGTTACTGTAGATGAGCGCCTTGTACCATTCAGGGGGCGCTGTCCTTTCAGACAGTACATGCCCAACAAGCCTGCCAAGTATGGCATCAAAATGTGGGTAGCCTGTGATGTAAAATCTAGCTATGTATGGAATATTTTTTTTTTTTTTTTTTTTTTTTTTTTTGTTACTTATTTGTACCCGTAGGTAGACTTGGTTTGCAGTCTGGTGACAAGCCACCGGCTGCTGGTCGCTGCGTGCGCGAGCGCCCTAAACCTACATGTTTTTGGTGTGCGGGAGGAAACCGGAGAAATCCCGGAGTAAACCCGCGCAACACGGGGAGAACATGCAAACTCCGCACAGCTCACTGTTGGCCGGGGGCTGGGATCGAACCCATGATCTCATGATCCCCGCGATCCCCCGGCCGAGGGTAAAACTGTGCTGCCACAGTGCTAAACCACTGCGCCACCGTGTAGCCCAATATGCAAGTGTATACTGGAAAGCTACCTGGAGGAGCGTCTGAGAAGAATCGGGGGTGCGTGTGGTGCTGGAAGTGAGTGAAGGGTTGCAAGGTCATAACATCACATGTGACAATTTCTTTACATCCTACCGCCTTGGAGATGAACTTCAGAAGAGAAAGCTGACTATGTTGGGAACAGTCAGAAGAAATAAGCCAGAACTTCCCAGTGAAATTCTGAAGATGCAGGGCAGACCTCTGCATTCCTCAACATTTGTTTTCACTGAGAAAGCAGCAGTTGTTTCATACTACCCAAAGAGAAACAAGAATGTTCTTGTAATGAACACAATGCACACAGATGCATCTCTGGGCACAAGAGAAGACATGAAGCCACAAATGATCCTGGACTACAACTCCACCAAAGGAGGAGTTGACAATCTGGACAAAGTCACAGCAACATACAGCTGCCAGCGCAAGACTGCCCATTGGCCCTTGGTGATTTTCTACAACATTGTCAATGTGTCTGCTTACAATGCCTATGTCCTGAGGACTGAAATCAACCAGCAATGGAATGCCGGCAAATTGTACCGACGTCGGCTTTTCCTGGAAGAACTCGGCAAAGCACTTGTCACTCCCAAGATCCAGAGGTGAGCCAGGCAAGCTCGATTCCCAGCAGCTGCAGCTGTCATTGAAAAGGTCAATGTCAGGTCATCCAACCAATCTGCAATGGATCCAGTGGACACAGGTGTAGAGAAACAGAAAAGATGCCAGGTCTTTCCCTCCCGAGAGGACAGTAAAACAAGTACCTCTTGTGTGAAATGCAAGAATTAAGTCTGCAGAAAGCACACAGTTACATTCTGTCCATCATGTGGAGAGCATTGAAAATGTTGAACACTGAAAATGTGAGAAAAAGGGGCAAGTTAAATGAAAAAAAAATGCAGAGGGAAAAACTTGAACAAAATAGTTCTTAAATATAGTGTTGAAATTAAAAATGTATTGTTTTCTTTTATAAATGTTTATATAATCTAAAATAAAGTTGTTATTGGTTTAACCTGTTTTTTGACTGTTTTGAGTGGATTTACACAGTACGGGTCAAAATGACCCACAGTATAATTAATGTAATTTTTTTTCAACATAATACAAGGGTTAAAAAATCCAGAATCCAACCCACCAGATTATTACTCAAGTCAAATTGTTGCAGGAGCCTTTCAACTAAAATATGAGGTTGGATTGTATTAAAAGCGGACGAAAAGTCCACAAATAAAAGCCTGGCATGTGTCCCATTAAAATCCAGATGTTTAAAAAGCATGTTAAACAGAGTGACAGTGGCATCCTCCACTCCTCTGTGAGGCCTATAGGCAAACTGCAAAGGATCCAATGCATGCTCAGTCTGCTTTAGGACCTCAAATCTGACCAGTTTTTCAAAAATTTCATTAAAATTGAAGTCAACGCAACTGGTCTAAAACCATTTACCGTTTTTGGACAGCTGGATTTTGGAACAGGGACAACCACAACATCTTTCCAGATCTTAGGCACATGTTGTGTCTGTAAGGACTTATTAAAAATGAAGTAAAAGATGCTAAGATGTATAATCGGATGATACTGAACTGAATCCAAAGACCTCTAGACTCTCACCTCCAATTTAAATCCAAAATAGATCCACCACTAGCCACATTCTCGCCCTGCACCAGATTCATTTAACTGTGAAATTATGTTCAAGATACTGAAGGCTTACAGTATTCCATCAAGGCTGTGCAATGCTATTAGGGTGATGTATACCAACACACGTGCCAAAGTTGTCACCGCAGATGGTGAGTCGGATGATTTTGAGATCACTTCAGGAGTACTCCATGAATCCGTGTACTCTTCATTAATTTAATATTTCATTTGTGAAGCGAAAACAGAACTACCGAAAATAGCCGTTTCTTGCCTTGTCAAAATAAAATCGAAATTGAGCAAAATCTGTCACAACTCACTCTCGCCTGTCTCCCGTCTCAGCTGTGCGCACACCTGCGCCTCATCAAGCTCAGGCTATAAAGCCTGCTTCGCCCTGAGCCTCAGTCTGGAGCCGTCTGCTCATCCATGCCTAACTCTCCAGAGCTCGTCTAGTCCGCTACGGCCTGCGCTCTTCTGATACCATTCGTCCCAACACGTAAGATAACCTTACTCACCTTCTCTCCAGTCTCTCCCCTGTGCACAGGTGGATCCTCTGGCGGCGGACATCACTCCCTTGTCCTCGCCATCACTCTCCTTGTTGTGCCAAGTGCGCAGCTGAACGCTGTCTTCCAGGCAGGAGGCCTGCGACGTTAACCAACACCAGCCACCTTTTCCACCTGCAAGTAATCACCAGAATAAATACCCATTCCACTGAGTGTTCGCCTGCTGCTAACCTCTTTGTGTGCTCTGCCCATAGGGTTGCCTGGCTGAAAGGCACTCCTCTCTGCCCTCGGCGCACCCTGTCCTCCAGCACTACATAACACCCCGCACTCATGCACTCATACACTAATCACTGTTCAATAAAATCATTGAATCTTGCTCAAGCCTGTGTGCGTGTTCCCTGGGTCCTGACTTATGTCAGTACGGCTCCAGCAGAGCGGCCCAGCGGACAGTGGGCTCGCACACCGCTTAAACATCCTCGAGGCTCGAGCAGACCAGATAACTCACCAGCAACAGGTGATTTTGAATCAATTGACCCTAATTAATCGCCGGTTGGACCGTCTGGATCCCCCACAGGCGTTCCCTCCGGCTCAGCGTAGCGCTCCAGCTCCCGGCGTTCTCCCAGCTATCCAGGCTAGCCCGGGGCCGCCCACCCGGCTCACTCCAATTCCAACGCCCACGCGCTTCAGCGGCAAGCTCGGTGAAGCACGGGGGTTCCTTCTCCAATGCGAGTCGGTGTTTCAGCGCATCCCCGGGGACTTCCCGACCGATCACTGTCGAATTGGGTATATTGCCAACCTTCTGGAAGGGCGAGCGTTAGCCTGGGCCTACGCCGTAATGGTGAGGTCCAGCTACGCGAACCTGACCTACGCCCAATCCCTCCGTGATTCTAATGAAGTCTTTGATCACTCGGATCGAAACAGTGTATTAACCACCAGGCTGCTTAACCTTCGTCAGGGTAGCCGGTCGGCCGCCAACTACGCTGTCGACTTCTGGGTGGTGGCGGTGGAAGTTGGGTGGGGAGATGCTGCCCTCTGCAGCATTTTCACCCGTAGCCTGAACCCTAGCCTCCGGGATGAATTGGCCAGCTGGGATCTGCCGGAGCGACTTTCTGAATTCATCTCCCTGGTTATTAGCCTCGATAACAGGTTGAGGGAGCGGGCCGCCAAGCGGAAGTCGTTTAGCCGCTCGAGCGGAGCTTCCTCCCACGCCTCTCAACCTCGCCCCCTGGCGTTGCCCCCGCCAGAGTCCGCCGACGATTCGGAGGCAATGCTGATAGGGCGGACCAAGTTTCCGCAGGCGGAGAAACAGCGTCGTGGGGAGCTGGGACTCTGCATGTATTGCGGAGATGACCAACACCCTATGGAATCCTGCCCGATTAAGCCAAAAGGGGGAGTCCGCGTCGCTGTAGGGGGCCTCGCGGACTCAACCCAGTCCAATCCCCTATCAAAATGCCTCCTACCTATCAGATTCTGCCATAACCTCACGGAGCATTCCACTCACGCGCTGGTGGACTCGGGAGAGGAACAAAGTTTCATTTCTAAAAGCCTGGCAACCCGCTTGGGCATCCCTTGCCAAGCCCTCCCAGTCTCCGTCAACCTGGTAACTCTCTCACGGACTCCCCTGGAGAAGGTCACTCACCGGACCGTTCCCGTCTCTGTCATCATCTCTGGCAATCACAGGGAGGACTTGAGTCTGTATGTACTGCCCATCTCAGCTGCGCCTGTGATTCTAGGCTACCCCTGGCTGCGCCTCCACAACCCGGCCTTCGATTGGCGGTCCGGGAGCGTCCTCTCCTGGAGCACCTTCTGCATGAGCGCCTGTCTCCAGTCAGCTGCCTGCGCCCCCTCACTGCCTCTCTCTCCTCCTGACGCTTCCCCCCCAGACCTCTCCAAGGTGCCTCCGGAGCTCCACAACCTGGGGCTGGTTTTCAGTAAATCCAAAGCGCTGTCTCTCCCCCTCCCCCCACCGCCCGTATGACTGCGCCATAAACCTCCACCTGGGGGCCCCCTTGCCATCGGGTCGTTTATACAGCCTATCGGCCCCAGAGCGGGAGGCCATGGACGTCTACATAAAGGAGTCACTCAGCGCGGGCATCATCCGCCCCTTCTCGTCTCCAGTCGGGGCAGGATTCTTCTTCGTGGCCAAGAAGGATGGGTCCCTTCGGCCGTGTATTGACTTCCGGGCCCTAAACAACATCACAGTTAAGGATAACTGCACGCTGCCATTGATGGACTCCGCCTTTGACTCCCTCCAGGGGGCCACCTGGTTTACGAAGCTGGACCTCCGCAGAGCGTACCACCTCGTTCGGATCCGGGAGGGTGATGAGTGGAAGATGGGGTTCCGGATGCCCAGCGGCCATTTTGAGTATCTGGTCATGCCGTTTGGGCTCACCAGCTCTCCGGCCGTCTTCCAACGGCTCATTAACGATGTTCTGCGAGACTTCCTGGGACTGTTCATCTTCGTCTACCTGGATGACATCCTGATCTTCTCCCGATCTCGGGAGGAGCATCTGGTCCACGTGAGGCGGGTCCTTCAGCGTCTTCTCAAGAACAGGCTCTACGTAAAAACTGAGAAGTGTGAGTTTTTTACCAACAAGACCTCCTTCTTGGGCTTCATCATTTCACGCAACCAGATCATCCCGGACCCAGCCAAGATTAAGGCGGCAGTCGATCCCCCCCACCCCCCGTCCAAGAAACAGGTCCAGCAGATTCTGGGGTTTGCCAACTTCTACCGCCGTTTCGTAGCAAATTACAGCTCGATGGCTACTCCTCTGACCCACCTCACCTCCCCCAAGGTGCCGTTCCGGTGGACGGAGGAGGCTGCGTTGGCCTTTGTGACGCTGAAGAGGGAATTCTCCTCCTCCCGGGTCCTGACTCAGGTGAACCCCACACTTCAATGCCTCGTCGAGGTGGACGCCTCTAACACGGGGGTGGGGGCAGTGTTGTCTCAGCGCTCTCCGGTGGATGGGGTGGAGTGTCCCTGCGCCTTCTTCTCCCGGCGCCTGTTTGCAGCAGAGAGAAATTATGACGTCGGCAACCGTGAACTCCTTGCAGTTAAGCTCGCACTGCAGGAGTGGCGTCACTGGCTGAAGGGGGCAGCACAACCATTCGTGGTCTTGACAGATCACAAGAACCTGGAGTATCTGAGGATGGCCAAGCGCCTGAATGCCTGCCAGGCGCGTTGGTTCCTGTTCTTTGGTCGCTTCAGGTTTTCCATCACCTACCGCCCCAGCTCTAAGAATGGGGAAACCGGACACGTTGTCCCGGCAGTTCGCCCCGGAGGTCGCTGAGGAACTTGGGCACACCATCCTACCGGCCTTGTGCGTCTTGGGTGCCGTTTCGTGGTCCATCAGGGACAAGGTCTGGAGGGCGCAGGAGGCTGAACCTGATCCTGGCGGCGGCCCTGCTGGGAGGTTATTTGTGCCATCGGCTGTCCGCGGAGATGTCATCCACTGGGCGCACACCTCGAAGCTCGCCTGTCACCCAGGGGTCTCCCGGCTTATTGAGCTACTCCAGAGGTCCTTTTGGTGGCCTGGTTTACGAGATGACGTCACTAATTACGTCCATGCCTGCCCCCAGTGCGCTACGAGTAAGACCTCGACCTCCTCCCCCTTGGGGCTCCTCCATCCCCTGCCGGTCCCAGGAAGGCCCTGGTCCCACATAGCCTTGGACTTCGTCACCGGTCTCCCGACGTCCAACTCCTTCAATACCATCCTGACCCTTGTGGACCGGTTCTCTAAGGCTGCACACTTTGTGCCGCTCCGCGGCCTCTCTACGGCATGGGAGACGGCAGAATTGTTGGTCCAGCACGTTGTGAGGCTGCATGGGATCCCGGTGGATGTCGTCTCCGATCGGGGGCCCCAGTTCGTGTCCAAGGTTTGGAAGAGCTTCTGCAACGCCTTGGGGGCCACGGTGACCTTGTCCTCCGGTTACCACCCCCAGACCAATGGGCAGTGCGAGCGTACGAACCAAAAGCTGGAGGCTGCTCTGCGCTGAGTCACCTCGTCCAGTCCTTCCTCCTGGAGCATCCATCTACCCTGGGTAGAGAACGCCCACAACTCTACCCTGTCGCCAGCCGCTGGGATGTCTCCCTTCCGGGCATCTATGGGTTATGACCCCCCACTGTTCCCTGAGGAGGAGGAGGAGGTGGCAGTACCATCCATCCAGGCCCACCTGAGGCGCTGCCGGCGCATTTGGACCGTTACGCGCAAAGTGCAATTACGCACAGCTGCGCGCAACTCCAAGATGGTGAATCGTCATAGGAAGGCCGCTCCCCACTATCGAGTGGGTCAGCAGGTCTGGCTGTCGACCAGGGACATTAATCTAAAGGCCGAGAAGAAGAAGCTGACACAGCGCTTTATTGGACCTCACCCCATTGTCAAGATTGTTAATCCGGTGGCTGTGCGTTTGGCTCTCCCCCCCTCCCTCCGGGTTAGTCCGACGTTCCACGTCTCCCGGATTAAACCCTTGATAACCAATCCTCTCTGTCCTCCCCCTAGGTCCCCCCCCCTCCTGTGGTGATCGACAGTGACCCGGCGTGGACTGTCAACTCAATCTTGGATTCCCGCCGCCGGGGTCGCGGTCTCCAGTATCTGGTGGACTGGGAGGGGTAGGGCCCCCAATGGAGGTCCTGGGTACACCCATCGTTTGTGCTGGACAAGCGCCTCATCACGGAGTCCATCGGGTGTACCCAGGTAAGCCAGCGCTGGGAGGCGCTGCTCGGGGGGGGGGGATTACTGTCATAACTCAATCTCACCTGTCTCCCATCTCAGCTGTGCGCACACCTGCGCCTCATCAAGCTCGGGCTATAAAGCCTGCTTCGCCCTGAGCCTCGGTCTGGAGCCGTCTGCTCATCCATGCCTAACCCTCCAGAGCTCGCCTATTCCTCTACGGCCTGCGCACTTCTGATACCATTTGTCCCAACACGTAAGATAACCTTACTCAACTTCTCTCCAGTCTCTCCCCTGTGCACAGGTGGATCCTCTGGCAGCGGACATCACTCCCTCGTCCTCGCCATCACTCTCCTCGTCACGCTGAGTGCGCAGCTGAACACTGTCTTCCAGGCAGGAGGCCTGCGACGTTAACCAACGCCAGCCACCTTTTCCACCTGCAAGTAAGCACCAGAATAAATACCCATTCCACTGAGTGTTCGCCTGCTGCTAACCTCTTTGTGTGCTCTGCCCATAGGGTTGCCTGGCTGAACGCATTCCTCTCTGCCCTCGGCGCACCCTGTCCTCCAGCACTACATAACACCCCGCACTCATGCACTCATACACTAATCACTGTTCAATAAAATCATTGAATCTTGCTCGAGCCTGTGTGCGTGTTCCCTGGGTCCGGACTTATGTCAAAATCGACATAACAGATCTGATACCGTTTGGTGTTGTTTTTCTTTTATTTTGTTGGTCACAGCCGCAAGTGGTGATAGCAGCCGCAGAGCTCCGCCATTTTCAAATAAGCCTGAAAGACTAGCTGCTAAATCTCACTTTAAAATCAGGAAAATGCCCAAAGTTGCGGCATAGACCCATGCAGACATCACCATCGGATGAAAGATGAGATGGACTGCCAGAAATATACGTTTGTAGAGTTCCCATCAGACAGCAAAGGAGGATGTTGTGGACAAATGGATACTGAAAGCCTCGGGAGTCATGAAAGGTTGACGTAACCGGCTCCCTGGTAGGTCTACTGGGAGACCTATTATTAAGGTCGACTAATCCAAAAATTAGGACCAAATTAATTAGGCCTAAATTAATAGACTATTTTTCTTTGAAAATTAAGGTTGCATTTATGTCTCACCCATCATAAGGATACATGAGTTAATTAAACCTGCTATTTATGACAGACATAACAGCTTAATTTTTATTGACCATATTTGGTATATATACATTAATACACTAAATGCAAAGTGTGTACATATGTGGTGTAGTGGATGAGATGGGAGGACATCACGTTGGATGGTTGAGTTGTAATAAACTTATTTATTTGAGGGCTGGTTTGAACTGCATATAACCATTTTTAACAATTAGACTTTAGGACCAATAGACGTTCAGAATATTGACTTGTCACCCAAATTGTGCTTTCTATTATTAGTATAAAACAGTCACTAATTTATTGAATTGTGTTTCTACTATTGATGACCAATGACTTTAAAAAAATATATCAAAAATAATAAACCAATAAATGAAAATTTTGAAGTCCTTCACTGTTCAACAGCCACACATGTCAGTAAAGGTTTTTTTCTATTGTAAACATTCAACTGAGCAGAGGAGGTAATGTACGTTAATCACTGTGAATTTTTTTTAATCCAGCAAACGTCTGTGTGATCCATAACAACTACGTCTGATGTGGAGCTGAGAGCTGCAGAAACCAGGGGACCAGTGTGGTGTGTTCAGCAGAGACCAGGGGACCAGTTTGGGTGTGAATGGTGTCCACATCCACTGGTTCTGAGACGGAAGCACCTTCTCCTTCCTTCTTTAAGACCTACATTGATGTTTTACATGTTTACAATTTAAATCCATAAAAAAGTGTAATTTAACTGTGTTAACCTTTTTAAATAACCAGTCATTAACATTTTTACACAACTGTGAGCTGCACCTCAGTTCATGCATTCTTTAAGTATTTATTTATGACGAGACATAATCTGGTATTTCCAAAAATAGTTATTTAAAATTATTAAATAAAAGGTTTATCTCAAGTAATGTATCTGTATTCACTTATTTATAATCATTAATATCCACTGCAGGTTTAGGTAGAATACAAGTTATATTTGTCCAGAACAGTCAGACATTGGCAGTGATGCATAAACTTTATTGCAGGATACTTTCTACTCAAGTATATGTGATGATAAAACTACTTTTACTCAAGTACCTTTGGTCATAGTCACTAAATTTTAATTTCGCTCATTTGGAAACTGATTAGAAATGTGCCTTTTTTTTAAATGACTGCTTAGTCTCACTAGAAATTACTGCATCTTTGGTGATTTTAGTAAATTTATAATCTAGCTGAGACGGGTGTTGATATTATTGTTCTTCTATTCCAGCTACAAAGAACAATTTAATCCTTGCAGATCAAAATGTGAAACACGAGGGGATCATGGCCGCCGGGAAATAGACGTGTCTTGGTGCAGCTACGAGAAAATATTATTTAAATAATTTTTACCTGTTAATCCTTGCTCATATATGGTCCTGGACATTTAATAATTTTGTTACAACTCTTCAGTGTCATTTATTCCATCTACTCTGACATAAAATGTTGAATTCTCGAGTAAAACAGGAATCCTCGAGAGGAGGCCACAAAGCACCATTACCTGCTGAGCCAATTACACCTGCTCCTGTCTCATAGAGTCCGTCTTATTCTGATGAGACCACCCTAGACGCTGCGCTGTTTCAAGCCACGACTGGAAGCTCTGAAAAACGATATGTGGTAAAATTGATGCTCTGTCTACAAGTCTGCACTCTGAAATAATATCTGTGAGACAAGAACTGAAGAATTCGATTGAACCACTTGAAGCTACAGTTAGCTTGCTAACAACACAATTCAAGAACTTGGGTTACCGGTGTGAAGATCTGGAGGCCAGATCTCGAAGAAATAATATACGTGTGCTTGGCGTACCGGAAGGACTGGAGGGACCCCAACCGACTGACTTCTTTGCCAAATTACTTCAAGATCTGCTTGACTTGGAGGAGAAACCCTTGCTTGACCGGGAACATCAGGCCCTGTGGGAAAAGCCCAGAGATGGAGACCCACCTCGTCCTCTTATTGCAAGAGTGCATTATTTCCACATCCAAAGTCTACTGCTGCAGCAGGCCGTGTGGAACGCTCCTCTCCAGTATAAAGGCAAGAGAATTTCCGCATTTCACGTCCTCTGTCACCAAGAAGCGGGCCTCATTCATCACGGTGAAATGGACTCTTCGCTCCTACCCAGAGCTGAAATTTGTTCTCCTCTACCCAGCAATTCTGAGAGTCACTACGCCAGATGGAATAACACACAGGTTTGATGATCCTGCGATTGCTACAGATTTCATAAACAAAATCTCTGAGTAACTTTCTGAACAAACCTACCCTCTTATCTGGAATGACTGAATAAGAGAACTCGGACTGAAGAGTTTTTTCTTTTTCTTTTTTTTCTTTCTTATTTCATATTATAGGACTATTTGTACAGGTGCCTTTGTCAGTCCTACTGACTGATTTTTTTCTCTTTTGTTTATGTGTTTCCCCCTTAAGTTTCTCCTTTATAGCTATAGCATTATTAATGACATGGTTTTGTGACCCAGTGACCAGACACACACTCAAGAATGGATTCAATTAGGTTTATTAGCGTGTAGAGTGTGTGGATGCGTGTGTGTATGTGTAAGCAGGAACCACAGGGAACAGAGCAGCGCACCATATGACCTGGCAACCCTAGGAACACAAAGAAGCAGAGCAGTTAGTGGCAGGAACTGCAGATGATAGACAGTTTAGTCAGAGGCTTACTGTATGCAGAGATGGTGAATGGCTCAGGTTCAGTGCGGCGGCTATGGTCAGGAGGACAGTGACTGCAGATGTAGTTGCGGCTTCTGCTGGTGTGTTGGCTTGGAGGTGGAGATGTAGAGTTGGAGGGAAGGAGGAGTCCGCCGCCACAGAGGAGAGAATCCACTGCTACGGAGCTCCGCCTGTGCACAGGGGACTGATAGAAAGGATGAGTAGAATAGATGGGTCTTACGTGAGCTGCAGGAGAGGTCCTTCAGACTTCGGTGGCAGCAGGCTTGGAACAGGGTCGACAACAGGCTTTGGCAAGGAGGTTGAGGATGGCAGATGAAGTTCATCTGGAACATAGTGAGACAACTCCGCACTGAAGCCTGGGCAGCGCGGCACAAGCAGGCCATGTCCCGATGGCAAGCAGGTGTGCGCGCAGCCGATGGCAACAGGGACAGAGCAAACCATGACAATTAAAGCTTTACAGTAGGCTACTTTTGGGAGTTCTATTAAGCTTTTTTGTCTGAGAGAATTTTTTTGAGCTTGAATGTTTTGTTTTTTCATACTGTACATTGACTCATACGCTTGCATATAGTTGTGTGTTTCTTTTCTCTTTTTTTCTTTTTCTGCTCTGAAATGCTTGTTAAAAGCTACATGTTAATCTTGTAAGTAAATGGATTACATCCTTTGGTGCTTTGCTTAATTTACCCGATTAATTTTTTTTTCCTTTTTTTTCACCGCACCACAAATCGCTTTTATCCAAGTATATAATCATTATGTACGTGAAAGCAAAGTGTAAATAAGTCATAGGCACCTGGTAAAATCACACTGCATTTATAGGGTCATATTAATCTTGAGTAGCTGTAGTTAAGTGCTTTTTTTTAATTTTTAAGACTCTTCTGAAACTTCCTGGACTTCGAGAGTTTTGGGGTTTTTGCACACATCTCGTTTGGGGAGTTGCTAGTGCAGGGATTGGTGTGGGGATTGTACTTTGTCTTCTTTTTTCTTTTATTGTGTTAGATTTGGGAGTTCTGTTTTGTTTTGCTCTCTTAGTGTTTGTATTATGCCTGCCTGCCCAAGTTATATTTACTTCAATATCCTTCGCATTAGATATAAATGGCCCAATCTGGATTGAACCAACACCAGGGGAGAAATTCACTTAAGTTTGTAAGTTGGAATTGTAAAGATCTTAATTCCCCAATAAAACATAGTAAGGTCCTACATCACCTTCACCGACTAAAAGGTCACGTGGTTTACCTACAAGAAACACCCCTGAAACCCTCCATAACTCTTAGGACCAAGTGTGGATGGATTGGGCAGGATCATTATTCTTCATTCTATAAAAAATCCAAAGAGGTCGTAATTTTGATTCATTAATCTCTCTCGTTCACATGCCCTGATGTGCTTTCAGATCCTAATGGTAGATAATTAATTATCACTGGTACAATGTGTGGTACTGCTGTTATCCTGATGAATGTGTATGCTCCTAACTGGGATAATGCAGATTTTTTTAAACATTTATTTTCTAAGCTTCCTGATATGTCTTCTCGTTCCCTTATCTTTGGGGGGACTTTAACTGCTGGTTAAACCCAGAACTGGATTGATCCTCTACCAAATCTGCTTCCTCCTCACAATCAGCCAGGATAATTAAAGCTTTTATGAGTGAGTTCTGAATTTCAGATCCTTGGCGTGCTCATAATCTGATGGGTAAGGCTTATTCCTTTTTTTCACAGGTGCATTGTACATATACATGCACAGATTACAGTACTTCTTAGTTGATAGCAGAATTTCAGTATTTCAAATCAAATCAACCTTTATTGTCATTTTGCTATACATACAACTGTAGTGCAGGCAAGATGAAATTGCGTTTCTCTCGGCATCCATATAAGTAAAAAGAACATAATTTAAGACACACTCACACACACCCTCACCTCCCACCCCAACACAGCCATTCACACATCCCTGAGACATACTTGAAAACTAACTAGAACTATAATATACAAATAATATACATAATGTCCATAAGGTGCAGTAGTATGTATGAAAGATTCCAGATCAACTGTTCAGCATCCTAACAGCTTGTGGAAGAAAGCTGTTAATCAGTCTGGTGGTTCTGCCTTCGATGCTCCGGAATCATTTGCCAGATGGCAGCAGTTCAAAGTGTTTATGCAGAGGGTGAGAGTGGTCCTTGACAATGTACAGTGCCCTGCTCCTACAACGGTTCTGAAAAAAGTTCTTGGACAGAGGGGAGGTAAACTCCAATTACCTTCTCAGCTCCCTTAACTATCCTCTGCAGGGCTTTTTTGTCGGACATACTGCAGCTGGAGTACCATGTTGCAATGCAGTACGTCAGAACACTCTCCATCACACCTCTGTAGAAGGTCCTGAGGATGCAGATGGGGAGAGAGGCCTGTTTGAGTTTCCTCAAGAAGTGCAGTCTCTGCTGGGCCCGCTTCCTGATCCCCAGGGAATTCTTGCTCCAGGTCAGGTCCTGCGAGATCTGCAGTCCGAGGCGCTTGATGTTTTCCACTCTCTCCACCAAACGGCCGCCGATGCTGAGAGGGACGTGTTCAGGCCGTGACCGCCGGAAGTCGATAATCATCTCCTTCGTTTTGTCCATGTTGAGCACCAGATGCAAGCTCGCTGGTGCAAAATGGGGGGCGGCAGTCTCCACCCTGCGCACCTCAGCACTGGCCCTTTCATACTCTGTAGCAGAATATTGTGCCCCTGTCTGGTCCAGGTCATCTTACACACACCATGTAGACACCCAGCTCAACTCAACCATGAGAACTATAACTGGAACAATCCGCTCAACACCACTCCCCTGGCTCTCTGTACTGTCAAACATAGTCACTTCCTTGTGGTAACGTATCGTCACTTCCTGTTTTGCTGTCTGCCTGTGTGGTTTGCTCTCCAGCTCTCGAGCCACTAGCTATGGCTACTACCTCTCTTTCCTCTCCTCCTCTGGTGTGCTCTCTCTGTCAGATGTTTAGCTACACCTCTGCCTCTTTTAGTGATAACGGTAAATGTAATAAATGTTGTCTTTTTGAGGTGCTCGAGGCGAGGTTGTCTGATTTGGAATCCCGGCTCCGCTGCATTGAAACACCGTCTGCGCCAGTTAATCTCGACGGACGCCCATTAGCTGCAGCGGAGCTAGCTAGCTTAGCCCCCCCTGTCACCGGTTCCCCGGCTCTCCTCAGCAGCGAGGAGACTGGGTGGGTGACGGTGAGAAGGAAGCCTAGTCGCAAAGCCCCGGTTCACCACCAACCTGTTCACGTTTCTAATCGTTTTTCCCCGCTCAGCGACACACCCGCTGAGGAAAAAACTCTGATCATTGGCGACTCTGTAGTCAGAAACGTGAACCTAGAGACTCCAGCGGCCATAGTCACATGCATTCCTGGGGCCAGAGCAGGCGACATCGAGTCAAATTTGAAAATGCTGGCTAAAAGTAACTGTAAATATTCCACAATTGTTATTCACGCCGGCATTAATGACATCCGTCTCCGGCAGTCGGAAGTCACGAAACTTAATATAGAATCGGTGTGTGACTTTGCAAAAACGATGTCAGCCACTGTAGTATTCTCTGGACCCCTCCCCAATCTGACCAGTGATGACATGTTCAGCCGCTCGTCATCCTTGAACCGCTGGCTGTCTGTGTGGTGTCCTAAAAATGACGTGGGCTACATTGACAATTGGAGCTCTTTTTGGGGAAAACCTGGTCTTATGAGACGAGACAGCATTCATCCCACTTTGGATGGTGCTTCTCATTTATCTAACAATCTGGCATCTTTTTTATCCAAATTTCCAAAACCGTGACTACTCAGAGTTGGGACCAGGAAGCAGAGTCGCAGTCTTACACGCCTCTCTGCAGCTCCTCTTCATCCGCCACCCCTCAGCTTAGCCCCTGACTTCCCCATCAGAGAATCGTTGTCTGCTCCCTCCAAAGTAAATAAAAATATAATGTATAAGCATCCCAAAGTGATAAAGCAAAATATTGGTAAAACTCAAATTAAACATAAAGCCTCTAAATTGAATGAGTTGGCCTCTGTTCCTCCTCATAATTTAAAAATTAAATGTGGTTTATTAAATATTAGGTCTCTAACTCCCAAGTCTCTGTTAGTCCATGATCTGTTAATTGATCATCAGATTGATTTAATTTCCCTTACAGAGACTTGGTTAGGACAAGAGGATTATGTTGGTTTAAATGAATCAACTCCCTCTGGTTATTTAAACTGTCAAAATCCCAGAAGTTCTGGTCGTGGAGGAGGAGTAGCAACAATTTACCATTCCAAATTACTAGTTAATGTAAAGCAAAAAACATGTTATAATTCCTTTGAGGGCCTGGTCCTCAGTATTGGGCACTTTAGCAATTTCAGGTTAAACCCAATTTTATTTGCCATAGTTTATCGTCCCCCATCAACCTATTCAGAATTTTTATCCGAATTTCCTGATTTCTTAGCTGATTTAGTGCTGAAATCTGATAGAATAATTATAGTAGGGGACTTTAATATACATGTGGATGTAGATAGTGACTGCCTTAATGTGGCTTTGAATTCAATATTAGACTCGATTGGGTTTTCTCAGAAAGTAGGAAATTCTACTCATTACCTCCACCATACATTGGACCTTGTTCTGACATATGGCATAGAAATAGAAAATCTTGTAGTGTCTCCTCATAACCCTGTACTGTCAGACCATTGTCTGTTAACCTTTGATTTTACTATTTCTGACTATTTGGCTCCTAAAGAAAAATATTATCACAGTAGATGCCTCTCAGATGATGCTGTTTCCAAATTTATGCAGATTGTTTCCTCTTTGCCATGTGTCAACACAACGGAAATAAGCTATAGACAGCTTGCTCCTTCTGTAATTGATAACATGGTGGATAGTGTTTCAGCTTCTCTGCATCAGGCTCTAGACTTGGTGGCCCCCTTAAAAAAGAAAAAGTCTAATCAGAGATTTTTAACTCCTTGGTTCAACACAGAAACTCGTAGCTTAAAACAGAAGACTCGTCAATTAGAAAGAAAATGGCGCTCTACTAATTTAGATGAAATCTATTTAGCTTGGAGAAATCATCTTTTAATTTATAAAAAATCTCTTAGAAAAGCTAGAACGAGTTATTACTCTGCATTAATAGAAGAGAACAAGAATAATCCCAGGTTTCTTTTCAGTACTGTAGCCAGGTTGACAAAGAGTCAGGACTCTGTCAATCCTAGCATCCCCTTAGAGCTTACTAGTCAGGACTTTATGAACTTTTTCAATAATAAAATTTCATCCATCAGAGATAAAATCAATCAGATTCTTCCCACAGTTAACTTAAATACTGTAACTACTACAACTCCTTCTATTGATGTCTGTCTTGATGAGTTTACTCCAATCGACCTTTGTGAGTTAGACAAAATAGTTTCCTCATCCAAACCTTCAACTTGTCTTTTAGACCCTATTCCTACCAGGTTATTTAAAGAAGTCTTCCCACTTATTGGTAGCTTTATTCTTCATATAATCAATTCTTCATTAACTTTAGGCCATGTACCGCAGGCTTTTAAAACGGCTGTAATTAAACCCTTACTCAAAAAGCCAACGCTAGATCCAGGAGCTTTAGCTAACTATAGACCAAT
Organism: Pholidichthys leucotaenia; assembly: GCA_020510985.1. Lineage (NCBI taxonomy): Eukaryota > Metazoa > Chordata > Actinopteri > Cichliformes > Pholidichthyidae > Pholidichthys > Pholidichthys leucotaenia. The sequence continues at coordinate 390,975,928 of CM035844.1, read as the reverse complement.
CTCTAATCTCCCTTTCATTTCAAAAATCTTAGAAAGAGTTGTTGCTACGCAATTATTTGACCACCTGCAGGGAAATGGTTTATTTGAGGAGTTTCAATCTGGGTTTAGAATCCATCATAGCACTGAAACAGCCTTAGTGAAGGTCACTAACGACCTCCTCATTGCATCTGATAATGGACTAGTTTCTGTACTTGTCCTTTTAGATCTTAGTGCAGCTTTTGATACTATTGATCATAATATTCTACTTGATAGATTAGAACACTATGTTGGACTTAATGGAACTTCGTTGCAGTGGTTTAGATCTTATTTATCTGATAGGTTCCAGTTTGTTCATGTAAATGATGAGTTTTCTCTCAGCTCAAAGCTTAGTCATGGAGTTCCACAGGGATCTGTGCTTGGCCCTACTCTTTTTAGTTTATATATTCTTCCGTTAGGCAACATTATTAGAAAGCACTGTATACATTTTCACTGTTATGCAGATGACACACAATTATACCTGTCAATGAAGCCAGATGATACTAATCAATTAGCCAAGTTAGAAGCCTGTCTTAAGGAAATCAAAGTTTGGATGACTTGTAATTTCCTGCTATTAAATTCAGATAAGACTGAAGTCATTCTTGTTGGTCCAAAAAACCTTAGAAATTCCTTTCCAAATCAAACTTTCAGTTTGGATGCAGTTACTCTTTCTCTTAATAGCTCTGTGAGGAACCTTGGAGTTATTTTTGATCAGGATTTGTCCTTCAATTCACATACTAAATTTGTTTCTAAGACTGCCTTCTATCATTTGCGTAATATTGCCAAGATTAGGAGCATCTTGTCTCAGAGTGATGCTGAGAAGCTGATCCACGCTTTTGTTAGCTCGAGATTAGATTATTGTAATTCTTTATTATCAGGCTGTCCTAAAACATCTTTAAAAAGTCTTCAGCTGATCCAAAATGCTGCAGCAAGAGTTTTAACAGGTACTAGAATGAGAGATCATATCTCTCCGGTTCTGGCCTCCCTTCATTGGCTTCCCATAGAGTTTAGAATTAAGTTTAAAATCCTTCTTCTTACTTACAAAGCTCTAAACAATCAGGCTCCTTTTTATTTAAAAGATCTGATACTACCGTATCATCCTAACAGAGCACTACGCTCCCAAAATGCAGGTTTACTTGTAATACCTAGAATCTCCAAAAGTACAATGGGAGGCAGAGCCTTCAGTTATCAAGCTCCTCTCCTGTGGAATCAGCTGCCAATCTGGATTCGGGAGTCAGACTCGATCTCTGTTTTTAAGAATAGGGCTAAAACCTACCTTTTTGATATAGCCTACAATTAGGGAGGGATCATGTGTTTCTGAACCCTCCCTTAGTTATGCTGCTAATAGGTTTAGTCAGCCGGGGGACCTCCAGTAATGCACTGGGCCTCACTCCTTTCCTCACTCTCTATGAAATATTTTTTTTTTGCTGGTCATTAACATTTGTTTGTTCTCTCCCATAGATTGAGTCCCCATCGTGCTGTTTGCTCTCTACATGTCTGTTCTTTTCTTCTTCTCTGTCCCCTCACCCCCCAGCCAGTCGCAGCAGATGACTGCCCCTCCCTGAGCCTGGTTCTGCTGGAGGTTTCTTCCTGTTAAAAGGGAGTTTTTCCTCTCCACCGTCGCCAAGTGCTTGCTCACAGGGGATCGCCTGATTGCTGGGGTCTTTCTGCAACTGTGGGGGTCCTCCCTACAGTTGATAGTGCTATGAGATGACTGTTGTTGCGAAATGGCGCTATATAAATAAAGTTGAATTGAATTGAATTGAATTGAACAATCCGCTCAACACCACTCCCCTGGCTCTCTGTACTGTCAAACATAGCCCCTCCACACATCCGGCGAGCAGCATTAACTCAAAGGATGCTCCAAAAAGTTAAAGATTTTCCTCACTTACCAATCCATGCAGATATCTACACCCCACCCACTGCCCGACTTTCATCCAGACGGCCGATTTGGAAAAACCCTCCCCCAGCTGACTTTACCATCCAGACAGCTTGGCAAGAGGAATGGGAGACCAAGGAGGTCCCAAACAAACAGCTGGTGATAAACCCCAGCCAACAGGTCCCGGGCACCAACCTCCCAAGGAGACAGTGGTCTACACTCAATCGCTTCAGGACTGGACATGGCCCCTGCTTGGCCAGCCTTCACAGATGGGGCAGTAGCCCTAGCCCACTGTGCGCATGTGGAGAGGAGCAAACTATGGAACACATCATAGAGGCTTGCCCGCTCCAAAGACTGGAAGGAGGATTACACACCCTCCATACAGCAAACCAGGAGGCAACTGCTTGGCTTAAGGACTTTGCATTCGCTAAATAAATAAAAAGCACCAGATTGTTCTCCCTGCACCAGCCCTCCAGGTCTTTAACTTCTTCCCTGTACATTGATTCCTCATCCCTCTGAATAAGTCCCACCACTGTGGTGTCGTCTGCAAACTTAATAATCTGGTTCCCCTCGTGTCTGGATACACAGTCATGTGTTAGAAGTGTAAACAACAGTGGACTAAGTACGCAGCCTTGAGGTGATCCGGTGCTCAGCGTGATAGAGTTGGAGGTGTTGTTTCCAACATGGACAGAATGAGGTCTCTCGGTCAGGAAGTCCAGGATCCAGAGACATGTGGCGGTGTTCACACCGAGAAGGAGTAATTTCTCCATCAGTCTCTGGGGAATAATGGTGTTGAATGCTGAACTAAAATCAATGTACAATCATAATCATATATATGTATATGTATATATGTATAATCAGAGGAATTATTGTCTAATTTGACCTTGTTGGATTTTCTTTCCCCCTTTGTTATATTATTCAGTTTCTTTTAACCTGTACTATCCGAAATAAAGATTCATTCAATGTACAGGAGTCTGGCGTAGGTGTCTTTCTGATCCAGGTGGGTGATGACAGAGTGCAGGGTGGTGACTATAGCATCCTCCGTGGAGCGGTTTGAACGATATGCAAACTGGAGCGGGTCATGTGATGCAGGGAGGCAGGCTGTGATGTATGGTTTGACAAGCCGTTCAAAACACTTCATCACAATTGGTGTCAGTGCAACAGGACGATAGTCATTCAGACAGGACACAACTGGTTTCTTTGCCACCGCTACTATGATAGAGGTCTTAAAGCATCTGGGAACAATGGCCTGACTCAGGAAGATGTTATAAATGTCAGTCAGGACATCTGCCAATTCGCTCCCGCAGACTCGGAGCACATGTCCCGGGATGTTGTCCGGACCTGCAGCTTTACGGGGGTTGACCCTGATTAGGGTCCTCCGTATGTCTGCTGCGTTGATGATGATAGCTGGCCCAACAGATGGTGGAGATGGGCCAGCCCTCCCTCTGATTGTCGGGTTTGATGCTTCAAAATGTGCAAAGAAGTTGTTGAGCCTGTCTGGAAGCTAAGCGTCATCATCATCGACCCCCTGCCTAGACTTATAATCCGTCAGCACCTGAACTCCCTGCCACATCCGTTTGGTGTTCCTTGTGTCACAGAGGTGTCCCTGGATTTTCGCCGCATAGGCGTGCTTCGCCGTTTTAATTCCCTTTGAGAGCGCAGACCTGGCTGAGCGGAGGGCGATCCTGTCCTTCGCTCTGAAGGCTGCATCTCTGGCTGTGAGCAGCAAGCGCACCTCTGCTGTCATCCAGGGTTTATAGTTTCCCCGTACAGTGATAGTCTTCACTATAGTGACATCCTCTGTGCACTTCGCAATGTGGCTGGTGACCATTTCAGCATTCTCCTCCACATGCGAGGAGACTCATGGACATTGGAATTCATGTGTCTGTGGAAACATTATTGGTTATGATCTCAGGACTTCTATTTTTGGCTGTGGAGTTCCCTGATGCATCAGAAATTGAAGGAAGGTGAGAGAGCTGATCAAAGCGGACCCGGCAAGCTCCTTCATCAAAGTCGACCAGTTGGGGAGGGCACGAGTAGCGGCAAACGATGAACTGAATGACAGTGATTCAGTGGAGGAATACATCTGGAGCCCTGTGCTTTCCATGAAAAAACAGTTTAAGCCTGCACATATAATGAAAGCACAGAATTACACGGGTGAGGACAAATTCTATTCTCTGAGTGCACTGTGCTGATTTGATTTAACCTTGTTTGGTGCCCGTGTTTACATTCCTCCTGATTGAGATAAGCGGAAGGACCGGCTTTATGTCTACCCAAACAATCGACAATCAGTTGTTGTCGTATCAGCGGATTGGACCCTCAAGGACAGTGCCCATGTGCCTTCTGCAAGCAAGCAAGAGAGATAGACTCTGGACTTGTTTATAAGTCACATGATTATAACATCTATCCACTGCCAGGAGGCGCCCTCTGCTGCTCACTAACAACTGTCACATTTACACTACACAATGCATACAGGGACAAGAGTTGCAAATTAGCTAATAGCTATACACTCTATGTGCAACACATCAGATTGATTGTCTTTGATTAATTGTCTATGTTTATTGCACTGTCCCTGTCAAATAAACTAATCTACTACTACAACATTACATGCATACAATACACTGCCTCTCAACTTTTGTGTGTGATTTCCTGCTAAATGTCTGCTAAATGTGCATTGAGGGTTTTTTTGCCTGCAATCAAAATTTCGCTCTCTTGCCGAGCGCCATTCCGATAAAACATGTTTTTTTCTCTCGCCTACTGTGTCATATCCATTCTCTCTTTCTTTTTTTTTCCTTTCTTCTTTATGACTGGCGCCTAGCGGCTGCCCCGGCCTTGGATGCACTCTGCAGAGCGTGCCCAAATGCCAAGTCACGTTCCGTTACCTTGTATTCATACATGTGTAATGACAATAAAGTTGAATCTCATCTCATCTCATCTCACATCTGTCCTGTCTCCTTGGGAGGCTGCTATTATGAAGACCTCCCAGTCTGTGTGCAGAAAACAGTCCTGAAGTGCCGAGGCTGCACCCTCTGGCCAAATCCTGATTTGTTTCTCTACTGGCCTGCTGCGCTTCAGTAAAGGTTTGTAGGCAGGCACCAGCATCACGGATAGGTGGTCAGAATGGCCGAGGTGGGGGCGAGATGTTGCCTTATATGCATCTGGGAAGTTTGTGTACACCAAGTCTAACATATTCTCTCCTCTGGTCTTAAAGTCCATACATTGTTTAAACTTGGGGAGCACAGTCTTTAAACTGGTGTGATTAAAATCCCCCGCAACCACCACAAAACTGCCCGGGTGTGAAGTTTGAAATTCACTGATAGCGTCGTGCAGCTCTCCGAGTGCCTCATTAGCATTAGCTTTAGCATTAGAACTAAGAGCTATGTAGACAGCAGCTACAAACACGTTGGTGAATTCCCTCAGCAGATATATATCTGTTCGCGCCACTTACGCTTCCTCCTCTCCCGGGTAGCTGCCAGCGAAACCTCCGATAGTATTCCATGCTGGCATAGAATGTCCAAGTCGCATCTGAGTGCCGCAATTCTTGCAGCGTGCAATACATTGATGTTTAATAAGGTCTCACGGTTGTAAGTTTTGCAGAATGTGCGTCTGGGATGATCAAAACACTCAAAACTCTCACACTCACTGATGCCTAGAGGGGCCGCAGCGTCCATGCGCGCTGCCATCTATTTTTACTCTGTTATATACCTCGGAAAACTCTTCAACCATTCAAGACATAACTAACTTCTCTGACACACTCGAAATTCCCTCTGTAGGACTTGAAATGGTTGAGGAACTGGGGAAGCCACTGACAGTTCCTGAAATATTAGCAGCTATTTCCTCAACACAGAGTGGCAAATACCCAGGCCCAGACGGCTATCCTATTTAGTTCTACAGGAAATTTCAACACAAATTAGCCCCCCTTTTGTTGGATATGTTCGATGAATCCTTTAAGCTAAGTAACTTACCTCCAACGCTCTACCAAACATCTATTTCTTTAATATTGAAGAAAGATAAGGACCCTCCTAGCTGCTCTTCCTACCACCCAATTAGCTTATTAAATGTGGATGTTAAATTATTGTCTAAAATATTGGCCTTACGTCTGGAGACTGTATTGCAATTAATTATTTCCCCCAACCAAACAGGATTCATTAAAAATAGGCACTCCTTTTTTAATTTAAGATGACTGTTTAACATTATTTATCACCCTTCCCAAACATCCACTCCATAGGCTATAATCTCTCTGGATGTGGAAAAGACCGCGTGGAATGGCAGTATCTTTTCTACACACTGGAGAAGGTTTGGGTTTGGTAAAAACTTTATTTTATGGATTAAAATACTATACGCATCCCCACAAGCTGCAGTTAGAACCAACAATAATTATTCATATTTTCCTCTCCACCACTCCACTCAGCAGTGTTGCCCTTTAAGTCCGCTCCTATTTGCAATAGCCATTGAACCACTTTCCATTGCACTTCGTAATGATCCTTCTATTATGGGGATTCTCAGATATGGAATGTAGCATTGAACATCTCTGTATGCAGATGACCTTCTGTTGTACATCTCTGATTTTTCAACTTCTATTCCTAGAGTTCTTAATATCTTGAACTCTTTTGGTGCTATTTTGGGCTATAAACTCAATTTGAATAAAAGCAAACTCTTTCCTTTAAATAAAGCAGCAGAAGAATATCCATTGCGCACTCTACCCTTCAGGATAGCACAACACAGCTTTACTTAGGGGTGGAAGTAACTCATAAATTCAACAAATTATATAAAGCAAATCTGGCTCCCCTCCTCACCCGTATACCAGAAGATTTTGATCGTTGGTCAGTGATGAATTTGTCTTTAGTCAGCTGTGTCAATGCGGTTAAAATGAATACTTTGCCTAAACTCTTGTATATATTTCAATCTATACCAATCTTTCTTCATCTAAGCTTTTATTTATATATATATATATATATATATATATATATATATATATATATATATATATATAAATATATCCCCTCAGGTAGAAGGCTTCGGTCCATTCGGACTAAAACCTCCCGACACATGAACAGCTTTTTCCCCTCTGCCATCAGACTGCTGAACATTAAGTGACTTTTGACTCTCGTGCACTATGTACAGCAGCTCAACCAGACTCACGTCATTCATCACTGTTTTTCTGTTGCATTATCGACTGCACTATGTGGTACTTCACATTATCTGCTACATGCTAATTTTTTAAAACTGCCTTGACTAGTACTACTCATTATTACTAGTATTATTATTATTATTACTTATTATTACTTATTTTTCTACACTTATTGCACGTTTCTAGTCCTTTAGTTTTTTAGTTTATCCCTTTTTCTCATTATGTTTTTAATGTTGCAGCATGGCACCGAGACAAATTCCTAGTTTGTGTATTACATGAACAATGGCAATAAATCTGATTCTGATTCTGATTCTTATATATATATATATATATATATATATATATATATATATATATATATATATATATATAGTGGGGCAAAAAAGTATTTAGTCAGCCACCAGTTGTGCAAGTTCTCCCACTTAAAAGATGAGAGAGGTCTCCAATTTTCATCATAGGTATACCTCAACTATGAGAGACAAAATGAGGGGGAAAAAATCCAGAAAATCACATTGAAGGATTTTTAATGAATTAATTGGTAAATTCCTCGGTAAAATAAGTATTTGGTCAATAACAAAAGTTTATCTCAATACTTTGTTATATACCCTTCGCTGGCAATGACAGAGGTCAAACGTTTTCTGTAAGTCCTCACAAGGTTTTCACACACTGTTGCTGGTATTTTGGCCCATTCCTCCATGCAGATCTCCTCTAGAGCAGTGATGTTTTGGGGCTGTCGCTGGGCAGCACGGACTTTCAACTCTCTCCAAAGATTTTCTATGGGGTTGAGATCTGGAGACTGGCTAGGCCACTCCAGGACCTTGAAATCCTTCTTATGAAGCCACTCCTTCATTGCCCAGGTGGTGTGTTTGGGATCATTGTCATGCTGAAAGATCCAGCCAGGTTTCATCTTCAATGCCCTTGCTGATGGAAGGATGTTTTCACTCAAAATCTCACGATACATGGCCCCATTCATTCTTTCCTTTACACGGATCAGTCGTCCTGGTCCCTTTGCAGAAAAACAGCCCCAAAGCATGATGTTTCCACCCCAATGCTTCACGGTAGGTATGGTGTTCTTTCTCCTCCAAACACGACAAGTTGAGTTTTTACCAAAAAGTTCTATTTTGGTTTCATCTGACCATATGACATTCTCCCAATCCTCTTCTGGATCATCCAAATGCTCTCTAGCAAACTTCAGAGGGGCCTGGACATGTACTGGCTTAAGCAGGGGGACACATCTGGCACTGCAGGATTTGAGTCCCTGGCGGTGTAGTGTGTTACTGATGTAGCCTTTGCTACTTTGGTCCCAGCTCTCTGCAGGTCATTCACTAGGGCCCCCTGTGTGGTTCTGGGATTTTTGTTCACCGTTCTCGTGATCATTTTGACCCCACGGGGTGAGATCGTGCGTGGAGCCCCAGATCAAGGGAGATTATCAGTGGTCTTGTATGTCTTCCATTTTCTAATAATTGCTCCCACAGTTGATTTCTTCACACCAAGCTGTTTACCTATTGCAGATTCAGTCTTTCCAGCCTGGTGCAGGTCTACAATTTTGTTTCTGGTGTCCTTTGACAGCTCTTTGGTCTTGGCCATAGTGGAGTTTGGAGTCTGACTGTTTGAGGTTGTGGACAGGTGTCTTTTATACTGAAAACAAGTTCAAACAGGTGCCATTAATACAGGTAACGAATGGAGTACAGAGGAGCCTCTTAAAGAAGAAGTTACAGGTCTGTGAGAGCCAGAAATCTTGCTTGTTTGTAGGTGACCAAATACTTATTTTACCAAGGAATTTACCAATTAATTCATTAAAAATCCTTCAATGTGATTTTCTGGATTTTTTTTCCTCATTTTGTCTCTCATAGTTGAGGTATACCTATGATGAAAACTGGAGACCTCTCTCATCTTTTAAGTTGGAGAACTTGCACAATAGGTGGCTGACTAAATACTTTTTTTCCCCACTGTATATATATATATATATATATATATATATATATATATATATATATATATATATACAGTATATATATATATATATATATATATATATATATATATATATATATATATACTGTATATACTGTATATATAAAAATTGACACTACTATTAAGGAATTTATTTGAAAAAAAAAAACTCCAAGGATTAGACAATAATTCTTACAGAGACCTAAAGAAACTGGAGGCATGGGCTTACCAAATATAAAAGTTTATTATAGGGCGGCTAATTTAAGAATCATTCAATTCTGGTTGCGATCTGGTCTTCCAACCTCCACCTGTTTGGCTTACAATGGAATCTGCCTCATTTGGCCCAGTATCTCTGTCAGCTTTGGCTCACTCCATTAAAACTTCCTCTCCTGATTATACAAGAAATATTATTGTTGAGACCTCACTGAGAATCTGGAATCATTTTAAACATAGTTTACATCTTCAAACATATCCGATCTCTGCTCCTATAACTGCTAACCATTTGTTTCCTCCACCCTTAGTTGACATATTTAAAACCTGGTTCAACCTGAGTATTAAATCATTTAAAGATCTATATATTGATAATTTATTTGCCTCCTTTGGCCAGTTGTCAGATAAATTTGAACTGCCCAAGAATCATTTCTTTAGATATTTACAAATCCGTAGCTTTGTGACCAAAACATTCCCTCATTTCCCATGTCCACCTGATAATTCCACTCTGGACATTTTCCTAGAGCCTATTAGTAAATTAAAAGGAATGATTTCTCATATTTATTCCCTGATTCATTCCCTTTGTTTAGTCTCCTTTGATTCTATCAAAACTTCATGGGAAGCAGAGTTAGGCGATAATGTTCCAGATGATCGTTGGAGAAATATTCTTTATAAAGTACATTCATTCATTCATCTTCTACCGCTTAATCCTTTTCGGGTTGCGGGGGTGCTGGAGCCTATCCCAGCATCTTTGGGCGAGAGGCAGGGTACACCCTGGACAGATCGCCAGTCCATCGCAGGGCCAACACAGAGAGACAGACAACCATTCACTCTCACAGTCATACCAAAGGACAATTTAGAATCCCCAGTTTGATGCCAATTAACCTAACTTGCATGTTTTTGGCATGTGGGAGGAAACCGGAGAAATCCCGGAGTAAACCCACGCAGACACGGGGAAAATATGCAAACTCCACACAGATCACTGTTGGTCGGGGGCTGGGATCGAACCCAGGATCCCCTGGCCAAGGGTGAGTTGCTGTGCTGCCGCAGTGCTAACCACTCCGCCACCGCACTGCCTATAAATCATCTATTTGTGCAAAGCATGGATTAATTCAATTTAAAAATTGTACACCGTCTTCACTTCACTAAGGTTAAATTATCTAAAATTTACAGAGGCACAGACCCAATCTGTGACAGGTGTTGCCTAGCTCCAGCAAACCATGTCCACATATTTTGGTCTTGCCCTGCCTTGCAATCTTACTGGGCAGAAATTTTCAAATCCCTATCAAGTCTTATTGGAAAACATATTGAGCCTAATGTTTTGATGGGTTTGTCTGGGATTGCTTTGACTGTATCGCTTACATCAGCAGAATCAAATTTTATTACTTTTGTTACTTTGTTAGCAAGATATACAGCATTACTTAAGTGGAAATCTCCAACAGCATCTTCACACACCCAGCGGATAAAAGAAATCCTCAATTGTCTCAATCTGGAGAGGATTCGAAGTGTGTTAAGAAGCTCTAATGAGAAATTTTATAGTGTGGAGATGTGTTGAAGGACGAGACTGAGTTTTATTCCTCAGGTTCAGCTTTATTCACAATCACATACTCCAACATTCCAAAGCAGAAAAAGATGATGAATCTTCTCACATCTGTCCTTTTATACCCAGGACATCAAACCTACAGTCACATGGTGTTTAATCAAACATACAGTCACATGATACTTAATCCCAGTCACAATGTAACTTCCCCCGATCCTAACTCCATTCACCCCCTAGTCTCCGGTGGTCAGGAGATCTCTCAAGGCCATCTCCTTGAAACAAAAGGCCAAATCTCACACCCTCCTGTTACCTCTAGGAGGCTCAGTCCCTTTGTTCCCCTGAGACGTGAAGCACACAATAAACATACAGTAATATATCTGTGGAGCATATGAAACCAACATATGTGCCCCACATGACCCCCCCAAACGTCTAAGATGGAACAATCATAACTAAAGATGCATGTCATAATAAAATCACTACATATCAGTCCACCTGCCGCTTAGGCCTTAGTCTTCTGCCGTATTTGCTGTAAGCCGGCTTTACTGCCTCCGCAGTGTCCTCCTGCTGTGGGGCTGCTGTCTGTGGATTAGAACTGTTAGTCAATCTCGGTGGGTGTTCTGGGGAATGCTCTCTAGGGGGTCTGCCGCGCCGGGGAGCCCTCGCCAACTGCACAGGTTCGTCAGCCATCACAAAAGCGGGTTTGAGCCTGTTTATGCCAATTATTTCCTTTCTGCCTCCCAAATCTAGCAAAAAATGCTTATCTCCCATTTCCAGCACTCTGAATGGTCCATCATAAGGCGGCCGCAAGTTTGGGCGATGGGCGTCATGTCTGACAAAAACAAACCCCGCATTTTTTAAAGCTTTAGGCACAAAAACGCGCAGGAAGCTGTGATGAACTGGGCCAGGAAGCGTGCTCGCTCCCGTGTCGCTCTGCAACCCCTGAGCGGGGGGGGGCACTCTGGCGCAGGATTATCCGGGAGAAACTCCCCGGGCAGTCGGAGTGGCTGCACAAACACTAACTCAGCTGGGGAGGCTTTTAAATCCTCTTTAGGTGCAGAACGCAACCCCAATAAAACCCATGGTAGCCTGTCCACCCAATTTGTATCCGTAAGCGACGCTCTGAGGGCTGCTTTCAATGACCTGTGGAAACGTTCGCATAAACCGTTAGCCTGCGGGTTGTACGCGGTAGTGCGGTGGATCGTTACCCCCAGGCTGCGGGCCATCGCTGACCAAAGCTCAGAAACAAATTGAGGACCTCTGTCGGACATAATGTCCGACGGAACTCCGAAACGCGCTACTCATGCTGTTAAAAACGCGTGCGCCACCTCCTCGGCTGTGGTTGATGCCAGTGGGACCACTTCCGGCCAACGCGTGGTGCGGTCCACCATTGTCAAAAGGTGTGTGCACCCCTGTGACGGCGGGAGGGGGCCTACGAGGTCAACATGCAAATGATCGAAACGCTTAGCCGGGATGTGAAAAGGCTCCAAGGGAGCTCTCGTGTGTTTGTGTATTTTGGCCCGCTGACAAGCGACGCAGGCTGCTGCCCACTCTTTGACTTGCTTGCACAGGCTCGGCCATACAAATTTCTCTCCTATCATTTTGATCGATGCGCGCACCCCCGGGTGCGCCAGAGAATGGATCAAGTCAAAAACGCGGCGGCGCCACGCGGCTGGCACCACCAGACGCGGTCGTCCCGTGGAGACATCGCAGATTAGGGGGGGCATACTGTCTTGCAGCACCCTGTTCTCTAGCCTTAACCCTGTTGGTCCAGACTGGAGCGCACGCACATCCGCGTCGCTAACCTGCTCCGCGGCCATGGCTGCATAATCTATACCTACTCGGACCGAGGCCACGCGCGCTTCCGCGTCGCTACCCTGCTCCGCGGCCATGGCTGCAGAGTCTGCCCCCACGGGGCCTGGAGCCGCCACAGCACGTGAGAGGCAGTCTGCCACTACATTATATTTACCCGCCACATGCTGAATATCAGTAGTAAACTCCGATATCGCGGCCAGCTGTCTCTGCTGCCGGCCCGACCAAGGTTCTGAAATCTTGGCCATCGCGAAAGTCAGCGGTTTGTGGTCCACGAACGCGGTGAAACGGCGTCCTTCCAGCCAGAACTGGAAGTGGCGGATGGTCAAGTGTAGAGCTAACAACTCCCTGTCGAACGCGTTGTATTTTCGCTCGCTATCGCGCAAGGTCTTGCTGAAAAACGCGAGCGGTTGCCAGGCTCCAGCCACATACTGTTCAACGACCGCCCCTATGACTACATCTGACGCGTCAGTAGTGAGCACCATGCGGGCCGTTGGGACTGAGTGTGCCAACAACGCAGCGTTTGCCAGGGCTGATTTGACTTGAGGGAATGCGCGCTCCCGCTCGGGAGACCATTCGATTTTATTTGTGGGTTTTTGCTTTTTTAGTGCAGCATACAATGGTTGCATGAGCTGCGCTGCGCGGTGGAGGAAACGGTTATAAAAATTAACCATTCCTAAAAACTCCTGTAACGCTTTGACCGTTTGTGGTTGGGGAAAATTTGTTATTGCGCGCACTTTATCGGGCAGAGGGACCGCTCCTTCTGGCGAGACGCGATGCCCCAAAAAATCAATCTGCGCCACCCCGAACTGACACTTCGCTGGGTTGATTATTAACCCATGCTCTGCCAACCTCCGGAAAACTGCTGTGAGGTGGCTTTCTTGTTCGTCTTCAGACGCGCTGGCTACCAATATGTCATCCAGGTAGACGAACACGAAAGGGAGATCACGCAGGACCGCGTCCATCATGCGTTGGAAAGTCTGTGCCGCGCCGTTAAGCCCAAAAGGCATGCGCAAAAACTCAAAAAGCCCAAAAGGAGTTATTACCGCTGTTTTGGGTATGTCCTCAGCGCGTACTGGAACCTGGTGGTAACCGTGTACCAAGTCTATTTTAGAAAAAATGCGCGCCCCCGCCAAATGAACCGAAAAATCTTGGATGTGCGGGATCGGGTAGCGGTCGTGCGCTGTGGCGTTATTCAACCTGTGGAAATCACCGCAAGGTCGCCACGAGCCATCAGCTTTTGGGACCATGTGCAGCAGTGAAGCCCAAGGGCTCATCGAACGCCTGATGATGCCCAGTCTTTCCAGGTTGGCGAACTCCTCGCACGCTATGGTCAGTTTAGCTGAGTCCAAGCGCCGAGCTTTTGCAAAAATGGGTGGGCCGGTGGTAGTAATAAAATGTTCCACCCCATGTTTAGCCACTGTCGCCGAAAACGTTGGGACCGTGAGTGCTGGGAACTGAGTGAGGAGTGTGTGGAACTTACCACCTGCAGCTGTGACGTTGGCTTGTGCAGTTGGCGGGGCCACTCGAGCTGTACAGGGAATAGAATAAAAGGAGAGTGCATTAACCAGGCGTCTGTTAGCAAGATCAACCAATAAACCATGTGAGCACAAAAAATCAGCCCCTAACATGTTGAAATTGACTGCCGCTACAACAAAAGTCCACTCAAATGCACGGCCCTGCAAAGACAGAAGCAGAGTCCTCTCACTGAAGGTCTTAATCGCTGAGCCGTTCACTGCTGATACCCGGGGACCACTGGAAGGTGCCAGCCGGTCCGCGTAGGAAGGCGTGATGAAGCTCAGCTGGGAGCCTGTGTCCACGAGGAAATGCCTCCCCGAGCGTGCATCTTTCAGGTAGAGCAGCTTGTTCTCCTCCCCGAGGGCCGCAGCTGCTACCGACCCCCGGTCTTGGCATTTCCCGAGCGCTTGAAATGGCATGGTGGAATGCACTTGCGTGCCCTCTCTGCAAAGCGGCGATGGTAGAAGCAAGGGACGTCATCTGCTCCGTGTCGCCTGGCCCTTGTTGCTGCCGTCGTCGGTGAGTCTGGTGCTGCAGCCTCTGGCCCCATGCCGTCTCCGGACGTTGCGCCTAGCTCTGCTGCTGCGGCTAAGCTGCGCTCCGTTTGTGGGCGTCGACGAGTCGTTGCGCCTCCTGGCTCAGCTCGTGGTAGTCTCGTCGGGCCAACAGAGGTGAGCCAGCCAGGGTCACTCTCACCGCTGGCGGTAGGGTCCTGAGGAAAAGGTGGGTGAAGATAAAGCTGTCATCGTCAGAGTCTCTCAACCTCAGCATTTTCCCCATCAGGTCTGCGGGTCTGTCGTTCTCAAACTCCGTCAACGCCAGGAGCCCCTCTGCTCGCTGTTGCACTGAGGGGGAGAAGTGGCTGATAAGCGCAGCCTTTAATGCGCTGTACTTGTCGCTGTCCGGTGGGTGGTTGACCAGGTTCTCCACCCTCTGGACTGTGTGGTTGTCCAGCTTCACCACCACATGGTAGAACATTGTGTCGTCTCTCGAGATTCTCCGGAGGTTGAACTGCGCCTCGATCACGCTAAACCAGGAGCGCGGACTGTTCTGCCAGAAATCCGGCAGCTGGAACGTGGCGGCATTTGTCAGGCTGGCTTCTGACGAGTCCGGCTCGGGAGAATTACTTCTGCTCATGCTTCGTCGTAAGGTCACCAGTGTGGAGATGTGTTGAAGGACGAGACTGAGTTTTATTCCTCAGGTTCAGCTTTATTCACAATCACATACTCTCCAACATTCCAAAGCAGAAAATGAGGATGAATCTTCTCACATCTGTCCTTTTATACCCAGGACATCAAACCTACAGTCACATGGTGTTTAATCAAACATACAGTCACATGGTACTTAATCCCAGTCACAATGTAACTCCCCCCGATCCTAACTCCATCCACCCCCTAGTCTCCGGTGGTCAGGAAATCTCTCAAGGCCATCTCCTTGAAACAAAAGGTCAAATCTCACACCATCCTGTTACCTCTAGGAGGCTCAGTCCCTTTAGGCGCTTTTCCACTTGGAACCCAAAGGCCTCCTTTGGCCTGGAACCGAACAGTACCGTTCGGCACCCATGGTTTTCCACAGCACAAGGCTCACTGTAGCATGGGTGGGAGAAGGAGGGAGTTGGAGGCGGGATTTGGAGGGAGTTGGAGGCGGTGCTACGCTCCCCATGGGGCGGCGCCATATTCCTGTTCAGTAAAATCAACATCAAAACATGTAGCAATACATCTCCAAAAATAATGCAAAAGTTAAATATATTTGGACACTCATGTCAGAAAGTGAGACCCATATATTACACAGAATCATTAATCAGACTGAAGTATTGTTAGATTTTAATCATTTATTGGCTCACAGCACATGAATATCAAAAATTACTTTTCTCGACAAATAGATGGTTAGGTAAAAATACATGATCTATGTCAAAATCATGGAGAGACTGTTGAGACGTCATGGAATTTATCTGCTCCAGCCAGTGGTGTCGTGGCAAAACATGGATCAGGTGCCATATGAGCCGTTAAATATATATTTCAACAGGTAAACAGTACTGAGTTAGGCATAAGATATATTTAGCAATTATGATGCATTTTAAGCCAAAACAAATGGATCTAGGATTAGAAGTAATTAAAATAAAGCAGTCCCAAGGTTACATGGAGAAATACGTGGATTAACTGGAAATATATCGTATTGAGTATTGCTGACTACATGTAGATACTGTATGAATATACGTATATTCTCTGCATCAACAGTGAACTATACTTGTATTCATGTAGTATTGCCCTGGGAATTTTGGCAATAAACCTTTGTACTTTTGCAGATGTCTCTATTTTGTTTTACAGTCTTCAGCAAATAATTGTTTTGGTTACTTTTCTTAAAATGAGCCATTATTTTCAAAGTCACTGATAAATGGTTCGTACTGTTGACTCTTTTCCCACCGGTGTCTGAACAGACAAAATAGAAAATCATGATGCAAACAAATAAATCACTAAATTGTTTATTCCAATCAGCAGCAAATTACAGATTATTTAGAATGTGCAAAATTCAACTGTAAAAAAAAAAAAAAAAGAAACAGACAAAACGTGACAAAAAATAAGCAACAGCACAACACAGACTGGATATGATAATCCGTGTGTGATTTTACATGTCGTTTTGTATATACAGCCGTGGACAAAATTGTTGGTACCCCTCTGTTAATGAAAGAAAAACCCACAATGGTCACAGAAATAACTTGAATCTGACAAAAGTGGTAATAAATAAAAATTCTATGAAAATTAACCAATGAAAATCAGACAATGCTTTTGAATTGTGGTTCAACAGAATTATTTTAAAAAACAAACTCATGAAACAGACCTGGACAAAAATGATGGTACCCTAGAAAAGATTGAAAATAGGCCATAGGGACATGAACATGATCATAGGGACATGTCCAACCAAGATGTGTCCTCTAATTAACATCACAGGTGTCTACAAACTTGTAATCAATCGGCCTATTTAAAGGGTGACAAGTAGTCACTGTGCTGTGACCATTGTGGGCTTTTCTTTCATTAACAGAGGGGTACCAACAATTTTGTCCACGTGTGTGTGTTTGGAGTATTTATTCCTTTAGTTTTTGTTTAAATTGTCCAAGCTTTGTACATGATTTTAATTCAGGTCCAAAAGCGTTCCACAGTCTGACACCTTGCACTGAAACACAGTGTTGCTTGGTAGTAGTTCTTAGACCCAGAACTCACTGGAGAGACAACATCTCCCAGTTGGTCTGGGAACACCTTGGTATCCTCTCTGAAGATCTGGAGCAGGTGGCTGAGGAGAGGGAAGTCTGGGCTTCTCTGCTTGAACTGCTGCCTCTGCGACCCGGACCTCTGGAAAAGTGATAGAAGATGGATGGATGGATGTCATGTATGGGAGTATTAATGAATGATACAAAGTCTATAGTGTGGGTTGATTCAGCAAATATTTCACTCTGCGCAGTATTGTGACTGATTTGCATATTTTACCTTTAATATAATTAATATGTGACTTCCAACACAGTTTATTATCAATTATTACACCAAGGATTTTAATTTTGGAAACCCTTTCAATCTCTACACCATTTATACTGAGTTTAAATACTGAGTTGTTGTGATGGTGTGAAATAAAGTTATCAATAAAATTTAGCCACAGCTGTGTCGCCCTGGTTTCAAGTGTGGGTGGTGTTTTGTGCTTGTATTGCTAAAATATAAAAGGAAGAACTACTATGGGTCTCAAATATTTGTAATGTGTTCTATTACTGAATGAGTTTAAAGATGAAATACTACACACATATAAACTAACTAACTAACTAACTAACCTGCACTTATATAGCGCTTTTCTAGTCACAAAGACCACTCAAAGCGCTTTCACTAGTACTAACCCTCTATTCTAAGGGCCTATAGGAAACCAATATCTAGGGACAATTTGGAACAGCCAATTAACCTAACATGCATGTCTTTGGATTGTGGGAGGAAACCGGAGCCCCCGGAGTAAACCCACGCAGTACAGGGAGAACATGCAAACTCCACACAGAAAGGTTCCTACCCCTGCCAACCTGGGGATTCGAACCAGGAACCTTCTAGCTGTAAGGCAACAGTGCTAACCACTGCACCACCGTGCTGCCCAAACTAAATTCTAATGGTGACTGAACATCTCCCATTCCCCAAGGTGCAAGATACTCTATTATGACTATAACTCATAAAAGATCACAGAAGTGATCTGATAAAAATAAATAAACAAGCGGTTTATTTTATGGTGGCTACTATTGGATGTGCCATTCATTTTCAATTACTCTGTAATTAATATTCACACATATAAATCTCAGTTCAGTCCCTTTCATATTAAGTGGAAATTGTGCTCCTTTAAATTTGGCACTTTACCTAAACTTTAACTTAAAGCGAGGTAGTCGGATCCGGGGGAAAAAAAATGCTTTTTTTGCGTGCATGGAAAGAAAATCCTACAGACACATATAGCGCGATTGTCTGCAAGTGTGAATGACCTCTTCCATGAGCAAATGTACGTTTTTCGGTCTGTGGCTGTTTAAATTGAATTCTTTCATCCCGAAAATATCATTTTTGAATATTAATTACAGCTAAATGGGAGCAGTTTCGATGCCGACATTTCACATCCTAATATACGTGTTCTATACACCATTGGCTTTTGCGTATCCGACTACCTCGCTTTAAAAAGCAAAAGATTTGACTATAAATATGATGTTGTTTACCTGTCAAAATACATTGGTGTCAAAACGTTGCCATTCTGAGCAGATCCGGTTTGGACTCTACAATGAAATACACACAAATTAAGTACATGCACAGCACGAAAGTGCAACATGTAAAAATAAATAAATAAATAAAATAAACTTTTTACCAGGATTACAACTAGCTTATTTCATCAGATATTGTCCAACACTAAAAAACAACATACAAGGACGGACATAGCATTAAGCTAGGTCATCGTTTAAACACGATTAAGTTTTCGTCTGTCCTAAGTGAACTTTCCACTGTTGGAAAAAATAACATAAAGCATGAATATCAGATCACTTACCGTCCTGTATATCACAATATCCCGGCTTCAACTGCTGAAGTTGGGTGTGTCGCGGCTGCACATTCAATTCAATTCGGGTGGCTGGGTCTAATTCCCGGTGCGTCTCCGTGTAATTTCTGGTGCGTCTGTTTGTGCGCACCACTGCAGGCTCAGTCTGCTTCCTTCTGCATTCTCTCATCAGCCGAAACGCACAGGAAACTCTGCTGGACTGCGGTGTTGGATTTCTGCTGATTTCTGTGAAGCCATTCTCTCGTTGTGGTTTATAACATCACTTGTTCGCGGGCTCACTGACGAAAAATTGCAAATGGCGACCAGCAAGTGATTCTGGAAAGTCAGCGTAACGCCCACATAACGCCCACTCTCATGACGCTACGCACAGACCAATGAATGGCCAGCAGTGGCGTGACGAAACGGGGCCGGTAGCCTTCGGACCTGCTTTTAACGGTGCCGAAAACAGTGGTGATAAAACTGGAACTGTTCCGAAAAAGCGAACTGTGAGGCCTTTGGGTTCCGAGTGGGAAACCAGACAATGGAGGCCGATCGGTACTAAACGAGGCCTTTGGGTTCCGAGTGGGAAAGCGCCTTTTGTTCCCCTGAGATGTGAAGCACACAATAAACATACAGTAATATACAGTATCTGTGGAGCATATGAAACCAACATATGTGCCCCACAATAGGACCTGGGACCCCTTTTTTTTCAAAATATGTTAAACAGTTAGATTTTTCTAATATCTCTGACCTTACATGATTTGCTTGGGCATGGCAGGCTTTTTTTTTTTTTTTTTTGCTTTGTGTGTTTGTTTTTCATTTTTGTTTGACTGGTTGTCTTCTGTTTCTTAATGCTTAATGTTATTTCTAACTTATATAGTGTAACGTCGGGGCCATTTTAAGGGGGGCAGGGATTTCCCAGCATGCTTTGCCAGTTGAAAATGTTACTGTGTGTGTGTATTAAATGTGTTATTACTGAGTTATACTGCTGTGTCATTATAACTGCGTTATAATGACCCAGCAGTGTTTAGCAGGATTACGGCAGGATGTATCATGTGTGTGTAACCATGACTGAAACGGAGGTCTGGGAGAATGACCTCCCCTCCTCTCTGTGCTCAGAAGTAAGTTGGGGTTGGGGTGTGTGTAAAATAAATCTGGTTGATCACAGCCATCTGCTCCATTTTCTTTGTGTGAACCCTTGCAAACGTTACACTGGTGTCAGAAGTGGGATCTCCTGTCCAAAGCAGTAATGGGGCGCTGACATCGGGACGATGTCGAGAACCAGAGGGGAGTAGTGTAGCGAACTCAATATGAGCACCCTACTTGGCTTGCCAAGTGGGTTGACCCTATTGGCGACACAGGTAGGGTGCGGGACTCCGGAGCTGGAGGCGTGAGTTCAAACCTCCCGGTGGGACGTCGCCATGTCGAGCAGCACGTTACACGTTAAACGTCACAATATTATTACCTCCTGTGGCGTAACCACCACAACAGACTGGGTCAGGCACAGCGCTGGGCTAGAGCAATTAACAGAACAGTGAAATGTGTGTATTAATGTCTACAGGCAGCCCCGCTTCTTCTGGCTTTTTCCAGCTCAGTACTGTGATGTTAATGTGCCATTCATGCATTGTTCATGCTTCCTGCCCTTACTGTGATCCAATGACTGATAACAATATGTAGATGTGCCTTGTAACCTCTTTTGTCCTACAGTTCCGGAGCTGAGGCGAATTACGGCCAGCAATCTCCTTATTGTTATGTGTGTCTCTCAAATGCAAATGCCCATACCTACTGCTGTGAATGCCTTTCATGTATTGTCTGTAGTTGGGTATATAAGCTGCATTATTCTGTAACCCTCTCTCTCACTCTTCTACTGCTTATCTGCACACTTTGCTGGAGAGCCTCCGGGCTCGCCCATGGGGCGAGCTCCGTGATGGTGGTATGTAAATAAAGCCTATTCATCACAACCATCTTGCTCCTCTTTCTTTGTGTGAACCTCGCAAACGTCACACTGGTGTCAGGAGTGGGCATGGAGCAAGATGAGGATCCAGGCGGAGGTCCTGCGGCCGGAGCAGTTCATCGCTCGGCTGGGAACGGAGTGTAGAGCTGAGACGCCGGCCCCCGGAGAGGCTCGCCAAGATGGACGGAGCAGCGGACCCGATGGGACTGAGCAGAGCAAACCAGCCCTGTTTTCCGCCCTTTTCAGGGCAGGACGGGCTGGCGATTCCAGAGCGATTTGGAGCGGCGATCGACCGGGAGGTGACTTCCGCTGCACAGAGCCAGGGTACATCGCACAGTACTGCCCCGCACACAGCGCACGACAAACTGGCCCCTCGCCGACGTTAAATTAGAGCGAGGTGGCATGGAGGGAGAAAAAGCCGCCTTCTGCAGATGCTTCCCCCGGCGGTGACGTCACAGAGGCCTTTGGAGCGCAGCAGCAGCGGAGCGAGCAGGACAGATCCGGTCTTTTCCCGGGCTCGGCAGGGCTGGACGCCGGGACGCGGGCCAGCGGCCGCCTGGGAGGTCCTGGCAGCGGTGGGAGTCATGGGACTCCTGCTGCCAGAGGAGGAACTGTGCGTGTCCTACCGCCACCCGCAGATGCTTTCTCTTTCGGTGACGTCACGGAGGCCCTCGGCGCAGCAGCGACGCAGCGGAGCGAGCAGGACGGAGATCCGGCCATTTTTCCAGGCGTGGCAAGGGCTGGACGCATGGACGCGGGCCAGCGGCCGCCTGGGAGACCTGGCAGCGGTGGGAGTCGGCCGGAGCGGGCATGGGACTCCCGCTGCCAGGGAAGGGACTGTGCGTGGTCCTACAGAGGCTGTCAGATGTGTCCATCCGCCCGCTGGTGGCCAAACCGGAACCCTACCCCAACCAGATGCTCTGACCGAGACTCAGATGGCCCGTGCATGCCACCCCGGCACCGGGCTGACTCGCGTTGGATTTCTGAAAGTGGACTTTGAATTTTCTGGGGACAGAAACCAGTCCAGGGGGGGGGCAGTGTAACGTCGGGGCCATTTTAAGGGGGGCAGGGATTTCCCAGCATGCTTTGCCAGTTGAAAATGTTACTGTGTGTGTGTATTAAATGTGTTATTACTGAGTTATACTGCTGTGTCATTATAACTGCGTTATAATGACCCAGCAGTGTTTAGCAGGATTACGGCAGGATGTATCATGTGTGTGTAACCATGACTGAAACGGAGGTCTGGGAGAATGACCTCCCCTCCTCTCTGTGCTCAGAAGTAAGTTGGGGTTGGGGTGTGTGTAAAATAAATCTGGTTGATCACAGCCATCTGCTCCATTTTCTTTGTGTGAACCCTTGCAAATGTTACACTGGTGTCAGAAGTGGGATCTCCTGTCCAAAGCAGTAATGGGGCGCTGACATCGGGACGATGTCGAGAACCAGAGGGGAGTAGTGTAGCGAACTCAATATGAGCACCCTACTTGGCTTGCCAAGTGGGTTGACCCTATTGGCGACACAGGTAGGGTGCGGGACTCCGGAGCGGGAGGCGTGAGTTCGAATCTCCCGGTGGGACGTCGCCATGTCGAGCAGCACGTTACAATATGTAATGAGGGGGGATGGTATTGTAGTCTGATCGCTGTTCCCTGTAATCTACTTAATTTCAATAAGGCTGAGTTTTCCTATATTACTGAATTACTCAACTGGGTTTTATTCTGTTAATACTTGCCCTAACCCCCTTGTATGAATTTATTTTGCTGCATTGAAAACTAATAAACAGAGTTTTGAAACAAAAGAAAGAAAGAAATGTGCCTGTTTAAAATGACTGATTAGTCTCACTAGAAATTACTGCATCTTTGATCATTTTAGTAAATTTATAATCTTGCTGAGATGGGTGTTGATATTAACGTTCTTCTATTCCAGCTACAAAGAACAAGTAATTTAAACAAACTGGATTTTAAAAGTTACAAATTTATGTGAAAAGTTTATATGTAAAATGTTACAAATTCCTGTTTTAAAAAAAACAAATCATATAAAACAGTCACAAATTTGACAAAGTGATACATTTAAAAGAAAAAATGTTTGAAACGTAGAACTGATAATTTTTTTTCAGTAAGAAGTCGAAAATGTATGTTACAAAAATCCAATTTATGTGGAAAAACTCTGATTTATAGGATAAAAGTTGTACATTCAAAAAAGACAAGTTATATGAAAAGACTCATAAATTTCTGAGAAAAAGTTTGCAAATTTAGAACTGTCATTATTACTCCAGTAACTTTTCTGATTGAATACTTTCATCCTCACCTTTTCAGGCAATGACTCTTATACTTGAACAATTCCAATAACAGTAATATTACTTAAGAACAATTTCTGGCTTCTCTGCCCACCTCTGGATTTAAGCAAAGATGTAGATAGAAAATTAACAAATAAATAAGAAAATGTATTTTGCTGTCCTGTTAAATTTTATTATAATAATTAAAACAGGAAGAAGAGTGCACAGTGGTGGTGATGACAGTGTGAGTCCTGGTTGCTCCTGGTTGGTGTGAAACCTCCTGAACAGGCTGAAGTGAGGGACCAGTGATCTTCTCTGCTGTCCTCTGTAAACAGAAGTGATTTTAGGTCCCAGCATGGACTCTTTCCTGTACTGTAACTTGAACATCTAAGACACTGAATTTCACCTGCGACAGTTGGGGTCATGAACTGGTTCTCGTCAGCTTGGGACAAGTGATCCACACTGTCTTCAGTTTCCACATTATGAAGATCTTTTTTCAGACACACAGAGAAATAGAACATTAGACCATAGTACACTATGAAGTCTATTTTTCAGAGTTTATTACTTTGCATGTTAAAGTTTGTGAAGAGACTATAATAAATAAAGCTGTTTACTGTAGAGACAGATATAAGGTAGTCATATGAAAATGATTACTTGTATATTAAATTAGTTTTATGGAAGAAAAAAAATTAAAGCTGTAACACTTGGAAGAAAAGACAAAAACATCACTTTCTAAAGTGGGATATATTAAAATACAAAGGACAATCAAGTACAAATACCTTAGAATCACCCAGAATGCAAATATCAACATTAAATATCACATAAAATCAAAGAGACTCCAGTCATATTAAAACTGCTGGAAACCTGCATCATCTTAGTAATCACGTACTGAGCCAACATGTGGACCCCAAACTAATCTGAAAAGAGAAAAAAGTAATAGAAACATAATTTGTAAGTGCACCTTACCTGTTGTAAAGTGGTCAAAAAAGAGATCAGTCATGTCAACCTTTCATGACTCCCCAGGCCTTCGGTATCCACAACGTCTTCCTTTCGTTCTCATTGCTGGCTGATGGGAATTCTATAAATGTATATTTCTGGCAGTCCTTCTCATCTTTCATCAGATGGTGATGTCTGCATGAGTCTGTGCTACAACTTTGGGCATTTTCCCAATTTTACAGTGAGATTTAGCAGCTAGTCTTTCAGGCTTGTTTGAAAATGGCAGCGTTCTGCTGCTGCCATTATCACTTCCGGCTGTGACCGACTAAATAAAAGGAAAACAACACCAAACAGAATCAGATCCGTTATGCCGTTTTGATCAATTTCAATTTTATTTTGACAAGGCGAGAATGATATAACGGCTATTTTCGGTCGTTCTGATTTCGCTTCACAAATGAAACATTAAAAGAACAAAGAGTACACGGATTTCCAGGGCAATACTTTGGCTCCATTCCTGTTTGTTATCATCCTAGACTATGCCCTCTGGAAAGCCATTGATGGTAGAGAAGTACAGCTGTGTCTTATGCTAACACCTCACAGACCCCAAGGAATACTGGCAAAAGCAATGGCAAATCTGGATTATGCAGATGACATTGTTTTGCTGTCAAACAGTATCTTAGAGGCACAGAGATTGTGGAATTAAAATGCTCTTGGATCAGTCTCACCATTAATGACCAGAAGACCAAAGTGATGACACCCGGGGATGCTTCGAACTCTATATCTCCACTGTTGACGAGAACCGGCAGCCCTCTGTAAGTAGTCAACTACTTCAAGTACGTTGGCTCCTGGATAGGATCTACTAGTCATGATATGAAGGTGTACAAGGCACCCGCATGGGGTGAGCTCAATGACATATGAGCTATATGACGCTCAAACACTTCTGCAGAGCTAAAAGTTAAATTCTTCTGTGCAATAGAGGAATCCATACTGTTGGGGTATACTGAGGGCATACTGCTATACGGACGTAAGTACTCTGTGGTGTTTGGATGTGGTGGCTTGCCGTAGGTGACGTCATCACATGGTTAATTGGCTGTGGTGCAATATGGTGCCACCCTTCTGTATATTGTACAGTTGTGTGAGGAATAAAGGAGAGTGTAGTGCATGCCCGCTGTCCGTGCCTCATTCTCACACATAACAAATGACGATGAGGATAAACCCTAATAACTCCATCATGAATGAATGAATGAATTTATTTATTTCGGATAGTACATTACAGGTTAAAAGAAACTGTATAATATAACAACAAGGTCAAATTAGACAAAGACTCCTTCTACTATACAATTCCACGTGAGTTATCCGAAATGGGTGATGGCTGAAGCCGCAGCTTATATTGCCCACCCATATTCCATCCAAGAATTCAAAGGAGAAAAAAGAGAAAACAAGACAAGAGCGATTACAATTTAAAACAAGGCTAAGACAAAATGTGACTGAGAGAAAAAGAAAACTGAGCTAGTCTAAGTTAAGCGGTTACTATTCAAAAACAAATCTAAGACATAGTGTCACAGAGAAAAAAGAAAAAAAAGAAAAAACTAAGCTACAACACAACACAGGCTGGAAATGTCAATCCTTATGTGAGTTTACATGTCGTCTTGTAAATATGTTTGGAGTATTTCTTCCTTTAGTTTTTGTTTAAATTGTCCAAGCTTTGTACATGATTTTAATTCAGGTCCAAAATCGTTCCATAATCTGACTCCTTGCACTGAAATACAGTGTTGCTTGGTGGTTGTTCTCACTGTAGGCTTTTGAAATATACATGTTCCTCTGAAGTGATATCGTTTCTCCCTTGTTTGGAACAACTTTTGGATATTTGCGGGCAGTGATAGATTCTTCACTTTGAACATTATTATTGCGGTTTTAAAGTCAATCAGATCTTTCAACTTGAGAGTTTTTTGTTTAAGAAAAAGTGGGTTTGTTGGTTCCCTGTAAGCTGCTTTGTTGATTATTCTAATAGCTCTCTTTTGAAGCATAAAGAGTGGATATATGTTTGTTTTATATGTATTTCCCCATACTTCATTACAATATGTCATGTATGGGAGTATTAATGAATGGTACAAGGTGTATAGTGTGGGTTGATTCAGCAAATTTTTCACTCTGTGTAATATTGCAATTGATTTGGATACTTTACCTTTTATATAATTAATATGTGGCTTCCAACACAGTTTGTTATCAATTATTACTCCAAGGAATTTAGTTTCGGATACCCTTTCAATCTCTACACCATTTACACTGAGTTTGGGTACTGGGTAGTTGTGATGGTTGTTAAAGACTATAAATTTTGTCTTGCTT
Organism: Pholidichthys leucotaenia; assembly: GCA_020510985.1. Classification (NCBI taxonomy): domain Eukaryota; kingdom Metazoa; phylum Chordata; class Actinopteri; order Cichliformes; family Pholidichthyidae; genus Pholidichthys; species Pholidichthys leucotaenia. The sequence continues at coordinate 390,949,337 of CM035844.1, read as the reverse complement.
AAATTGAGCGTTAATTTGTTTGAATCAAACCACAGTTTCAGCTTTCCTAATTCCTTTCCGAGTGTATCCAGAAGTTGTTCCAAATTGTTTCCACTGCATAGCAGATTAGTGTCATCAGCAAACAATATTAAGTCCATTTTTTCTGAAACTTTACATATATCATTTATATACATATTGAATAATAATGGTCCCAAAACTGAACCCTGTGGGACTCCACAGGTGACCTTCAGTAACTCTGAGTTTTTGCTGTTAACACATGCAAACTGATATCTATTCTTTAAGTAACTACTTAACCAGGACAGTGCTACCCCTCTAATACCACAATTTTGTAGTTTCTTTAATAATAGATTGTGATCTACTGTATCAAATGCTTTTTTAAGATCCAGGAATACTCCAACTGAATACTCTTTATTTTCAATGGCTGTTGATATTTTTTGTGTAAATTCCATTAAGGCATATGCTGTTGTCCTTTTGTGTCTGAACCCATATTGCTGCTCACACAATAAATCATTCTTCAGTATGAAGTTGTCAATTCTCTCATAGAATATTTTTTCAAGTATCTTGGAAAATTGCGGTAATAGTGAAATTGGTCTGTAGTTGGAGAGTTCCCCTCTGTCGCCTGTCTTGTAAATCGGAATTACTTTAGCTATTTTCATTGCATTGGGAAATATACCTGATTGGAGAGACAGGTTACAGATATACGTCAGTGGTTTCACTATGCATTCGATAACAGTTTTGACTAGTAGCATGTCAATACCATCGCAGTCAGTAGATGTTTTACTTTTGAACGATTTAACAATTTCAATGACCTCTCTTTCGTCTGTGTTCTTTATGAAGATGGTGTCTTTTACAGCAGTGTTATTGCATATTGTATCACCTGTAGGCGCCGTAGTGGGTATTTCTCGGGCCAGTTTAGGTCCAATGTTAACAAAAAAATTATTAAATTCATCTGCAGGTGAAGCTATATTCACATTTGGAGTTGATTTATTATTTTTTGGAATATTAGTTGGATAACTAGTATTTCTGCTTTTATTTCCAAGGATACTGTTGACCACCGTGCAGCCATCATGAAAGCGTGCACAGATCCCCCGCAACCATTCCTTGTTCTACTAGGTGATCCGCCAATTCCCTGGCCCCGCTGGCATAAGATATTTCAGAATTGTATTGCTGCTACCAGCTTGAATGATGCTAGCGATGAGAAGCTAAGGGGGATGCTAACCTGCTATCTCAACACTGAAGGACAGTGTGTGCTTGACTCTCTGGGCCTTAGGGACACATACAAAGACTGTGTGGTCACGATGAACATGTTTTGCACTGACTATAACAACGTAATGGCATGGAGAACAATCTTCTTCCGGCACCACCAGAGTGAGGGTGAGTCAGTCTGGCATTATGTAGCAGACCTCCAGGACCTAGGAAACACCTGTGGAGGGAAGATGGAGGAGATAGTAAGTGATAAGCTAGCGGAGAGTACTAACAACAGGAGGCTGTGGTGTAGACTGCTTTCAACAGCAGACAAGCTAACACTGGACAAGACTGTGAAACTGGCATCCCAGATGGATGCAGAGGATGAGCTATTATCACAGCTAACGCCACCTAGCCAACAAGCACCTTGTCCGACCCCACGAACACATGTCGCCACCGTCACCGCACAGCACTTCGACCCCACACCTCCCCGCTGCAACCAAAAGAAGAAGGGTAGGAAACGGGACAACAAAGGTGAGCGCCCGCACTGCAGTGGCTGTGGTTCATTTAAACATCAGAGTCAATCACTCACCTGCTGAGCCAGAGGGCTGAAATGTTACCACTGCAGGAAGCTAAACCATTTTGCCAGGGTCTGTCGCTCAACCTGCATGGACTCAACGGCCCACTCACTGGGCTCAGCCACGGTTCACTCAATTGGTGGCAAATACTTGCCGTTCAGGTGGTGCATGGTGGAAGTGGATGGTGTCGACGTGCCGCTGCTGCTGGACACAGGGGCCTCGAGGTCCCTTCTGAGCATGTCAACAGTCAGGAAGCTGATTCCTCAGTGTTACGGCCAGCTCCTTTTTGGAGTCGGACCTCTCTGTGTTTTTTTTTTTTCTTGGTGGAGCTGCGAAGGACTGCCCCTGGCTGAGAGGTGCTCTATTTAAGCCATCTCTGTGCACCTGTCAGTCGCGTTTTGCTCACCACTGGAGGCCGGTCTCCTTCTTGTGCTCATGCTCTGCCTACTGTCTGTTTTGTCACTTGGTCGGGGTTGTGCTGGCAGCCCCCGTTTGTTGTTTGTAGCCTGTGGGCTTTTCTGGATTGGGTTTGCCACTGGGCCTAATTGCAGCCCCTGACAGAGGTGTCTTATCACTGGTTTGGCCAGTGATTAGCTTTCCTTTGTTTGCTTCACGCATCCATTCACACACATACACCACTGATTTCTACAGACACCTTTATTACTTTCTTGTAAACAATAAACTTGTGTTAAATTGGCACCTCAGCGTGTCCTCCCTTCTTTGTCAAAGCCTTGGAGCCGGGCTTATGACATTGGAAAACCATTGCAGCTGATGCGGAGGACTTATTCAGTTATGGCCACACCAGAATTGGTATGGTAGGTGTTATGTCTGAAATTACCTTTAAAATGATGAAACCAGGTAAACAGTTGAACTCAGCTTTATTATATGTCAATCACGCAATACAGGCACCAGGTAGGAGCATCAACAAAGAGGCCGTAACATGGATGCCCTTGGTATTCATAGGGCGGTGCAGTGGCAGAAGAGGAAGTGGCCGCCACTACACCGCGCTTCATATTAAAAGTCGCAATAGTACAACATTACACACACACCCTCCCCGTAAAAAGTCCAAAACCACACATACAGTTGAGACCCTCCCCAATTTAGGACCCAAATCACACACTAAGAAAACTGGAACTGAAATCACTAAATGTCCTGTAACATTCACACAACAAACCTAAGCTAGGGTGGACGCGTAGACTACCGTCCCACCCCACACAGCACGGTGGATTATTCTGCCACCTGTAACTAACTACAAGTCCATTAACAACTTAAAACATTGCCATGTTTCTAAAATATAAATACACTCGGAACAATAACATTTTATTATTTTTTTTTACACAAACACATGAACAATAGAACCTTTTTTTTAAATTTCAAAACCACACTACTGTCCTTCTGGCAGAAAGGGGTAGAACCAGCTTGCGGGGGGCCCAGGACAGCCCCTCAGTGAACCCGTCCCTGGAAGCAGCATGCCCCCGGGGTTGCAGCTGACCTCACAGACAAGAGCGTCTCTTCTTCGCCATCAACCACCTCTCTCGTCTGGGCCCGCTAACCGAAGCCTCCTCCCAGGCACGCCACAGGTCATTAGCATGCCTCCACAAGCCGTCCGACAGCTGGAAGTAGGCTGCACCCCACTTCACCACGATGCACAGCAGCTCCTGGTATTCCCCTGGCTGTTGTTTGGCTCGCATCTGCCGTGGATGTCCCTCCCCTCGAGCCCGGACCAGGTCCGCAACTCAGAGGAGCTCTGCTCAGCCTGCAGCGGTGCTGTTCAGCATGCGTTCTCTCTGTCCCTGTCAGTCTGGCCCCAGCCTCTTTTAAAGCTGCTGCAGTGGTCGCCGTTGAAGCTCCAGATCCTCCAGCCCTCTGCGGCCAAGCTCCGGAGGAATCTGGGGCTAGCTCATCGGCATCACTCACCGACGCAAGCGCCTCGCCACCACGCTTGGTACCCTCTCCTATGACATACCGAGCACCGACACTGAGACCCTCCTGAATTGAATCTGAGTGAGGCTGGTCCTGCTTAACCACTGTGGTGCTCTGTAAACCCTCGTCGCACACAGTGTCATCCTCCACCACCAGAACCAGACGGTTCCACTTGCCACAACCAGACCACTCTTCCCCAGCGTCATTTTTAATGGCAAACCCCAGTCCATAAAGCAGGTCGCAGCCCATGATGTTGTCGCCTCAGGCCGTCATGTGGAACATGAAGTCAGCCATCACCACTGACTTGTATCGAACCGTTAACTCCAGTGTTCCAACCGTGCACAGCCTGCCACCTCCATAGCCGTAGGGCGGCACTGGGTCACCTCTTATTCTGTAGTGGGGGAAAAATTTCCTCACCATGGCCCAATTTAATAATAATCCTTCTGCCCCCGTGTCGATCAGCAGCGGTACCTCCTCACCATCCAGCGTCACCTTGCAAAATATGTACCCATTGGTACTCGGAGACACCATGTGGACAGTCGGGGCGGGTGAAGTTGTTTTTCTCCGTGGGCTTTCCGGCTCGAACATGTGGCACACCCTGACATAATGGTTCAAGCGTCCACACTTGCCATAGCGCTTCCCTCTAGCAGGGCAATCCCTGGCCTTAAGTCAGTGTTTTGCGGACCCACAACACACACACAAGGGTTTTCCCGGGGCAGACCTATGGCTGGTAGCATTGGTTTCCATGGCGTTGTCATCCATGCTATCCTCACTGTCTAGGTCTGCTACTAGTGCTGCGGCGGGAGGCTCCAGCTGTCGTTGTGACTGGTGCCAATTGAGCTCAGAGGCTAGCTTGTCTGTGGTCTCCAATTGGAGAGCTAACTCGATAGCTCGATCTAGAGTTAGGTTGCCCGGTGCCGTGAGTAGCTTTGCTCAAATAGAGGCGCTGTTTGTGTGCTCCGCCAGCTAGTCGCGTACTATCTATTCCTCCAGTGGCCCAAAATGGTACTCACTCGCTAGCTGCCTCAGATCGGCGACAAACTAGTGGATAGGTTCACCCACCCTTTGGTGTCACTGCCGAAACCCAATCTTCCAGATGGTCACGCTGTCCGGAGTGTGGAAATGGCGCACCAGCAACTCAACCACGTCCTCATATGAGTTGGAAGCCCCGAGTGTACGCAGGATACACTGGCCCTCAATCCCCAAATTATGCACCAGGAGTGCACGTGCCCTCAGTTTGTCTAGCTCACCCAGGTTGAGTGCGATGATATAATTTTGAAAGGCCACAAACCATCTCGCTCAGGGCACAGGCGGCTCGCCCAGGAGCTCCAGGAAGGGCCAAAGCAGTGAAACACATGCCTCCATGGTTTATTCTCATCACCAAAATGTTATGTCTGAAATTACCTTTAAAATGATGACACCAGGTCAACAGTTGAACTCAGCTTTATTATACAGTGCATCTGGATATTATTCACAGCGCTTCACTTTTTCCACATTTTGTTATGTTACAGCTTTATTCCAAAAGGGATTAAATTCATTTTTTCCTCAAAATTTTACACACAATACCCCATAATGACAACATGATTTTTTTTGGGGGGGGGGGGAATTTTTGCAAATTTATTAAAAATGAAAAACTAAGAAATCACATGTACATACAGTGGGGCAAAAAAGTATTCAGTCAGCCACCAATTGTGCAAGTTCTCCCACTTAAAAGATGAGAGAGGTCTCCAATTTTCATCATAGGTATACCTCAACTATGAGAGACAAAATGAGAAAAAAAAAATCCAGAAAATCACATTGAATGATTTTTAATGAATTAATTGGTAAATTCCTCGGTAAAATAAGTATTTGGTCAGTAACAAAAGTTTATCTCAATACTTTGTTATATACCCTTCGCTGGCAATGACAGAGGTCAAATGTTTTCTGTAAGTCTTCACAAGGTTTTCACACACTGTTGCTGGTATTTTGGCCCATTCCTCCATGCAGATCTCCTCTAGAGTAGTGATGTTTTGGGGCTGTCGCTGGGGTTGAGATCTGGAGACTGGCTAGGCCACTCCAGGACCTTGAAATGCTTCTTACGAAGCCACTCCTTCATTGCCCGGGTGGTGTGTTTGGGATCATTGTCACGCTGAAAGATCCAGCCACGTTTCATCTTCAGTGCCCTTGCTGATGAAGGAGGTTTTCACTCAAAATCTCACGATACATAGCCCCATTCATTCTTTCCTTTATACGGATCAGTCGTCCTGGTCCCTTTGCAGAAAAACAGCCCTAAAGCACGATGTTTCCACCCCCATGCTTCACAGTAGGTATGGTGTTCTTTCTCCTCTAAACACGACAAGTTGAGTTTTTACCAAAAAGTTCTATTTTGGTTTCATCTGACCATATGACATTCTCCCAATCCTCTTCTGGATCATCCAAATGCTCTCCAGCAAACTTCAGATGGGCCTGGACATGTACTGGCTTTAGCAGGGGGACACGTCTGGCACTGCAGGATTTGAGTCCCTGGCGGCGTAGTGTGTTACTGATGTAGCCTTTGTTACTTTGGTCCCAGCTCTCTGCAGGTCATTCACTAGGTCCCCCCATGTGGTTCTGGGATTTTTGCTTACCGTTCTCGTGATCATTTTGACCCCACAGGGTGAGATCTTGTGTGGAGCCCCAGATCGAGGGAGATTATCAGTGGTCTTGTATGTCTTCCATTTTCTAATAATTGCTCCCACAGTTGATTTCTTCACACCAAGCTGCTTACCTATTGCAGATTCAGTCTTCCCAGCCTGGTGCGGGTCTACAATTTTGTTTCTGGTGTCCTTTGACAGCTCTTTGGTCTTGGCCATAGTGGAGTTTGGAGTCTGACTGTCTGAGGTTATGAACAGGTGTCTTTTATACTGATAACAAGTTCAAACAGGTGCCATTAATACAGGTAACGAGTGGAAGACAGAGGAGACTCTTAAAGAAGAAGTTACAGGTCTGTGAGAGCCAGAAATCTTGCTTGTTTGTAGGTGACCAAATACTTATTTTACCAAGGAATTTACCAGTTACTTCATTAAAAATCCTTCAATGTGATTTTCTGGATTTTTTTTTCCTCATTTTGTCTCTTATAGGTGGGGTATACCTATGATGAAAATTGGAAACCTCTCTCATATTTTAAGTGGGAGAACTTGCACAATTTGTGGCTGACTAAATACTTTTTTGCCTCACTGTAAGTATTCACAGCCTTTGCCATGAAGCTCAAAATTGAGCTCATGTGCATCCTGTTCCCACTGATCATCCTTGAGATGTTTCTACATCTTAATTGGAGTTCATCTGTGGTAAATTCAGTTGACTGGGCATGATTTAGAAAGGCACACACCTGTCTATATAAGGTCCCACAGTTAACAGTGCATGTCAGAGCACAAACCAAGCATGAAGTCAAAGGAATCATCTGTAGACCTCCGAGACAGGATTGTCTCGAGGCACAAATCTGGGGAAGGGTACAGAAAAATTTCTGCTGCATTGAAGGTCCCAAATGAGCACAGTGACCTCCATCATCCAAAAATGGAAAAAGTTTGGAACCACTGGGACTCTTCCTAGAGCTGGCTGGCTGTCTAAACTGAGCGAACGGGGGAGAAGGGCCTTAGTCAGAGAGGTGACCAAGAACCCGATGGTCACTCTGTCAGAACTCCAGTGTTCCTCTGTGGGGAGAGCAGAACCTTCCAGAAGGACAAACATCTCTGCAGCAATCCACCAATCAGGTCTGTATGGTAGAGTGGCCAGACAGAAGCCACTTCTTAGTAAAAGGCATGTGGCAGCCTGCCTGGTGTTTGCCAAAAGGCACCTGAAGGACTCTCAGACCATGAGAAACAAAATTCTCTGGTCTGATGAGACAAAGCGTCAACTCTTTGGCATGAATGCCAGGCGTCATGTTTGGAGGAAACCAGGCACCACTCATAACCACGCCAGTGGTGGTGGCAGCATCATGCTGTGGGGATGTTTTTCAGCCGCAGGAACTGGGAGACTAGTCAGGATAGAGGGAAAGATGAATGTAGCAATGTACAGAAACATCCTGGATAAAAACTTGCTCCAGAGCACTCTTGACCTCAGACTGGAGCGCCGGTTCATTTTTCAGCAGGACAGCGACCTCAAGCACACAGCCAAGATATCAAAGGCGTGGCTTCAGGAACACTTTGTGAATGTCATTGAGTGGTCCAGCCAGAGCCCAGACTAGAATCCAATTGAACATCTCTGAAGAGATCTGAAAATGGCTGTGCACTGACGCTTCCCATCCAACCTGATGGAGCTTGAGAGGTGCTGCAAAGAGGAATGGGTGAAACTCCCCAAAGATAGGTATGCAGGCTGTAATTGCTGCCAAATGTGCATCAACAAAGTATTGAGCAAAGGCTGTGAATGCTTACAGTATGTACATGTGATTTCTAAGTTTTTTTTATTTTTAATGAATTTGCAAAAATCTCAAAACAACTTTTTTCACATTGTCATTATGGGGTATTGTGTGTAGAATTTTGAGGAAAAAATATTTTAATCCCTTTTGGAATAAGGCTGTAACATAACAAAATATGGAAAAAGTGAAGTGTTGTGAATACTTTCAGGATGCACTGTATATCAGTCACACCATACAGCCACCAGGAAGGGGCATTGGCAAAGAGGCCGCAACATGGATGCCCCTGGTATTTATAGGGCGGTGCAGTGACGGAAGAGGAAGTAGCCGCCACTACACTGTTCTTCATAATAAAAGTCGCAATAGTACAACATTACAGTAGGGACGGTCAGTTTTTTCTGTGCGGTACCACCCCAAGGCCGTTCCATCATTCACCTTCCAAGTAACATGCCAGGGGACCGATCTGATGGGCATTGACCTGATCAGCGAGCTGGGTTTCTCCATCACTGACCCAATGAGTACCACCGTTTTGGCAGTCACATCATCCTGGCAACACCGCTAACAAACGCTCTTCATGGAGCTGGGCTCCCTCACCTCTTTCAACCACTGACCGCTCATTGACACGATGGTGCCCCCAAAAGTTCAACCTCTGTGCCAGCTACCCCTTGCACCACGGGACAACAGCACGACAGAGCTGCAAAAGCTGTTGGACGTCGGCATCATCTAGTGGCTCAACGCATCTCCCTGGATCTCAAACCTGGTGGTAGCAAAGAAGAAGACTGGTGGCCTACAACCGTGCATCAACCTCAGAATAGTAAACAAAGCAGTGATCCCTGACAAATATCCCCTGCCCACAACAGAGGAGCTGACCACAGCGTTCCATGGCTCAAAGGTTTTTTGTTCCAAACTAGACCTCCGCCAAAGCTACCTACAAAGAATAAGTATTGAACACACTTAGTGAAATTCATTTAATATTTAGTAGAAAAGCCTTTGTTGGTAATAACAGCTTCCAGATGCCTCTTGTATGGAGAAACTAGGCGCAGGCATTGCTCATGAGTGATTTTGGTTTTTTGTCTTTTTGCACCTCTTTTTCTTCATGTGTTCAATACTTATTCCCTGTGTCATTCTACTTTATTAAATATAACTTGTTTTGTGAACACAGTTGCCTTGATTTCTCTGTATGTATGAATCACTTGGGTTGTTACTGATATCTGGTCAAAATCTCAGGTCAATGACTCCATCAGAAATATGTTTAATGAGAAAAATGTTGACATGTTCAATACTTATTTTCCCCACTGCAGATGAACGTATATGTTTTCAAATCTTGAAGAGTGTAAACTGCAGACTGTAGCCCAAAAACAACCAGTCAAATAAATAAATAAATAAATATCTTACCAGTGAGTAAGACGTATGCACAGAAAGAGAGCAAAGTAAACTGACGTTTTCTCAGCCTTGCATAATGACTTACTTTGGTGGATGTCAGCACCTCAGCAGAAAAGCTTGACTGTTACAGGCTTGACTGAGCCCTGACTGAGAATATGGATCCGTTTTTGCTACACAGAGTGTCCATATGTTTGCATCTATGTTGACTGTTGTCTGTGTGTTTATTTTGTTTGGTAATATGCTGTTATGGTGCATTGACCTACTTAATCCACATCAACAAAATGTAGTTACAGAGTTCATGAACTCTATGTACAGCATGAGTCTATATCCCACAATAACACATCCCAGTAGAATCACAGCTCACTCTGCTACACTTATTGACAACCTGTTTGTCAATGTTCTCGACAAGAAAATAGAAAGTGGATTATTGATAAATAATATAAGCGACCACTTGCCAATCTTTGCACTTATCCATGGCCACACGGGGCCCAACCCAGAAAAAATCTCAAAATCGTTCAGACACAAATCACCAAACGCAATCAGTTCTTTTAAAGAGGACTTGCTGAAGCAAGACTGGACAGAAGTCTATGTATCAGATGTAAATGAAGCCTATGACACATTTACAAACATTGTAACCACTCTTTATGAAAAAAACTGCCCATTAGTTAAAAAAAAGCTTAAACACAAATTTACTGACAAACCATGGCTAACCAAAGGACTACAAAAGGCGTGTAAAAAGAAAAATTTATTATATAAAGCTTTCATAAAGAAAAGGACAAAAGAAGCAGAGCAGCGGTATAAAACATACAAAAATAAGTTAACATATATAATAAGATGTAGTAAAAGAGACTATTACAGTAAAGAACTGGAAAAAAACAAAGACAATATTAAAAATACATGGACAATAATCAACAGTATCCTTGGAAATAAAAGCAGAAATACCAGCTACCCAACTAACACTCCAAAAAATAATAAATCGACTCCGAATGTGAATATAGCTTCACCTGCAGATGAATTTAATAATTTTTTTGTTAACATTGGACCTAAACTGGCCCGAGAAATACCCACTACGGTGCCAACAGGTGATTCAATATGCAATAACACTGCTGTAAAAGACACCATCTTCATAAAGAACACAGACGAAAGAGAGGTCATTGAAATTGTTAAATCGTTCAAAAGTAAAACATCTACTGACTGCAATGGTATTGACATGCTACTAGTCAAAACTGTTATCGAATGCATAGTGAAACCACTGACGTATATCTGTAACCTGTCTCTCCAATCAGGTATATTTCCCAATGCAATGAAAATAGCTAAAGTAATTCCGATTTACAAGACAGGCGACAGAGGGGAACTCTCCAACTACAGACCAATTTCACTATTACCGCAATTTTCCAAGATACTTGAAAAAATATTCTATGAGAGAATTGACAACTTCATACTGAAGAATGATTTATTGTGTGAGCAGCAATATGGGTTCAGACACAAGAGGACAACTGCATATGCCTTAATGGAATTTACAGAAAAAATATCAACAGCCATTGAAAATAAAGAGTATTCAGTTGGAGTATTCCTGGATCTTAAAAAAGCATTTGATACAGTAGATCACAATCTATTATTAAAGAAACTACAAAATTGTGGTATCAGAGGGGTAGCACTGTCCTGGTTAAGAAGTTACTTAAAGAATAGATATCAGTTTGTATGTGTTAACAACAAAAACTCAGAGTTACTGAAGGTCACCTGTGGAGTCCCACAGGGTTCAGTTTTGGGACCATTATTATTCAATATGTATATAAATGATATATGTAAAGTTTCAGAAAAAATGGACTTAATATTGTTTGCTGATGACACTAATCTGCTATGCAGTGGAAACAATTTGGAACAACTTCTGGATACACTCGGAAAGGAATTAGGAAAGCTGAAACTGTGGTTTGATTCAAACAAATTAACGCTCAATTTAAGCAAGACAAAATTTATAGTCTTTAACAACCATCACAACTACCCAGTACCCAAACTCAGTGTAAATGGTGTAGAGATTGAAAGGGTATCCGAAACTAAATTCCTTGGAGTAATAATTGATAACAAACTGTGTTGGAAGCCACATATTAATTATATAAAAGGTAAAGTATCCAAATCAATTGCAATATTACACAGAGTGAAAAATTTGCTGAATCAACCCACACTATACACCTTGTATCATTCATTAATACTCCCATACATGACATATTGTAATGAAGTATGGGGAAATACATATAAAACAAACATATATCCACTCTTTATGCTTCAAAAGAGAGCTATTAGAATAATCAACAAAGCAGCTTACAGGGAACCAACAAACCCACTTTTTCTTAAACAAAAAACTCTCAAGTTGAAAGATCTGATCGACTTTAAAACCGCAATAATAATGTTCAAAGTGAAGAATCTATCACTGCCCGCAAATATCCAAAAGTTGTTCCAAACAAGGGAGAAACGATATCACTTCAGAGGAACATGTATATTTCAAAAACCTACAGTGAGAACAACTACCAAGCAACACTGTATTTCAGTGCAAGGTGTCAGATTATGGAACGATTTTGGACCTGAATTAAAATCATGTACAAAGCTTGGACAATTTAAACAAAAACTAAAGGAAGAAATACTCCAAACATATTTACAAGACGACATGTAAACTCACATAAGGATTGACATTTCCAGCCTGTGTTGTGTTATAGCTTAGTTTTTCTTTTTTCTCTGTGACACTATGTCTTAGATTTGTTTTTGAATAGTAACCGCTTAACTTAGACTAGCTCAGTTTTCTTTTTCTCTCAGTCATATTTTGTCTTAGCCTTGTTTTAAATTGTAATCGCTCTTGTCTTGTTTTCTCTTTTTTCTCCTTTGAATTCTTGGATGGAATATGGGTGGGCAATATAAGCTGCGGCTTCAGCCATCACCCATTTCGAATAACTCACGTGGAATTGTATAGTAGAAGGAGTCTTTGTCTAATTTGACCTTGTTGTTATATTATACAGTTTCTTTTAACCTGTAATGTACTATCCGAAATAAATTCATTCATTCATTCATTCATATTTAAGGCACATATGTGGCATGCTTGTATGGTACGCTATCTCCCCCCACATGCTTCCGGTAGGCATGTCGGTGCAGACCCTGCAGATCAAACGTCCATAAGAACAATGCCCCAGCAGGGACCTCGGCTAGGAGGTGGGTGTTGGAGGAAGACGGAGGTGGAAGACAATGTCCCAGCAGGAGCCCTGAGGTGGAGAGGAGAACAGAAGCGCCAGCAAGTCTCGGGGACTGTGGTTCATGTGTTTACCAAACTTAGGTGGGGTGAAGGTGTGAGATACGTGATGTGGGGGTTTTGTATCTCTGGGATATAAAAGCTGTGAGGAAAGTGGGATCTGTCTCTTTTTCTGCTGAGAACTTTCATGTTAGAAGATGTGACCTTCAATAAAGCTTTCCTGAGAAAATACACTCAGTCTCGTTTGTAAGGCATCTTCTACACTGGTGACCTACGACTACCGATGGACGGTGACGGCGTGATTTCCGCACCGGACTCTTCAGGAGCCAACCGGGTTAACGCGGCTACCACGCTACAGCTGCCTGACTTCTGGCAACATAACCCGCGCTCCTGGTTTACCACTGTGGAGGCGCAATTCCACCTTCGGGGAATCTCGGCGGATGCAACGAGGTTCTACCATGTCGTCGCAAAGCTGGACAGCCTCACAGTGCAACGGGTGGAGAGCCTGACCAACCACCCGCCCCAAGACGACAAGTATAGCGCATTAAAAGATGCCCTCATCCGAGCCTTCACTCCCTCGCTGGAAGAGCGGGCAGAGAAGCTCCTGGCGCTGACAGAGGGAGAAGCAGACAGGCCAGCGGATCTAATGGCGAAGATGATGAGCCTGAGAGGTGAGGACGACGACGGTTTTATCTTCGCTCACCTTTTCCTCAGAACGCTCCCGCCAGCAGTGAGAGTCGCCCTGGCCAACTCGCAGCCACTCGTCAACCGCAACTACCACGAGCTGGGACAGGTGGCGCAACGGCTCGTCGACTCCCATAGACGGCGCGCAGCCACGACGGCAGCAGCAGAGATGACCGCCCCCTCGCGAGAAGGAGGGAGACCTGAGGCTGCGGCACCGGATCCACTGACGGCAGCAGCGGCGGAGACCAGGAGAAGCGGAGCTGACAACGCCCTCTGCTTCTACCATCGATGTTTCGCCGAGAGAGCCCGCAGATGCATCCCACCATGCCGGTACCTGCGCCAGGGAAACGCCAAGACCGGGAGCCGGTAGCAGCCGCGACTCTCGGCACGGAGAATAGGCTGCTTTTCGTGATGGACGCGAATTCTGGGAAAGAATTCCTGGTGGACACGGGCTCCCAGCTGAGTTTTGTCAAGCCTACCTACGCGGACACACTGGTGCCGGCCAGCAGCCCCCTGGTGTTAGCGGCGAACGGCTCCACGGTCAAAACCTATGGGAAGAAGACGCTCCTCCTGTCCCCTCACGGGCGCAACTTCGAGTGGACTTTCGTTGTCGCCGCAGTTAATAACAACATGCTAGGTGCTGACTTTTTGTGCTCAAACAGTTTGTTAGTTGATCTTACTAATAGACGTATTGTAAATGCACTGTCTTTCTACTCTATCTCCTGCACAGCTCGGGTGGCCCTGCCTTCTGCACATTCCAATGTCACAGCTGTGGGTGGTAAGTTTCATGCATTACTCAACCAGTTTCCAGCACTCACGGTCCCTACATTTTCAGCGTCAGTTGCCAAACACGGGGTCGAACATTTTATAAGTACTTCGGGCCCCCCTGTTTTTGCAAAAGCTCGGCGGTTGGACCCAGCTAAACTGGCCATCGCGCACGAGGAATTTGCCAACTTAGAAAAGCTGGGCATAGTCCGGCGTTCGAACAGCGCCTGGTCGTCGCCCCTGCACATGGTACCCAAAGCTGACGGCTCGTAGCGCCCTTGCGGCGATTTCCGCAGATTAAATAATGCTTCAGCCCACGACCGCTATCCGATTCCGCACATCCAGGATTTTTCGGCGCATTTAGCGGGGGCGCGCATCTTTTCCAAAATAGATTTGGTGCGTGGTTATCACCAAGTTCCAGTCCGTGCGCAGGACATACCCAAAACGGCAGTTATAACCCCTTTCGGGCTTTTCGAATTTTTGCGCATGCCTTTCGGCCTCAAGGGCGCCGCGCAGACGTTCCAACGCATGATGGATGCAGTGCTGTGTGACCTCCCCTTCGTGTTCGCTTATTTGGATGATATTTTGGTAGCCAGCGCGTCCGAAGCCGAGCACGAAAGCCATCTCACAGCCGTTTTTCAGAGGCTCACAGACCACGGGCTAATCATTAACCCAGCGAAGTGCCAATTCGGGGTAGCGACAATCGATTTTTTGGGACACCGCGTGTCGCCAGAAGGCGCGGTTCCCCTGCTGGATAAAGTGCGCGCGATAACGGATTTCCCCCAACCGCAGACGGTTAAGGCGCTGCAAGAATTTTTGGGGATGGTCAATTTTTATAACCGTTTCCTCCCAAACGCGGCACGGCTCATGCACCCATTGTACGCGGCATTAAAGAAGCAAAAACCTGCATCTAAGGTCGAGTGGTCCCCGGATCGGGAGCGCGCTTTTTCACAAGTCAAATCAGCCCTCACGAACGCTGCGTTATTGGCACACCCCGTGCCGGCAGCTCGCATGGCGCTAACCACAGACGCCTCCGACGTGGCAGTGGGAGCGGTTGTTGAGCAACTGGTGGCAGGATGCTGGCAACCACTTGCGGTTTTCAGCAAAACATTGCGCGATAGCGAGCGTAAATACAGCGCGTTTGACAGGGAGCTTTTGGCCCTACATTTGGCCATCCGCCACTTCCAGTTCTGGTTGGAAGGGCGCCGTTTTACCGCATTCGTGGACCATAAACCCTTAACTTTTGCAATGGCTAAGGTTTCAGAGCCTTGGTCGGGCCGACAACAGAGGCAGCTGGCTGCAATTTCGGAGTTTACCACTGACATTCAACACGTAGCGGGTAAACACAATGTAGTGGCAGATTGCCTCTCGCGTGCAGTGGCAGCGACAGGCCCCCAGGGGGCAGATTCGGCGGCGGCAGACCTAGGCCAGGCTTGCGGCGCGGAAGCGCTCACAGCTCCGGTCTGCGTCGGGTTGGATTATGCAGCCATGGCCGCTGAACAGGTTGGCGACGCGGACGTGCGCGCGCTCCAGTCTGGGCCAACAGGGCTAAGGCTGGAGCACAGGGTGCTTCATAGGGGCATGCCCTCCCTAATCTGCGATACCTCCACGGGGCGTCCCCGTCCCGTAGTCCCGGCCGCGTGGCGTCGCTGTGTTTTCGACTTAATACATTCACTGGCACACCCGGGCGTCCGCGCGTCTATCAAAATGGTAGGAGAGAAGTTTGTTTGGCCGGGGCTGCGTAAACAAGTCAAAGAGTGGGCTGCAGCCTGCGCTGCGTGTCAAAGAGCAAAGGTACACAAACACACACAAGCCCCTCTGGAACCTTTTCACATCCCAGCCAAACGTTTTGATCATGTGCATATCGACTTAGTAGGACCCCTTCCGCTGTCCCAGGGTTGCACACACCTTTTAACCATGGTAGACCGCACCACGAGCTGGCCAGAAGCGGTTCCTCTGGCGGCAACCACAGATGCAGACGTTGCGCGTGCCTTTTTAACAGCCTGGGTCGCACGTTTTGGTATCCCTTCAGACATAACGTCCGACAGGGGACCCCAGTTTGTTTCTGAGCTCTGGTCGTCCATGGCACTCAGCCTGGGGGTGAAAATTCATCGCACGACCGCGTATAACCCCCAGGCCAACGGTTTGTGCGAGCGCTTCCATCGGTCATTGAAAGCAGCCCTCAGAGCGGCTCTCACAGACACAAATTGGGTTGATAAACTCCCATGGGTTTTATTCGGGTTGCGTTCAGCACCTAAAGAGGATTTGCAAGCCTCTCCGGCAGAACTCGTTTTCGCCCAACCCCTCCGGTTACCGGGAGATTTCCTCCCTGAAAACCCCGCTCCGGAGCACCTCCCCGCTCAGCTACTGCAGAGCGAAGCGGGGTCACACACCCTCCCCGGTCCCGTTCATCACAGTTTTCCACATGTTTTTGTGCCCAAAGCCTTAAAAAATGCAGAGTTTGTCTTCGTTAGACACGACGCACAGAGGTTAGGTTTAAGGCCACCTTACGATGGACCGTTCAGAGTGTTAGAAACCGGGGAAAAGCATTTTTTGCTCGATTTGGGAGACAGGAGGGACTTAGTCTGCATTAACAGACTCAAACCCGCTTTTGTGTTAGCTGACGACCCAGTCCAGTTAGCCAGGGCCCCCCGCCGTGGCAGGCCACCCGGGAGGCGCTCTGCTAAGCTTTCACGACGATGTGTTAATGATTCTACTTCACAGATGCAGCAGACAGCCACAGACAGAGCGAGACCTGCTCACAGCAGATATGGCAGAGAGCTGAAGCCCAAGCAGTGGGTTATGTGATCTGTTGTGCCAAGTTTTTTTTCTCTCTCTTGTTCTGTGTGGGGTGTCATGATTCTATGAATTTGAAATGTAACTTGTCCTTATTTGAACGTTTGGGGGGGGTTATATGGTGCATATTTAAGGCACATATGTGGCATGCTTGTATGGTACGCTATCTCCCCCCACATGCTTCCGGTAGGCATGTCGGTGCAGACCCTGCAGATCAAACGTCCATAAGAACAATGCCCCAGCAGGGACCTCGGCTAGGAGGTGGGTGCTGGAGGAAGACGGAGGTGGAAGACAATGTCCCAGCAGGAGCCCCGAGGTGGAGAGGAGAACAGAAGCGCCAGCAAGTCTCGGGGACCGTGGTTCATGTGTTTACCAAACTTAGGTGGGGTGAAGGTGTGAGATACGTGATGTGGGGGTTTTGTATCTCTGGGATATAAAAGCTGTGAGGAAAGTGGGATCTGTCTCTTTTTCTGCTGAGAACTTTCATGTTAGAAGATGTGACCTTCAATAAAGCTTTCCTGAGAAAATACACTCAGTCTCGTTTGTAAGGCATCTTCTACACTGTGCTCATTTATCCTGATGTGTGTAAACAGTAAAACAAACCCCTGAAACAAGACTGTAGATTTTTAAACCATTTTTGATAAACTCAAATGAAAGTTTTAATCACTTTGAAAGGTTTAATTTGAACACAGAGTTAATGTTTTACTCCATTTGTTGTGTAGAAATTTGATAGCACTGCTGAGCTCAACAGCATGCCATCCTTTTCAACAGACAAAATGGTGGGACGTACTTGCATTCACCTGGTCACTGTCTGGTTTTTGTTTCTGTTTGAGTAAATAATTTTTGGACCAAAATGTCTCACTTTTATTCCTTATATTATTTCACCTGCATGCTAACATTGTAATTTACCACCTCCTGTCTCTAATTATCCAATCAGTCTTCCTATTGCATACCTCCTGCTGTTCTGTATTCATTTGGCAGACTGCCTCAGTTTAGTCAACATTTCCAACTCTCTTTTCTTGTTTGTCTTCCTTTCATTTTCAGACTGTTATGGTTTTCAGCATTTGTTTGCAAGTACAAGTTGTATACATCCACTTTAGTCTCCTTGCGTTTGATCGGGATTGTCTATTTTGGTTATAAACTGTCAGTGAAAGATGGATGGTGGGTGTGTGACCCCTGCATACCTACCTCCTTTCTACCAAAGTGGCAAGAGTGCAGGTGCTGTAGTTGGTGGTCAGTCGGTGCTTGACTAGTGCTCAGCTCCTGAAGATATCAGCTTGCTTTTCCACTGGGTGAAGCCAGGTGATAATGACACAGTGATGCCAAATTTTCTTTTTCAGGAAAAGCAGGTGTCCCTCCTTCCATGGCATCACTGGTGTTGCAAGCCGAGACCAGCTGGTCCTGAAGAAAACAACACACTGGCAACAGTTTCTCAGGCCAAGCATCAGTCTTTTCTGCATTGGAAACACGGAGAGTGGTGCTCAGGCTAGCTCTGACACCAGTGCTGGTCCCTGTCAGAAAGGGGTAACCAAGCTGGATTTTCAACTCTAAGTTGGGTAGCTCTCACCCTATGTACCGAAGTTCACTATTAAAGATGGTTGCACTCATATACCACACAAGCTGTGTTAAATTTACTATTCATTAACACTTCTGTTTTATAAGTGTCTTGTAGTCGGTCCAAAACAAAACACTGTTCAGCCTCTATCCTTGAACATGTCACAGTGGTGTTTTAAAAACCAAATTACTGTATACTGCATTGTTTTTACCTGTTGTAGCTAAGAATATCTGGTGACCTATAGAACTACCCTGGCTAGATCAGATCACAATGCCTCTGAAATGTGGCTAGTGGTGAAGTGACATCATTGTGACCCGCAACTCAGAGCATACATACCTGGAGGTCAGCTTTATATTAGATGATGTGAAAAGGGAGTACACCCCTGCACCTCCTCTGGCCCTTTTGGTCCCATGCTCCAGAAAGCTACAAACTTGATGTTCCAGCAGGTGGTTCTTCTTAAGCTGGATGTTCTCCCATAAATCAAATACTTGGATGTCTTTTCAGATTGTTTCATTAAAGAAAATTTCTATAGAAGTTGCTAATGGAGTGGTGGCTTAGAGGTAGAGCATCCGCCCCACAACCGGGAGGTCGTGGTTCAAATCCCGGCCAGGTCAAGCCAAAGACCACATAAAAATGGAACTTCCTGCTGTCCAGCTTGGTGCTCAGCAAAAATGGAATCCTGCCATCCTGCCATTGTGACCCTGGGTAAGACACTTTACCCACCTTGTCTCCAGCGTCCATGACACTGGGTATGAATGTGTCTAAATGTTCGGTAGCAATCGGAGAGGCTGTTGGCGCAGATTGACAGCCATATTTCCGTCAGTCTGTCCCAGGGCAGCTGTGGTTATTTAAAATATGTTGAAGGTAGTTTCGAAAACATAACTTTGCAAGGTACTTTAAAACCAGGTGAAGAGTCACAGGTAGCAATCAAAGGAGAAACTTTAAAATGACGACGTTCAAAGCAGTTTATTTACATAAAATTATACAAGTGCCCACTAAAATAAAAAAAACTAAACTAAACCCTAAGAATTAAAACCATCTAAGAAGCTAAAATAGGATAAAATACTGAATAAAAACTAAAAGTGGGCTAAAAATCAAAGTCCATAATAGGTGAGGAGGAGGATCCACTCTTCCAGGCCAGGGTCCATCTGCCAAAATGATGGAAACCTGTACAGGGGAAAACACTTGCCAGAGTATATCCATATTTTTCATCATTATCGTTGTCAAAGTCATGGGGTGTTGCTATCTGGAAACCAGGATATTTACAGCCAAGGCAGAGTTCCTTGCTCTGCCTCTTGCCATCTTATGCCTGCAGCACCCCAAGTGCTCCACACAGAAGTGTCCTCCCCCAAATGCCAGCATCATGGTGGTCCTGGGCCATTACTGCTTCACTTCCTCAGTCATGCCCTCCTTGAGCCCTTTTCTCTGGGACCCGCAGCCTCCTCTCATCCAACAGAGCTCTCATCTGACCAGTCTATCCTCCTGCCGAGGCCCTCGTCCGGCTGGGCTCTCCTCCAAGCAGGCCCCCCCTCCAGCTGGGCTCTCTCCTCTAGGCAAAGCTCTCCTCCAAGCAGGCTCTCTTCTGGCTGAGGCCTCTCCTCAGGCAGGGCTTTCCTCCAAGCAGGCCCACATCCGGCCGGGTTCCCCTCAGGAAAAGGATCTCCCCTCTGGACTGCCAGAGCACCTTTTATATCATGTGCAGCCACAGGTGTCATGAACAAAAAATAGGACACCACATGCACACTGTAGGTTTCTGCACATTTATTAACATAAAGAACAACAAAAAAACTCCCAAACTAACTGGTGAACCAAAATGAAAAAATAAATACAAAAAGCTCCCAAAGTAACTGGTGAGCATGTAAGGAAAATAAAGAATAAATTTAAAGTGCTCCAACATGCAAGACTGGTGAGCACATAGAGAAAATATGGAATGTAAACAATGTGCCCCAACAAGCAAGCTGGCGAGCAGAGAAGATACATACAATATGAATACATGGAATGGGAAACAACCATTGCTGGAGGAAAGTTGGGCTCAACGTTAGTGGTACAAGAAACAGGGAACACCTGAGCAAGAGAAAAAGCTCAGCCAGAGGACCCGAGAGCAATGGGCTCGACGGCTGAGAAAAAACAAAGGAAAAAGGCACCAAGATGGAGTACACCAACTTACCTCAACAGCAGAACCTAAACCATGAAATAGGTCCCGACAGGAAATGGCAGGAAGAGAGTAGTAGGACACTGCAACAGCAGAAGTTGTTGTGTTCCTTAAATATTCACACACATAATCACAGACAGGTGTAGCTTGTGAGTAATCAATAGGCAGCAGCTGTGCATGAAGGAACAGCCGGGGGCTGCATAGCGCTGTCAAACGAAACAAAACCGGAAACAGAAAATACAGATACAACAAAGCTCAAAACATCATAAGAGATAACAGAAAATAAACAGCAAAATGTTCACTGGGCAGACAAACTGGGCACGGCTCTAACCCGTGCCCCAGGAACATGACAACAGGTGCTGCTGATAGGTAATTAGGGGAAGCACAGGGTGGAAGCAGACAACACCTCAAACTAAAAGCACACAGACCAAAATATAAAAAAATGCAAAACATGCAAACTATAAATAAACATGCAACATAAACTTTAAAACTATATAACCCCCCTAAAAGACAATAAAATACTTCCACCCCATGACAGCTACAGTAGAGGCTTACTGTACTGTAGCCTGTTGATAGTGGCTGTTACCACTATCAACAGCCACAGTTACATGGGCAAAATTTCTTCAATCAGATTACAGTTCAAATCAGAATTTTACTGTTTACATGGATCCTGAAAAAGGTGATCCCATTAGGACATGCATTTCCATGTGTCACACGTTTAAACAGACTAAATCATTTTGACATGCGCACATTGATATTTCGACATTCCGAAAATAGTAGAAGAAAAAGCAACTTCCTGTGTAAACAAGCCCCACTTCATGTCTTTCTCTTTTGAAATGGACCTGTCTTGTGTTATTCAGACTGTACTTTTACTTCTGCTGGTCTCCATAATGAAGCTACAAGTACATACTTCTGCATATGACGACTAGAGGGAGACAGCAGGACGATAAAGACCAGTGTTGTTTTACTCCAGCTATGTCTTCCGCTAGCGGCTGTAAAGGTGGAAATATGTCACGTCAACGTGTGGCTGACGTACAGACATGTGCAGTAAACATATCTTCTGCCCAACCTTGGAATAAGTGTTTATATGTGCACCATTTGGATTAACAATTGGCATAACCCACCCGCCTCAACTAGCTATGCTTACATGGACACGAGTAACCGGATTAAAAGCCTGATCGGAATAAAAATGCTTCATGTAAACACGCCAATCTGAATATTCTGACCTGATCACGCCCATTTGGATCAAAATTTCATTCCAACAACGCATGGGTTATGCAGATTGTTAATCCGAATGGTGCACATGAAAACACTTATTCCTAAGGTTGGGCACAAAATATGTTTACTGCACATGTCTGTACGCCAGCCACACGTCGACGTGACGTATTTCCGCCTTTACAGCGGCTAGTGGAAAACATAGCGAGAGTAAAACAAAACTGTTCTGTATTGTCCTGCTGTCTCCCTCTGTTCATCATATGCAGAAGTACGTACTTGTAGCTTCATTACGGCGACCAGCAGAAGCAAAAGTACAGTGTGAATAACGCAATACAGGTCCATTTCGACATGAAGTGGGGCTTGCTAACACCGGAAGTTGCTTCTTCTTCTACTATTTTTGCAATGTCGAAATGTCGACGTGTGCATGTCAAAATGATTTATTCTTTTCAAACGTGTGACACATGGAAACGCACGTCCT
The DNA here is from genome assembly GCA_020510985.1 of Pholidichthys leucotaenia. Taxonomy (NCBI): domain Eukaryota; kingdom Metazoa; phylum Chordata; class Actinopteri; order Cichliformes; family Pholidichthyidae; genus Pholidichthys; species Pholidichthys leucotaenia. The sequence goes on along the minus strand of CM035844.1, from coordinate 390,927,019 downwards.
AATCGGATCAGCTTTTTCAGGATCCATCAAAACAGTAAAATTCTGATCTGAATTGTAATCAGATTGAAGAAATTTTGCCCATGTAACCGTGGCCAATTAGAATAAAATTTTGATTCGAATGAGCATGATCGGGTCAGACTATTCAGATTGGCGTGTTTATATGAAGAATTTTTATTCCGATCAGGCTTTTAATCCGATTACCTGTGTCCATGTAAACCTGGCTAATGTCTGTCTGGAGTGAATGAATAATGGTCTCACTGTAAGTGCTTTGAGATGTCAGTTGACATGTAAAGCGCCACATAAATCTATCCCATTATTATTATTGTTACCCCAGCACTGCAATCAACTACCTATGCTTTCATGCAGCACAATCAATTCTTGTTTACTGCTTCTTTAAAGCTTGTAATATTTTCTTTACCTTTATATGACATTTCTTCTACCCTTCCTCCTCTTGTTTTAATATCCATCTGTATCAGTCCATCTTCATGCCAATATCCAATATCCTGTGGTGAAAGAAATCTATGAATTATACCCCTTGAAGCTATTTTCTGATATAATTATAGTGAGATGGAGGATTAAGCCACAGTTCATCCCATGTCCAATTGCCAATTGGCCCTCATAACTAATCAAAGCCATAAGGTCTTTATAAATGAATGATCTAATAAAGCTTGGTGATAAATGTATGCTATGGTTTGAAAAGAAAGATCAAGGCAATGAGTTTCACACTCAAACACATTCATATACATAGATGAGTACACACTGCTACACACTCTTAGAACAGGAACAAAACATGCCTTTTGGTTAAAGTTTTGTCTTTAGTTCTTCTCTATAAATATTTTTTAATAATCTATTCACAGTGATTGCTTTCCTAACATTTGTTGATCTACAAAAGATAAAGAAGGCTGAATGAATGATTTTTTAAAAATAAACTGTGTGTGTGTGCGTGCGCGCCCGTGCACACACGTGCGCATGTGTTGTGTAAGCATAAGGAACCAGCTGTCCAGTACATGCAGACTCTGAGTCAGTTGTGTTGTGTAATCTGTGTGGGAGTTTTAAAAAATACTCCTACATGGTGAATGGTCCATAATTTTATTTGTTTGTTTTTGTTTTCCTGCTTAGCTATGGAATAACACTTGTGTCAGCAGAACCTGAATTTGAATTTTTATTGTTTGAATTTGAATAGCTGAATTTGAACCTGAATTAATCAGTTTGAAAAATTACTTTTAAAATTTGAATCTGAATTACGTAGTTTGAAATTGAATATATTGGTTTGAATGTGTATTGCAATAAAATTGAAACTGTATTTCAATTCAGTTCAACTTTATTTATATAGTGCCATTTCACAACAATAGTCATCTCATAGCTCTTTCAAATGCTTTTTGAAACATTTTCAAAAAGCACACATTTTTCATGTAAATTTCATTTACTTGAAAAATGTGGCTCCCTCATTCATTACCATAGGTCAGTTTCACTTCTTGTCATGCAAATTCAGTTTTGTTTTTTTTTTCAGGTTTTTGTGCCTCACATCGGGGACCTAGGCTCAGTCAAAACTAGTCGAACGCAGATAGAAAGAACTCTGTTTTACGTCTGCAGCTCTCGCTTTACGTGCTGTTTACCTGTTAAACACCTGCACGGACTTGAGTGGTTAATTTAAAGTGATGTTCAGCAGCCACACGCCAGGTTTGTAAAAGTAATAGTAATAATGACATGTATCAGAAGAGGCGTAATGTATGCATGCAAAACATCATTAGCCAGGGCAACAGATTAGCAGAGATTAACAGCAGAGCCTCCATTCAGGAGGCCGGAGGTGTAGCAGCCCAGGAGGAGGTGGCTCTGCAGTCAGGACACTGCTCTTTCAAAATCCAGATGCTTTCTGTGAGAGGCCTTTCTTCTACACAAAGTTCAGTGGAGTTAGAAAGTGGACAAAGGTCAGTAACCTGTTCTAATATTGGCTTTTTAGCATCATAGAAGACAGAATTATGAAATGATAATAACAATGAAGCATTCTGCTTTCTCCGAGTTACTAAGAGGATGGAGACTGTAGTTACAGTGGTTGTCTGTCCTTTAAAATTAGGTTTCAAACTAATAAAGCTGTTAGTAGGTTGGCAAGTAAATTAGTAGTGTTGTTAGCTTGATAACTAGCCACAGTCAGCTGGTAGGATGCTAATGTCAAAAATCAACGCTTAAAAATGACTTTAGATATAATATATACGTAGATTACACTGGTCAACACCAAATTTATTGTCTAAGGTTTTTTTTAGCTGATTTAGGACGATTTTGATGTGCTGAATCCAAAAATCACATTGGTTTTGCTCAATCAGGTCAACTTTTTGAATTATAGCCACATGTTGTTTTATACGTTTTTGTTAACATGTACGGGTATTTTCGCTTTATATGATGCAAAATTGTTTTTTATGTCTTGAAATTCTCTGAATTTTGAACAATGATGATGTAACATTCAATTTACATGTACTTACCTTTATATAAAGGTAAGTACATGCACAGTACTAAGTACTAAGTAAGTACAGGTTTTTATTTAGCACTTGATCGAGAGAAATGGATGTTATTTTTTGGATTCAGCGGTGCAAAATTGTCTTAAATCAGCTGAAAAAACACAGACAACTTACAAAAAATGTATTTTGTAAGCCTGTGTTATCCATGAAAACTGCCACACTTTAGATTTGTAACAGCCTAATATTACATTTAATGTATTGATAAAACCACTGTCATAAAACCTATTATCATATTTGCTATGTGACAGTGTCACAACTCGCCGCTCCTTGTCATCCACCTCAGCTGCGCGCACACCTGCGCCTCGTCAATCACGGGCTATTTGGCCCACTCGGCCCAAAGCATCGGTCTGGAGCCGTCTGTGTTTCTACGCGCTCAAGCCCTCAGCAGGATTGTCTCTTCCCGTCCTGCCGACCTTCTCTACAGCACGTAAGCTGCTTTACCACTTACTTGTCTACCAGCCTCTCTCCTGTGCACAGGTGGATTCCCTGGCGGCGGATTCTCCCGTCATCGCCATCTCCTTTCCTCCCCTCTCCACGCCTCGTCGTGTGCACAGCAGGATGCTGTCTTCCAGGCCGAAGATCCTTAGCCAACACCAGCCACCGTCCCACCTGCAAGTAAGCTATACTCAGTATATCTCTCCCGTTTGGTTAAGCCCAGCTCATATTCCTGTCTCTACTCTTCCCATAGGGTTGCCTGGCTGCACGGCGTGCTGCTCTGTTCCCGACTCTCTTCGTCCACCCACAATCCATATACATATCACATACACGCACCCAAACACCCCTTGCTGTTGAATAAAGCTGTTGAATCTTACCTGAGCCTGCATGCGTGTTTCCTGGGCCGATAAATATGTCAGTATGGCTCGCATGCCGTCTTTCCACCCTCGAGGCTCGGGTGGATTTGATAGCTCATCAACAGCAGGTGATACTAAATCAGTTGACCACGATAACTCACCGGTTGGACCGTCTTGACCCCCAGCAGGCGTTCCCCCTGGCTCATCATGGCGGATCAGCTTCGGCTGCCTCCGCGGCTGGCCAGCCTAGCTTGGAAGCGCCAACCCGGCTCACTCCGATCCCAACTCCCACTCGCTTCAACGGGAAGCTCAGTGAGGCACGGGGGTTCATCTTACAATGTGAGTCGGTGTTCCTGCGCATTCCCGGGGATTTTCCTTCAGACCACAGCCAAATTGGTTACTTGGCTAATCTCTTGGAGGGGCGAGCGTTAGCTTGGGCTTGCGCCGTCATGTCGAAGCCCAGCTACGCGAACCTCTCCTATGACCAGTTCGTGCGGGACTTTCTCGAGGTGTTTGACCACTCGCGTCGTGACAGCATCCTTGCTGACCGGCTCCTTAACCTCCAACAGGGCAGCCGGTCAACGGCGGATTACACTGTTGACTTCCGGGTGGCAGCGGAGGAGGTTGGCTGGGGTGAGGCGTCCCTCTGCAGCATCTTCCTCCGCAGCCTCAGTTCTGGTCTGCGGGATGAGTTGGCCAACCGGGACCTTCCAGGGCGGCTGTCCGAGCTAATCTCTCTGACCATTAGTTTGGATAACAGGCTGCGGGAGCGGGCCGCTGAGCAGAAGTCTATCAGCCGCCCGCGCGGATTCTCCGCCCGCGCTCCTCAGTCTCGCCCCCTGGCGTTACCCGCTCCGGAGTCCGCCGATGAGCCAGAGGCGATGATGGTCGGGCGAACCAGGCTCCCCCTAGTGAAGAGACAACGCCGCCGGGAGCTGGGCATCTGCATGTATTGCGGAGGCGACCAGTATACCGTGGAGCAATGCCCGATCAAGCCAAACGGCGGGGGGGGGGGGGTCTGCGAGTCACTGTAGGGGGCCTCACGGACACAAACCGGCCAAATCCCCTCAAGAATTGCTCCTTGCCCATTAGATTTTGCCACAACTCCACCGGGCACGTCACTCACACACTGGTGGACTTGGGGGCAGAGCAAAGCTTTATTTCCAAGAGCCTGGCAACCCGTTTGGGTATTCCCTGCCAACCGTTGTCAGCTCCCCTCAACCTTGTCACCCTGTCTCGCTAGCCCCTGGGAGTAGTGACACACCACACCAGGCCGGTGCCAATTATAGTTTCTTAGCCTGTATGTCCTGTCTTCCTCAGTGGCCCCCGTCATCCTGGGTTACCCGTGGCTGCGCTTACACAACCCTGTGCTCGATTGTCAATCTGGAAGTGTCCTCTCATGGAGTTCTTTCTGCATGGGCACCTGTCTCCAGTCTGCAGCTTGCGCCCCATCCTCTCCTCTGCCTGCTCCAGTCTCCTCTCCTCCGGAACTCACCCTGGTGCCCCCGGAGTTCCATGACTTGGAGCTCGTGTTCAGCAAGTCCAAGGCGATGTCTCTTCCTCCTCACCGTCCGTATGACTGTGCCATAAACCTCCGCCCGGGGGCGCCATTACCATCTGGCCGCCTCTACAGTCTTTCTGCTCCTGAACGTGAGGCTATGGACACTTACATCATGGAGTCGCTCAGCGCTGGGATCATTCGCCCCTCCTCGTCCCTGCTCGGTGCCGGCTTCTTCTTTGTCTCAAAGAAGGATGGGTCCCTGCGTCGGTGCATCGACTTCAGAGCCCTCAACAACATCACGGTAAACGATAGGTACACCCTGCCGCTCATGGACACCGCCTTCCACTCCCTCCAGGGGGCCACTTAGTTCACCAAGTTAGACCTCCGCAGCGCCTACCATCTCCTCCGGATCCGGGAGGGCGATGAGTGGAAGACGGCCTTTCGGACGCCCAGCGGCCACTTTGAATACCTAGTAATGCCGTTTGGGCTCACCAACGCTCCCGCCATCTTCCAGCGGATCATCAACGATGTCCTGCGAGATTTCCTGGGGGTTTTCGTCTTCGTGTACTTGGACAACATTCTCATCTTCTCCAGGTCTCGGAAGGAGCACCAGGCCCACGTGAGGCGGGTTCTGCAGCGGCTGTTGGAGAACAGACTTTACATCAAAGCAGAGAAATGTGAGTTTTATGCCAAGACCACCGCTCTCCTGGGTTTCGCTATCTCCCCTAACCAGATCCTCCCCGACCCTGCCAAGGTTAAAGCGGTGGTCGAGTGGCCTACACCTACCTCCAGGAAACAGGTGCAGCAGTTCATCGGCTTTGCCAGTTTCTACCGTCGCTTTGTTCCCAACTTTGGCACCATCGTTACTCCCCTGACCCGCCTCACCTCTCCCAAGGTGCCCTTCCAGTGGACCGAGGAGGCAGCGACCGCGTTCGAAACCCTGAAGACGGAGTTCTCCTCCTCCCGGGTCCTGACCCAGATTGACCCCGCGCTGCAGTGCCTGGTAGAGGTGGACACATCTGACACGGGGGTGGGGGCGGTGCTTTCCTAGTGGTCACCAGTGGATGGAGTCAAGCGGCCCTGCGCCTTCTTCTCCCGGCGCCTGTCGGCGACTGAGCGGGACTATGACGTCGGCGACAGGGAGCTTCTGGCTGTTAAGCTTGCGCTGCAGGAGTGGCATCACTGGCTGGAGGGAGCAGCTCAGCCTTTTGTGGTTTGGATGGACCAGAAGAACCTAGAGTATTTGAGGTCAGCCAGACGTCTGAATGCCTGCCAGGCCTGCTGGTCTCTGTTCTTTGCTCGGTTCTGGTTCACGATCACCTACCGTCCAGGCTCCAAGAATGGGTTGCCCGACGCCCTGTCTAGACAGTTTGCCCCTGAGGCCCCGGAGGAGCTGGATCACACCATCCTGCCCAGTTCGTGTGTTGTGGGGGCGGTTTCCTGGTCCATCAGGAGGGCACAGGAGACCGAACCAGACCCTGGCGGCGGCCCGGATGGGAGGCTCTTCGTTCCATTGGCAGTTCGAGGGGAGGTCATTCACTGGGCCCACACGTCCAAGCTCGCCTGTCACCCTGGCATCTCCCGACTGGTGGACCTCCTTCAACGCTCTTTCTGGTGGCCCGGTCTCCAGAAGGACGTCGCCAATTACGTCCAGGCTTGCCCCCAGTGTGCTACTAGCAAGACCCCGAATTCCCCCCCAACAGGCCTACTCCAGCCCCTGCCGGTCCCAGGCAGGCCCTGGTCACACATCGCCCTCGACTTTGTTACTGGTCTCCCTGTCTCCAACACCTACGACACTGTTCTGACGATTGTGGATCGGTTCTCCAAGGCCGCCCACTTTGTGCCATTCCGGGGTCTCCCTTCAGCACGAGAGACGGCCAATCTCCTTGTCCAACATGTGGTCAGGCAGCACAGGATCCCAGTGGACGTCATATCCGATCGGGGGCCCCAGTTTGTGTCCCAAGTGTGGAGATCCTTCTGCAACGCCCTAGGGGCTACGGTGAGTCTCTCCTCCGGTCACCACCCTCAATCCAATGGGCAGTGTGAGCACACCAATCAGCTGCTGGAGGCTGTCCTGCACTGCATCACCTCCTCCAAGCCATCCTCCTGGAGCTCTTACCTGGCCTGGGTGGAGTATGGCCACAACGCGACACGGTCATCGGCTACCGGGATGTCCCCCTTCCGGGCGTTGTTGGGCTATGACCCCCGCCCCTTGTTTCCCGAGCAGGAGAGTGAGTTGGCCGTTCCATCCATCCAGGCGCATCTGAGACGCTGCCAGAGCTTGTGGACCAGGGCACGCAAGGTGCTTTTACGCACGGCGGTGCACAACAGCACCACGGCTAATCGCCACAGGAAGCCGGCCCCCAGTTACCAGGTGGGCCAACAGGTCTGGTTGTCATCCCGGGACATTAATCTTAAGGCCGAGAAGAGTAAGCTGGCTCCACGCTTCATCGGTCCCTTCACTGTCTCCAAAATTGTCAACCCGGTGGCTGTGCGTTTGCCCCCCCCCCCCCCCCCGTGTGTGTCCCACTTTTCATGTGTCTAAGATCAAGCCCGTGATCTCCGACCCACTCTGTCCGCCTCCTAGGGCTCCGCCCGCTCCCATGATGATCGACGGACACCCGGCTTGGGGGGTTGCATCCATCCTGGACTCCAGGCGTCGAGGTCGCGGGCTACAGTACCTGGTGGACTGGGAGGGATATGGCCCGGAGTGGAGGTCCTGGGTGCGCTCTTCTTTTGTGCTGGATAGAGATCTCATCACGGGGTTCCACCAGGCGCACCCGGACAAGCCAGCGCCAGGAGGCGCTGCTGGGGGGGTGGGGGAGTACTGTCACAACTCGCTGCTCCTTGTCATCCACCTCAGCTGCGCGCACACCTGTGCCTCGTCAATCACGGGCTATTTAGTCCACTCGGCCCAGAGCATCGGTCTGGAGCCGTCTGTGTTTCTATGTGCTCAAGCCCTCAGCAGGGTTGTCTCTTCCTGTCCTGCCGACCTTCTCTACAGCACGTAAGCTGCTTTACCACTTACCTGTCTACCAGCCTCTCCCCTGTGCACAGGTGGATTCCCTGGCGGCGGATTCTCCCGTCATCGCCATCTCCTTTCCTCTCCTCTCCATGCCTCATCGTGTGCGCAGCAGGACGCTGTCTTCCAGGCCGAAGATCCTTAGCCAACACCAGCCACCATCCCACCTGCAAGTAAGCTATACTCAGTATATCTCTCCCGTTTGGTTAAGCCCAGCTCATATTCCTGTCTCTACTCTTCCCATAGGGTTGCCTGGCTGCATGGCGTGCTGCTCTGTTCCCGACTCTCTTCGTTCACCCACAATCCATATACATATCACATACACGCACCCAAACACTCCTTGCTGTTGAATAAAGCTGTTGAATCTTACCTGAGCCTGCGTGCGTGTTTCCTGGGCCAATAAATATGTCAGACAGCAGATGATAAATAACTGTCCAGTTTTGTCTGTTTCATTATTAACTACACAGAGCTCATTATCTAATTATGTATTTCTTTTTACTGTTTCCTATATGATTTTATTAGAAATCAGCAAGTCCTCCACCCAGTAAGACCACAGAGGTTGTCTGTTCCAATACATTTTACTGCAAATCCATAAATCATCCAGATCAGACCCTGGACCATGGATATGAGTGTAGTACCCCCATTACACTATAGTACCTCCAAAACAACCCATTGACCAAAACAACCCAAAAGTAGAACCCAGCGCTACAAAAACAGCTTTGTCCCTGCTGCTGTCAAAGAGTTGAACAAGCTATAAAAATTATATTGTACATATTTTATATTTACCTATTTTGTAAGATGTGTGCCTGTGTTTGTGTCTATGTTGAATGTAATTGTGGCTTGTAAATATGGATGTCACCAACTGCAAAACAAATCTACCTACGGGTACAAATAAAGTAACCTGAACCTGAACCTGAACCTGAACCTGACCTACTGTATGTAATATAAATTGAGTTTATTGTACACTACCCACAAAAAGTTAGGGATATTTGGCTTTTGGGTGAAATTTATGGAAAAAGTAAACAGGCCAAAGTACAGTGATATTGTATTATGAAAGTAGGGCATTTAAGTAGAAGTATGCAATAGTGATTTCTTCATCTCAAACAATTTATTGAAACAAAAGCCAACGACAGTGGTGGATATACCATAACAAAAAATGTCAGTGTCTCAATAACTTGTGATGTGCCCTTGAGCATCAATTACAGCTTGACAACGACGGCTCATGCTGTTCACAAGTCATCTTATTGTCTGCTGAGGCATGGCATTCCACTCTTCTTGAAGGGCAGTCCTCAGGTCATTGAGGTTGTGGGGTGCAGGGTTACAAGCCTCTACACAGTAACTCAGCTGATCCCATAGGTTTTCTATGGGATTGAGGCCTGAGGAAAGTGAAGGCCACTCCATTTGTGGTACCCCAGCCTCCAGCAGACGTTCCCTAATGATGCGACCTCGATGAGCTGAAGCATTGTTGTCCATGAAGATGAAATTTGGCCTGTGTTGTTCATGCAGGGGCATAATGACTGGATTAATGATGTCAGGTAATATCGGCTTGTCACTACCATTCACAAGGTGTAGTGCAGTTCTGTATTGACTAGACACACCACCCAGACTGTAACGCCACCACTAAAGGCTCGTCTGGTGACAACAGTGGCTGATGCATAACGCTCTCCTTGACATTTCCAGCGTCGTTGGCGGCCATCATTTCTGCTCAACGTAAATCGACTTTCATCAGAGAACAGCACTTAGGCCCACTGGTCCCTATTCCAATGTAAATTTTTCCTGGCCCATGCAAGACAATGATGTCTGTGCCTGGTGGTGTTATGATCTGGACATTCTGCCTTGCTTCCTGTTATTTTTGAAATGTTTGCACAGTTCTGTTATCATTAGTTTGTTGGGTTATCCTCAGCACTTTGTTCAGTTATGTTTTCTCCCTGATTTGGTTCATTGTGATTATTACTTGCATTGTATGTCCTCTGTGCTTCTCCCAGTGTTCATTCTCTGCACAGTCCTGCCCATTCTGTTTGTAGCTGCACCCCTGTTATCTCCTGATTAGTCCCAGCTGTCCTATGTTACTTCATTATTGGTTCCCTATATATATGTCAGTCTGAGATTGTGTTGTTGTGGTGTCATTTGTTGGTTTACCCTCTTCATCGTCTTCTTGTAAGTTTAGTGTTATCTGCGCCATTTGTGTTTGACAGCCTCTGAGCTGCTTTTTGTTTGTTTGTTTATTTGTTTTTTGTTAATAAATCATTGTTGTACTAAGTCCTGCCTGCTACCTTGGGACCCGCTTTAAAAACATAACTGCCTTCCAAAGCAGTTAGCTGACAGAATGACGTCACCTACAAGGAACGCTGCAGGCACGGATTCAGTGAGCGAGCCCCGCAGGAGGAGGAGGAAGTTGAGCTGCAACGAGCGAGAGGTAGTGGCCGTGGTGGAGGACCTGGTGGCTGCCACTCGAAGCAGCTCTTCCTCGGAGGATGCTTGGGATTGCTGGAGGGGGGTAGCAAACTTAATGACAGCTAGACTGAGTTTGCACTCCCACCCCTGGATTCAGAGACCGGTGCTCCCTCCGCTCCCTTTGTTACCAGCCTCGCAGCCCTTTCTCCCTGACACGCCGTCTGCTGCCCTTCCCTCTGTCCCTGTGGAGTACAACAGGACCTGCATGGTGTGCAGAGGTCTGGATTGGAAAGGATGCTGTGGTAGTTGCCGCTCCTCCCTGCGTTCCACCACTGCTCCGCCAGCTGAGCCTCCAACACCCACAGCTCCAACACCAGCAGTTCACCGCTAACCAGCTGCTCTCTGCCAGATGAACTCTGCTGCCACATGGAGCATTTCATCTAGTTTTCCCATGACAATCCCAATGGCAGTGGCAACATCAGCGGCAGTGGAGCAGGAATTCAGCTTCATTTCCCCAGCAGCTCCTCCTTCACCACTCCGGAGAGCCCCAGCAGCAGACTCCTCTTTGCTCCAGAATTTCTCTTCATTGGTTGTCCCATCAGCTCCTTCTTCCTCCCCCACTGTTGCTGCTGTTCTCCTCTCCTCCACAGCATCAGCGCCCGCTGTTGAGCTTTCAACCACCTCATCTCCGGTTTCGCCCGTCATCTCGCCTGCAGTGCCGGCTCCCACATCTGCTGCAAGGGTGCCCATGCCCGCTACCCCATCAGCTCGAGTACCTGCTCCAAGGTGCCTCCTGGCCCCAGTGCCGTCTTCTCAGCTCCTGTACCACCTCCACAGCACCTCCCAGCCCCAGTACCAGCTCCACAGTGCCTCCCAGCTCCAGTACCAGTTCCTCGTCACGCCACAGCTCCAGTACCAGTTCCACCGGCCATCTCTCCTGCAGAACATCCTGAGGTCTACACCCTGGCAGCAGGAGACCAGGAGTTAAGGCAAGTACCCTTTCATTTATGTTTTACCACTATTTTTGAAAAGACTTGCCTTGCTGCTCGTGGGGGGCCCCAAGCACACTTCCCACCAGTCTCTGCTGCTTATGACTGTGGTGTCGCCTCACTGATCTCCTGTTTTCCTCCGTCGTCCAAGGTGGCCGTGTTGAGGATGGAGCCGCAGGAGGACCACGCTTCATCATCGCTGTCATCGGAGCATGCCGCTCCATGAAGCCCATGTAAGGGCCGTTCTACAATGGCTCTTGGAGAACCGGCTCTACGTCAAAGCCGAGAAGTGTGAATTTTCAACACCATCCACTAACTTCTTGGGCTTCATAGTAGCTGAGGGGAGATTGATTGCCGACCCGGCCAAGGTGAAGGCAGTGCTGGATTGGCCAACTCCCCACTCCCGTAGGGAGCTCCAATGCTTCCTCGGGTTTGCGAACTTTTATCGCCAGTTCATAATGAACTACAGTGGGGTGGCACTGCCTTTGACTCAGCTGACCTCCATTAAGGTCCCCTTTCGCTGGACTGAGGCAGCAGAACAGGCATTTAACAAATTAAAATACCTGTTCATGGACACACCCATCTTGGCACAGGTTGACACGCAGCTCCAGTTCGTCCTCGAGGTGGACGCATCTGACACGGGGGTTGGCGCTGTGCTGTCACAGCGCACGTGTGCATTTTTCTCTCGTCGGCTTAAGCTGGCCGAGAGAAATTATAATGTGGGGGACAGAGAGCTGCCGGCCATTAAGTTGGCACTGGAGGAGTGGAGACATTGGTTGGAGGGTGCCATTCACCCCATCATCATGTGGACTGACCACAAGAATCTTGAATACTTGTGGTCGGCCCACCGATTAAACGCCAGGCAGGCTCGCTGGTCTTTATTCTTCCAGCGGTTTAATTTCACTATCATTTACTGGCCTGGCACCCGGAATGTCAAACCGGATGTGCTATCGCACCAGTTTGATTCCAGGAAGGTAGACACCCCCCCCCCCCCAAACCATCATCCCACCTACGTGTGTCCTTGGTGCCCTTACTTGGGACATTGAGCAGAAGGTCCGGCAGGCCCAGTCCCGGGAGCCTGTGTCAGTAGGGTGACCCCAGAATCACCTCTACGTCCCGGCCACCCTCCACAGTGACGTCCTCCAGTGGGCCCATTCAGCCATTTCACCTGCCATCCTGGCATCGCCCGCACTGTGGACTTTGTCTGGCGGGCATTCTGGTGGCCCACAGTGTGGTGGGATGCACAGGATTACTTCAGAGCTTGCCAGACCTGCGTCAGGGGGAAAATCCGACTACTCTCCCCCCTCGGGACTCCTCCATCCCCTTCCCACCCCGGGTTGTCCCTGGTCTCATATCGCTGTGGACTTTGTGACCAGACTACCCCCCCCTCCCGTGGAAAGACTGTGATTCTTACTATCGTGGATCGCTTCTCCAGGGTGGTGCATTTGGTGGCCCTCCCGAAGCTCCCCTCTGCCTTGGAGACGGCGGTCCTATTGACAGACCACGCGATCAAAGTCCATGGCATCCCCATTGACATTGTGTCTGACCAGGGTCCACAGTTTACATCCCAGGTCTGGAGGGCCTTTTGTCGGACACTGGGCACGACAGTGAGTCTCTCTTCCGGGAACCATCCTCAGAGCATCGGGCAGGCGGAGCACACCAATCAGTGCCTGGAGGCCACCCTGCGGTGCGTAGCAGCCGAAAACCCGGCTTCATGGAGCACACACCTGACCTGGGTGGAGAATTCCGTCAACTCGGCCGTTTCCACAGCTACCGGACTCACCCCCTTCAAGGCGTCCCTGGGCTACACCCCGCCTCTTCTTCCTATGACCGAGAGGGAGGTGGCGGTTCTGTCTGTAGAGGCCCATGCCCGTCGCTGCTGATGCATCTGGAGGTCTACCCGGGCTGCCCTGGCATGCACCACGGAATGCACCCGGGCCGCCGCTGACAGCAAGCAGGTCCCGGCCCCAAAGTACGCCGTGGGACAGCAAGTCTGGCTAGCGGCGAGTCAGATTCCACTGAAGGAGAAATCCAAGAAGCTGTCCTCCCACTTTCTGGGTCCGTTTCCCATCTCCCGGATCATCAATGATGCATCGGTTCAGCTGAAACTTCCATCTACTCTATGGGTGAACCCCACTTTCCACATTTCCCACATTAAACCTCTCTCGGTCAGTCCTCTCTGCCCCCCCCCCCCCCGAAGCCACCGCCTCCTCCCCGAATCATCAACGGCCACCCCACCTACACGGTCCGCCGGATTCTGGACGTTTGCTGTAGGAGCCGGGGTTTGCAGTATCTGGTGGACTGTGAGGGCTACGGCCCAGAGGAACGATCTTGGACCCCCTCGTTGCGGGTTCTGGACAAGGAGCTGCTCCGGGTCTTCCACCGAACTCACCCGGAGAAGCCCTCTGGACCGCCAGAAGGCACTCCTAGAAGGGGGGACACTGTCATGGGCAGTGAGAACACGCCCCTCCCCTCCTGCCACACCTTCGTCAATTCATTACTGCACCTGAGGCAGAGGACACACCTGCGCCCGCTTATCAGCCAGCGTATTTAAGGAGGCTTCCTCCGCACAGTCAACGCTGGCTCGTCTGGGTATACTGCCCTAAATTCAGCCAAGCAGGTCGTATTTTGCAAAGATTAGGCACGCTGTCTAACCTTCGCGTTTTTCTCTCCTTACAGGTTGCTGCCATTGTGCGGGTGTGTCTCAGGACTGCGCGCACTCTCCTGCCACCTCACCATATCCTCAGCAACAGATCATCACCCGGTCAGGCACCACTAGCTCGTTCCCCGTTACCCTACTGGTTCGTCTATTCCTCGCTGGAGTTCTGCCGGTCCTCTCCCGGAGTCCCGAGTAAGTGGTAATTTGGCTCTTCCATATTCCCTACTCCACTTCTCTGCTGACAGCTCTCGCTTTCTCTCCATAGGTTGATTGATCTTCTGGCGAGTGGCTGTTTATCTAACTGTGCGCAGTTTTCTACATTTAATAAACTGTTGAACGTCCCCCCCTTGTGTGGTTCCGTCCTGTGCTAGCATCGTGCACGTGAGCTGTCAGCTTAATCATGACAGATGAAACTCTTAAGTCAAGGGACATCCCCTATCAGAGTTTCAGCTGGTCTCATGGTGGGTTTATCTTGGGTCTTTAAAGTGGCAGGTCAGCCAGCCCTAGCAGCTCCCACAGAGGAACAGTTCATGTTCCAGAAAGACAAAAAGATAAAAACAAAAACAAAAGCATGCTGTACCCCAGGAAATAGAAAGTACCTGTAAGACGGGTGCTTCCCAGCTGCTTTGTGTGTTTGCCACATTTGCTCGTCTGGGTAAATGACATTACCCTTTGTCCTCTGCCTAACCAGTCCGAATTTGCCATCACTAGTAAGCAACATTCCCCATCATACCATGCAAAATAATGAGTCAAGCATGATTGAGAGCAAATCAGAACATTTGTAGTAATTAATGTATTTAATTTCCTTCATCATTTTTAATTTTACAGAAAGATATATGCTTTACATATATATCATTTCAGTTAAATGTTGAGATAAACATCCATTTTGACTATCTTTGGATTAAAATTAGGTGCTATATTAAACAATTTTTACAATGCTGTTCATTCTGTTGTAATTGACCATATTATGTTGTCAGTTTCTCCAGCAATTACTGGAAATGTTATCTTAGAAGCTGACTAACACATTTTTTTAAATGTAATACTGTTATTATAATTAGCAGCATTGACTGTATTGTTGTATTGCTATGTTACTGTCTTTTTGTGGAAATCTTATTTGTACACCTTGAATTGTCTGTTCCATTATATGTACTGTATATATTCCCAGGCAACCCTTAGGAGTTGTAACAATTTTTACCAGCTACTGTACATGGGATGAAAAGCAGAAATTGAGTGGCACAGCAGTCAGAGAATCAGTCTACTTGTACAGTATGTCTGCTTATATTCACTCCACATTGTCCTTATACTTACCAACCCCCTCAGTGGCGCCATGTCTCTCCAGAGAGGTCTATCACACGTTATGAATTAGGAGCTGATTTTGAGTTCTCCAGGTATTTAGACACAATCCAGAGTGCATATCCAAATATTCTCTACAGTCTTTCATCTGTATCATGATCAGTGTTTTTCAGAAATGTGACTTTCCTAATAAATTCTGAACTTTTGAATGCAAGTCTGCATTTTTCCCCACACAAAACAGCATCTTATTTTTTCTTGTAAATTGATATTTCTTATAAAAATGCAGCATTTCTTGTAAATTCATGCAAATTTAAATGGATTTTCTTACATGTGCAAATTTTGCATGTAAATTTGTGACGTTTTTGTCAAAATCCATAACTATCATCAAGTTGTTACTTTTTAGTTGCAAATTTGTGAGATTTGTTTCCTCTAAATTTGAAGGAGATTTTGAGGGACAAATTTAAAACTAAGTTTGGGGAAAGAGTTGAATATCCAAATTTCAAATTTTAAAAAAATCATTACCAATGTAATGAACAAAAATGTTGATAATCAAATATTTGGGTATAGTCTTAGCTTTAATCAAATATAATCAAAATGTGTTTCTATATTTATTTTTTAGTCTCCTTTCCTTAGACATTCCTGCATCCTTGATCAGGGAATTATGAATTAAATAACTGTCCTACTTAAAAGAAATCTAAGATTTTTATTTTGCTTTATGGGGGTTAAAAATGATCAATGACAGTCTTTCTTCTCCTTGCGATTTTTTTAGAACACTCAGAGCTCATTTCTATCAGCAGAGAAAAAACAAAGACTGGTGGATTCATTACATGCATTTTAATAGGAAAACCAACTGTTTATGTCGCTCAACAGACACCTAATCTTCCATTCACAGCCGACTCTGTGGATGAATAATATATCCAGAAGCTATTAATCGTACAGGTATTTGTGTCAGTTTTAGTCACAGGTGCTTCTCATTATAGCACACCTCTGCTGTCTGGAAAAGTTTCACAGTATTTCATGAGCTAGAGTAGGCGTATGAACATCTGAATGATATAACAAACAGAAAAAAAAAGCTGTCACCGTCAATGCTGGGCTGCCTCAGGTCCACATTAGTCTCTGTGTGCACTAAACAAGCACAGCAATCATTAAGACTGACAGACACGCAGAACAGGTCACAGCTTGTTTTATTTTAAATTCAAACCAAGAGAAGAGGGACAGGGATGCACACTGATACACCAGGTATCACTACGTATCAACTAACAACATCACAACATCTCATTAAAGCGCTCTCAACAACAGATCCAACATTGCAAATCTGAAAAAAGTAACAGCACAGGAACAAAACTTGACTGCAGTCGAAGCCCATTTAGAAACTTAATACACAGCGGGGAAACATAAGACTTTTGGCAAAAGACAGTAGTATGCACAACATCTCCTTTCCCTTCAGTAACATTGTGTTTAATGAGGCTACTAGACTGGCAGCTGAAGCAATATGTATTTCACATATAAAGTAACTTGTTGGACTATTAAAAATAAGAAGATAAAGGAAAACTGTCCAACGCTACAACAACGCAAACACGCAACACTAGCCTGAATGCACAAGTGTTATGTACAGCTTAGGTCACTGAGGGATTTGGGGATTTAAAATATATGGCACAGCACATTATAATGCAATTGTATATGAGCTATCAAACAGTCATGAAAGGATGTATTTTAGAACAGATGCATATGTTTGCATCAAAATAGCTGAAAATGACACATTTTGAGTGTTAATATGAAATTGTGTGTATGCATGTGTGTTGTATTAGAAAGGTGTGCCACAGGTTGTGAAGTTCGGATGGAAAGACAAGAGCAGATTGGGTTAAAAATGAATATGAAGTAACTATACACTTGGGAGGAACAAAAAAGACTCTCAACTCAGAAGAGGAGTGAAATTCAGCATTAATTTGTGCCTTTGTACAGTCACCTACATACAAAACATCCATACATTACAGTACAAAATAAATATGACAGTCAAGAAATAATAAATTGGTGGGTGGTGACAGCCATGGGGACAGGAAAGCAGACCTTATGTGCGTATGTATGTGAGTGTGAGAGCAAAGGGACTCCGTTCGGTAGGAATGAACACATCAATGAACAGACAAGCCCATCAGAATATCAAATGTGCTCGCCTCTTTTACTATCTGCATGCATGCTTTCACTCTACAGTACATGGAGCTGTAATGTGTTCTTTTTATCTTGTCTAATTCTAAATATTCACCAACATGTTTGTGTATGTCTGCGTCTACATGTGTCTGTGTGTTAACAGCCTTCCACCCTTGAGCTAACTCAGTGGGCTTCGCCACTTGGGGGTTTAGCGTCATGCCCCCCCGCCGCTCCGGGCAGCCAGGGCGAGACGGAATGAGAGGTGGTTTGCTTGGCCATGCTGTAGTGGCTGATCATTGTGTAGAAACGGCCCCTCGAGTTGACGTCTTGGGCAGCGTAGTAGGCCTCGAGCGAGGCTGGGATACATCGCTTGTGCTGTGAGGAAACAATGATTACCAGGTCAATAAAAGAAAAAATACCAAAATATTTTCTGTAGTTTAACTTGCAAGTTTTAAATCAAGTGTGTTCCCACCGAGGCTTTTCACATATGGATCACATTGTTTAATGATAATTTGATAATAGTTGATGATAATTATGGAGGTAATCTGAGAGCACATACCTCTGCCAAGGCCCTTGTTTGTGCACAGCAGGATTAGGAAAAACTGCAGGACGGATTTTGATTAAATTTTCACCACTGGTGGCCCTTGGGCTATGGACGAACCATTAGATTTTGGAGGTAATCTGAGACTACATACCTCTTCCAAGGCCCTATCTCGCAATGGTAAAGACAGTGAAAAAGTGATATAGAATCCACATCCTAACCTAGGTCACCTTCAAAATTGAATGGTTCATCTGTAGCCCAAAGGCCACTTTTGCTGAAAAATCGATAATCAAAATCCATCCAGTAGTTTTGCATTATCAGATGTGAATCTGAATCCTGCTCACAGGCAGACACGCAAAGAGACAGGCTTTGGCAGAGGCATGCACTCTGGGTGCCCTCAAGTTAGATATAGTGTCTATAATAATGACTAAACCACCTGAAGCATTTACATGAGTTACAGTACAAGACAGGACATACAGTCATAATAAATTAACCTCTCATACAACCTCTAAACACTCAGTCACCCACAACTGTATACGTGAAAACCTATGAATACGTCAGAGATGCAGGTGGGTAGAGGCCCTGGAACTGACGCAATCTTACACGTCATTTATTTTTTTCCTCTCTTTGCTAATACTTTCCACATTGTGTGTGCTAATGTACTGTTGCTTTATATATTTTAACACTAAATAAATGCTTTATTAGAGTCAATATGAAATAGCGCTTTGTGACAGTGAATACAACAGTCATCTTTAGTGAACAGTCTCCTCTTCAGTAGGTCCATCAAACAGCAGTAGCGCAAGTTCCATTTAAATCTCACCTCTGACTATTTTACCTCAGCTGTACTCTGTTGACAACAAACCTGCTAATGCTAGGCAAACAGAAAGTCAGTCACTCCGATGTAGAGCTTCTTTAGTGTTGGTGATACCTGTTTCAGCTTCACATTAAAGATTTAAGAATCGTGAATGGATGAAAACAACACAAAAGTCTGCTCCCATTTGATATCGATTAAATTTAATTGATTACTGAAGTTACTCATCGGCCATAACAGTAGAACCCTACACTATTTATTGGGCCTCATGCAAGAACATGTTAGTACAGTGGTGTGAAAGTGTTTGCCCCTAACTGATTTCTCATTTTTTGTATGTTTGTCACAGTTAAATGTTTCAGATCATCAAACAAATTTAAATATTAGCAAAGATAACACAAGTAAACACAAAATGCAGCTTTTAAATGAAGGTGTTTATTATGAAGGATAAAAAAAATCCAAACCTTCATGGCCTTGTGTGAAAAAGTAAACCCCCCCCCCCCATGTTAAAATATAAATTATCTGTGGTTTATCACATATTTGGAAAGCTGAGTTCAATTTCTCTAGCCACACTCAGGCCTGATTACTGCCACACCTGTTCTCAATCAAGAAATCACTTAAATAGGACCTGCCTGACAAAGTGAAGTGGACCAAAAGATCCTCAAAAGCTAGACATCATGCTGCGATCCAAAGAAATTCAGGAACAAATAAGAAACAAACTAACTGAGAAGTATCAGTCTGGAAAAGGTTATAAAGTCATTTCTAAAGCTTTGTGAATTCAGCAAACCAGAGTGAGAGCCATTATCCACAAATGGCAAAAACATGGAACAGTCCTGTGAACCTTCTTCCCAGGAGTGGCTGGCCGACCAAAATTACCCCAAGAGCGCAGCGATGACTCATCCAAGACATCACAAAAGACCCCACAACAACATCCAAAGAATTGCAGGCCTCACTTGCCTCAGTTAAGGTCAGTGTTTGTGACTCCACCATAAGAAAGAGACTGGGCAAAAATTGCCTGCATGGCAGAGTTCCAAGACAAAAACCACTGGTGAGCAACAAGAACATAAAGGCTCATCTCAGTTTTGCCAGAAAACATCTTGATGATCCCCAAGACTTTTGGGAAAATACTGTGTGGACTGATGAGACAAAAGTTGAACTTTTTGGAAGGTGTGTGTCCCATTATATCTGGCGTAAAAGTAACAGCATTTCAGAAAAGGAACATCATACCAACAGTAAAATATGGTGATGGTAGTGTGATGGTCTGGAGCTGTTTTGCTGCTTCACGACCTGGAAGACTTGCTATGGTAAATGGAACCATGAATTCTGCTGTCTAAGATAAGATAAGATAAGATAAGCCTTTATTAGTCCCACAACGGGGAAATTCCAGGATTGCAACAGCACAGGGATAGCAACACTCAGAGCAACAATCAGAAGGCAATAAAAAAAAAAAAAAAAACAAGCAAGCAAGAGCAGCTAATAAACATATGTACGTATTACTATAAAATATATATATATACACACACACACAGACACACAGTGCAGAGCATTGTAGCTGGATGGAATAATATATGAATATATGAACACACAGTGCAGAGCATTGTAGCTAGATGGAATAAATATGTAAATATATAAACACCCACAGTACGGAGCATTGCAGCTAGGTGGAATAAATATGCAAGTATATAAACACACACAGTGCGGAGCAATGTAGCTAGATGGAATAACATGTAGATATATAAATATATAAACACCCACAGTACGGAGCATTGCAGCTAGACGGAACAAATATGCAAATATATAAACACACACAGTGCAGAGCATTGCCGCTAGATGGAATGAAACAGCATAACCGTCTACCCAGCTATCCTGCATGGTATGATTATGTGCCCATACACACTCTCACCCTCCATAGCGACCGGCATGCTCCTAGTTGTATGCCGGAGAGGACCACTGTGTAAGTCTATTGCATCTTCTGCATTCAAAAAACTATTAGTTTGTTACGTCTTTTTGCTATCTCTGCGAGCAGCCCTGCTTAGGTTGTACAGTCTGACAGCCGTTGGTAGGAAGGACCTACGAAACCTCTCGGTTGTGCACCTGGGATGATGTAGTCTGCTGCTAAATGAGCTCCTCAGTGCATTCAGTATGTCCTGCATAGGGTGGAACTCGGACTCCAGCAGAGATGACAGTTTAGCCACCGTCCTTCTCTCTCCTATCTCCTCCATCGGATCAAGGCGCTGCCCCAGGACAGAGCTAGCTTTCTTAATCAGTTTGTTCAGTCTCTTCCTATCGGCTGCAGTAATGCCACTGCCCCAGCAGACCACTCCAAAAGTGATGGCTGATGCCACCACCGTGTCATAGAATGACTTCAGCAGCGCCCCTTGTACACCAAAAGACCTGAGTCTCCTCAGCAGGAACAGCCTGCGCTGTCCCTTCTTGTAGAGTGCATCAGTATTGTGTGACCAGTCTAGTTTATTGTTCAGATGAATACCCAGGTACTTATAGGATGTCACCATCTCGATGTCTGTTCCCTGTATATTTACTGGTACTGTGAGGGGCTGCCCATGCCTGCGGCAGTCCACCACCAGCTCCTTAGTTTTCCTCGCGTTGATCTGGAGGCAGTTCCGATGGCACCAGTCCACGAAGTCCTGGATAAGCCCTCTGTACTCAGCTTCATCTCCATTGGAGATGAGGCCAACGATCGCAGAGTCATCAGAGAACTTCTGTAGATGGCAGTGTGTTGTGTTGTGTGAGAAGTCCGCAGTATAAAGAGTGAACAGGAAGGGAGCCAGCACCGTTCCCTGGGGGGCCCCCGTGCTACTGATGATCGTGTCGGACACACAGTCCCGGGTTCTCACAAACTGAGGCCGGTTCGTGAGGTAGTCCAGGATCCATGATGACAGGTCTACCAAAAAATCCTGAAGGAGATTGTCCGGCCATCTGTTTGTGACCTCAAACTGAAGCACAACTGGGTTCTGCAGTAGGACAATGATCCAAAACACACCAGCAAGTCCACCTCTGAATGGCTTTAAAAAAGAAAAAATGAAGACTTTGGAGGGGCCTAGTCAAAGTCCTGACCTGAATCCCATTGAGATGCTATGGTATGACCTTAAATAGGCGGTTCATGCTCAAAAACCCTCCAATGTGGCTGAATTACAACAATTCTGCAAAGATGAGTGGGCCAAAATTCCTCCACAGCCCTGTAAAAGACTCATTGCCAGTTATCGCAAACACTTGATTGCAGTTGTTGCTGCTAAGGGTGGCCCAACCAGTTATTAGGTTTAGGGGGCAATTACTTTTTCACACAGGACCATGTCGGTTTGGATTTTTTTCTTCCCTTAATAATAAACACCTTCATTTAAAACTGCATGTTGTGTTTACTTGTGTTATCTTTGTTTAATATTTAAATTTGTTTGATGATCTGAAACATTTAAGTGTGATAAACATACAAAAAAAAAAAAAGAGAAATTAGGAAGGGGCAAACACTTTTTCACACCACTGTATTTCAATATATGGTGTTACTGGAGAAGATGATCCTCCTGACAGCAACCAACCGACCAACCAACTCAGGTGAGCACACGGTCAGGTGTGCGCACTGCACTGAAATTGTCCCACTGTACTGAGGAGTATGACACATTTCAACAATTTGGGCTTAAAATGTGTGCATAAAAAAAGCAGTACAAATTTTCCTTTTGTTAAAATTGCACAGTATAATTATAGTTTTTATGAAGGTACAGACTACTCTTTCCTCAAAGTCACTTACCAAAATAGAACGTGCCCTAACCCAGAGACGAAGCCCACACCTCATGTGAAAGCAGTCTTATAACACTCTTATGCTTGATTCCGATAAATAAATATAGAGAAAGTTAGTGAAAAGTAAGATTAGAATAACAGCAAACTATTCACACAAAACTCTTACATCAGATCTGGACCACTTGTAAATTTTTCATAATATTCAAGACACTAACAGATTGGTGAAACCAAAGAGTTCAGGCAAATTAATTGTGCGCCACATTCATAAACAAATCTCCTAGTACTAACAGTTCTTGCATGAGGCTCAATGCTGTTATTGTCTTTCTGAAAACATTTATGCAGATTTGGAATATTGGCTCTTCAGTACCATTGGCCAGAGGCTAATATGAGGTTGTCATCTATTGCTTTTGTACAAGACATTTGAACCACAAAAATTAATTTAAAAACACAAAAATATCTTTGGTTCTGAAAAAAAACAAAAACAGCATGAGTGGTACAGTCTTTAGGGTCTTTAGGGTGCAAAAAGTGTTGTCGAGATAAAAACATGTTTGCATTTTATGGAGGTGGCAATGGACTTTTCTTTTAAATAACAGCGGCAAAAATAACTCCAGGTTCATATTTAGTTAGGACTCTGTGTGCACATACATTGACGGCATTGCATGGATTTATGCATGTACCATATGGGAGCAGCAAGTGTTTTTGCTTTTCCGTCCACTTTTGCACCTTGTGGACTGTGCATGTGACATGGCTAATAATACCTCTGCAGACTGCAGCTAGAGCCCCCACAGAGGATGTGGGCTGGAAACTAGATTTATTCCACCTTAAAGACTTGATGTGTCTAGAGACACAGACTTCCAAGGTGACCTCCTCCGTGATGCAAGGAAACTTATAAGGGAGGTGCAGTTAAAGAAAGGCTATCTGTGCTGTTAAACTGTGATACATTGCATTTCTGAGGAGCAGACTGTTGGGTTACGACAGCCATGTGAGACATTTTCTTTACAACCTCGATCATAATGATCAGTAGTAATTATAATGTGGTAATTATTGTAAAACAGACAGCATGAGTAATTATCTTCAAGCAGCCAACATAGCTGATAACATGAGAGGGTACTCAGTGCAGCCTTTATTGCTGGGTTCTATGTCAAGAAATAAAAGGATAAAATTACACTTGATTACATTGTTCATCACAAAGCCATTGAGATCAGTGATTGATCGTTGCCTGTCAGATAAGCTTCATTATCTCCATAACATGACCTCAAATTTGTGAAAAGTGGGGCGTGTTTTTCCCTCTTCCACAGACACTCTGCTCACCTTTACATCTTCATTTAGAACTAATGAGAGGGCACACAGATCTTGCACAAAGAAACTTTAGCAGGACAACAATGTGCAATCATGGAAAATCTAATATATATCTTCAATCAATTAAATGTCAACTGAAAATAAAATCCTAAACTTTCAGCACAAAGATAAAGCATATACAGAATGTGCCACTGAGCTCTTGAAAATATTTGAAATGTTTTTTGTTTGTTTTTTTAACTATCTGTTCTTTGTCATCCAAAGAAAAAAATTAAAGATAAAATTTTCCAAATTATTTCCTTGCTGAGTTCTTGAAATATCCCTATGTGAAAAAGCTAATACTTTTTTTTGGGGGGTGGGGGGCTAAAAAGTTCATAGTGGTCAAATTTAACTAAATGTACAAGGTGAAGGAAGGCATATTTGCAAACGTGTTCCTGTAAAGCAGTGCTTTTTAGATCATGATTTTGCTACATTTTTACTCATTAATTTGCTTTTTCTTGTAAATTTGTGAGGTTTTTCGACAAATTTTGGCCTTTTTAATTTACCTTTATTAAACCTGGATAGTAAGAAACAAAAAGCTGAATAGCCAAATATCAAATGTGAAAACTAAATGCCAATGCAGCAAACAAATATCTGGGTAAACAAGTATTGGGTACAGCCATTTAACCCTAAATGCTGAAGTCAAAGAACCTCATAAACACGCTGTTAATCAGTGAATGGCCCAATCCCATTCTACGAGTGTCATCCCTGATACAGTGGATATAAAAAGTCTACACAACCCTGTTCAAATGCCTGGTTTTTGTGATGTAGAAAAATAAGACCAAGATAAATCATTTTAAAACTTTTTCCACCATTAATGTGACCTATAACCTGTACAACCCAATTGAAAAACAAACTAAAATCTTTTAAGGGGAAAAATAAAAAACTTACAATAACTTGGTTGCATAAATATGCACACCCTTGAGCTAATACTTTGTTGCAGCACCTTTGGCTTTTATTACAGCACTCAGTTTTTTTGGGTAGGAGTCTATCAGCGTGGTACATCTTGATGTGGCAATATTTGCCCACTCTTCTTTGCAAAAATGCTCCAAATCTGTCAGATTGCGAGAGCATCTCCTGTGCACAGCCCTCTTCAGATCGCCCCACAGATGTTCAATCGTATTCAGGTCTGGACTCTGGTTGGGCCATTCCAAAACCTTAATCTTCATTTGGTGAATCCATTCTTTTGTTGATTTGGATATGTGCTTTGGGTCATTGTCGTGCTGACACATGTAGTTCCTTTTCATCCTCAGCTTTCTAGCAGAAGCCTCAAGATATTGTGCCAACACTGACTGGTATTTGGAACTGCTCATAATTCTCTCCACCTTGACTAAGGCCCCAGTTCCAGCTGAAGGAAAGTAGCCCTAAAGCATGATGCTGCCACCATCAGAATCAGAATAAGATTTATTGCCATTGTTCATGTAGTACACAAACTAGGAATTTGTCTCGGTGCAATGCTGCAACATTAAACATGATAAAAATAAAAGATAGAAATAAAAGCTATACATACAATAAAATGTAGAGTATGAATGAATAATACTAGACAAAGCAATTATTAAATATATTAGCGAGCAGCAGATATTGTGGAGTACCCCATAGTGCAGTCGGTAATGCAAAAAGAAAACAGTGATGATTGACGTGAGTCTGGTTGAGCTGCTGTACATAGTGCACGAGAGTCTAATAAGTCACTTAGTGTTCAGCAGTCTGATGGCAGAGGGGAAGAAGCTGTTCATGTGACGGGAGGTTTTAGTCTGAATGGACCGAAGTCTTCTACCTGAGGGGAGGGGGCAAACAGTACGTGACCAGGGTGTGAAGGATCGGCTATGATCCAGCCTGCACGCCTCTGGGTCCTGGAGATGTACAGATCCTGGAGGGATGGGAGCTTGCAGCCAATCACCTTCTCAGCCGCGCGCACGACGCGCTGCAGCCTTAGTCTGTCCCTGGCAGTGGCTCCTGCGTACCACACGGTTATGGAGGTGGTGAGGATGGACTCGATGATGGCCGTGTAGAACTGCACCAACATCTTGGTGGGTAGCTTGAGCTTCCTCAGCTGCCGCAGGAAGAACATCCTCTGCTGGGCCTTTTTGATGAGGGAGCTGATGGTTGGCTCCCATTTGAGGTCCCGGGTGATGGTGGTGCCCAGGAAGCGGAAGGAATCTGCAGTGGTGATGGGAGAGCCTGTGAGGGTGAGGGGGGGCAGAGGGGTTGTGACTTTCCTGAAGTCTACGATCATCTCCACTGTCTTCAGAGCGTTCAGCTGCAGGTTGTTGTGGCTGCACCAGGACGCCAGCTGGGCCACCTCTTTCCTGTAGACGGACTCGTCGCCGTTGGAGATGAGCCCGATGAGGGTGGTGTCGTCCGCAAACTTGATCAGCTTGACAGACTGGTGGCTGGAGGTGCAGGAGTTGGTATAAAGGGAGAAGAGTAGGGGGGAAAGTACACAGCCCTGGGGTGATCTGGTGCTGATGCTAGCAGAGTCTGAGACAGTCTTTCCCAGCCACACATGCTGCCTCCGGTCCGTCAGGAAGTCGGTGATCCACCTGCAGAGGGAGTCAGGCACGTTGAGCAGGGACAGCTTGTCCCGGAGCAGGGCGGGGCG
Source organism: Pholidichthys leucotaenia (assembly GCA_020510985.1). Classification (NCBI taxonomy): domain Eukaryota; kingdom Metazoa; phylum Chordata; class Actinopteri; order Cichliformes; family Pholidichthyidae; genus Pholidichthys; species Pholidichthys leucotaenia. Next base: position 390,900,679 of record CM035844.1, on the reverse strand, counting down.
GATGGTGTTGAATGCAGAGCTGAAGTCCACAAACAGGATCCTGGCTTAGGTTCCTGGGGAGTCCAGGTGCTGCAGGATGGAGTGGAGGGCCAGGTTGACTGCGTCGTCTACAGACCTGTTGGCTCGGTAGGCAAACTGCAGCGGGTCCAGGAGGGGAGTGGTGATGGACTTGAGGTGAGGCAGGACCAGGCGCTCAAAGGACTTCATGACTACAGAGGTGAGCGCTACAGGTCTGTAGTCGTTAAGTCCAGTGATCCGTGACTTCTTGGGGACAGGGATGATGGTGGAGGTTTTGAGGCAGGTCGGCACGTGGCATAACTTCAGGGAGGTGTTAAAAATGTCTGTGAAGACAGGAGTCAGCTCATCCGCACAGTGTCTCATGGTGGAGGGAGACACGCCGTCCGGACCGGGGGCCTTGCGCGGGTTCAGTCTGGAGAACTGTCTGTGCACGTCCTGCTCACTGATGACAAGGGCAGGGGGGGAGGAGGGGGGGGCGCCTTTGATGAAGTGGGGACCGTGAAGGCAGTGGCACTGGGGGGAGATGGACACAGCTGACGAGGTGTCAAAACGGGCATAATGTTGGGACAGTCTTTGACAAAGGGCTATGTCATCCTGACTTTTAGAAGCCTGAGGCCGATAGTTGGTGATTTGCCTCAGTCCTCTCCACACAGAAGCAGAGTCGTTAGCAGTGAACTGCTGCTGGAGTCTCTCAGAGTACACAGATTTAGCTCTCCTCAGCTCTCTGTTAAACCGAAATTTGACCTCCCTGTAGCAGCCCCTGTCACATCATCATGTGACAGGGACTGCAATCATCACGCTTCACTGTAGGTATGGTGTTCTTTTGGTGATGAGCAGTGTTGTGTTTGAGCCAAATATATCTTCTGGAATTATGGCCAAAAACACATTTTCCCACATGCATTTGGGAAATTTCAAATGTGTTTTTGCAAAATGGCTTGGATGGTTTTCTTCACAAGAAAAGGCTTCTGTCTTGCCACCCTACCCCATAGCCCAGACATATGAAGAAGACGGGAGATTGTTGTCACATGTAATAAACACCCAGTACTTGCCAGAAATCCCTGCAGCTCCTTCAGTGTTGCTGGTGGCCTCTTGGTAGCCTCCCTGACCAGTTTTCTTCTCGTCTTTTCATCAATTTTGGAGGGACATCCAGTTCTTGGTAATGTCACTGTTGTGCCATATTTTCTCCACTTGATGATGACTGTCTTCACTGTGTTCCATGGTATATTTAATACCTTGGAAATGCTTTTGTACCCTTCTCCTGACTGATACCTTTGAATAATGAGATCCCTCTGATGCTTTGGAAGCTCTCTGCGGACCATGGCATGTACTGTAAGATGTGACTACACAAATGTCAGGAAAAGCCTACTAGAACAGTTGAACTTTATTTGGGGTTAATCAGAGGCACTTTAAATGGTGGCAGATGTGTGCTGACTCCCATTTAACATGAGTTTGAATGTGATTGGTTAATTCTCAACACAGCAACATCCCCAGTTATAAGAGGGTGTGCATGTTTATGCAAAGAGGTTATTGTGAGTTTTTTATTTTTTTATTAAAAGATTTCAGTGGTGACATTAATGGTGGAAAAAGTTTTGAAATGATTTATCTTGGTCTCATTTTTTTACATCACAAAAACCTGGCAATTGACCAGGGGTGTGTAGACTTTTTATATTCACTGGATGTTCCTTTCTCTTCATAAATGTATGTGTTCACCACAGCCATTTCCATCCTTTTTAGCAAAATCCACAACCATCTGTCTTTCCACATTTCATTTCTCTCTTTAAGACCATACCTACCCAGAACCTCCTCATCACCTCTGTTCCCTTCACCTACATGCCCATTAAAGTCTGCTCCAATCCAACTTACTCCAGAATTCCTCTTTCTCTTCTACCTGTGTGACCACGGAGTGCCGCCACTGTATGGTCTGTGTATTGAATGTTATATTATATGTGTAAAGGATTTATATTTGTAAATGTCAACTTGTATTTGATGGGAAAAATGCACATATAATTGTACAATGTGTTCTGACTAATTGAATCCTTCTGTGAGATAAGTGTGGATTAATTATGTTAATTGGGTGAGGCAATTAATTAATCTTAAAACCACGTACCTTTGCCAGCATGCTTCCTGTAGATATCCAGACAAAAGACTCCTCAGGAGTTTGAGGGCCTATTAAAGGATGCCAGCAGGAAGAAATTATATGATGGTTGAATAGAGGGGAATTTAATGTGTAAATAGGGGATCAAAGTATTTATTGTATTATTTATTTATTTTTTTTTTATTACTTATTTTGTACCCATAGGTAGATTTGTTTTGCAGTCTGGTGACAAGCCACCAGCTGCCGGCCGCTGCGTGCACAAGCGCCCCTTAACTCCCTAACCTGCATGTTTTTGACATGTGGGAGACAACCGGAGAAATCCCGGAGTAAACCCACGCAAACACGGGGAGAACATGCAAACTCCACACAGATCACTGTTGGCCGGGGGCAGGGATCGAACCCACGATCTCACGGTCCCCGTGATCCCCCGGCGGAGGGTAAACTGTGCTGCCACAGTGCTAACCACTGCGCCACCGTGCATATTATTTATAGTGTATTTATGGTTCTATTTATTCTGTAAATATTCTGGAGAAAGTATTTATGTATTTATGACTTTTTAGATATTATTGGGTATGTGGAAAAATATGAAAATGCTTATTGTCTTACCTGGGATTATGGTATGTGCCAATTAGGGTAATTATCTCACTGTGTATATTAACAGGCGTTTTCATTTGGTTTGGAGGCATGCCTTCAGCACAGCAACAGAGGGAATCTACCTGCACACAAGATCTGACGGCAGGCTTTTCAACCTCGCCCGCCTGAAAGCCAGAACCAAAGTACGTGAGGCTCTAATCAGAGACATGCTGTTCGCAGACGATGCTGCAGTCGCGACCCACACACAGCAGGACCTTCAGACCCTGATGGACTGCTTCTCCCAGGCATGCAAGGACTTCGGGCTTACCATCGGCCTGAAGAAGACTAACGTCTTGGCGCAAGGCACGAAAGCACCACCAACCATCACCATCGACGACTACGAGCTGGAGGTCGTGAATCAGTTCATGTACCTGGGGTCCATGATCAGCAGCAACCTCTTCCTTGATACAGAGATCGACAAGAGGATTGGAAAATCAGCCTCCACACTCGCTCGCCTCACCACACGAGTGTGGGAGAATCCCAAACTCTCTGTCAAGACGAAGATGGCAGTGTACAATGCCTGCATCATCAGCACACTGCTCTATGGGAGTGAGACGTGGACAACATACGCCCGGCAGGAAAAGAGACTGAACTCCTTCCACTTGCGCTGCATTCGCCGTATCCTGGACATATCCTGGCAGGACAAAGTGCCCAACACAGAAGTTCTGTCCTGCGCCGGCCTTCCCTCCATGTTCACTCTACTCAGGCAGCGCAGGCTCCGCTGGCTAGGCCACGTTCACCGTATGGAGGATGGCAGAATCCCCAAAGACGTCCTCTATGGAGAACTGGCGACTGGAAGGAGAGACGTTGGCTGCCCACAGCTGCGCTTTAGAGACGTCTGCAAGAGAGACATGAAGGCCCTGGAGATCAACACAGAGCGCTGGGAGGACCTTGCAACGGACCGCTCCAAATGGAGAGGCACCCTGACCAGACAGCTCAAGGCGGGTGAAGAGAGACTGACTGCTGCAGCAGATGAAAAGAGGACCCACAGGAAGAACCCCCACAGACCCAGCAGCACGGAGACCACCCACAAGTGCGACCTGTGTGACAGGGACTGCCATTTGCACATCGGCCTGTTCAGCCACAGGCGGTGCTGTTCCAGCAGAGTAGACGTTTAGGATTCTCTTCCATGGTCATCATAGACCGACGGAGGCCGACTTACATTTGGTTACTGTGGGGTGTCGGATGTGCATGGGAATTATTGCCTGTGAAGATTATTGGAATTAATGAAAAATTGCTGGTTGCAAACTGTTTTGGAAGCCTCCGCTCTTTCTCTGGTGCCTCGTCCGCTCGGCCATGTGACAATTGGTGTCAGAAGTGGTCAGTTTCTCGACATTTGGTGTCAGGAATGGTTCGTACATGCTAATTGGTGACGTTTGGTCAAAAAAGGTGTTGTCAAAATAAGGAGTGATAACACAGGACAAGAGGAGCAATGGCTAAAAGAAACATGAAGAAACAACAGGAGCAGTTAGAGGATTTGGACACTAGCATGGCAATTGAGGAGCAGGGGGCCAGTGGACTGGACAAGCTGGGAGAACTGATGAGCTTGGTGAAGTCCGTGATGCGTTCACTGACAGTCAGAGACCATCAGATGGAGGAAGAAGCCATTCTGCAAGAACAAAGGTGGCAGTCTGTGCAGCATCAAGTTCACCAGATGCAGTCACAAATGACGGAGCTGAGAGAGGAGTGTGGGAGCTGGGCTGAATGCAGCGGTGACGACGGCGCTTCGGGGGGAGACCCCAGGTGCAGCCGAGGACAGCGCAGATACACCGTGAGCCCAGGCTGAATCCGCTCTCTCCCGATGACAACATCGAGCACTATCTGGCGACATTCGAGAGGATTGCTTCGGTCTGCCGCTGGCGTAAGGAGGAGTGGGCTATCCAGTTGGTTCCTTTGCTCACTGGTAAAGCACGTAGTGCATATGTGCTCATGGACACAGACAATTACGATAAAGTGAAGGAAGCAATTTTAAATAAGTATGAAATAACACCCGACACCTATAGGAGAAGGTTTCATTCCCTGGACATTCATCAGGGAATGAAACCCCCCGTGAACTGAATACTCGTTTAAAATACCTGTTTAATAAATGGATTAAACCAGAGACCTCAACGGTGAAAGACATCGCGGAGCTGTTAATTTTGGAGCAGTTTCTGCAGATGGTGGACCCGGAACTGGGAGTCTGGATACGAGAGCGGAACCTGAAGACGGCAGAGGACGCGGTTTGTCTTGTGGAAGTCTTCTTGTCAGCCAGGTCCAGGAGCAGGAGACCTACTCTCAGCTGTGACGGCTCTTTTACCACACAGAGTAAGTTTGATGGGGGTGAAAGGGGTGGTCAAGCTCAAAAGAGACTGTATTCCAGCTCCAGTCAGGTCACTGTTAGCAAACATAATGGGAGTAGAAAGTCACGTTTTGTTTCAAGTCAGGATATACAGACGTGGACAAAATTGTTGGTACCCCTCTGTTAATGAAAGAAAAGCCCACAATGGTCACAGAAATAACTTGAATCTGACAAAATTGGTAATAAATAAACATTATGTGAAACTTAACCAATGAAAATCAGACAATACTTTTGAATTGCGGTTCAACAGAATTATTTTAAAAGACAAACTCATGAAACAGGCCTGGACAAAAATGATGGTACCCCTAGAAAAGATTGAAAATAATGTGACCATAGGGACATGTTCAACCAAGATGTGTCCTCTAATTACAGGTGTCTACAAACTTGTAATCAGTCAGTCGGCCTAGTTAAAGGGTGACAAGTAGTCACTATCCTGTTTGGTGACATGGTGTGCACCACACTAAACATGAACCAGAGGAAGCAAAGGAGAGGAGTTGTCTCAGGAGATTAGAAAGAAAATTATAGACAAGCATGTTAAAGGTAAAGGCTATAAGACCATCTCCAAGCAGCTTGATGTTCCTGTGACGACAGTTGCACATATTATTCAGAAATTTAAGATCCACGGGACTGTAGCCAACCTCCCTGGACGTGGCCACAGGAGGAGCCGGATAATACGAATGGTAACAAAAGAGCCCAGAACAATCTCTAAACACATTCATGGTGAACTCCAAGGTCAAGGTACATCAGTGTCAGATTGCACCATCCGTCGTTTTTTGAGCCAAAGTGGACTTCATGGGAGACGACCAGGGAGGACACCACTGTTGAAAACAAATCATAAAAAAGCCAGACTGGAATTTGCCAAACTGCATGTTGACAAGCCACAAAGCTTCTGGGAGAATGTCCTATGGACAGATGAGACAAAACTGGAACCTTATGGCAAGGCACATCAGCTCTATGTTCACAGATGCAAAAATGAAGCATACCAAGAAAAGAACATTGTCCCTACTGTGAAACATGGAGGAGGTCCCGTTATGTTGTGGGGCTGCTTTGCTGCATCTGGCACAGGGTGTCTTGAATCTGTGCAGGGTACAATAAGGTATCCTAGAGAGAAATGTGCTGCCCAGTGTCTGACAGCTTGGTCTCAGTCGCAGGTCATGGATCTTGCAACAGGATAATGACCCAAAACACACAGCTAAAAACACCCAAGAATGGCTAAGAGCAAAACATTGGACTATTCTAAAGTGGCCTTCTAGGAGCCCTGATCTAAATCCTATTGAACGTCTGTGGAAGGAGCTGAAACATGCCGTCTGGAGAAGGCACCCTTCAAACCTGAGACAACTGGAGCAGTTTGCTCATGAGGAGTGGGCCAGAATACCTGCTGAGAGGTGCAGAAGTCTCATTGACAGTTACAGAAATCGTTTGATTACAATGATTGCCTCAAAAGGTTGTGCAACAAAATATTAAGTTAAGGGTACCATCATTTTTGTCCAGGCCTGTTTCATGAGTTTGTTTTTTTAAAATAATTCTGTTGAACCACAATTCAAAAGCATTGTCTGATTTTCATTGGTTAATTTTCATAGAATTTTTATTTATTACCACTTTTGTCAGATTCAAGTTATTTCTGTGACCATTGTGGGTTTTTCTTTCATTAACAGAGGGGTACCAACAATTTTGTCCACGTCTGTATGCTGTTACCAGTATAACAAAATTGGCCACACACAATATTCATGTCCTTTCCCAGAAATAGTAAACCGTCATTGTTATGTTCAGTTCCTAGACCCACTCTTTCAGCCCCAGTGCACAGTGAAATGTACAAAATGACGGTGTTGCTTAATGGTCAGTGTGAAGAGGCCCTTTCAGACTCAGGTTGTTTTCAAACTGTTGTGCTGCCCAGTTTGGTCCCTAGGGATTTGTGGAATGAGTCTGGAATAAATATCGGTTGTGTCCATGGGGATAAAAAGCTGTACCCGACCGCTGGGGTTTATTTAACAGTGGGGGGTCAGACTTATCTCCTTCCTGTAGCTCTTGTGCCTGATTTGCCATACTCAGTGATTCTTGGCAATGATGTTCCAACTTTATTGGACATCATACAACAGGTTAGGGACGAACACCAGACTGAGGAGAGACAGGCAGGTGGCGCTGTTGAGCAGAGAGTAAAGGCACTTGTGGTGAAAAACTGTAAATGGTGACAACCAGGGAGCAGAGGGCTGCCAATGTTCTTCAGGAGCTGCCTTTTTATGATTCTGGGGTAGAGGCAGGTCCGGTTAAGCAACCAAAATCCAAGGTTCAGAGGAGAAGGGACAAGGTTTTAGCTTCAGTTAAGAACTTGGGGGAGGAAACATCACAGCTAAGCCAGTCAGTAGATTTTAACATTCCTTCTGACATAGCTGCGCTGCAGAAAGCTGACCCATCGCTAAAACCTTGGTTTGAGAAGGTCTCTGAGATTGACGGTGCGAAGCAGGGTAGAGTGGACTGTTTGGCTGAGACCGAGTATGTCATTAGTGATGGCATTTTGTACCAACAGCAGGGTGAAATTAGAGCCATAGCTTTGCCGCAAGGCCTCATACTGAAAGTGATGGAACTGGGACATGTTATCCCTTGGGCAGGTCATCTAGCGTTCCAGAAAATGTTGCAGAGAATTGCTAGAAGATTTGTGTGGCCAGGAATGTACTGTATACCCAGGTGAAGGAGTTTTGTGCAACATGTGAGACATGTCAAATTACATCATCTAGGGGAGTAGCCCAGGCCATCTTCATCCATTACCAATCACTGGAACACCATTTGATAGGATAGGGGTGGATATAGTTGGCCCCCTAGAAAGAAGCTCCTCGGGTAATAAATACATTCTTGTCATATGTGACTATGCTACTCGGTACCCAGAAGCCTTCCTGCTTAAATCTATTAAGGCTAGGCAGGTGGCTAACTGCCTTATTCAGTTATTTTCAAGGGTAGGCATACCCAAAGAGGTCCTGACAGACTGTGGGACAAATTTCCTGTCAAAACTTTTGCAGCAGGTTTACAAACTGTTGGGTATTAAGGGAATTAAGACCACCCCATATTACCCTCAGACTGATGGACTGGTGGAACGGTTTAACCAGACTTTAAAGAACATGCTGCGGAAATTTGTTTCTGATACGGGCTTGGATTGGGACCAATGGGTAATGTATTTGCTGTTTGCGTATCAGGAGGTTCCCCAGGCTTCAACAGGGTTCTCACCTTTTGAACTACTTTATGGTCATCAGGTGAGGGGCCCACTGGATTTATTAAAGGAGCACTGGGAGAGGCCTCCGAGTGATCAGGACAATGTGGTCTCTTATGTTATTAAAATGAGACAAAAACTGGATCAAATGACTGCTTTGGCTCATGAGCACATGAGGATGGCGCAGAATAAACAAAAGACATGGTATGACAAGAAGGCCAGGAATAGGGTTTTTCACCCAGGTCAGCAGGTGTTGTTACTGTTGCCCTCTTGTGATAGTAAGCTTTTGGCTCGATGGCAGGGGCCTTACGAAATTTCTAGGAAGTTGAGCTCTGTGACATATGAACTGTATATGCCGGATAGGAAGACAAAACACCAGTGCTTCCATATCAACTTGTTGAAGGAGTTTCAGCAGCCTGTGCATCAGCAGCAGCAGCCTGGTCATCCGCAGACGTGTCATCAGCTCCTGATTTGTGCTACAGAAGTGGATGAGGAGAGAGAACAATCTTTTCCCATGAATGTGTCAGAGCTTTGTTCTTTTCATGTGCTTCATTTACAGGATGATCAGCAGAGACAATTAGAGGCACTAATAGATCCAGATTTGTTTCAAGAGCGACCTGGTTTCACCACATTTGTTCACCATAAGGTACATTTAAAAAAAGAGGCTGTTCGCCGTAGGAAGTCCTACAGGCTTCCTGAATGGTTGGTCCCAAAACTGAGGCAGGAGATTAATTTGATGTTGCAGCTGGGAGTGATCAAGGAGTCAGGTAGTGAATGGTGCAGCCCGACTGTGTTGGTCCCCGAAAAGGACGGTTCTTTGAGGTTCTGCATTGACTTTAGGTACTTGAATGCAGTCTCCAAGTTCAAGTCGTACCCCATGCCCCGAATAGATGAGTTGTTAGAGAAAGTAGGCAGGGCTAGGTTTATTTCCACATTAGACCTAAGCAAGGGTATTGGCAGGTGGCCTTGGCACCGGAGACGAAGGAACTGACAGCCTTTAGAACACCTTATGGTACTTTCCAGTTCAAGGTCATGCCATTTGGCCTCCAGGGGGCACCGGCAACATTCCAGCGACTCATGGACCAGGTATTAGGAGGAGTGTCAGATTTCGCAGCTGCCTATCTAGATGACGTAGTCATCTATAATCAGACCTGGAAGGATCACGTATTACATCTTCGGCAGGTCCTGCATTTAATTAAGGAAGCAGGTCTGATTATTAATCCACGCAAGTGTGCATCTGGGCAGCAGCAGGTGGAATACCTGGGTCATGTGGTTGGTCAGGGGGTTATTAGACCACGAGTGGGCAAAGTGGGTGCTATTCAGGCCTATCCTGTCCCTACCACCAAAAAGAAGGTGCGATCGTTTTTGGGTCTGGTAGGGTGGTATAGTAAATTCATTCCCCATTTTGCTGAAAGAGCAGCAATCCTGACTGACGTCATGAAGGCGTCAGCACCAAATAGGGTAAAATGGACAGAGGAGTGTGAGAGAGCTGTTGAAAATTTGAAGGGTGGGATTTCTGGGGATAAGGTTCTCTACAGTCCGGATTTCGCCCGTCCATTTATCTTGCAGACAGATGCTTCAGGAGTTGGCATTGGAGCAGTACTTCTCCAGGAGGTGAGGGGAGAGAGACACCCAGTACTGTTTCTGAGCCGTAAATTGTTGGACCGAGAGACCACATACTCTACGGTGGAAAAGGAATGTCTGGCCATGAAATGGGCTATAGGGTCTCTTAGATATTATCTACTTGAAAGTCAGTTCACATTAGAGACGGATCATTGGGCCTTACAATGGCTTAATAGAATGAAAGACACTAATAATCGTCTGACAGGGTGGTATCTGTCCCTACAGCCCTATAACTTTACAGTTCAGTATGTGGCAGGGAAGACCAACCTTGTGGCAGACAGCCTCTCCAGAGTACATGACTCATACTCATACTGTACTCTCGGGAGGGGTGGGGGGGGATGTGACCACGGAGTGTTGCCACTGTATGGTCTGTGCATTGAATGTTATATGATACGTGTAAAGGATTTATATTTGTAAATGTCAACTTGTATTTGATGGGAAAAATGCACATATAATTGTACAATGTGTTCTGACTAATTGAATCCTTCTGTGAGATAAGTGTGGATTAATTATGTTAATTGGGTGAGGCAATTAATTAATCTTAAAACCACGTACCTTTGCCAGCATGCTCCCTGGAGGTATCCGGACAAAAGACTCCTCAAGGGTTTGAGGGCCTTTTAAAGAATGCCAGCAGGAAGAAATTATATGATGGTTGAGTAGAGGGGAATTTAATATGTACTGTAAATAGGGGATTGAAGTGTTTATTGTATTATTTATGGTGTATTTATGGTTCTATTTATTCTGTAAATATTCTGGGGAAAGTATTTATGTATTTATGACTTTTTAGATATTATTGGGTATGTGGAAAAATACGAAAATGCTTATTGTCTTACCTGGGATTATGGTATGTGCCAATTAGGGTAATTATCTCAATGTGTATATTAACAGGTGTTTTCATTTGGTTACTGTGGGGTGTCGGATGTGCATGGGAATTATTGCCTGTGAAGATTATTGGAATAGATGAAAAATTGCTGGTTGCAAACTGTTTTGGAAGCCTCCGCTCTTTCTCTGGTGCCTCGTCCGCTCGGTCATGTGACAACCTGACATCCAACTGGTGGGGCATACGCACTGACAACATTCAACATCACACCTTTGACTTCTAGCTTCAAACTCATGATTCTGTCCGACTCTATCTTTACTTCCTGAAAACTCTTCACATGCTCTTCCTTCAAGATTACTTCTACTCCATTTCTCTTCCTATCTACAACATGGTAGAACAGTTTAAATCCACCTCCAATGCTCCTCCTAGCCTTGCTTCCCTTCCATTTGGTTTATTGAACACAGTATATCTACCTTTCTTCTCTCCATTATATCAGCCAACTCTCTGCCATTACCAGTCATAGTCCCTACATTTAATGTCCCTACTCTCACCTCCATACTTCTACCTTTCCTTTTCTCTCTCTCCCTCCAAACACACCTTCCCCCTCTCCTCCTCCTCAATCTTTGATCAACAGTAGCTCAATTTCCACCAACTCCCTGTCATTTAACAGCACTGGTGGCGGTCATTGTTAACCCGGCCTCAAGCAATCCGGTATGAAAGTCTTATTCATCATGATCCGCATGTTTGATTTGGCAAAGGTTTTACATTAGATGCCCTTCTTGACACAACCCTCCCCATTTACCTCTGGCTGGGTTAAAGAGCTTTGGTCATCCAAAGATGGGGAAAAAGTGCTATATAAGTGAATACCATTTAATAGTTCTCTAATTGCATAAACTTTTGTTTTATTACCTCCATCTGACATTCATTAGGCAATGTTTTCAAGACTATTCAGATGTTTGAGGAATAATCTACACAATTTTCAGAAATACAGGCAACATTTTTTTATGCAGAAACATTTTTACCCTTATCCACTTGTGACTCTTCTCGCAATTTTGTTTTCTTTTCTTATAATTTTAAAATGATTTTTCATAAATTTACTAACTTTTTGATAAATTTTGAACTTTACATACAGTATGTGACAAATCTGACACCATTTTTACTCAAGTCTGCAATTTTTTTACCTACAAATTTGCAACTTTTTCTGTCTTTTATTAAAATTGTAGACTAACAATTGATATGCTCTATTTAAAATATCAGAAGTGCAAATGCTGTATATTGATAGCAGCACAGTAACTTAAATCTATGGCTTGTTCTCATGTTTTTCTGAAAAGCTGAAGAAAGCAGCAGTAGCACCAGATTTATAATCAGAATATTCAACCAGTTGTTTCAGTAATTGATAAGACTAATTGACTGTCGAAATAGTAATTAGTTACAACTGTTATATTAGTTACAATTTGGATAATTATCCTCATAGCTGAAAGTTGAAACCACATTTATAACTAGTATGATATCTACATTTTTAAATTGTTGGCCTACCAAAATCATGGTGGCTTCTGATTTTCAACAGCAGGGTGACCTGGGATGAAGTCAAAATCCCGGCCTGAATTTTTGTCCCAGTCTGCCACTGGTGGCCAGGCTGAAGTAACTAACAGTCCACTGGATCAGCTGCAGCTCTCAAAATACAGTACAATACAGTTGTATCATTTTTCTTCTCTTTGGAGGCTTCTTTCATTGGTCAGAAAACAACAGCTGAGTTTTGAGAGGGGAACCGCCATAATCAAGTTTGGTGATGCGTATAGTCCAAGGCAAGGAGATGTAGTCCGCTAAGCTGTTTCAAAAAAATTAAATATTACTGTTGTTATACAACAACCTACAACTTTAATCCATCCATCCATCTTCCTCTGATTAATCCTTTTTGGGTCACGGGGGGCTGGAGCCTATCCCAGCATCTTTGGGCGAGAGGCAGGGTACACCCTGGACAGATCGCCAGTCCATCGCAGGGCCAACACAGAGAGACAGACAACCATTCACTCGCACAGTCATACCTAAGGACAATTTAGAATCCCCAGTTTGATGCCAATTAACCTAACTTGCATGTTTTTTGGCATGTGGGAGGAAACCGGAGAAATCCCGGAGTAAACCCACGCAGACACGGGGAGGAGAACATGCAAACTTCACACAGATCACCATTGGTCAGAGGCTGGGTTCGAATCCAGGATCCCCCAGCCGAGAGTGAATTGCTGTGCTGCCGCAGTGCTAACCACTCCGCCACCGCACTGCCCTAACATGAAAAAATATTTTTTTAAACTGACAAACATTGTGTGTGTAACTTGTGGATAAATTTGACTGGGATCGAAAGATAATTTCTCTTTTGCCATTCATTCCAGTGGAGAGGAAACATGACTTAAGCTCTCTATAAACAGTAGGGGTTTTATACAGTACATGAGGCCCTTGGTCACCGTAGACACAGGCTGTTAACTGGTTGATTAGTTAGTTAGTTAGTTAATTCATAACTCCAATTCAGTCCTATTTAAAATGACCCTTACTGTAGCAGCAGGGTTACTTAATCACGTACAGACAATTAAGCAAACAATTCTGGTGCCTTGTTCCACACCTGCTATGTTAAGTACTGTATGTTGTGAAATGAATTAGAGACCACTTAAGAGTCTTACCTTATAAATGAATCCATCTGGGCAGGCGTGGTCGTAGGTGAAGGCTTTATAAACCACCAGGAACACGATGCAGGCAAGAAAGGCCAAAGCCAGGATGATCAGAATCGTCACCTGCATGAATGACAAATGCTGGTCAGTGTGTGCGTGTGAGTGCCGCAGCAATAATGGAGGACTTGCTGCATGTAGTTCATATGAGGCGAGCTAAAGGTTAGGCAGTGAGAAAGATGAAGTGTATGCACTAGTGTGTGTCCATGAGTGTATTTAGTTACAATAAATGGAAAGATGCTGCAGACTGAGGTCAATGGCTCCTCAAGGCAAGGTGTTCACGTTGAACTGTGTGATATATGACTAAAGTAGTGACACTGTTAAAAACTACCTTTGTATCAACAGACACGCTACTGCTGCTGCTGCTCGGTCGAAATAAATTTAAGTTGTCAACTTAGTAAGCTAAATTAGCCTTACACGAAGATCATTTATTTTAGCCTTAATTGTTTTCTATTTATCTTTGTTCAGATGCTTTTTGTAGCAAACAAAACCAAATAGTTTCCAAAGTACACATTTTGACATGTCATACTATAAAACACACAGCTGTGACCATTTGACAAAGAGCCAACAAGCACCACCGTGAGCTCCTTAAACCCAAAGAAGCAAAATTATACTCATACATTAATTTGTATAACTTTAAACATGTCTTTTCTCAGTCAGAAGTATTGTAAATACAAATATCTAATTAGTTAAAAAGTATATGTACAGCCGTGGACAAAATTGTTGGTACCCCTCTGTTAATGAAAGAAAAACCCACAGTGGTCACAGAAATAACTTGAATCTAACAAAAGTGGTAATAAATAAAAATTCTATGAAAATTAACCAATGAAAATCACACAATGCTTTTGAATTGTGGTTCAACATAATTACTTTAAAAAATAAACTCATGAAACAGGCCTGGACAAAAATGATGGTACCCCTAGAAAAGATTGAAAATAATGTGACCATAGGGACATGTTCAACCAAGATGCGTCCTCTAATTAACATCACAGGTGTCTACAAACTTATAATCAGTCAGTCGGCCTATTTAAAGGGTGACAAGTAGTCACTGTGCTGTTTGGTGACATGGTGTGTACCACACCAAACATGGACCAGAGGAAGCAAAGGAGAGAGTTGTCTCAGGAGATTAGAAAGAAAATTATAGACAAGCATGTTAAAGGTAAAGGCTATAAGACCATCTCCAAGCAGCTTGATGTTCCTGTGACTACAGTTGCACATATTATTCAGAAATTTAAGATCCACGGGACTGTAGCCAACCTCCCTGGATGTGACCGCAGGAGACAGATAATACGAATGGTAACAAAAGAGCCCAGAACAACCTCTAAACACATTCATGGTGAACTCCAAGGTCAAGGTACATCAGTGTCAGATCATACCATCCGTCGTTTTTTGAGCCAAAGTGGACTTCATGCAAGACGAACAAGCAGGACACCACTGTTGAAAACAGATGATAAAAAACAGACTGGAATTTGCCAAACTGCATGTTGACAAGCCACAAAGCTTCTGGGAGAATGTCCTATGAACAGACGAGACAAAACTGGAACTTTTTGGCAAGGTACATCAGCTCTATGTTCACAGACGCAAAATTGAAGCATACCAACAAATGAACACTGTCCCCACTGTGAAACATGGAGGAGGTTCTGTTATGTTGTGGGGCTGCTTTGCTGCATCTGGCACAGGGTGTCTTGAATCTGTGCAGGGTACAATGAAATCTCAAGACTATCAAGGTATTCTAGAGAGAAATGTGCTGCCCAGTGTCTGACAGCTTGGTCTCAGTCGCAGGTCATGGGTCTTGCAACAGGATAATTACCCAAAACACACAGCTAAAGACACCCAAGAATGGCTAAGAGCCAAACATTGGACTATTCTAAAGTGGCCTTCTATGAGCCCTGATCTAAATTCTACTGAACATCTGTGGAAGGAGCTGAAACATGCCGTCTGGAGAAGGCACCCTTCAAACCTGAGACAACTGGAGCAGTTTGCTCATGAGGAGTGGGCCAAAATACCTGCTGAGAGGTGCAGAAGTCTCATTGATAGTTACAGAAATCGTTTGATTGCAGTGATTGCCTCAAAAGGTTGTGCAACAAAATATTAAGTTAAGGGTACCATCATTTTTGTCCAGGCCTGTTTCATGAGTTTGTTTTTTAAAATAATTCTGTTGAACCACAATTCAAAAGCATTGTCTGATTTTCATTGGTTAATTTTCATAGAATTTTTATTTATTACCACTTTTGTCAGATTCAAGTTATTTCTGTGACCATTGTGGGTTTTTCTTTCATTAACAGAGGGGTACCAACAATTTTGTCCACGTGTGTATGTACAGTCGTCGGCCTCCGTCGGTCTATGATGACCATGGAAGAGAATCCTAAACGTCTACTCTGCTGGAACAGCACCGCCTGTGGCTGAACAGGCCGATGCGCGAATGACAGTCCCTGTCACACAGGTCACACTTGTGGGTGGTCTCCGTGCTGCTGGGTCTGTGGCGGTTCTTCCTGCGGGTCCTTTTTTCATCTGCTGCAGCAGTCAGTCTCTCTTCACCCGCCTTGAGCTGTCTGGTCAGGGTGCCTCTCCATTTGGAGCGGTCCGTTGCATGTACAGTGATGCATATCTAACATCAGATATAACTTTAACACAAATTTATGAGACAACACAGCAAGATTCAAAATTGATTTGTCTTCTTAACTGATTATTCCTTTTGGCAAGAGGTATGGTACACCCTGAACAGATTGCCAGTCCACCGCAGGGCCAGCACAAAGACACAGACTCCCAGTCACTCTAACATTCATACCTAAGGACAATTTAGAATCTCCAGCTGATGCCAATTGACCTAACGTCTATGTCTTCTTTTAGATTTGACTGGCGGTTGGCAACAAGCTTACAGGTGCATTACTGCCATGTACTTCACTCTATATCATCACTCTATATATCTTCTACTCGACTCCTTCTAACGTCTCTGTCTTTGGACCATGGGAGGAAAGTGGAGCACCCATGGGAGAACCTGCAAACTCCACATGGAAAGGTCCCTGCTGGCCATAGTTGGGTTTAAACCCATGACCTTTTTGCTATGAGGTGATGGTGCTAACCACCGCTTCACGGAGCTGCCCAAGATTCAAAGATTAAACTTAATTACTTTGTAAAATGAACTGGTGAATGAATTATCATTTACTATAAGCTTAACAGGTGTGTTTATCTGAATAAACATCTGCTAACTTTACTTATACATACATCACAGCGTGTTACTGTGAAATAACTACGGTAATGTCCAAATAAATGCTTCCA
Source organism: Pholidichthys leucotaenia (assembly GCA_020510985.1). Classification (NCBI taxonomy): domain Eukaryota; kingdom Metazoa; phylum Chordata; class Actinopteri; order Cichliformes; family Pholidichthyidae; genus Pholidichthys; species Pholidichthys leucotaenia. Next base: position 390,883,957 of record CM035844.1, on the reverse strand, counting down.
AGCATTTTTTTAAACAAACACTAAGTAACAAAATAAGTACTGTACAGTGATGCTTTAAAGTTTGTGAATCCTTTAGAATTTTCTACATTTCTGCATAAATACGGATGACCTAAAACATAATCAGATTTTCACACAAGTCCTTGAAGTAGATAAAGAGAACCCAGTTAAATAACTGAGACAAAAAAAAAAATGTTTTTCATTTATTTACTGAGGAAAATGATCCAATATTACTTATCTGTGTTGCAAAAGTTTGTGAACGCTCAATTTCAGTATCTGGTATGACCCCTTTTGAAGCAATACCTGCAACTAAACGTTTCCAGTAACTGTTGACTAATCCTGCACATCAGCCTGGAGGAATTTTAGCCCATTCCTCCGTACAGAACAGCTTCAACTCTGGGATGTTGGTGGGTTTCCTCACATGAACTGCTCACTTCAGGTCCTTCAACAACATCTCAACTGGATTAAGGTCAGGACTTTGACTTGGCCATTCCAAAACATTAACTTTATTCTTCTTTAATCATTATTTGGTAGAACAATTTGTGTGCTTTGGATGGTTGTCTTGCTGCATGCCCCAATTTCTCTTGAGATTCAGTTCATGGACAGATGTCCTGACATTTTCCTTCAGTATTTGCTGGTATAATTCAGAATTCATTGTTCCATCAATGATGGCAAGTCATCCTGGCCCACATGCTGCAAAAAAGGCCCAAACAATGATATTACCACCACCATGTTTCACAAATGGGATAAGGTTCTTATGCTGGAATTCAGTATCTTCCTTTCTCCAAACACGCTTCTCATTCAAACCAAAAAGTTCTATTTTCATCTCATCCGTCTACAAGATATTCTTCCAATAGCCTTCAGGCTTGTCCACGTGATTTTTAGGAAACTGCAGATGAGTAGCAATGTTCTTTTTGGACAGCAGTGGCTTTCTCCTTGCAACCCTGCATTGCACACCATTGTTGTTCAGCGTTCTCCTGATGATGGACTCACAAACATTAACATTAGCCAATGCCAGACAGGCCTTCAGTTGCTTAGAAGTTATCCTGGGATCCTTTGTGACCACATCAACTATTACACGCCTTGCTCTTGGAGTGATCTTAGTTGGTCCATCACTCCTGGGGATGGTAACAATGGTCTTAAATTTCCTCCATTTGTACAGAATCTGTCTTACTGTGAACTGATGGAGTCCAAGCTCTTTAGAGATGGTTCTGTAACCTTTTCCAGCCTGATGAGCATCAACAACCCTTTTTCTGAGGTTCTCAGAAATCTCCTTTGTTTGTGCTATGATACACTTCCACAAACATGTATTAACACTTTGACAGATCTTTAAATAAAAGATTCTTTAAATAAAACAGGATGTCCACTCACATTTGATTGTCATCCCATTGTTTGAAAACTGCTGACTCTAATTTCACCTTCAAATTACCTGTAATCCGTCTGTCAGTCTCTCGCTCCATTCTCCCCTCACTCATGAATAAGACCCCGAGATACTTAAACTCCTCCACTTGGGGCAGTAGCCTGTCCCCAACCTGGAGAGGACAATCTACCTTTTTCCGGCTGAGGACCATGGACTCGGATTTGGAGGTGCTGATTCTCTTCCCAGCCGCTTCACACTCAGCGGCAAACCATCTCAGCAAGAACTGTAGGTCATTGCTGGATGAAGCCAACAGGACAACATCATCTGCAAACAACAGAGATGAGATCCTGTGGTCACCAAGCATGACACCCTCTGTTCCCTGGCTGCGCCTAGAAATCCTGTCCATAAAAATTATGAACAAGATCGGTGACAAAGGGCAGCCCTGGCGGAGTCCAACTCTTACTGGGAATGAGTCCGATTGAGCGTTGGCAATACAAACCAAACTCTCACAACTGTTGTACAGAGACCGAATAGCTCATAACAACAAGCCCGATACCCCATACTCCTGAAGCACCCCCCACAAAAAAACCACGAGGGACGTGGTCGAATGCCTTCTCCAAGTCCACAAAACACATGTAAACTGGTTGGGCAAACTCCCACGAACCCTTGAGAATTCTCGAGAGGGTAAAGAGCTGGTCCGATGTGCCACAGCCAGGATGAAAACCACATTGCTCCTCCTGAATCTGAGGTTCAACCAACGGCCAGACTCTCCTCTCCAGTACCTTGGCATTGACCTTCCCAGGGACGCTGAGGTGTGATCCCTCTAAAGTTGGAGCACACCCTCCGGTCCACTTTTTTGAAGAGAGGAACCACCACCCCGGTTTGCCATGCCAAAGACACTGCCCCCAACCTCCACACAATGTTGCAGAAGCGTGTCAACCATGACAGCCCTACAACATCCAGGGCCTTGAGGTACTCAGGGCGAATCTCGTCCACCCCCGGGGCCTGGCCACCAAAGAGATTTTTAACCACCTTGGCGACCTCAGCCCCTGTGATAGATGAGTCGTCACCCTCGTCCACAAGCCCTGCTTCCTCTGTGGAAGGCGTGTCAGTGGGATTGAGGAGATCCTCAAAGTATTCCTTCCACCGCCCGACGATATCCCCAGACGAAGTCAACAGTGCCCCTTCCGCACCATACAAAGTGTGGACAGGGAGCTGCTTCCCCCTCCTGAGCTGCCAGACAGTTTGGCAGAATCTCTTCGAGGCCAACCAAAAGTCTTGTTCCATGGCCTCACCGAACTCCTCCCACACCCAAGTTTTTGCTTCAGCAACCACCCGAGCTGCACTCCGCTTGGCCTGCCGGTACACCTCAGCTGCTTCGGGAGTCCCACAAGCCAACCAAGCCTGATGGGACTCCTTCTTCAGCTTAATGGCCCCCCTCACCACTGGTGTCCACCACTTGGTTTGGGGATTGCCACCACGAGATGCCCCAAAGACCTTGCAGCCGCAGCTCTGGGCAGCTGCTTCAACAATAGAGGTGGAGAACATGGCCCATTCAGACTCCATGTCTCCAGACTCCCTCGGAATGTGGTCGAAGTTCTTCCGGAGGTGGGAGTTGAAGATCTCCTGGACAGGGTTCTCAGCCAGACGTTCCCAGCACACCCTCACTATACGTTTGGATCTACCAGGTCTGAATGGCATCCTCCCCTGCCATCAGATCCAACTCACCACCAGGTTATGATCAGTTGACAGCTCTGCACCTCTCTTTGCCAGAGTGTCCAAGACATGCGGTCGCAGGTCTGATGACATGATAACAAAATCAATCATCGACCTGCGACCTAGGGTGTCCTGGTGCCAGGTGCACATATGGACATCCTTATGCTTGAGCATGGTGTTCGTTATGGACAAGCTGTGGTTAGCACAGAAGTCCAATAACTGAACACCACTCGGGTTCAGATCGGGCAGGCCATTCCTCCAAATCACCCCCTTCCAGGTTTCACTGCCATTGCCCACGTGCGCATTGAAGTCCCCCAGTAGGACAATGGAGTCTCCAAGAGAAGCCCTCTCCAGCACCCCAGTCAGAAACTCCAAAAAGGGTGGGTACTCTGAAACATCATTTGGTACATAGGCACAAATGACGGTCAGGACCCGTTTCCCAACCCGAAGGCGCAGAGAAGCAACCTTTTCGTCCACCGGGGAAAACTCCAACATAAAGGCAGCAAGGTGGGGGGATACAAGAATACCCACCCCTGCTCATCACCTCTCGCCCATGGCAACTCCAGAGAAGGCCAAGCTCCAGCCCCTCTCCAGGAGACTGGTTCTGGAACCGGAGCTGTGTGTTGAGGTGAGGCCGACTATATCTAGCCAGTATCGCTCAACCTCATGCACCAGCTCAGGCTCCTTCCCCACCAGAGAGGTGACATTCCACATACAAAAAGCCAGTTTAGAAATCTTGGGATCAGTCCGCCAAGGTCTCCACCTTTGACTGCCACCTGATCCACATAGCACCAGACCCCCATGATCCCTCCTGCAGGTGGTGAGCCCACTGGAGGCCGGACCCATGTAACTCTTTCGGGCTGAACCCAGCCAGGTCCCATGGGTGGAAACCTGGCCACCAGACGCTAGCCATCGAGCCCCTCCCCCAGGCCTGGCTCCAGGGTGGGTCCCCGGTAACCCCATACTGGGTGGGGTACACTGAATCCTTGTTCTAGTATTTGTCACGAGAGTCTGTTGGATCGTTATTAGTCTGGCCCTTCACCCAGGACCAGTTTGTCTTGGGTGACCCTATCAGAGGCAAACTGCCCCGGACAACATAGCTCCTGGGATCACTGGGGCACGCAAACCCCCCATCACGATAAGGTGACGATCCATGAGGGGCATTATTATAATTATTTTAGTTTATATCACTGTTCAGTTATGGAGTTCAGTGTAATATTGAATTTCTTCTATCATCAATAAACTCATGCAGTACTATAACAGGACATGTTTACAAATATTTGAGACCCATTGTAGTGTATCACTTTACATTTTACCAATATTTTGTTATTAAAAGTTTTTTTTTAAACTTTAATGCTAAGATTGAGGCAGCACTTATATCGCCACGCTGGGGTGATACGGAGGCCAAATAATGATCTGAACCTTGAGGACGTGACTGGCCACGGCTCCATTGTAAGCGGGTTGTTTTTTATTGATGTGATATGATTTATTATTATTATTATTATTATTATTATTATTATTATTCCTAAACAATCACAGTTTTGACTCTCTAAACATTAACCAAAACACAGTTTTTTTCACACACACCTCCATCCATCATAACAGTCTGTTGGGGGCAACAATGACTGTTTCATTTAGGTCTGATCAGATTCCTCCATGCAGCTCTGTCCTTTGCCCTCCGCTGCCAGGAACTTCTGGCCTTGTTAACCCGGGCGACGTCCGAGCCGCTATGAGTTGCTTTCTGACTGACCATTTTAATTCATGAAACTTCTTGCAAAGTATTTGAGTACCGCTAGCTTTTGCTGGACTAGCGGCACATTCTTGGCAGATAGAGGTATTATCGGTGGCAAGGACAGGCCAAGAAAAACTGACTCCAGTATCTGTTGCACTGACTGACCAGTTGATAGGTCAGTCAGTGGTCACTCAGGGGTCACTACTCTTTATGTAGTGCATGCATGTCATGATGCAAAAGTGGCAAAAGTCCACCACAGCACCTCAGACCCGGTGAAAAATTGAATAAACTGGAAAAAATATGTGTTCCATGCTGAAAATTTTCCAACATATCCAGCGTATGGTTGATACATCCAGCAATTGTGGAGCAAAGATTGTAGGGCCTTCCCCTGATGTTTTTTTTTTAAATCTTTGCAGTCTGTACCATCAGCAGTCCAGTACTGTTCTGATAGATATGCCAAAATGTCAGAACACCGGAGGAGGTTGAGCCAATCAGCTGATTGCTCGAACCAAGGGTTCAGCTGTTTTTTCAGCATTAAATCTTCAGTATTATGTTTTTCTAGTCAAATGTGTCATTTTTCCATTTCCTTGTTTTGTCCAGGGAACACTGTGGTGACTGACAGGTCATGATGCCGCGTATTATCCAATCAGCATAGTCGTGATGCCACATATTATCCAATCAGCATGGAGTCAATCCAAAACCCCGCCCACACTTCTTGAAGCCAGGGGATGAAGAGACACAGAGCAGTGACAGAGCGGTGGCTAAACTTTTATTGATAAAAATTACATATTTTGACTGAGCGACTCCATATTGGGGGATGCACACCCGCGTAATATCAGCAAAGCATTTATAAAATCTTAGGCCAGTCTGACGAACAGTTCAAGAGATATGCGTGGAACAGACAGACAGACAGACAGACAGACAGACACACACACACACACACACACACACATACACACACACACACAAGCATGCACACACAGAGTTTTTGAGCATTTATAGAAAGATTTGTGCCTTTTTTCTTTTGTTTTTCTTTCTTTTTTTAAAAGGGAACACTAAATATGGGCAAAGCCTCACAGGCGCCAGAATGTTAGATTCATGACAGTGAAGACTGACATGTTTGCTTTGTAAATATATCAGTGCAGAGGTTCAGGTCAAAATCCTGCTAGCATTAGCAGGTAACATATTGACCAAAAGAGGTTCATTTAGCACTATGTTATATGAACTGGTGATATTAAGAGTGTGAGAAATTCATTGTTACATTAATAAGATATAATATTCAATATGAACTATAATACAATAATAATAATGTATCTGAATCAACTTTAACTTTATATTACACTTACAAACAGATTTCAGATCATCAAACAAATTTAAATATTAGACAAAGATAACACAAGTAACACAAAATGCAGTTTTTAAATGAAGGTGTTTACTGTTAAGGGAAAAAAAATCCAAACCTACATGGCCCTGTGTGAAAAAGTGATTGCCCCCTAAACCTAATAACTGGTTGGGCCACCCTTAGCAGCAACAACTGCAATCAAGCATTTGCTAGCTGGAAATGAGTCTTTTACAGCGCTGTGGAGGAATTTTGTCCCACTCATCTTTGCAGAATTATTGTAATTCAGCCACATTGGAGGGTTTTCGAGCATGAACCACCTTTTTAAGGTCATGCTACAGCATCTCAATTGCATTCAGGTCAGGACTTTGACTAGGCCACTCCAAAGTCTTCATTTTGCTTTTCTTAAGCCATTCAGAGGTGGACTTGCTGGTGTGTTTTGGATCATTGTCCTGCTGCAGAACACAAGTGCGCTTCAGCTTGAGGTCACAAACAAATGGCCGGACATTCTCCTTCGGGATTTTTTGGTAGACAGCAGAATTCATGGTTCCATTTACCACAGCGAGTCTTCCAGGTCCAGCAAACCACAGTGAGAGCCATAATCCACAAATGGCGAAAACATGGAACAGTGGTGAACCTTCCCAGGAGTTGTCCTCAGTGTATGGCCCAACCTGGGTAAAAAAGAGGTTTCGATTTTGCTGCTCCATTCGCCTTGAATGATTTAAGCTGGGTTCCCACTATAGCATTTGGACCGACTTTTACAGAGGTTTTGAAAAATCAGAGAAGTTAGCCCAAACACTGGTGAAATTATGTTCATGAGCAGGTTTTTTTTTTAGTCCAGCATGCACCAGCTTTTACAAACTTTTACAAACTTTTATGAACTTTTGCTAGCATTTGCCAGCATTGCATTCAGCATTGGCAAACTTTTGCCAACTTAGGCTAGTGTATGTGTAGCTGTTGCCAACTTAGGTTAACTAAAGCAAACAAATACTCAGTGCAGGTCAGCTGACATCAGTGTCAGGCAACGCTCATATAAAGATCAGCGTTTGTGGAGGCTTCCTGCCATTCTGGACCTGCTTTTTTGGGTGGATTCACACTACAATGTTTGGACCAACTTTTACTGATGTTTTGGCAAACATCTGGCTCTGCTGGCAAAGGTTGATAAAAGTTAATGATAGCTAGTGTTGACTGGCAAAAGTTGTATTCCTTGAAAAGTTTCAGCATGCTGAAAATTTGCCAATGTTTGGAAATAAACGTTGGTGAAAGTTGTGCTCAGTTTGTAAAAGTTCCTGAGTGCTGGGCTAAGTTATGCATAGTTCACCTAAGTCTGCCTAAGTTAAGCTCCATTGGCAAACATTGAATGAAATGCTGGTGGAAGCAGTGTTTTAGACAGAAACTGACTTCAGACATGCACGAATGAAAGAGAAATGGAAAAAAGGGAGAATTAAATATATATACACTACCGTTCAAAAGTTTGGGGTCACTTAGAAATTTCCTTATTTTTGAAAGAAAAGCACTGTTTTTTCAATGAAGATAACTTTAAACTAATCAGAAATACACTCTAATATCTAATATACATTGCTAATGTGGTAAATGACTATTCTAGCTACATATGTCTGGTTTTTGGTGCAATATCTACATAGGTGTATAGAGGCCCATTTCCAGCCAGCAACTGTCACTCCAGTGTTCTAATGGTACAATGTGTTTGCTCATTGCGTCAGAAGGCTAATGGATGATTAGAAAACCCTTGTGCAATCATGTTATCACAGCTGAGAACAGTTTAGCTGGTTAGAGAAGCTATAAAACTGACCTTCCTTTGAGCAGGTTGAGTATCTGGAAAAAAATATTATTTCAAATACAAATCATTATTTCTAACCTTGTCAATGTCTTGACTATATTTTCTATGAATTTTACAACTCATGGTGGTAAATAAGTGTGAGTTTTCATGGAAAACACAAAATAATTGTCTGGGTGACCCCAAACTTTTGAACGGTAGTGTGTATATACATATATATATATATATATATATATATATATATATATATATATATACACACATATATACTATATATATATGTGTATATATATATATATATATATATATATATATATATATATATATATATATATATATATATATATATATATATATATATACATACATATATATGTGTATATATATATATATATATATATATATATATATATATATATATATATATATATATATATATATATATATATATATATATATATATATATATAATTTCCCAAAAAATGTGACAGCCCAAAAGAAAAAGAAATCTCCTCATTGAGAAATTTACTGTTCTTAATTTTCTGCTCCATGCGTAATCATTCTCCAGGATTTATCGGTTCTGCTTCCATTGTGGGGAATCAAACAGCACTGATGTGGTGTCAAAAAGTAAATGACATTTTGAAATTCAATTCAATTCAATTCAGCTTTGTTTATAATGCGCCACATCACAACAAAAGCCGTCTCGTGGCGCCACAGTGCAGAAAAAAAAAACACACAGTCACAGAAAGACCCAGCAATCAGACGATCCCCTATGAGCAAGCACTAAGCGACAGTGGAGAGGAAAAACTCCCATTTGGAAGGAAGAAACCTCTAGCAGAACCAGGCTCAGGGAGGGGCAGTCGTCTGCTGCGACTGGCTGGGGATGAGGGGATAGGGAGGATGGAAAGGACAGACATAAAGAACATAGCAGTAAGATGCCAAGTACAATACTGGAGGTCAACCAGCAGTATGGATCACATAACAGTAGAACAAGAGTGGGGTTAAAAGACACAAAAACCCTCCTTAATCGAAAGCTATATTAAAAAGGAAGGATTTTACCCTGTTCTTAAAAACAGAGACCGAGTCTGACTCCCGGACCCAGAGTGGTAACTGGTTCCAGAGAGAAGGAGCTTGGCAGCAGAAGGCTCTGCCTCCCATCGTACTTTTGGAGATTCTGGGTACCACAAGTAAGCCAGCATTTTGGGAGCGTAATGCTCTATTAGGATGGTAAGGTAACATCAGATCTTTTATATATTGGGGGGGGGAGCAGATTGTTAAGAGCTTTGAAAGTAAGAAGAAGGATTTTAAACTTGATTCTGAATTCAATGGGAAGCCAATGGAGGGAGGACAGAACCGTGGAAATATGATCTCTTTTTCTAGAACCAGTTAAAACTCTAGCAGCAGCATTTTGAATCAACTGAAGATTTTTCAAAGATACTTTAGGACAACCAGATAGTAGCGAATTACAATAATCTAATCGCGAACTGACAAAGGTGTGAATCAGTTTCTCAGCATCACCCAGAGATAAGATGCTCCTGATCTTGGCAATATTGCGCAGATGATATAAGGCGGTCCTAGAAACAGTTTTAATATGTGAATTAAAGGACAAATCCTGGTCAAAAATTACTCCAAGGTTCCTCACACAACTGTTCAGAGTGAGAGTGGCCACATCTAAATTAAGGGCATAGTCTGAAAAGGAATTTCTAAGATGTTTTGGGCCAACAACAATGACTTCAGTCTTATCAGAGTTCAATAGTAAAAAATTACAAGTCATCCAAGCTTTGATGTCCTTAAGACAGGCATCTAACTTGGCCAACTGATCACAATCATCGGGCTTCATTGACAGGTATAGTTGTGTCATCTGTGTAACAGTGAAAATGAATACAGTGGTTTCTGATGATATTGCCCAACGGGAGCATATATAGACTAAAAAGAGTATTAGCCTTAGTATTAGGATCTAAGAGTATTTAAGTTTTTTATTAAATTTTTTGGAAGGCCAGGTACTTGGTGTAAAAAAGAAAAAATAATACCAGACAGCTTGTTGTACATATGGTGGATATACAAAGTGCTGATGTATATACTAGTACATGGTTATCTCTTGGCAGATCATTAAAATTTAACCTAAACCACTAGTCAGAGGTTGTTTTCATATGTGTCCAAAGAAGGTCCCACACTGAGGGTCTCTCCCCCATCTTCAGTCTACTGAGCATCCGTTCATATGATGCTGTCTCCACCATCGCATCTGTTCATTCTCTCACTGTTGGAACTTCCGTTTTTCTCCAGTGTCTCAATATAATCCTTGATGCCGTGATTAAACCAATCACGATCACTGAAAAATCCATTTTTGAAATGTTTGACATTTGTGATCTGTCCCCCAGCAAACAAAGAGCAGGAGTCATAGGAATTTTTGAACCATACCATCCAGACATAATTGAAAAAATTCTAACCCAAAATGGCCTTATCTGACAACAATCTCAGAGACAGTGCAAAAATGTTCCCACTGTCTTTTGACATTTAAGATTAAGATAAGATAAGATAAGATAAGCCTTTATTAGTCCCACAATGGGGAAATTCCAGGATTGCAACAGCACAGGGATAACAACACTCAGAGCAACAATCAGAAGGCAAGAAAAACAAGAGCAGAGAGTATACATATGTACATATAAACATAAATATATAGACACATGATGCGGAGCATTGCAGCTAGATGGAATAAATATATAGATATATAAACACACAGTGCGGAGCATTGTAGCTAGATGGAATAAATATATGAACATATAAACACACAGTGCGGAGCATTGTAGCTAGATGGAATAAATATGTGAATATATAAACACAAACACAGTGTGGAGCGTTGTAGCTAGATGGAATAAATATATGAATATATAAACACAGTGCGGAGCATTGCAGCTAGATGGAACAAACATGCAAATATATAAACACACAGTGCGGAGCATTGTAGCTAGATGGAACAAACATGTAAATATATAAACACACACACAGTGCGGAGCATTGCAGCTAGATGGAACAAACATGCAAATATATAAACACACAGTGCGGAGCATTGTAGCTAGATGGAACAAATATGCAAACACATAAACACACACAGTGCGGAGCACCGTAGCGAGATGGATTAAATATGTAAATATATAAACACACACAGTGCGGAGCACTGTAGCTAGATGGAATAAATATGTAAATATATAAACACACAGTGTGGAGCATTGTCACTAGATGGAATAAATATACAAACACACACAGTACGGAGCATTGCAGCTAGATGGAATGAAACAGCATAACCGTCTACTTAGTTATCCTACATGGTATGATTATGTACCCATACATATTGTCACCCTCCGTAGCTACCGGTATTTTCCTAGTTGCATACCGGAGGGGACCATTGTGTAAGTCTATTGCGTCTTTTGCATTCAATACTATTAGGTTGTCACGTCTTTTTGCTATCTCTGTGAGCAGCCCTGCTTAGGTTATACAGTCTGACAGCCGTTGGTAGGAAGGACCTGCAAAACATTTCGGTTGTGCACCTAGGATGATGTAGTCCGCTGCTAAATGAACTCCTTAGTGCATTCAGTGTGTCCTGCATAGTGTGGAACTCGGACTCCAGCAGAGATGACAGTTTAGCCACCATCCTTTTTTTTTTTTTTTTGTACTTATTTTGTACCCGTAGGTAGATTTGTTTTGCAGTCTGGTGACAAGCCACCAGCTGCCGGTCGCTGCGTGCGCAAGCACCCCGTATCCCTAACCTGCATGGTTTTTTTTGGCATGTGGGAGGAAACCGGAGAAATCCCGGAGTAAACCCATGCAACACGGGGAGAACATGCAAACTCCACACAGATCACTGTTGGCCGGGGGCAGGGATCGAACCCACGATCTCATGATCCCCGAGATCCCCTGGCCGAGGGTAAACTGTGCTGCCGCAGTGCTAACCACTGCGCCACCGTGCATCCTTCTCTCTCCCATCTCCTCCACTGGGTCAAGGCGCTGCACCAGGACAGAGCTAGCTTTCTTGATCAGTTTGTTCAGTCTCTTCCTATCGGCTGCTGTAATGCCACTGCCCCAGCAGACCACTCCAAAAGTGATGGCTGATGCCACCACCGTGTCGTAGAATGTCTTCAGCAGCGCCCCTTGTACACCAAAAGACCTGAGTCTCCTCAGTAGGAACAGCCTGCGCTGTCCCTTCTTGTAGAGTGCGTCAGTATTGTGTGACCAGTCTAATTTATTGTCCAGATGAACACCCAGGTACTTGTAGGATGTCACCATCTCAATGTCTGTTCCCTGGATGTTTACTGGTGCTGTGAGGGGTTGTCCTTGCCTGCGGCAGTCCACCACCAGCTCCTTAGTTTTCCTCACGTTGATCTGGAGGCAGTTCCGATGGCACCAGTCCACAAAGTCCTGGATAAGCCCTCTGTACTCAGCTTCATCTCCATTGGAGATGAGGCCAACGATCGCAGAGTCGTCAGAGAACTTCTGTAGATGGCAGTGTGTTGTGTTGTGTGAGAAGTCCGCAGTATAAAGGGTGAACAGGAAGGGAGCCAAAACCGTTCCCTGTGGGGCCCCTGTGCTACCGATGATCGTGTCGGACACACAGTCCCGGGTTCTCACAAACTGTGGCCGGTTTGTGAGGTAGTCCAGGATCCATGATGACAGGTGCTGGTCCACCCTTGCGCACAGCAGCTTGTCCTTCAGGATTATTGGTTGGATGGTGTTGAAAGCACTGGAGAAGTCAAAGAACATGATCCTCACTGTATTCCCGGGCTTCTCCAGGTGGAACAGAGAACGGTGAAGGAGGAAGATGACCGCATCCTCCACCCCAATACCATGCTGGTAGGCAAACTGGAGTGGATCCATTGCTGGACCCACCAGGGGACGGAGGTGAACAAGGAGCAGTCTCTCCAGGGTCTTCATCATGTGGGACGTCAGGGCCACTGGTCTGTAGCTGTTCAAATCTTTGGGGTGGGAAGTCTTTGGTACAAGTACCACACAAGATGTTTTCCACAACTGTGGTACCCTCCCCAGCTTCAGGCTCAGGTTGAAGATGTACTCCACAATCCCACACAGCTGGTCTGCACAGGACTTGAGGAGCTTTGCACTGATGCCGTCCGGTCCCGACGCCTTCCTCGCCTTGATCTTCCTCAGCTCCGTCCTCACCTGGGTCTTAGTGAGGGTCAGGTTGGGGGGGCTGTGTGTTGGGAGTGGGGGGGGGGTGATGGTGGAGTGGGGAGTGAGCAGCAGGACTTGATGTCTTCAGTGGCAGCAGTGGTTGTTGTGCAGTCGGGGGGGGAGGGCGGTTGGTCAAACCTATTAAAAAACAGATTCAGATTGTTCGCCCACTCCCTGCCCCCCGTGGCCTGGGGGGAGGTATTCTGGAGCCCAGAGATGGTTTTAAGGTTTCTCCAGACCCCGCTGATGTCGTTCTGTTGCAGCTTGTCCTCCATCTTCTTCCTGAAGCTATCCTTGCCTTCTCTGATCTTTCTTCTCAGCTCCCTCTGTGCGGACTTCAGCATCTCCCTGTTCCCCTACCTGAAGATCCTCTTCTTCTCTCTCAGAAGTGTTTTTATCTCAGGGTTGATCCAGGGTTTGTTGTTTGAGCAACACCGTATGGTCTTGGTGGGAACGGTGTTGTCCACACAGAAGCTGATGTAGTCCGTGATGGTGTGAGTGAGGCCATCGATGTCCTCACCATGTGGATCGCAGAGCTGCTCCCAGGCGGTGGTTTCAAAACAGCCCTTTAGAGTGTCCATTGCCTCCTCAGACCATAACTTCACTGTGTGCATGGCCAGAGGTTGTCTGTGCACTAGGGGTTTGTACACCAGCCGGAGATGAACCAAGTTGTGATCCGATCTCCCGAGTGGGGGGAGTTGTGATGAGGTGTACACCTCCTTAGTGTTTGCGTAGAATAAGTCCAGTGTTTTATTGTCTCTAGTGTGGCATGTGACATACTGAGTAAACGTGGGTAGAATGGGAGACAGTGAAACATGGTTGAAATCGCCTGAGATGAGGAGAAGAGCATCTGGGTGTTCTGTCTGCAGCCTGCCAGTTACTGAGTGGATGACGTCACGCACTGTCCCAGCGTTCGCCGTCGGATTTGCATAAATAACAATGCAGATCACGTGTGAGTATTCCCTCGGGAGATATGTAGGCCGCATGCTAACAGCTAGCAACTCGATGTCTTTGCTGCAGTGCTGTTGTTTAACAGTGATGTGTCCCAGTCTGCACCAGTTGTTATTAACATAGATCATCACTCCACCGCCCCTTGCTTTGCCACTGTCTGGTGTTCGGTCTGCCCGTATCGCGTGGAAACCCTCCAGCTCAATGTTAGCATCTGTTACTAGTTCAGTTAGCCACGACTCGATAAACAAAAGGAGGGAGCATTCCCGGTATATGCTGTCGTAGCGAGAGATAGCCGCTAGCTCATCTACCTTTCCCAATATACAGTAGAACGTACATTCCCCATAACAACGGATGGGAGGGTGGGTCTGTACCTTATACTCCTTGTCCGCCGTCTAACACCAGCCCGATAACCACATCGTTTTTGCCTTATTTCTCCTGGTACGTCGAGTTTTTCCGTTAGCACCGAGTGGCGATTAAGTGCAAGCAGCTGTTCCCTGCTGTACCGTCTCCTGCTGTAAACAGTGGCTCCATTTATCGGCTCGGGAGACATTTGGGGTGATCTGTGTGTCCGTGATGTATAAAGTGTGTAAAGAAAAAACTTAGAATTGAGCCACTGTTGCAAAAAGGCAGCCGACTCGTGTGGCGCCGGAAGTATTTCCAACATAAACTATTTTTTTGCCAGTTTAATTCTGTACAATCTCAGTGGAGTATGGTAATACCTATACAATATTTTGTACTGAGTAAACTTCCCTTTAGCTTCTTTCACAAATTTTTCATATTCTTCCACAATTCTACACCATCTGTCATCATCAATTTCCTCTCCTAAATCTTTCTGCCAGTGCCTTTTCATATTGGTACAGTCATTATAAAGTTATTAGTGATTTTATAAAACTGTGAAGCTGTGTGACGTTTCAGCGGCAGGTCAAAAAAGGAGATGAAACTGTTATCAACAGTTTTGAAAACAGATGTCACGCAATTTCATATCTGTAGGTACCTCCAAAATTGACCCTTGCCCTACAAGCCATATTGATGAATTAAATTTTCATAATATAAGAATATTCTGTCACTATATAGGTCTCCTATAGTACGTATGCCACTAGAACGCCATTGCTTCCAGTATATGGTTGTCTTCCCAATGCGGATTGCAGAATTATTCCACAATGATGAACACACACTGACAGCTTATACATTCTATGACATTTATCCCAGACATCTCTTGCATGACTGAGGATGGGATTTTTTATATTGCCTGGATTTTGAGAAAACCAATCAAAGACATTGAATGGAGAATACAGTTCAGACTCTATATTTACCCAACCCATTCTGTCCACAGACCTCCAGTGTTTTGCCAGTTTAGCTACTTCAAATGATAAGCAGTACAATCAAGGATTGGGCAGGCCTAACCTTCCTTTCTCCTTAGGGGCTGATAGAAAAATTTCATATTTGTCTTCTATTTGTGAATTGCTTTGTTTCAGAGCCAGTCTCGGAGTCTGTGTAAACGTGTCAAGGTTGCAGCTGCACTAGTTACCTCTGCCAAGGAGGTTATGTTTTTACCGGAGTTTGTTTGTTTGCTTGTCTGTCTGTCTGTTACCAACATAACTCAAAAAGTTATGAACAGATTTTGACGAAATTTTCAGGACAAGTCCAAAATGGAACAAGGAAGAAATGATTAGATTTTGGGAGCGATCTGGATCACCGTCTGGATCCAGGAATTTTTTAAATGATTCTTTATCATTGCGAGATAGGGCCATTTTTAGCATATGTGTATATAACTCCACAATAACACAATAAATGGTTAGGACGCTTGCCAAAATAATACAGGACAAGATCCCAATAGGTTCTAGGAAATATCAAAGACTGATCCGGATCCTGCAAAAAATCTGGATACTGTGATCCAGAACAGGAGATAATAGGGGATCTTTGGAATTTTCATCACTGTAAGGTAACAAATTGAGATATAAACATACAACAAACACCAACATATAGCCAAGACACTGAGGAATCAGTAGTGTGCCAATGGATTTATTGTATCTTCAAAAGCTATGGAGCTATATCCAGAAGAAAACCGCCATTACCAAAAAAGTGATTTTTATCAATAACTACTGAACTAATAAAGATACCAATGTGAATCCAATTGCTAAAGGTATGTTTTGATGGTCAAGGAATCTGAAAATATAGATAAAATAAATATAGGACTATTATATTTGGGGAAAATCCCAATATTAGGGGGAACTGAGGTACTTGGCGGAGGTCTGCGCTCTCCGAGTGCTTTTCTAGTTATCATCTTATTTTCAGTCCAGCCTGTGTGGCTCCCGTATGACTGGTACAGAGTGAGTATCATGGTTCTTGAGAAAAGATAATCTGTACACCAAGTTTTGACCAGATGTACTGGACCAATCATAATGGACAATTTGCCCCTCCACCTTTCAGATAACGGAGGGCTTAAAGAACTGAGTGATGTATGTTTGAGTCAGAATGATGCGTTCTCTACTGGCCAGTGTGATTAAATTTGCTGAAATTCTGATCCAGCCTGGTTTTTGACTGAAGGTTTACAAGAATTTTCTAACATGCTTGGTGCCCGAATAGGGACTCCATATATCTCTCCTCTGCTTCCGGCGTTTCTGGACCACCGACAGCTGTGCATGGCTGTGGAGAAAGCTCTCCCTTGCGTCCCCAGTGGGTCAGCTTTGTGGAAGTGAGGCACAGTCTGGAGATGCTGGGAGCCAGAGAGTGATGGAGCCAACCCACAGGCGGATCACAGTGAGTAAATTTAATTGGTCCTGATTGTTACAATCCGAGTGCTGACTCTGTCCGCGTTCGTGTGGTCCGGTAGTTCTCCATTCTCTACTCTGGGTTACCATTGGGCCTTCAGGCTCTTATTGTGACAGCGTCTCGGCGGGGCTTCTGGCTGTCAGAGCTGCGCTCCGCTGAGATGGCTGATTATCAATCAGCTGTCATTCTCATCAGCTGAGTCTTTTGAAACGCTATTTAAGGGAGCAGCTCAGGTTACTCTGGGCTGCAACGTCGTCGGACATTCCACGGTTTCATCCCGTTCTTGGATTCAGGAGTTTTCTCTCCTCTGTAAGTGTTTTCCCTTTTAGTCCGTTTCTCAGTGCACTTTTCCCATGTAACCTGTTATTTGTCACTCAAGTGTATGTTCGTGTCGTTGCCCCATGTGGCTTATTATTTTGTACTGTTCCCTTGTGTTAATAAATTACACAAATTCATTGTCGAGCTCTCGGCGTCTCATTGATGGCTCATAAGGGCCATCGCTTGACAGTAGGTCGCAGCCAGACTGAGACGCCGGTGACCGTGAGTTTTGCCTAAATTGGACTTATTGTTTTCCCAGTCTGGGTAACTGCGTGCTGGGAGATATGTCGCCGCTCAGGGGCCACGCTCGAAGCCTGGGCTACGAGCTGGTGGAGGCCCTCGACTACATAGATGGAACGCTTTTCACCGCAGGCCTCTGACACTCCCAGTGATGTACGAAGGGCGCATGGACCTCACTGAGGACATTATTCAGTGCCTTCCCCGCTACTCCAACCACCCGGAAGTCATGGCGAGGAAGGCAGACATCACGGCACACCGTGAGAGACTCCGTGGGCTGGAGGGAAACTCCGGCAGGAAGCCGAAGGGAAGGCACCCTCGCTCTTCGCTTCGGGATCCCGTTCCTGTCCCTGATCTGGTCCAGGAGTTCGCACCACCCAGGGGTCATCCCCCAACGAGCGTGACATCAGTCGGGATTCCCCCAGAGAGGTTGCAGCTGACAGCAATCTCCATCTGGGACTGAGTGGCTGCAGCTCACTCCGCCGGCCACCCCACACAAATCATGAAGCACGTGATGGCGGCGGTCAGGCTGGTTGAGAGGAAACCCAAGCTGAGTGATTATCCGGAATACGCCGACCTGCTCGCCTCCGTTTCCGCACAGGAGCGGCGTTTTCCAAACCTCACCTTCACCTCACCATCAGCCAGTGAACGTCGCTGCCACGCTCCAAACAAGCCTCAGCGAGAACCCCGTCTGGATCCAGTTCCGGGTCGTTGGAGGAACTCTGCCTCCCAGCCACTCCTTCTGCGTCACATCAGGAGGGAATTCCCGCAGCCATTCCCCCGGGTCACCTGTTCCTGCTGTCCCGTCAGCCCTTCGTGCCCGGACCGCCTCGGCTGTCGTCCCCTCCTCGACGTCTTCCCCAGCTGCTGAGTGTGCCAAGAGTCCTGCTTCGGCGAGGCCCGTCTTCGATCCATCGCAAGCGGCTACTCCTCGTCTTCCCGGGGGGTCCTCCGTCACCATCCAGCGGGGGAAGGGAAGACTCAAGTCCACTGCGGCGGGCTCCATCAGCCCCCCGGGAATCAGGCAAGTGTCTATTCATTCTCTTCCTGTATTGGGTGGATTACCTAGTTTGATTCCTGGGGGTGGAGTTCGGGGCTCACAGCCCCCGAGCTTCCTCCACCTGCTGCAGAAATTAATGACGAACCTGCCACCTTTGTGTCTCCTTCCCCCGAGCATCCTGCAGTGCCAGGCCAACGCCACTGGACGAGGAGGGAGCCTACGGGCCTGGAGAGCTGGTTCCAGCCCCGCAGCCAAGTCACGGGCAGAGGAGGAGGGCGGACTGCTGTTTGGAGCCTGCGCCGACGATGAAGCATTCCCGGGTCTCCATGGAGGAGCGGTCCAACCCAGCAGGTCAAGGATCTCCTGCCCCCACACCGTGCGGGTCGTCGGCGTGGTCGTCTGTGTTGGAGGATCCTCAGGCTGTGAAGACCATCATGCCAGCTATGGGGCCCGCCATCGCCGAGTGGGAGCCAGAGGACGTCCTTCTTTGTCCTGAGCCCAGATCGCCGAAGTCCTGGACGGCGACAGAACCCGAGATCAGGCAAGTGCTCTACTTTGTCTTCCTTCTTTCTACTCTGGTGCATTTTTGCCTGTCTCTCGGGGAGACGAGACGGGTGCAGCCATCTGCTGCATCCGAGCCTGTCTCGCCGGGTTCTGTTGCTACTGGTGATCCTGATTTCGGTCCTTTTCTCTCTCCTGAGCCTTCTCCCAGGGTCACCGGTGATGAGTCGGTCCTAGTCTCTGCTCTGGAGGATCTGGGTTCAGGGTTGAAGGTCGTTCCTGGTGCGGTTCCGACCCAGTCGGGGTCCATCGTGGGTGCAGCCCCGATCCAGTCTGGGTCCATCGTGGGTGCAGTTCGGGCTCACGTGGGGTCCGACGGGAGGACTGTGCCTAATCTGGTGAAGTTCAGAAGTGGTGCTGCAGATCGTCCGCCGATCATAGCTGGATTGTCTCCTCGTTTTTCCTCCATTCCTCGTTTCCGCCCATCGGGGGCCGCTGGGACTTTCCATTTTTGGTTCGGCCCTCCCTCGCTTTCCCTCTCCATAGGGAGGCCGTCTCCAAGTGCTCTCCTGTGGTTCTGGTGGCGGAATGACATGGGTCGCCACCTGGGACATTGCTTCGCCCGTTTGGCGTTCTGGGTAGGCCGCCCGAACTGATCCTCTTCCCCCCATTAGCGATCTGGATGCTAGATGCAGGAAGACCACCTGAACTTGTGGGTTTTTCTCTATTGCTCTCTGCCTGCAGTCATTCCTCTCCCCCTCCTCTCTCTCACCAGAAATTGAATATAAAGAAGCCAATTTGAGCTAATTATTGATGTAAATGTTACTGATTCTAAGTTACACAACACTTTTCAAGAGGTATTTATATTAGTGTCTCCATCACCCAGTTCTACATCTTATCTGTGGGGAAAATGTATGAATCAGCTCCATAGCTCTTGTTTATATTTTTCTCAGCCTTGTGTATTCATATTTATAATTTGCAAGCAATATATCAATGTTATTGCATTGCTTCAAAGGTTTTCCATTGGAAGTGAATGGTTTTTTTATATATCTGTCTGTTTATATCAAATTCTGCACACAGTATAAAGTTGTTGTCATTTGATCTGCACTGCAGATGATTGCATTGTACCTCAGAATGGCCCCATTTATGTGGTTTATTCGAGGGCCGTTTTCTGTGTTGCCTGTGCATGTTTTTCTTCTGTTCTGGTTGCCGTATTCTGGTTGGAGTTTTTTTTTCTCTCTCTCCTTGATTTTGTTTCTTGCTTCTTGCCCGCCTGGCCTTCCCCTGCCTCCCTCCCTGGGGTGGTCTGGTTGACCCTCTGGGTGGGGGGTGGGGGGGGCTTTGATGTTACATGGCGCCTGGAATTCGCCTTGCGAACGGGGGGCTACTGTTACGATCCGAGTGCTGACTCTGTCCGCGCTCGGGTGGTCTGGTAGTTCTCCGTTCTCTACTCTGGGTTACCATTGGGCCTTCGGGCTCTTATTGTGACAGTGTCTCGGCGGGGCTTCCAGCTGCGCTCCGCTGAAATGGCCGATTATCAATCAGCTGTCATTCTCATCAGCTGAGTCTTTTGAAACACTATTTAAGGGAGCAGCTCAGGCTACTCCGGGCTGCGACCTCATCGGACATTCCACGGTTTCATCCCGTTCTTGGATTCAGGAGTTTTCTCTCCTCTGTAAGTGTTTTCCCTTTTAGTCCATTTCTCAGTGCACTTTTCCCATGTAACCTGTTATTTGTCACTCAAGTGTATGTTCCTGTCGTTGCCCCACGTGGCTTATTATTTTGTACTGTTCCCTTGTGTTAATAAATTACGCAAACTCATTGGCGAGCTCTCGGCGTCTCATTGATGGCTTGTGAGGGCCATCACATGACACTGATACCCAGTTCGAGTCCGCGCTCGGTCTGAGAATACGCATAAAAGAGTTGTAAGCCAAGTGTTTGATACCGCAAAGTCTAAATCGGGTTCTTGATGAGGTAGAGGCTTGGTGGTGGTCCTGGTTCGAGGCCGCAACAGGAATGTACATTTCCATTGCGTTAAGTGGACCAATAGAAGTGCACAGGGAAATAAAAATCAATGTGAGATCTTTTTAATATCACAAGTGAACATAGATTAAGAAAAAATATCAATGCAAGATCTTCTTTACATCACAAGTGAGCATTGATAGAGTGAGGGTTAACCTTAAAATAAAGGTAAATAGGGCTAATACAACAAGGATAAACTCTAATGTGATAATAAGAACCAAAATACCTTAAGGCAGGGGTGTCAAACTCATTCCATGGAGGGCCAAGACCCTGCATGTTTTCCTTCCACCCAGTGTCTTCAGCAGGTGTTTTCACTGATCAGCAATCAGTTGGAAGAAATTTGGTGAATCACCTGTTGAAGACACTGGGTGGAGGTAAAACCTGCAGGGTCTTGGCCCTCCATGGAATGAGTTTGACACCCCTGCCTTAAGGCGTCATTTAAAACAGGTCTAACATAAAGTAAAATAATTCCTTAATTAAAAATATATACACAATAAAATAACCCCAAATTATAATAAAATAAAATAAATATATTAAATAAATAACTGCAGTTTGTTTGTCCGGTTGTTCACGTGCTTGTTGGTGTGTTTTTAATGTTTCACGGTTTACATTGGTGAAAGGGGAAAAAAAATGGATAACTGTTGCAGTAGAGGGACAGATCCTGAGAACACAGAAGTCAGACAGCGAGGCAGAACTCGAGAGTTGTCTATTTGTAGTGTAGTGCAAGAGGATGAGAATGACATTTTTGCGTTGTTAGGCAATGGTAAATTTATGCATAGGAAGGACAGAAGTACCACAACATTTTTGGCCAAAAGGAGAAAGAGGTTTAAATTTACAGGCAGCCTGAGGGTAGCTGACTGTGAAGCTCTGGTAAATGATATAAAGCAAGAAGCAGATGGCAGCAGGCAAAAGCAAGAGAAATATGGGCTGAAAGAGGCGGAGCAGTGGCTTGAGACAGCAAGGAAACGACAGAATGACTTAGAGCTTGTGACGGTAAAAAACAAAATTCAGGACTCTCAACATTCTGACAATGGTAAGAAAAGAGACTTGTCTAACTTATGTCCTATCTCCTCCACTTTCTGAGTGGACGAGAACGATGAAATGCCACTGGATCGTGCTCCTCCCCCTACCCCTCCTTCGCTGTATCCTGACCTCACCAACATGGCAGTGGACACGTCCTCAACTGAAGAGTCTCCTCCTCCTCCCACTGACGTCAGACCGAAAGTCAAGAAGGACAAGGACTAGGGTACCAGAGAACAACCACACAGGGGTACCAAAGAGTTAAGTAAATATGCACCATCTTACCATAAACTTCCACACTCTCCCACAATTCAACCTATCAAACCTGAGAATTATGATGTATATGCTGTCACTGAACAGTACCCTATGACTGAACTTTCAAATCCAGTTTATGTTCTCATCATGCCAGCTGGGCATGATGAGAACAACCCGCAGTTTCAACTCACAATCTTAGTCTACAGGCCATGGACTGATGCTGATATTTTCAGAGGCAGTTAAAGAAATCCCACATCCAACAGCTTTTTGAAGGGATGGCAAACCTCCTTGACAGCTTCAAACTAAATGGTCATGAGACAGATCGTGCTTACAGAAAAGATTTAAAAGTTGATTGGTGTACTGTGTCGGGTGATTGGAGCTCAAAAGACACCACAGGTAATGTTTTGCCTCCAACAAATGCAGAGTTACAACAAGGGGTGAGACAATTAAATGACCGCATCGGGAGTAAATGGTAAGTGAATCATGACTGGACCAGAATTCAAAATACAACTCAAAACAAAGGTGAAGGTGTGGAAGCTTACAGGAGTAGATTGCAAGACATTTTTGATAACCATTCCGGTTTAATTAAGCCTGCTAATGATACAGGTGCAGAACCTTATTGGCAGCATTTGAAAGTTGTTTTCTTACAAAACATGCACCCACATTTGGCACACTACGTTCACAAACATCTGGTTACATATTGCACTTGTGCATTTAGTGATGTGCTAACATATGTTAAACATGCAGAGCGACTGGAAGAGGAGAAGGTGGAAAAAGAGGAAAAGATATCAAAGACATGACCAACCCCTGTTTACATGACTGCTGACCCCACGGGGCGAGCCAAGGCTTTCCCCACCTCTGTCTTTTACCAGGGTCCACCACGTGGGGGAGGAGGACGAGGGCAGAGGAGAGGGCGTGGTTGTGGAGCCGCCTACCCATGACCATGGGGACACGACGTTTGTCACCAATGTGGGTAGCGAGGGCATTGGCAAAGGGATTGCCCCGGGCACCCGCTGAGTTGGGGAAAGAGGGGGAGGACCTCGCACCCAGCCGCCACCACAGCATCCACGGGACCACAACATGTGACTAACTGACCCGAAGCTAAGTACAGCACATGACACTGACAGTGATACAGCAGACATCCCAGCCCCTGACCAACAGTGATCTGTGTGGAGTTTGCATTTTCTCCCTGTATCTGCGTGGGTTTACTCTGGGATTTCTCTGGTTTCCTCCCACAGGCCAAAAACATGCAGGTTAGGTTAATTGGAGACTCTAAAGTGGCCCTAGGTGTGAATGTGTGTGTGAATGGTTAAGGGATAGCACCGTACTGTGGCTGCTTCAGCCATCCAGGTGGATGCCCTCAATTTCCCCTCTGGGGATCAATAAAGTATACAAAATTTAAAAAAATTAAAAAAAAATTAATTTACCTGATTTTGATTTAATGCTAGCAATGCAATGTTTGCCTGAAGTGACACTGGAGGTTCAAGGCATCCCCATAAGGTTTCTCTGTGATACAGGTGTGCGCAGATCAGTGATTGCAGGAACAGATGTCGAAGGTTTCACAAAAGCAGATCAAACAGTAACTGTCAAATCCACAAATGGTAAACAAAAAACAGAACATCTCTCCAAAACTGTAAAGGTAAAAACATCCTGTCACAGGTGATATTGCAGAAGGTTCATTCATATTATCATAGACATGTTCCATTAACCTTTTGGACAGAGATTTGCTCACAGCTCTCAACATTGCCATAATCCCAACAGAGAATGGTATGAGAGCATCCCATTTCCCACATGTGACAGGAGTAAATGTGTTGCAGGATTTTGGTGTGCCAAGGTACTGTTACTCGCTGCATTTGGTTTTGGCCAGGCCGAGCACAGTGACCGCAGACCTGCACCCAAAAGTTATGCAATATTTTAAGTCTATCATTGCATTATGTATGACAGGAATCTGAGTGGGTCAGATCCAAACTATAAAAACATTCCTTGCAAATCCATCCTCCAGACTGGTGATCAGAAATCTCTATTGGTCACCAAGGGGCTATGTGGGAGCATCTATTGTGTTATGTGATGAAGACAACAGACATTTTAAACATTGGGAGGCGCCCCGCATCCCACTAATCAAACCCAAACACATGCTCTGGAAGGATGTCGGATGCTTTGTAACAACAGCAGAGGAATGTGGTCAATCCTGGAAAGAAACTCTTGATCCAAAAGTTCAATATTCCTCAAAATTGGACACCTGCTTACTGCCTTTGAACTGGGTGACCACAGTGCAGAAAGAAGTCCACATTGATGTTCCCAACTCACCCATGTGATCACTTTTTACATTAACAGAGGGAGAGGAACACACACTCTCACAAATTCCAAATTCTCTGTGGTCAACAGGAAAGGTCATAGAGGACCTGAAAGCAGCAGGCGTCATTATTCCATGCCCAAATTCTCCATGTAACACACCTTTGTTTCTTGTGAGGAAGGCTGGACCATCCTCCGGATGGCGAATGGTCCAAGACCTTCAGGCGGTAAACAAAGCAGTTATTTCAAGGGCTGTTTCAGTCCCAGACCCACACACTTTGTTGAATGACCTAAAACCACAAATGAAATATTTCACAGTGATAGACATCAGCAATGCTTTTTTCAGCATCCCCATACATCC
The DNA here is from genome assembly GCA_020510985.1 of Pholidichthys leucotaenia. Taxonomy (NCBI): domain Eukaryota; kingdom Metazoa; phylum Chordata; class Actinopteri; order Cichliformes; family Pholidichthyidae; genus Pholidichthys; species Pholidichthys leucotaenia. The sequence goes on along the minus strand of CM035844.1, from coordinate 390,859,108 downwards.
AGATCATCAATTTTGGTTTGCATTCACATTTGACAACAAGAGGTACACATTCACCAGACTACCACAAGGTTATTGTGAATCACCAACCATCACAGGCAATGTCAGCAAACTTGGCACAGTTTATTCCTCCTAATGGAAGCCAGTTGCTCCTTTACGTTGACAGCATTTTGCTGGCATCACCTGATGAAGAAACATGCAAACAAGACACCATTGCCTTACTGAAATTTTTAGCAGAACAAGGTCACAAAGTCAACAAGGAAAAATTACGGTTGTGGAAAAAAGAAGTTAAATATTTAGGCCACATTTTGTCAGCAGAAGGCAGACATGTTGACCCAGCTCGCAAACAAGCTATTTTGTCAGCACCAAGACCCATCACAAAAAGAGACATGATGTCATTTTTGAGTACTCTAAATTATTGTCATTCTTGGATTGCAAATTATTCATTTGAAGTGCAACTCCTGTCTGATCTTATCTACAAAACACCCATGGCTCAGGTGGACAAAATTGAGTGGACACCTGAGGCAGAAGAGGCATTTGTTAAAATAAAAAAAACTTTTGGTCAGCAGTGATGTCCCGGCACTCCCCAGTTACATGAAGCCATTTGTACAAATGGCTGATTGTAGAGAGGGACACATGACATTGGTGCTCCTCCAACCAAGTGGCACAAAAATGCATCCAGTAGCATATTATTTCACAAGACTTGACCCTGTCACAACAGCTCTGCCTCCATGTGTGCAGGCTGTCATAGCCACATCGATGGCAGTGCAGGCCTCAGCAGGGCTCATTCTTTTTCATCCCTTGACCCTGAAGGTCACACATGCAGTCATTTTGTTACAAAGTAAAATATCAGTCCTCTCACCATCCAGACACCTTACATGCATGACAGTGCTATTACCACAGCCTCATTTAACCATTGAACGTTGCACGATAACAAATCCAGGAAGCGTTTGCCAATCTCAACAGAAGGTGAACCTCATGATTGTTTTGGCAGAAATTGAGAGTGAAACACTACCACACCCCGATTTACAAGACACACCTTTGGAGAAGTGTGATCTCACATTGTTTGTTGACAGCTCCTCCAAACGTGACTGCACTGGTTCAAACTTGTCTGGTTTTGCAGTTGTCACCCATGATACTGTTTAAGGGCACAAAAACTCTCATCACATTACTCTGCACAGGCATCTAAATTAGTTGCTCTAACTGAAGCTTGTAAATTAGGCCAAGGGAAAGCACTCACGGTGCACACTGACAGTATGCATTCTCTACTATCCATCACTTTGCACAACAGTGGAAGAAAAGAGGCATGATTATATCAACAGGGAAGTCAATCCAACACAAAGACCTCATTTTGAAACTGCCAGACAGTGTAAAACTTCCATCTTAATTAGTCATATGCAAATGTGCAGCACACACCAATGGCACAGATCCAGTTTCTAAAGGCAATTGCTTTGCAGATCAAACCACTTAGGCCGCTGCACTCAGCCTGACTGTAAAAGACACAACACCAGGTTTTCTTTTGACACTGACAGAAGATTTATTACATGACATTCTCACTGAGGCTCAGAAAAAAGCACCACAAGCCGAAATTTACAGATGGATCCAAAAGGGAGCGATTTTTGACAACACCTCCAATCTTTACAAATGCAGCAAAAACAAACCCATTTTACCACACAAACTGTTCCAACAGGCCTCCACTTTGCTACATGGGGTCTCCCATGTATTAAAGGGGGGTATGATCTCTGTGCTAAATAAATCTTTTACTGCTTATGGGTTTAGTCAATTTGCTACTCAATTTTGTCAGAAATGCCTAATTTGTGCAGAAAACAATGCTCAAGGGAACTTAACCCTTTGAGTATGTATGGCGCACTTCTGCGCCTGTCAGCTGATCAGTCCAAACAAAGCCTGTACAGCTGAATAGAGTGTGAAATGTACAAACCTTTTAACACCACTTGGTGGCTGAGAGGTGTGGCTTTTCACTTACCGAGGGAACTGGAAATGGTCCAATTCAATAAGTAGGTCAAATCAGCGTTTGAGGCACGCCCCCTTTCATTCTGCTGTTTGACATGGAGGAAACAGGATGGCGAGGAAGACGCTAGTATTCACCAGTGGTTCAGAGGAAGCGCTCAGCCCTAGTTCGTCATCTGAGTTAGAGTCCAGCTCTGATTATGTGCCTTCGGACAATGGTGCAAGCAGTTCTTGTGAAAGTGGAGACGGACATCTTTTGCGTGCGATGCTGCAGCTGCATTTTCTGTGTCCAGCTGTACCGAAAATGGCACAGGAGCCTCATCTGCAGATTTTTCTGCTTTGCCAAACTGTGGTCGTGGAGCGAAAAGGTCCAGAGCAGCCCGTGGGGCTGGGCAAGAGCACATAGCCAGTGCACATCGACGTGTGCCACGTGTGCGCAGTGGCAGGACAATAGGTAGTGGCAATGTGGCAGGAGGTTTGGACATTGATGGCTGGGAGCTTCTTAGAGATGAAGAAGTTTATCATCTGTGGCTGAAAGCATTTGAACAGCCAGTTGGATATCGTGGAGAGAAGGACCTGTCATCTGCATCCACCACTGATTTTGTCTCGCTTTTTTGGACTCCGGAATTCTGGATGGTTGTGACCGGTGAAACAAACAGGTACATGTTTGTTGCATAAACTGTGTTTCATTTGCTTCATTTTTGTTTAGTGTGAAACAAATGTGTCATGAGATTTGTGGGTTTTTTTGAATGAATTTTAGTAATTTTGTCAACGATGGGATAAAAGGCTATGTGGTGACAGTGTGTGAAACAAAAATTCTCCATCCATCCATCTTCTACCGCTTCTCTGGAGCGGTAGAAGATGAGGGGACAAATGAAGGGACAAAAGGCCATGTGGTGACAGTGTGACACCAAAATTGTTTTTGTTTTGAATGATTTTTAGCAATTTTGTCAATGATGGGTGATGGATGAATTGCCCATCCATCCATCTTCTAGTGCTTTTCTGGAGCGGTAATTAGGTCCAATTATGCACAATGCATGGATGCAAGTTCACCTGGCAGACACTTGGGTACCTCTGCAACACTTTTATAATTGGGACTTTGCATCTAACTGTAATTCTGAAGCTACAGTGTTATAATAAAATTTGGATTGTTGCAATATGCAAAATAGGTCCAATTATGCACAATGCATAGATGCAAGCTCACTTGGCAGACAATTGGGTTCCTCTGCAACATTTTTGTAATTGGGACTTTGTATCTAACTATTACCATTCTGGAGCTGTAGTGTTGTAAAATTTGGATTGTCGCAATATGCAAACTAGGTCCAATTATGCACAAGGCATGGATGCAAATTCACCTGGCAGGCATTTGGGTACCTCCGCAACACTTTTATAATCGGGACTTTGCATCTAACTGTAATTCTGAAGCTATAGTGTTATAATAAAATTTGGATTGTTGCAATATGCAAATTAGGTCCAACTATGCACTATGCATAGATGCAAGTTCACTTGGCAGACACTTGGGTTCCTCTGCAACATTTTTGTAATTGGGACTTTGCCTCTAACTATTACCGTTCTGAAGCTATTGTCATTTGAAAATTTGAGGTCAAACGCTGCGTTTTCCTGCCAAAAATTCTATATGCTCAAAGGGTTAAGGCCTGAAAAAGGCACCTTTCCGGCATCAACTTATCCATTTCAAAACATCTGCATGGATTTCATTGAGTTAAATAAGTGTGAAGGCAAAAAATATTGTTTGGTTATCTGTGACATGTTTACCAAATGGACAGAAGCCTTCCCTTGCACTCACCCAAATGCTGCCACAGTAGCAAAGAAACTTTAGCAGAAATTGTGCCCAGATTTGGAATACCTGAAAAGATATACTCAGATAATGGAACACATTTTGTAAATCAGATTATATCACACTTAGGTACAGCACTCAACATTAACCTAAAAAGCCATTCAGCTTACCATCCACAATCTGCAGGATTGGTGGAATGCACAAATAGAACCATTAAAGAAAGGCGTAGAAAAACAATGGCAGAAACAGGACAAAATTGAATATATTGCCTACCCCTAGTTTTGTTTTTTATGAGGATAGTTCCCACAAAAGGGAGGGTTATCCCCATTTGAAATAATATATGACAAACCCTACTACTCCCACCATTAAGGCCATTTAATCCAGGTGATGAAGAGGCGTGCTTAGCTGATTATATTTGAAGAATGCTGACTGATAGCGATATTATTCATGCTGCTCTTCCTAGGAGGGACCACGGGTAAGCACCCATCTTGGCCAAGCCAGGGGATCTGGTCCTAATCAAAGTCATCAAAACGAAAAACTGGGCCAATGCTCCCTGGCAAGGACCACACAAAGTCATCCTGGTGACACCAACAGCCGTGAAAGTCAAAGGGTGTGTCTCCTGGGTGCATTTAACACATTGCAAACTATACCCCGCACAAAAACCTTTTGTTTTTATATTACTCTTATTTCTATTTTTACATTACATCATTACACTTTATTATTATGATTATTGTTTTGTTTTATATTGTTTTGTTTTATCTTTTGTTTGTTTTTATATAAGCTGCAATGACACATAACTATAACACATATATAAAGCGGCATGATAAAATAAAGGCAGCGATGGAGTTTTAAGTTGGTTTATTGAATCATACCGCCTTCATCGGAACACCTCCCCAGCCCTCGTGCTGCGGGCTGAGGTGATGTCCTCAGGCTCTCAGAGAAGAGGAGACACACGGTGTGCGTGTCCAGCAGCAGCAGTTGAAGAATGAATGAGAGAATGAACATGAAAATCAGACAGCTTATATACTCAGCTCAGACAATACATCAAAGACATTCACAGCAGTCAATCTGGGCATTTGCATATCAGAGGTACAGACAGGATGCATGAACACAATGCATGGATGACACTTTAACCTCACAGCTGTAAACGCAGCATGCAGCGGAAAAAAACCCAGGAGTGCGAGCTGACTGTCTCTGTGTGTTGTGTGTGTGTGTGGGGGGGGGGGTTGAATTCAACCCACTACATATATACCCTTATTATATCCTTTTATTATCATTTTATCATCATTTTGCTTTCACTGTTTTTACCATTAATGATTTTCTTTATTGATCAATGAGTTTATTGTTTCATTTCTCCTCCTAAAGGACTAAAACTTTTAGCCGGTGCCTGGGGCAGCAGGGCCCATGGCGGACTTTCCCTGTCGATAGCTAGTTAGGATTTGTTGCACACAAATGCATTGGAGCTTAGCATAGTTGCCAGATAGGGTTTTAGATGCCATAAACCTTTTTTTTTTGATGCCTTGCATGGCATCAAAGGGGGGAGGATGATAGAAAAATTTCATATTTGTCTTATATTTCAATTCAATTCAATTCAACTTTATTTATATAGCGCCATTTCACAACAACAGTCATCTCATGGCACTATCAACTGTAGGGGGGACCCCCACAGTTGCAGAAAGACCCCAGCAATCAGGCGATCCCCTGTGAGCAAGCACTTGGCGACGGTGGAGAGGAAAAACTCCCTTTTAACAGGAAGAAACCTCCAGCAGAACCAGGCTCAGGGAGGGGCAGTCATCTGCTGCGACTGGCTGGGGGGTGAGGGGATAGAGAAGAAGAAAAGAACAGACATGTAGAGAGCAAACAGCACGATGGGGACTCAATCTATGGGAGAGAACAAACAAATGTTAATGACCAGCAAAAAAAAAAAAAAATATTTCATAGAGAGTGAGGAAAGGAGTGAGGCCCAGTGCATTACTGGAGGTCCCCCGGCTGACTAAACCTATTAGCAGCATAACTAAGGGAGGGTTCAGAAACACATGATCCCTCCCTAATTGTAGGCTATATCAAAAAGGTAGGTTTTAGCCCTATTCTTAAAAACAGAGATCGAGTCTGACTCCCGAATCCAGATTGGCAGCTGATTCCACAGGAGAGGAGCTTGATAACTGAAGGCTCTGCCTCCCATTGTACTTTTGGAGATTCTAGGTATTACAAGTAATCCTGCATTTTGGGAGCGTAGTGCTCTGTTAGGATGATACGGTAGTATCAGATCTTTTAAATAAAAAGGAGCCTGATTGTTTAGAGCTTTGTAAGTAAGAAGAAGGATTTTAAACTTAATTCTAAACTCTATGGGAAGCCAATGAAGGGAGGCCAGAACCGGAGAGATATGATCTCTCTTTCTAGTACCTGTTAAAACTCTTGCTGCAGCATTTTGGATCAGCTGAAGACTTTTTAAAGATGTTTCAGGACAGCCTGATAATAAAGAATTACAATAATCTAATCTCGAGCTAACAAAAGCATGGATCAGCTTCTCAGCATCCCTCTGAGACAAGATGCTCCTAATCTTGGCAATATTACGCAAATGATAGAAGGCAGTCTTAGAAACAAATTTAATATGTGAATTGAAGGACAAATCCTGATCAAAAATAACTGCAAGGTTCCTCACAGAGCTATTAAGAGAAAGAGTAGCTGCATCCAAACTGAAAGTTTGATTTGGAAAGGAATTTCTAAGGTTTTTTGGACCAACAAGAATGACTTCAGTCTTATCTGAATTTAATAGCAGAAAATTACAAGTCATCCAAGCTTTGATTTCCTTAAGACAAGCTTCTAACTTGGCTAATTGATTAGTATCATCTGGCTTCATTGACAGGTATAATTGTGTGTCATCTGCATAACAATGAAAATGTATACAGTGCTTTCTAATAATGTTGCCTAACGGAAGCATATATAAACTAAAAAGAGTAGGGCCTAGCACAGATCCCTGTGGAACTCCATGACTAAGCTTTGAGCTGAGAGAAAACTCATCATTTACATGAACAAACTGGAACCTATCAGATAAATAAGATCTAAACCACTGCAACGAAGTTCCATTAAGTCCAACATAGTGTTCTAATCTATCAAGTAGAATATTATGATCAATAGTATCAAAAGCTGCACTAAGATCTAAAAGGACAAGTACAGAAACTAGTCCATTATCAGATGCAATGAGGAGGTCGTTAGTGACCTTCGCTAAGGCTGTTTCAGTACTATGATGGATTCTAAACCCAGATTGAAACTCCTCAAGTAAACCATTTCCCTGCAGGTGGTCAAATAATTGCGTAGCAACAACTCTTTCTAAGATTTTTGAAATGAAAGGGAGATTAGAGATTGGTCTATAGTTAGCTAAAGCTCCTGGATCTAGCGTTGGCTAGAATATTTGTGAATTGCTTTGTCTCAGAGCCTTTCTCAGAGTCTGTGTAAAAGTGTCAAGGTTGCAGCTGCACTAGTTATCATCTTCTTTTTAGTCCAACCAGTGTGGCTCCCATGTGACTGGTACAGAGTGAGTGTCATGGTTCTTGAGAAAAGAAAATCTGTACACCAAGTTTTGACCACATGTACTGGACCAATCATAATGGACAATTTGCCCCTCCACCTTTCAGATAACAGAGGGCTTAAAGAACTGAGTAATGTGTGTTTGAGTCAGAATGATGCGCGAATAGGCTCCGAGACTATTTTTGTATTGTTCTCCACTGGCCAGTGTAATTAAATTTGCTGAAACTCTGATCCAGCCTGGTTTTTGACTGAAGGTTTACAAGAACTTTTCTAACAGGGGTATTCAATTTACTTAAACTAATTCTTGGTCTTTTCCCCTCCCACGAAAAATGTTAACTGTGTTTTCATACTTTTTAAAAGTTATGTCTAGCATTTTAAATTAAATTAATTAAATTAAATCACCCTTTATTGTCATTCAACCGTACAACCAATCATGTACAGCAGAACAAGATTGTGTTTTACCTATCTACAGTGTTAATCACACACACCCCAAGTGTAGAATCAATTGGTAGTATTGTAACAACAGAGTTTAACTGAGGCTATCACCATCTTTATAATACTTATTTTACCCCATAGGGTGAGATTAATCTTTTCCCACTTACTTAAGTTTGTTTTCATTTTTTGCAGCAAAGGATTAAAATTTAACTGAGCTATTCCCTCCAAGTCCTGATTCAGCTTTATCCCTAGATACTTCATTCCTTCTGGAATCCACTTGACATTAAATTTCTTTAACATATGAGAGTGACAACTTTTTGAAATTGGCATAACCTTTGACTTATTCCAATTAATTGTATAACCTGATAATTTTGAAAAAGATTGTATAGTGTCCATTAAATGCAGTAGAGAGGTCATTGGGTTTGTTATTGTAGCCAAAATATCATCTGCATAAAGCAGTAGTTTATGTTCTGTATCACCTCCCTCAACCCCTTGAATATGTGGATTAGTCCTAATGGCTATGGCTAATATTTCCAAAGAAATTATGAACAGCAGAGGGCTTAAAGAACAGCCTTGTCGTGTCCCTCTAGAAAGCGTAAAAAAGGAAGCTGTTACTCCCATTTGTCATTACTGCAGCTTTTGGCTCTTTATACAATGCTCTCACCCATTTAATAAAACCAGGTCCTATCCCAAAGTGTGACAAGACAGAGAAAAGAAATTCCCATTCCACCTTATCGAAAGTCTTCTCAGCATCTAAGGAAACAACAGCCACAGCCGTGGACAAAATTGTTGGTACCCCACTGTTAATGAAAGAAAAACCCACAATGGTCACAGAAATAACTTGAATCTGACAAAAGTGGTAATAAAAAAATTCTATGAAAATTAACCAATGAAAATCAGACAATGCTTTTGAATTGTGGTTCAACAGAATTATTTTAAAAAACAAACTCATGAAACAGGCCTGGACAAAAATGATGGTACCCTTAGAAAAGATTGAAAATAATGTGACCATAGGGACATGTTCAACCAAGATGTGTCCTCTAATTAAGATAAGATAAGATAAGCCTTTATTAGTCCCACAACGGGGAAATTCCAGGATTGCAACAGCACAGGGATAGCAACACTCAGAGCAACAATCAGAAGGCAAGAAAAAAAACAAGCAAGCAAGAGCAGCTAATATACATATGTACATATTACTATAAAATATATATACACACACACACACACACACAGACACACAGTGCAGAGCATTGTAGCTGGATGGAATAAATATATGAATATATGAACACACAGTGCAGAGCATTGTAGCTAGATGGAATAAATATGTAAATATATAAACACCCACAGTACGGAGCATTGCAGCTAGGTGGAATAAATATGCAAGTATATAAACACACACAGTGCGGAGCAATGTAGCTAGATGGAATAATATGTAGATATATAAAAACACAGTGCGGAGCATAAAAACATCATAGGTGTCTACAAACTTGTAATCAGTCAGTCGGCCTATGTAAAGGGTGACAAGTAGTCACTGTGCTGTTTGTTGACATGGTGTATACAACACTAAACATGGACCAGAGGAAGCAAAGGAGAGAGTTGTCTCAGGAGATTAGAAAGAAAATTATAGGCATTTTTTTTTTTTTTTTTTTTTTTTTTTTGTTACTTATTTGTACCCGTAGGTAGATTTGGTTTGCAGTCTGGTGACAAGCCACCGGCTGCTGGTCGCTGCGTGCGCGAGCGCCCTAAACCTACATGTTTTTGGTATGCGGGAGGAAACCGGAGAAATCCCGGAGTAAACCCACGCAGCACGGGGAGAACATGCAAACTCCACACAGCTCACTGTTGGTCGGGGGCTGGGATCGAACCCGTGATCTCATGATCCCCGCGATCCCCCGGCCGAGGGTAAACTGTGCTGCCACAGTGCTAAACCACTGCGCCACCGTGCAGCCAGGCATGTTAAAGGAAAAGGCTATAAGACCATCTCCAAGCAGCTTGATGTTCCTGTGACTATAGTTGCATACATTATGCAGAAATTTAAGATCCACGGGACTGTAGCCAACCTCCCTGGACGTGGCCACAGGAGGAAACTTGATGAAAAATGGAAGAGACGGATAATACGAATGGTATCAGAAGAGCCCAGAACAACCTCTAAACACATTCATGGTGAACTCCAAGGTCAAGGAACATCAGAGTCAGATCGCACCATCCGTCGTTGTTTGAGCCAAAATGGACTTCATGGGAGATGGCCAAGGAGGACACCACTGTTGAAAACAAATCATAAAAAAGCCAGACTGGAATTTGCCAAACTGCATGTTGACAAGCCACAAAGTTTCTGGGAGAATGTCCTATGGACAGACGAGACAAAACTGGAACTTTTTGGCAAGGCACATCAGCTCTTTGTTCACAGACGCAAAAATGAAGCATACCAAGAAAAGAACACTGTCCCTACTGTGAAAAATGGAGGAGGTTCTGTTATGTTCTCGGGCTGCTTTGCTGCATCTGGCACAGGGTGTCTTGAATCTGTGCAGGGTACAATGAAATCTCAAGACTATCAAGGTATTACTTGATACTATCAAGGTATCAAGGGGCTGCACGGTGGCGCAGTGGTTAGCACTGCGGCAGCACAGTTTACCCTTGGCCGGGGGATTGTGGGGATGTGGGATCGTGGGTTCGATCCCAGCCCCCGACCAACAGTGATCTGTGTGGAGTTTGCATGTTCTCCCCGTGTTGCGTGGGTTTACTCCGGGATTTCTCCGGTTTCCTCCCACATGCCAAAAACATGCATGTTAGGTTAATTGGCTGTTCTAAATTGTCCCTAGATATCTGTTTCCTATAGGCCCTTAGAATAGAGGGTTAGTATTAATGAAAGCGCTTTGAGTGGTCTTTGTGACTAGAAAAGCGCTATATAAGTGCAGGTTAGTTAGTTAGTTAGTTAGTATTCTAGAGAGAAATGTGCTGCCCATTGTCAGACAGCTTGGTCTCAGTCGCAGGTCATGGGTCTTGCAGCAGGATAATGACCCAAAACACACAGCTAAAAACACCCAAGAATGGCTAAGAGCAAAACATTGGACTATTCTAAAGTGGCCTTCTATGAGCCCTGATCTGAATCCTATTGAACATCTGTGGAAGGAGCTGAAAGATGCTGTCTGGAGAAGGCACCCTTCAAACCTGAGACAACTGGAGCAGTTTGATCATGAGGAGTGGGCCAAAATACCTGCTGAGAGGTGCAGAAGTGTCATTGACAGTTACAGAAATCGTTTGATTGCAGTGATTGCCTCAAAAGGGCTGGGCTGCATGGTGGCGCAGTGGTTTAGCACTGTAGCAGCACAGTTTTACCCTCGGCCGGGGGATCGCGGGGATCGTGAGTTTGATTCCAGCCCCCGACCAACAGTGAGCTGTGTGGAGTTTGCATGTTCTCCCCGTGTTGCGCGGGTTTACTCCGGGATTTCTCCGGTTTCCTCCCGCATACCAAAAAAACATGTAGGTTTAGGGCGCTCGCGCACGCAGCGACCAGCAGCCGGTGGCTTGTCACCAGACTGCAAACCGAATCTACCTACGGGTACAAATAAGTAACAAAAAAAAAAAAGGTTGTGCAACAAAATATTAAGTTAAGGGTACCATCATTTTTGTCCAGGCCTGTTTCATGAGTTTGTTTTTTAAAATAATTCTGTTGAACCACAATTCAAAAGCATTGTCTGATTTTCATTGGTTAATTTTCATAGAATTTTTATTTATTACCACTTTTGTCAGATTCAAGTTATTTCTGTGATCATTGTGGGTTTTTCTTTCATTAACAGAGGGGTACCAACAATTTTGTCCACATCTGTATAGGAACATCTTTTGATTGACTCTGCCATATCAGATGTAGTAGTGTTCTTTTGTTATCAGAAGATGATCTATTTTTCACCAAACCCACTTGGTTAGGATGAATAATACTTGGTAATACCTTTGGTAATCTTAAAGGGCCTATATCATGCTATTCTAAGCCTTTCAGAGTAAACCATATGGATGTATGTGATAGTATCTTACCTTTGGTACACTGCAGAATGAATTTCTTATGAAATATGAGTTATTTTCGCGAGCTACTTTTCCAACCCGTAAGTAAGATGCCTCGATCTCTGAGGCTCAGCCTCTCCTTCTTGTGGCTGCCGCCCATTTCATGACGTAACCCCTGAGCCGGCTGCTGCAGCGTGTCGCTGGGTTCCGCCCACGAAAACTTAGAAGACATTGTCTTACGTAAAAAAGCAAACAGTTGTTGTCACTGAGCAGATTAGGTGCAAGAGGAACTACTTCTTCAAAGCGTCAATGCTAAAGTGAAAGAGTTTTGCCGATCACCACTCCGTTAGCTGCACGGAGAAAGTGGGTGTGTGCGTTAGCCTGGGGGTGGTGCTGGCAGCACAGGCACTTCCCGGAGTGGGCGGCTCACCCACGTTCATACGTATGAACGTGGGGACCCAGTCATTATCAGGGACAGGGCGGAGCAGCAGCTCAGAGAGTAGGGTTGAGGAGGAATACTCAGAGATGTGTGAATGGAGCAAAATACCACTTTGGGGGTGTTTTTTGGTGAGGAATTAACATTATAACATGCTTAAAAGCTCAAAAAAGTCGATTTTGCCAGTATTTTTGCCAGTATAGTCAATTTTTGTCAGTATTTTACAATCCAAATTTAGCAAACTTATGGGTCTATAGTTTGAGGGATCAGTTACATCCTGATCCAGTTTGGGAATTAACATTATCAAAGCCTCATTAAATGTCAAATTTTCCCTTGAAAAACATTTCTTCACACACTTTCTTTAATATTGGGGAGACAATATCTATGAATTTCTTACAATATTCTGCAGGAAGGCCATCATTTCCCAGTGATTTTCCCATTTTTCATATGTAAAATTGCTATTTTTATCTCCTTCTCTGTAATTGGGGATTCCACCCCTTCAGCCATCTCAGCCTGCAACTTAGGTACATCTACATTCATCAAAAAGTTCCTCCTGCTATGCATTTATAGATACGATTGAACTGTACAATTTTTATAATACTGATGAAAAACCTCATTAATATTTTTACTGGATGAAGTTAGTTTATCCCCCTGTTTAATTAGTGGAATCATAATGAAAATACATTTTTCTTTCAATTGCCTGGTGAGCAATTTGCCTGTTTTTTCACCCCTTCATAAAAACTGGACTTTAACCGGTACAGTGCATACTCTTCCTCCTTATTATACATATCATAAAACTGAAATTTAAGCTTACAAAGTTCTTGATACATTGAGTCCGAAAAAACTTCTGATAACTTAGTTTCCTTTATTTAATTTCTTTTTCCAATTCTTGAATCTTGTTTAACTTATCCCTCTTCTTTTTAGCTGCTTGTGCAATCAGTTTCCCTCTCACATATGCCTTGGAGGCTTCCCACACCACTGAAATGTCTTCTGTACTACCCACATTGACCTCAAAAATGACTTAAGGTCCTCTTCTAACCTTTTTTTTTTAAAACTTGATCTTGTAGTAAAGATGTATTCATTCTCCATCTTCCTTTCCTTTCAACATCACAGTCTATATTGATGCTCAGTTCAAATGTGTCGTGATCTGTGAGGGCAATTGTATTAATGTTACAGTTTATGACCTTATTTAAAAGGGAGGTTGCTGTCAAAAAGAAATCAATTCTAGAGTGGGATTTATGACGATGTGAGAAAAAAGTATATTCTCTATTATTAGGGTTGGTCAGCTTCCATATATCTATAAGGCCATTATCTTTAAATAACATGTGGATTGCCTCTCTATATGGGGTCCTTATAGGACCACTAAGTTTACTTTTATCTACTACTGGGTCAATCACTTCGTTAAAATCCCTCACCAAAATAATTTGACCTTCCATATCCCCTAGTATATTATTTACCTGGTGAAAAAATGAGGGTTTGACATATTAGGGGCATAAATGTTACATAAAACCATCTGGTAACCTTCTATCAATGCATGGATGCAGATTATCCTTCCCTCTTTATGTTTCGTCTGTTTTTGTAAAAGAAAACTTATATTTTTGTTAACTAATATCATAACCCCATTAAGTTTACTGACATAACGCACGGCTCAGGAGACGCACACACACAGGCTTAGAGTAGTTCAAAGAGTTTATTAACAGCAGGAGTGAATGAGTGCGTGTCTGCGGGATGTAAATGTGTTGGTGATGGTGTCTGCTCCAGGCACAGAGGCAGGTGACCGTACAGCCGAGCAACCCTATGGAGAGAGCACAGGGAGAGGGTGACGGGCATACACCAACACAGGAGGAATTTATGGCGAGAGAAGGACTTACTTGGTGGGTCAGGACAGCTGGCACAACAAGGGGGCGAAGCCCGGAAGACAGCCACCTGGAGAGCTCCGTACAGCAGCGAGGATTGGGCGATGGAGTGGAGATGTCCGCCGCTGGGGAATCCACCTGTGCACAGGGGAGAAGACTGAAGAAAAGAGGTAAGCGATCTTCTTACCAAAATGGTGACGCTGAAGGGAAGTATGCTCACAACGGTGAGGGACGAAGTCTGACGGCTTCAGGCCGAGCCTCCGGGCGAGACGGCCTTTATCCCTCGCCGCTGATGATTGTCAGGTGCGTGAGCAGGTGGCGCCGTTGATGAATGGCGCGGCGTGACAGTACTCCCCCCTCTAGCAGCGCCTCCTGGCGACGGCTTATCCGGGTGCGCTCGGTGGAAGTCCGCGATGAGCGATGGGTCCAACACAAACGACGGGGGCACCCATTGTCGATGCTCGGGCCCATAGCCCTCCCAGTCCACCAAGTATTGCAACCCACGACCCCGGCGCCGGGAGTCCAGGATGGAGGAGACGGACCAGGCCGGATGGCCACCAATCATCCGGGGCGCGGGTTGCGCTGCAGGAGGAGGGCAAAGGGGGTCAGTGACTGCCAGTTTCACCTTCGACACATGAAAAGTGGAATGGATGCGGAGGGAGGGGGGAATAGCCACGCGCACAGCCACCGGGTTGATGATCCGGGTGATGGGAAAGGGACCCATGAAACGCTGTGCCAGCTTCCTCCTCTCGCCTTTTAATGTGACGTCCTGGGTAGACACATACACGAGTTGCCCAACTCTGTACGCCGGGGCAGGTCTTCTGTGCCGGTCCGCCACGGTCCTGTTGCGCTCCGCTGTGCGTAAAAGCGCATGACGCGCGGCAGCCCAGGTGGAGCGGAACTGCCTAAGGTGCGCCCTAACGGAGGGGACAGTCACCTCGTTCTCCTGCGCTGGAAACAGCGGGGGGTCGTAACCCAGGGACGCCTTGAAGGGGGACATCCCCGTTGCAGAAGAGCGGGCGGTGTTGTGGGCATACTCCACCCAGGCGAGATGGTTGCTCCAGGACGTCGGCTTGGATCTAGTAACACAGCGGAGCGCAGCCTCCAGCTCCTGATTGGTCCTCTCACACTGCCCGTTAGACTGGGGGTGATGGCCGGAGGAGAGGCTCACCTTGGCTCCGATGGCGTTACAAAAGGATCTCCAAACCTCGGATGAAAATTGGGGGCCCCGGTCCGAGACCACGTCCACCGGAATCCCGTGCAGCCTGACCACGTGTTGGACGAGGAGGCCCGCCGTCTCCAGGGCAGTAGGGAGACCTCGCAGGGGAACGAAGTGCGCCGCCTTGGAGAAACGGTCCACAATGGTCAGGACGGTGTCAAAGGAGTTGGAAACGGGGAGTCCGGTGACGAAGTCCAGTGCGATGTGCGACCAGGGCCTGCCGGGGACGGGCAGAGGCTGGAGCAGACCCGCTGGGGGGGCATTTCCCGACTTGCTGGTGGCACAGATTGGGCAAGCCTGGGCGTAGCGGGCTGCATCCCTCCGCAGGCCTGGCCACCAAAAGGACCGCTGGAGGAGGCTGATCATCCGAGAGGTGCCGGGATGACAGGTGAGCCGGGAGGTGTGGAGCCAGTGGATGACCTCTCCTCGGACCGCAGATGGGACGAACAGTCTTCCCTCCAGTCCGCCGCCAGGATCAGGTTCCACCTCCTGCGCCTTCCGGATCTTGTCTTCAATGTCCCAAGAGATGGCACCGAGGACGCACGACCTGGGCAGGATAGTGTGGGGCGTCTCCTCAGCCTCCACGGGGGTGAACTGCCTAGAGAGGGCGTCAGGCAGGCCGTTTTTGGAGCCCGGCCTGAAGGTGATCGAGAAGCGGAACCTGGCGAAGAACAAAGACCAGCGCGCCTGGCGGGCATTCAGGCGCTTGGCAGATCGTAAATACTCTAAGTTCTTGTGGTCCGTCAGGACCACAAACGGCAGGTCCGCCCCCTCTAGCCAGTGGCGCCACTCCTGTAAGGCGAGTTTAATGGCCAGGAGCTCTCTGTCCCCCACATCGTAGTTCCTCTCCGCCGGGGACAGGCGCCGGGAGAAGAAGGCGCACGGCCGTTTGGCGCCATCGTCAGGTGACCGCTGGGATAACACTGCTCCCACTCCCGTGTCCGATGCGTCCACCTCCACAATGCACTGCAGCGCGGGGTCGACCTGGCGAAGGACCCGGGAGGAGGAGAACTCCGCCTTCAGCGCCCTAAAGGCAGCAGCGACCTCTTCAGTCCACCGGAACGGGACCTTCGGGGACGTGAGGCGGGTCAGCGGTCCGACGATCGAGCTGAAATTTGGGACAAAGCGGCGGTAAAAATTGGCGAAGCCAACAAACTGTTGCACCTGCTTCCGGGATGCGGGAGTAGGCCACTCCACCACCGCCTTCACCTTCTCTGGGTCTGGGAGCACCTGATCTTGAGCGATGATGAATCCCAGGAAGGATGTGGTCCTAGCGTAGAATTCGCATTTCTCAGCCTTCACGTACAGACGATTCTCCAGCAGTCTTTGGAGGACCCGCCTCACATGGACCTGGTGCTCGTCCCTGGACCTGGAGAAGATAAGGATGTCATCCAGGTAGACGAACACAAAAAGGCCGATGAAATCCCGGAGGACGTCATTAATGAGGCGCTGAAAGACGGCAGGAGCGTTGGTCAGCCCGAACGGCATGACGAGATACTCAAAGTGGCCGTTCGGGGTACGGAAGGCTGTCTTCCATTCATCTCCCTCCCGGATCCGGACGAGGTGGTAAGCGCTGCGTAAATCCAGCTTGGTAAACCAGGTCGCCCCCTGGAGGGAGTGAAAGGCAGTGTCCATGAGGGGCAGGGTGTAACGGTCCCTCTCAGTGATGTCATTCAGCGCTCGGTAGTCTATGCAGGGGCGGAGGGATCCGTCCTTCTTCCCGACAAAGAAAAACCCTGCCCCCACGGGTGACGACGATGGGCGAATAATCCCAGCGCTCAGAGATTCCTTCAGGTATGTATTCATGGTCTCCTTCTCCGGTGCCGACAGGCTGTAGAGCCGACCAGATGGCAGGGGAGCCCCCTGGCGGAGGTTGATGGCACAGTCATATGGTCGATGCGGGGGAAGAGACATAGCTTTAGATTTGCTAAATACCATACCCAGGTCGTGAAATTCTGGAGGCACCAGTGACAGGTCCGGAGGTGCTGTATCCGCCACAGGGGGAGCCGCGGACGGGGAGCAGGCGGCGGACTGAAGGCAGGTGCCCATACAGAAGGTACTCCATGCCGATACCCCAGCGGACCTCCAGTCCAGGACAGGGTTGTGGAGGCGTAGCCAGGGATACCCCAGGATGACGGGCGACACAGAGTTGGGCAGGACGTAAAATACCATCTCCTCCCGGTGGTTCCCTGAGATGATGACTGGGACAGGCATGGTTTGGTGAGAAACTCTCCCAAGGGAGGCACGGGAGAGATGGACCAGGGAGATGGGGTGTTTTAATGCCTGACAGCGGATGCCCAATCGGGTTGCCAGGCCTTGTGAAATGAAGCTGCCCTCTGCGCCCGAATCCACCAGTGCGTGGGTGAGGTGCCCAGTGGGATTGTGGCAAAAACGGATGGGCAGCTTTAATTGAGTGAGAGAGTCTAACCGGTTGGGACCCGCGAGGCTCCCTACAGCGATTCGCGGACCCCGCCGACTGGCTTTCCGCGGGCAACGCTCCACAGTGTGTTGGTCACCTCCGCAATACATGCAGAGGCCCAACTCACGGCGGCGTTGTTTCTCCGCAGGGGAAAGCTTGGTCCAGCCCGTCACCATCGGCTCCGACTCCTCGGGGCACAATGCTGGCGGCGCCGCCAGGGGGCGAGCTTGGAACAGGTGCGGCGAGACTCCACGAGGGCGAGAAGAAGAAGACTTCCGCCCCGAGGAGCGCTCGCGCAGCCTGTTATCCAAACTTATCGCTAAGGATGTCAGCTCCGCTAGCGTCCCAGGGATATCCCGTCCAGCCAGTTCATCCCTCAGATCACTATTGAGGCTGCGGAGGAACAGGCCACAGAGGGAGCGTTCCTCCCAGCCCAATTCCTCCGCCGCTACCCGGAAGTCGACCGAGTAGTCCGCTGCCGACCGGCCTCCCTGCTGGAGAGCGAGGAGCCGATCGACCTGGACCGTCTCGGTTTGAGAATGGTCAAAGACCTCCAGAAAGCGCCTCACGAACTGGTCATAGGTGAGGGTGGCATAACTGGGCCTCGCCATTACGGCGTAGGTCCAAGTTAACGCACGCCCCTCCAGAAGATTCCCTATGTAACCAATCCGACTGTGATCCGAGGGAAAATCTCCGGGCACACGGTGGAACACGGACTCACACTGCATAATGAACCCCCGCGCTCCGCCGAGCTTACCGCTAAAGCGGGCGGGGGTCGGAATCGGTGTGAGCCGAACCGGTGCCACCGGAGCCGGCTGGACGGCCGCTGGAACAGCAGGAGCCGCGCCACCCTGACGAGCCGGGGGGAACGGCTGTTGAGGATCCAAGCGGCCCAACCGGTTAGTTAAATTCAATAATTGATTAAAGATCACCTGTTGTTGATAAGCTATTTGATCCACTCTAGCCTCGAGAGTGGAAAACCGGTGTGCGAGCCCGCCGTCCGCCGAGCCGCTCTGCTGAAGCCGTACTGACATAACGCACGGCTCAGGAGACGCACACACACAGGCTTAGAGTAGTTCAAAGAGTTTATTAACAGCAGGAGTGAATGAGTGCGTGTCTGCGGGATGTAAATGTGTTGGTGATGGTGTCTGCTCCAGGCACAGAGGCAGGTGACCGTACAGCCGAGCAACCCTATGGAGAGAGCACAGGGAGAGGGTGATGGGCATACACCAACACAGGAGGAATTTATGGCGAGAGAAGGACTTACTTGGTGGGTCAGGACAGCTGGCACAACAAGGGGGCGAAGCCCGGAAGACAGCCACCTGGAGAGCTCCGTACAGCAGCGAGGATTGGGCGATGGAGTGGAGATGTCCGCCGCTGGGGAATCCACCTGTGCACAGGGGAGAAGACTGAAGAAAAGAGGTAAGCGATCTTCTTACCAAAATGGTGACGCTGAAGGGAAGTATGCTCACAACGGTGAGGGACGAAGTCTGACGGCTTCAGGCCGAGCCTCCGGGCGAGACGGCCTTTATCCCTCGCCGCTGATGATTGTCAGGTGCGTGAGCAGGTGGCGCCGTTGATGAATGGCGCGGCGTGACATTTACTGTTGAATGAACTATATAAAATATGGCCCACCCATCCTTTTTTAAATTTTAAAACTTCCTCCCCCTCCAAGTGTGTTTCCTGAATAAAAACTATATCTGCCTGATAATGTTTTAAATAGGAAAGTATTCTCCTCCTTTTAACTGGGTTTCCACATCCATTAATATTCCATGTCATGAATTTAACACATTTTTTCACCATATTTAACCTCTTGCACTCCGGTGTACCGCGGGCGTACACGTCTCTGCGTCCTAGAGCACACGAGGGTGCACGAGGGCGCACGAGGGCGCTGCGTCCTAGAGCGTACTGAAAAAAAAAGCTGCATTTCCGTTCTTCTACTACAGACACAGCCGCGAACAGAAAGCCAAAGGAGTGCTTTGATTGGTTTAGATGTGATTGACCTCTCATTCGACTAATAAGAGCCTTGAATTGGATTTCTGAAACCTTGAAGAAACAATGACTGAAAACCTAGCAAGAAGGACCCGCCTACCAATGGCTGCGAATACAGCCAGCCAACTGAAGCACAGAAGTTCGAAAGCTGTTTTGTGTAAGGCTGGGGGACACACAGGCGTTCGCCAGTCATTTTTTCTGACTACTGTTCTTATTTGTTTTGAAAAATCGTTCGCCAAAACCGCAATCATGGAAGCGCAAAACCGCAATAATGGAATTATGGTTTGACCGGGTCGCGTGACCAGAACCACGAGTCCGTAACAAGCAGACCAGCGTCATGTTCATCTGACAATGAGGAAGAGAAGTTCACCAGCGACACTGCTGTTGTGGACAGGTAAGTGTTATAAGCTAAATTATTCTTTATCCCTGAAAATTGTAATCCAAATGACTTTTGACCGATCGGTAAATTACAACTGTGCATTGGAGCGGTCCGGGTCCGTCATGTTGCGAACGGCCCCCCATCATGTTGTGAGTGCCCCCCCCCCCGCTACTCTTCTGTAGCGGATTGCAGATATATTGCAGATATTTTAGTGCAACTGTGCGTAGTGGACCGCGGCGCACCGTCACCGCTTTCCGTCATGTAGCGATGGGCAATGTCCGTCCTCTGTAGCGGGGGTGGGGTGGGGGGTGGGAGTTGTTATCTTCTACATTACAGATATTCTAGTATAATTTTTAGTGCACTGTAGGTTATTTTTTCTTGTAAAAAAAAGCCACACATTTTTTACGTGGCATGCTTCTTTGTGTGTGGGGGCTTGTTTGTTCATTCATTCATTCATGAATGAACAAACAACCCCTGCCCCCCCCCACACACACACAGCCCTTCACCTTTCATTAGAGCCCAAGATGAAGCTTCTATATTGAATCATTCAAAAGTTACGGACGGTTTTCCAAACTGTGCAATTTGGCACAATTTGGCACAGTTCAAAAACGCCTGGGAACAACCTAAGAAAAAAGCTGTGTAATATATTAATTTTTTGGGGTATTGTTACAAAATTTTGACCTCAGCTGGATAACGCTTGGTTCTACATTTCTGTTGCATTTTCCAGCCAGTATCTGAAGCTGTGTGTTATTTGCAAGCATTTGTATCCAAAAAGAACCACCCAGGCAAAATTTATTTTCTTCAAGTTCAGTATGTTTAGATGACTGTTACTCAGTGGCAGGAGCACTTAGAGAGATTATGACTGTTTTGCCAAAAAATTCAAAGTGTTTTCTTTTAAATGAGACCAACCCCATGAAGATGCTGCAAAGGGTTGAAGAACAGCTTTTGATTTACTTTGGGTATGTTATTTTTTGGCGTTTTTAGGGAAATTGACCAGAGTGCAAGGGGTTAACTTGTTAAATATTTACAATATTCATGTTACACTCTGATCACCTGTCCAGTATATCCTAATTATAGTAATATAATTATAGAGTTATTTTGGGGATACCCCTGACCACATTTAACAACCAGTACAGATGCCTTCCTAATAAAACACAGAACTCTAGACACAAACACATCCAAGTAAATGACATTTAACGGGATTTTTTGTTATTTTAATGGAGAGAGTTGTAACAGTCAAAATATAATCACCCATCATTTTATTTATGTGATGATACACTAAATAGTTTTTGTTTTTTTGTTTTTTTTTATTCCATCCACATTTTAATTTCAGACTAAGGGGCAGATTTACTAACATGCTGCACCATCACAAAACCCTGTTTTGTCGTAAAAAATCTACTGTAAAGATTTACTAAAGGGTGCAGGGCAAAATTAGCGGTGGAAAGGCATGGACTATGTTAATTTTGTGCATGGCCTCATTGCATATGTATTTGTGGGAGTTGTCACGTCAAAGTGCAAATTTGAGGGAGGATAGTATTTAAATGACTGGCTCAAGGTGACTTATTAAGGTTTGCGGTTGTCAGGCTCCTGCTAAATGCGCCAGGATTTAACACCCCAAAAAAAGCATGTCTTAATTCATCTGCGCCCGACATGATAGCAATTGTTGGTGCCAAGACACCGGCGAGAACCGAGGGCGTGTGGCCGAAGAGACAGAAGCTTCCCTCTGCGCGTGACTTTATTTGATACGACAGAAGAGATTATACGGTCTCACAGAGATCGGTGTTATGCTGAACTGGACATCAGTTGGCAGTTTTTTTAATTTCAGCCCCACCCACCCCCGCGACCCGAAAAGGATTAAGCAGAAGAAGATGGATAGATGAATGGATGGATGTTTATACTGTATATAGCCTACTACATGAATTTGTATCCATAAAATAGGATATAGGAGCTCTTCCTACCTGCAATGGACATACAGATGGTGTCAGCCGATAGTGACTTTTTTCTCTTTTCTGCGGAGGTTCAGACTCAGACTCTGGAGTTTTCCTCTCCTATCAGCTCCCCCTCGCTCTTGAAGCAAAATCTTCCACATTGTCAATTTTCTTCGTTTTTTTCTCTATCCATATTTCTATATTTACCATATTTCTTTTTGCTGTGTCTAAAACAGTAATTCAGTTCCCTCTTCTCTCTATTTCTCTCTCCCAGTTCAGGATACACAATATAACAGGAAAACAATGAGATTATTAACGAAAAGAGCACACAGATCCATAGAAATGTCCCCCGAAATTGCAACACCGTAACTCAATGGCATTTATAAAAAGTTGTGAACTGGGAGACCTGTAGATTTTGTTAAAGCAAAGTTATTCACATAATAAAACCCCAGAGTCTCCATCAGACCATCTTGATGGTTCTAGTGTTAATAAAATAAACACGTTGGTTAAATAATCAATTTATTGATGAGTAGTCCTTTTTTAAATTACATACAAATACTTCATTTATACATATTAAACAAGAGTCTGCCATGTTAAATGAAAATCTAAATTTTAAAATATGACAAAAATAAACAACTTTAGTTGGGTTTGCACTTAAACAAATGCTTTAAAAGCTTTATATATTATGCTCCTCCAAACTGGCTGTGCCTGTGTTGATGGCCCGCTTCCTCAGGTGTGCCTGTGTGCAGTTTTGCACTGCTCTTGGTGGATGGGTGGTCATTACTGAAATGAAGTGACTGCATCTGTGTTCATAATTTTGCGTGCTGTTAGTAGATCACTGGCAAAAATTGGCCACTCCCTTAGGTGCTCTGTCTAAATTGCACACTCGCCAATTTGCACTGCCTTAGTAAATCTGCCCCTTAAGGCTGCACCTTAAGGTGCACCTCCACTGTCCGCGTACGTGCAACTGGAAATCTCATGTGATGAAATTTGCGTCATCGTCTCCAGTCCGCTAGTGTACGCAGGGCTCTTCTGCGGACAACCACGTGTAGCCCAAATTTTATGACTGCATGGCCTGCCCATGACCTGAACGCATTGACAACGCATGCGCAAGACTGAACATCCCATTCACGAGGTAGCACTACCAACACAGCATACAAAAACAAAGTAGAGGAGGAAGACGACGAGGACGTGGAAGATGAGAATAAACATACATGAATCCTTTTGCAGCAGCAGCAGCTTGAGGGGAGAAGAGCACTGGAAAACTGTAATTCCTCATTTTCCTTGAAACGATGCCATTGTTGTTGCTACAAAAAAATGTGCTTTGCTCTCATGTTTATAGCCACTGAACAAACTGGCGTGTTAGTGCATTTGCACTACCCATAGGGCTGGGGTGAAACTACAAATAACAGTTGTGCGCATGCATCCACCGCTTGGCCTGGTAGATGAAAAAAAAGTGAGCATGTGCAACGCCGTGTGTGTGCCAGGCTCATCCAAAGTGCACACGGACCAAAGCGGACCAGAGGGGAAATGCAGCATGAATAAGGCTTTAGTGTTGGAGTCTATAGGCATTACTGTATTATTTTTTAGAGGAATGACTGACTGACTGACTGACTGACTGACTGACTGAATGAATGAATGAATGAATGAATGAATGAATAAACAGGGGAAAGGGGTATGCAGAAGTAACTACATAGAATAAAAAATGAAAATAAATACAGAAACGCATGCCCAAGCGTGATGTTTTCACTCCAAAAGCAGGTCCAGAATGGCAGGAAGCCTCCACAAATGCTGATCTTTATAGGAGCGTTGCCTAATGCTGATATCAGCTGACCTGTGCTGAGTATTTGTTTGCTTAAGTTAACCTAAGTTGGCAACAACTACACATACGCCAGCCTAAGTTGGCAAAAGTTTGCCAACACTGAATGCAACGCTGGCAAATGCTAGCAAAAGTTTGTAAAATTTTGTAAAAGTTGGTGTGCGCTGGATTAAAAAAACCTGCTCAAGAACGTAATTTCACCAACATTTGGACTAATTTCTCTTATTTTTCAAAACATCTGTAAAAGTCAGTCCCAACGCTATAGTCTGAACCCAACTTTAACTTAGGACGACTTAGGTAAACTCTACATAACTTAGCTCAGCGCTCAAGAACTTTTACAGAGTACAGCTTTCACCAGTGCGTATTTCCATATGTTGACAAATTTTCAGCATGCTGAAAATTTTCAAAGAACACAACTTTGGCCAGCATTTGCCAACAAACACCAACTATCATTAACTTTTGCCAGCAGAGCCAGATATTTACCAAAACACCAGTAAAAGTCAGTCCAAACCTCGTTGTGTGAATCCACCTTTCCAATCTGAGCTGAATCTCAGAGAGCTGGGGCCTCATGTACAAAGGGTATTTATGCACAAAAACATGGTGTACATCCTTTTCCATGGAAAATTTCAGATGTATCAAGAATTAAATAACCGTGGAAATATGTGCAGCTCCACGCCAACTTCATGGCTGGCGTATGTTTCTACTATTATTGATCTGTTGGTGACACAAAGAGGTGATGTTGGGAGACTGATAATGACGTGAAAATTATTGTACACACCAGCAACACATGATGAACAAACATCCAAGTGTGCGCAATTAGATGAGTGGATATTAAAGCAAGTGCAAAGAAGTGCAGAAAATGCCTCTAACAACAATGGCGTTAGCATTATTAGAGGATATTGCAAATCGTGCAGTGAAAAGAGAAAGGGTATTTAGAGAGAGAAGATTTTCTGGCTCAGGATGATGACTGGCTTGTCAGCCGGTTTAGGTTTCCATGGGCAGTCCTTGTGTAACCATGCTCAGAGCTACAGCCTGCTCTTGGAGCGTGACACAGCAAGAAGCCAGTGCAGGTGCTGACTACACTGGGGTTCCTGGAAACAGGGGCATTCCAGAGGGAGCTGGCAGACCAATTGGGAATTTTCCAGTCAACCCTGAGCCGAGCTATGCCAGCTGTGTGGGATGGCATTATCCGGCTGTCACCCAAGAACATCATATACCCATACAATGCAGTTGAACAGGCCAACATCAAAGCGCAATTTCCAGTGAGAGCTGTTTTTCCTAATGATTTTGTCATGATACTGAGCATGGGTAGACAGCCGTGCTCATGCTTTAAGACTATCCATATTATTTTCTGTATTTTCCTCCTTCAGTTTCATTCTTGGATATTGTGTATGATCGTGTCAGTATTATGTTATGAGTTTGCCATTTGCCCCTGTTTATGTACAGTGGTGTGAAAAAGTGTTTGCCCCCTTCCTGATTTCTCATTTTTTTGTATGTTTATCACACTTAAATGTTTCAGATCATCAAACAAATTTAAATATCAAGGGTAAAAAAATTCAAACCTACATGGCTCTGTGTGAAAAAGTGACCCCTCCCCCCCGTTAAAACATAAATTAACTGTGGTTTATCACATATTTGGAAAGCTGAGTTCAATTTCTTTAGCCACACCCAGGCCTGATTACTGCCACACCTGTTCTCAATCAAGAAATCACTTAAATAGGACCTGCTTGACAAAGTGAAGTAGACCAAAAGATCCTCAAAAGTTAGACATCATGCTGCAATCCAAAGAAATTCAGGAACAAAGGAGAAACAAAGTAATTGAGATCTATCAGTCTGGAAAAGGTTATAAAGCCATTTCTAAAGCTTTGGGACTCCAGCGAACCACAGTGAGAGCCATTATCCACAAACGTCGAAAACATGGAACAGTGGTGAACCTTCCCAGGAGTGGCCGGTCGACCAAAACTACCCCAAGAGTGCAGCTGTGACTCATCTAAGAGGTCACAAAAGACCCCACAACATCCAAAGAACTGCAGGCCTCACTTGCCTCAGTTAAGGTTAGTGTTTATGACTCCACTATAAGAAAGAGACTGGGCAAAAATGGCCTGCATGGCAGAGTTCCAAGACAAAAACCACTGCTGAGCAAAAAGCACATAAAAGCTCATCTCAGTTTTGCAAGAAAACATCTTGATGATTCCCAAGACTTTTGAGAAAATACTCTGTGGACTGACGAGACAAAAGTTGAACTTTTTGGAAGGTATGTGTCCCATTATATCCGGCGTAAAAGTAACAGCATTTCAGAAAAGGAACATCATACCAACAGTAAAATATGGTGGTGGTAGTGTGATGGTCTGGGGCTGTTTTGCTGCTTCAGGACCTGGAAGACTTTCTGTGGTAAATATGAAACCATGAATTCTGCTGTCTACCAAAATATCTTGAAGGAGAATGTCTGGCCATCTGTTCGTGACCTCAAGCTGAAGCGCACTTGTGTTCTGCAGCAGGACAATGATCCAAAACATACCAGCAAGTCCACCTCTGAATGGCTTGAGAAAAGCAAAATGAAGACTTTGGAGTGGCCTAGTCAAAGTCCTGACCTGAATCCAACTGAGATGCTGTGGCATGACCGTAAAAAGGTGGTTCATGCTTGGAAACTCTCCAATGTGGCTCAATTACAACAATTCTGCAAAGATGAGGGGGCCAAAATTCCTCCACAGCGCTGTAAAAGACTCATTGCCAGTTATTGCAAATTTCTGATTGCCGTTGTTGCTGTTAAAGGTGGCCCAACCAGTTGTTAGGTTTAGGGGGCAATCACTTTTTCACACAGGGCCATGTAGGTTTGGATTTTTTTTCCCCTTAATAATAAACACCTTTATTTAAAACTGCATTTTGTGTTTACTTGTGTTATCTTTGTCTAATATTTAAATTTGTTTGATGATCTGAAACATTTAACTGTGACAAACATACAAAAAAAATGAAAAATCAGGAAGGGGGCAAACACTTTTTCACACCACTCTATTAGAGTTCTTATTATTATCATAATCTTAGTTTTCCCATTATAGTCCCGGTCATTATTATTATGTATCTATGGCTGTCTTGTTTCATACCATAACATCTTATGTTTTGTTATGAACCTTCTCCGTCTTCTCCCTTAGTTTATTCCTTGAAGTGTTTATATTTATTATCACCATCTATTTTTATCTTATCCTTGCTTTGATGGGTCGCCATCATTCTTTATGTTTCATGGTGTTTTCCTTATTCCAGTATGTGCTCTTATTTTGACAGCGTGCCTTGTTTACTTCCTTTGTTAGCTCAAGTTTGCGGTTTATCTCAGCTGTCATTAGTTGGTTTGATTATTCCTCACTCATGTCACCCACACCTGTCATCATTTGGTTTAATTCCTTTTTGCCTTATTTAAGGACCGCTGTATCGCAGCTCAGTGCAGCATCCTTCACTTTGTGTCAGATGTGAGTCCCACGTCGATGTACATACAGTATGTTATCCTGAGTGTTCCACGTTTCTTCTAATCCTCCCGATGTGTGTCCCACGTCTCAGCCTGAAGACTGTTCATCATACCTGTACTCCTGCCAGCTTTTGTAAGTTTCTGTCTTCTGTTTATTTTGTGTTTTGATTCAACGTTTTGCATCTCACAGTCCAGTGTTTGGGTCGTTGTCCTGCTCTGAGGGGCGGTTTATGACAGAAGGACACTGCCAGTGTTGACTCAGCAGACTGTGAGTTTGCACTTTTGTTTTTAACCCTCCTATCTATTTTTGTTTTAGTCTGGTTAACTGGGATGTCAGCTAACATGGACTTCAGTATTTTTGGACTGGATGAGGTGGAGTGCTGGGCTGCGGATTTATTGGAGGACATCGTCTCAGATGCTCGCTCTTCCCACACTCCTGAGTAGGTGCTGCAATGTTGGGATAGCGTGGCACAGGTAATAGAGGCATACCCCTGCCTGTGGAGCTATCCGGAACTTGTGGTTCTCCTTGCCTCTGTGTCCAACGCTCAATGCCTGCTCCGCGGGCTGGGGAAAACCTCTTCCCCATCCATATCTGTGCCGACGAAGTAGCATCCCCAGGTACGGAAGTCTCCAGCCCATCACTATAATTCAGCTGCAGCCCCGTCTTCTCTTCCTGAACAGTGGCCCGCACCATCTGCCATCACTCCGACACTGGAAGAGCCCATAGTTTGCCGGATCGGGTACGTAGTCCTCGTGCCCCCTGACGGTCCCACTGCTGAGGAGCTGGAGGAGCGCCGGTGGGTTTTGGTGGCTGAAACTGAGCTGTTGCTGGATTGTAAGCCATGGTTCCTTCCAGAGTTAGCACTGCAGCTGGTTGGAGGTTCACTGGGTGGAGTGGAGTCTGAGCCAACGATGGAGCATCCCCTGACTCCGGCATTTCACCCACCTCGCCAGACGACTTCCGCAGCCCCCGGAACGGATTTGCCTAGTCCTGCTGCAGTGAGAACAGCAACTACCCAGGAATTCAGGCAAGTACCTATTCATTTTTTAACAACTGTAAATTAATTGTCTTGCCTTATTCCCGGAGGGGGTGCTCAGCAGCAGCTATCCACTTTAGCTGAGCCCTCACCGCCTACTGCTGCTACTTTATCTTCACCTGTTTCTCCCATGTTCCCCTCTGCTTTTCCTGGGTGTCCGCCGGTCCTGGGAGGGAGTCGCTGGACAACGGTGGGGCCTGCCGTTTTGGATGGTCCAGTTCCTGCCCCGCAGCCATGTCCTGGATGAGAGAAGAGCACCCCCTGTGTCACGAAACCTGAGCCGACAAGAGAGTGTCCCCTGATTTTGGCATTGCGGGACTCGGCGCCTTTGGTAAGACGATCCCCAGATTCACTCGCCACGTCTGGGGTTCCACCTTCTTCAGCCATCACGTCTGGGGGTCCGCCAGCAACAGCCATCACGTCTGGGGTTCCGCTAGCGTCAGCCACCACATCTGAAGTTCCGCCAGCATCAGCCGCCACGCCTGGAGTTCTACCAGCCTCAGCCGCCATGCCTGGGGTTCTGCCAGCTTCACCCGCCATTATGCCTGCTGCTTGGGCCACCGCAGCAGAGTCACCGGAGTCCTGGATGGCGGTGGAGCTCGAGTCAAGGCAAGTACTCTTTTCTGGTTCCACATTATCAGTGTTAGAGAACTCTTGTCTTGCTTGTAGCAGGGAGAATCAGTTGCAGATGCCCTCTGCTCCTGAGTTCTCCTCGCTGGGCTTCAGTGCTGCTAGCAACAGCTTTCTGGTGTCTATCTCTTCTTCCCCATCCAAGGTGGCCGCGTCGGGAATGGATGCCCAGACGAAGGGATTTGAGATGTCCCAACCTGAGTCAGTGGAGTCCTGGACGGTGGTAATGCTCGAGTTATAGCAAGTCCCCTTTTTTGTCTTCACAATGTCAGTATTACTGTAGAGAGGTCTTGCTTTGCTCTTGGCGGGGAGAGCCAGTTGCAGCTGTTATCTGCTCCTGAGCTTTCCTCACCTGGCTCCACTGCTGCCAGTGATATTGACCCGGCGTCTGTCTCTTTTCTCCTGTCCCAGCCCTTGTCTGGATTCACCGATGGTCGTCAGCCTTTGCCTGAGGTCGCCGATAGTCACCAGCATTTGCTTGAGATCACCGAGCGTCCTCCGCCTTCAACTGAGGTCGCCGAGAGTCATCCGTCTTCACCTGAGGTTGCCAAAGGTCATCCATCTTTGCCTGAGGTCATTGAAGGTCATCGGTCTTCGCCTGAGATCGTCACTAGTCATCAGTTGTTGCCTGAGGTCGCTCTTGGTCAGTAGCCTTCACCTGAGTTCGATAATGATCATCAGTCCTCCTCATCTGGTTTCCTTGGTGATCAGCCGTCTTCATCGCCTGGTTTCCTTACTGATCAGCTGTTTTCTTTGTCTGGTTTCCCCACTGATCAGTCATCTCCTTCGCCTGGTTTCCCCACTGATCAGTCATCTTCCTCATCTGGTTTCCCCGCTGATCAGCCGTCTTCCTTGTCTGGTTTCCCCACTGATCATTCATCTTCATCTGGTTTCCTCGCTGGTCAGTCATCTTCGTCTTTGGGTTTCCATGCCTCAGGCCCTGCGGTCCAGCTTCCGCCTCCAGGAGGGGGCGTATCATGCTCCGTGGCCTGTTGGCTCAGAGATACTGGGAGACCACCTGATGGATTACACCTTCTACTTGGGTGGCTCTGGAACTCTTGGGAGGCCACCCGACTTATTCCAACGCATGACCTAGTGGTTTTGGGACTCTTGTAGGCCACCTGAACTGTCTCCCTTTTTTGCCTGGTGATCCTAGGGGTTCTGTACCATCTGTTCTGGTTTTTTTGGGTCATGAGTGAGTTTTTTGTTTGGTCCCTCCCTGGGTTCCCCCACAGCCCTCCAAGGTTGTGTTATTGTTCTATTCCTTTTGGGGGGGGTTTGTGTGTTTTCTTTTTCTTTTTGGTGTTACCTTGGGGTTTCTGGAATCCACCCCTAGGGTGGGGGGGGGGGCGCTCTGTCACAATGCTGAGCATGGGTGGAGAGCCGTGCTCATGCTTTAAGTTCATCCAGATTATTTTCTGTATTTTCCAGCTTCAGTTTTATTTTGTATATTGTGTATGGTCGTGTCTGTATTATGTTATGAGTTTGCCATTTGCCTCTGTTTATGTAATAGAGTTCTTATTATTATAATCATCTTAGTTTTCCCATTATAGTCCCGGTCATTATTATTATGTATCTATGGCCGTCTTGTTCCATACCTTAATATCGTATGTTTGGTTCACCAAACTGTTCGGTGCACCAAGTATGTTAGAAAAATCTTTGAAGACCTTCAGTCAAAAAACCAGGCAGGATCAGAGTTTCAGCAAATTTAATTACACTGGCCAGTGAAGATCAATACACAAACGGTCTCAGAGCCTACACGTGCATCATTCTGGCTCAAACACACATCGCTGAGTCTTCTAAGCTTTCTGTTATGTGAGAGGTGGAGGAGAAAATGTCCGTAGCAATTGGTTCAGTATATCTGGTCAAAACTTGGTGTACAGATTATTTCTCCCGGGTCATACTGTCTCATTCTCACAGGAGCCATGCAAACCAGACTATAAACAAGATGATAACTAGTGCAGCTGACGCATTGATATTTCACACAAACTTGAAATTAGACTTTGAGACCAAACAGAGACCAGTGTAAGACAAATATGAAATTCCACAAATATGAAAGAGAAACATGGAATTATTCTTTCAAGCCTTCTCCATCTTCTCCCTTAGTTTGTCCCTTGAAGTGTTTATATTTATTATCACCATCTATTTTTATCTTACCCTTGCTTTGATGGGTCGCCATCATTCTTTGTGTTTCATGGTTGATTCCTTATTCCGGTATGTGCTCTTATTTTAACAGCATGCCTTGTTTACTTCCTTTGTTAGCTCAAGTTTGCGGCTTATCTCAGCTGTCATCATTTGATTTAATTCCTTTTTGCCTTATTTAAGGACCGCTGTATCGCAGCTCGGTGCAGCGTCCTTCACTTTGTGTCAGATGTGAGTCCCACATCTATGTTGATATGTTAACCTGTGTGTGTTCCCCGCTTCTTCTAATCCTCCCAATGTGTGTCCCACGTCTCAGCCTGAAGGCTGTTCATCATCCCTATACTCCTGCCAGCTTTTATAAGTTTCTGTCTTCTGTTTATTTTGTGTTTTGATTAAATGTTTTTGCAACCCACAGTCCAATGGTCTTCGTCCTGGCGGTTTATGAGAGATTCTAATGAACAGCATTGTTGGGAACAAACTAGAAGCTGGCACTGTGGGGATGGGTGGCTTCTTGGTGAGTAAATTCATGTAATTGTCCTAATGATAGCCCACCTCCTGCGTAACATGCCTGTGTGCCCCCAAATATCACCCTGTCTTCAAGGCTTCATTACAAGTCAGTGCGTCAAGTAAGTGACTTTCTTTTTTGCTGATTAAACTACAGTTTCACACCATTCTATCAAGCCCCCAATTACATCTGTGTGTACAGCAGTTATGTCAATAAACACATGCGTAAAGTTTGAAATGCAACAGTCTCACCCTTTCCCCTGCGCACTTCATTTATTTATTATAGTAGTGTGTGTAATCCATGTAAGTCAGGGGTGTCAAACTCATTCCATGGAGGGCCAAGACCCTGCATATTTTACTTCCACCCAGTGCCTTCAGCAGGTGTTTTCACTCATCAGCAATCAGTTGGAAGAAATTTGGTGAAATCACCTGTTGAAGACACTGGGTGGAGGTAAAACCTGCAGGGTCTTGGCCCTCCATGGAATGAGTTTGACACCCCTAATGTAAGTTGTATATAACTATAAAGGATGAGATTTGCATTTTGGACATAAAATATGTACTTGTCCAGTCTAATATGATCTGCTTTCAACTGACAGGTGACTGTGGCTACCTACTAAATAGGTTCATATTGTCTTCTTTTTTGTGACTGTTTTCCTTTAATTCAACCAGCTGATCCACCTGGCTGGTCACAAATCACAGTGATCAGCTGACGCTTCTGAGGACGACTGCAGATGTCAGTTGAAACATGTCAAGGTAAAATAAACATCTCCTTCTCATCCCTGTGTGAATAAAAGAAAACAATAAACAAATCTTACAGGGCTGTGAGCAGGCTAATGAATTACCTGTATCGGGCGCTGTTGCCGGAGGACAGCATGCCAAACAAAACGTAAAAACATTTTTATGTGCCTCTACCTCATTCAGGAGCACCTCCAACTCAAAGTCCGTGAAATTCCATTAATACCATTATTTTTGATCGTGGATACAGGAGAATCAAACGTTTAGCGCTTGTATCTATCTATTTGCATATCTATTTGCATCTAATTACATATTCAAATGGAGTGTGTCAAGTGAGGAGTCCGGCATTTCCTCACTTGCGTTCAATTTCAAGTAGATTGGGATGTACAAAGGAAATGTGCTTGGATTCCTGCGTATGCTTTGTTTCATACATTTGGGGTTTTTTTTTGTTTACGGCATTATCTTGATTTAAATGTATTTAAATATATTTTCCTACTTTAAGTAGGAAATCCACGCAAGTCTTTGTACATGAGGCCCCAGGTCTCTCTGAATCATTTTAAATCAATTCTAAATGATTGAAAGGCCAATAATCAACTTGCAGATGCTTTAGATGACTGTTGTCAACAGTTTTGTATGTTTGTATTGTTTGTATTCTTTATTTTTGTCTATACTTTTATATTTCTGATGTGGGTTTGCATATGCTTGTTTTTACCTCATGTTTTTAACACTACACCTGTGCTGCTGTCTTGGCCAGGACACTCTTGTGAAAGAGATTTTTAATCTCAGTGATCCTCTTCCTGGTTAAACAAAGTTTGAATTTATTTAAAAAACAAAAGAAAAATCCAAGTTGGAAATAGATTAATGCTTTTCGGAAAAGACAGAGATAAATTGCTTACTATAATACAAATATCATACATTTTGGAACTCATTAAACCTTTTAGAAACATGCCAGTGGTAATATTATTTTCTGAGCAAATGTCTTTCATCCATTGCAGCCACTATGCTGGTGAATTGTTATTGTTGTTGAGTATCTTGCGTTTGAACAAGTCAGATGAATCAATTAGGAACACTCCTGGCACCAAACCTGAGCTGACTGTCAGCGTGCTCGAGTTAGCGAATGAAATCAATTCGCCCTTAATCTTATTTCTGAATTTTTCCAGCTGTGTACTGCCAAAAACAGAAGAAAGAAAAACGTTCTCTATTTCTGAGGAGGCGGAACACATAGTCATGAATCCCAGGTACAGTGTGAGTCACTCTGAAGAGTTCGAGTCAAATTAAGTCTTTCAATTGTTGATCTGAATTGAACATATTAAAAAACTGAAACAAATACAATGTTCTGGTCACATCACAAAACAAGAAAATACAAAATGTTATCAGCATTCACTTAGACAAGCACCTATGTGGAATCAAAATCATTGTGAAGTGTGAAAAACGCTTAATATCAACCCAAAGCAGAGCTAATCTACAACGATGGAAATAATACATTTATTTTCACTTGCTGATGCAAATGTGTAGTTTCAGATGTGAAATATTCATCTCCCCAGCAGGCAAGACAGTGTTAGAGTAAAGCAGATTAACATATAAAAGGAATTGTTTCCTCATGCTTTTTACTTGACACCCTGATTGGGTCCTTCTGAGTGAGCATTTAATTAGAATTATGCTAATGGAGTGCAAGGGATAGCTGTAGGTATGTGTGATGAATGCATATGGCCACACCACCCCTGCATGCTCAGAAATGAAAAGGTGCAATTGAATAAGTAGAACGTATTCGAGTGACTGAGCTGAAAAATAGAATCTCTCTTAATGGAGAAATATTTGTGAATATTACCTTTCATTTCTGCACCGGTGTTGAAGTGTCCTCTGATTCGCTACTTTCTATACTATCTGTCACTGCGAGATGTCAGAGCAATTACACATGGGCGTGATAATCAGTCTCCATCAGCTTTATGGGGGTGGACAGGAACACGTAAGCTAAGTGACTGTTTACTCGGTGTCAACTTGGGGACATGACTCCCAGCCTTGGCTGCTGCTGACACTCTTTATAAATTACATCTCCCACACTGCAATATATTAAAAGGGACGCATTAAAGTCACGGCTGACCCGCCTCAGGGAGCAGCAACAGAGTGACTGATTAAGACCCACTCTGACCCTGTTCTTTGAATTGTTGAATAGTGATGCACATGAAACGGCTTATTGAGAAGAAGGATTACTGTAAAGCTCCTCATATGACAGAGAAAGCGATGAGTTTTTTTTATGCCTGTGGACTTTGAAACTTTAAAAACATGAAACGGAAACTCGGGTCTGACTGAAGAGATTTTACACTTTGGAGTACAAACACAATGCAGGAAATTTAAAGTGTCTCCCCATATGCATTTGACTTTAGGAGATTATTTTTGAATAAAACAACTTTGGCAGAGGCTTGAAATGAGGTTATGACATGACACATATACATAAAGCAGATCAGAGGAGAGTGTTGCCCATATTAGCGTTCAACTGCACTTTTCTGTAAATATCTACAAAACAGATGTATCTTAGGCGAGAAAATACACTGCCATTTGTAATAAAAACAATTGCTTTAAAATCCCTGTTGATGTAGCTGCTGGGGTGTATAAATCCATTAAAAAATCTACACTGACCTTTCTCCATTATTCATAATCTGGACTGAACTCTGCAGCACACCAGAGGAGGTTCAGCTCAAGAATGGAGACTCCTTCCATGAATGAACCTGCTTTCTGCATCGTTTCTCTATAAGGCTATAGACACGTGTGACTGATGTTATACACTGTTGAAATTCTAGACAATTAAAATAACTGTCATCAAATCTCAAAACAAACAGACAATATACAGACAAACTGTTGCCCTTAGGGCTGAACACAACATTTAGCAAAGATGAGCATCCATTTCTAGCATTTCACTACAGGTAGCAGTAAATTTAAAATGAGTACAATCAACACCCTCATAAAAAAAATCACAGTATAGACATATATATAGTCCCTATACATCCATCCATCCATTTTCTACTGCTTTTCCAGAGGTCTGGGTCATGGAGGCAACAGTTCAAGCAGAGAAGTTCAGACCTCCTCTCCCCGGCCATCTGCTCCCGCTCTTCAGAGAGGATACCAAGGCGTTCCAAGGCCAGGGTTTGCCCTGGGGTCTTCTCCCAGTGGGACATGCCAGAAACACCTCAAGTGGGAGGCGTCCAGGAGGCATCCTGGTCAGATGCCCAAACCACCTCAACTGGCTCCTTTCGATGTGGAGGAGCAGCAGTTCTATCTGAGCCTCTCTCAGATGACTGAGCTCCTCACCCTATCTCTAAGGGAGAGATATCCTACGGAGAAAGCTCATTTCAGCCGCTTGTATCATGATCTCATTCATTCGGTCATTATCCAAAGTTTGTGACCATAGGTGAGGGTAGGAGCGTAGGATGACCGGTAAATCAACAGTTTTGCCTTAGAGCTCAGCTCCCTCTTCACCACAACAGACTGGTACAACATCTGCATCACTGCAGATGCTGCTCCAAGCCATCTGCCAATGCTTCGCTCCATTTTCTCATCACTTGAAATCCCGAGATACTTGAACTCCTCCACTTGGGACACGACCATGTCCCCAACCCGGAGAGGACAACCGACCCTGTTCTGGCTGAGCATCATGGACTTCGATTTTGAGGTACTGATTCTCATCCCAGTCACCTCACACTCAGTACCAAGCCATCCCAGTAAGACCAGTAGGTCATTGCTCGATGAAACCAATAGGACGTCATCTGCAAGCAGCAGAGGTGAGATTCTGTGGTCACCAAACATGACACCATCCGTTTCTTGGCTGTACTTGAAATCCTGTTCATGAATACTATGAACAGGATCAGTGCCAAAGGCAGCCCTGGGGAGTCCAACTCTCACTGGAAAACAGTCCAGCTGATTGATGGCAATATGAACCAAACTCTCACAATGGTCATATAGGGACCGAATAGCTCGTAGCAGCAAGACCGATACCCCATACTCCCACAGCACCCCCCACAAGAAACCATGAAGGATGTGGTCGAATGCCTTCTCCAAGTCCACAAAACACATGTAGACTGGTTGGGCAAACTCCCACGAACCCTTGAGGATTCTTAAGAGGGTGCAGAGTTCGTCCGAGGTGCCACAACCAGGATGAAAACCACATCATTCCTCATGAAACCGAGGTTCAACCTACTGCCTAACTCTCCTCTCCAGTACTCTGTCATAGAAAGTTGGAACGCATCCTCCAGTCCCCTTTCTTAAAAAAAATGAACCACCACATCCCCCTCATTGTCAGACTCTACTTCCACAATGGAAGGCATGTCAGTGGGATTGAGGGGATCCTCGAAGTATTCCTTCCACTGCCAGACAATAATCCCAGTCAAAGTCAACAGCGCCCCATCTGCACCATACACAGTGTGGACAGGGAGCTGCTTCCCCCTTCTGAGTTGCATGATGGTTTGCCAGAATCTCTTTGAGGCCTACCAAACTCCTCCCACACTCAAGTTTTAGCCCCAGCAATTGCTTGAGCTGCACTCCGCTTGACCTGCCAGTACAATTCAGCTGCTTCCGGAGTCCCACAAGCCAACCAAGCTCGGTAGAACTCTTTCTTCAGCTTGATGGCCACCCCTCACCATTGGCGTCCACTATTTGGTTCGGGGGTTGCAACCACGAGAGGCACCAACAACCTTACGGTCACAGGTCTGAGCAGCCATGTTAGCAATGGAGGTGGAGAACATGGCACATTCAGATTCCATGTCTCCAGTCCCCCTGAGAATGGGGTTGAAGTTCTTCCGGAAGTGAGAGTTGAAGACCTCTCAGACAGAGGCCTCAGACAGATGTTCCCAGCACACCCTTACTATCTGTTTGAGTCTGCCAGGTCTGAATTGCATCCTCCCCCACCACTGGAGCCAATTCACCACCAGGTGGTGATCAGTTGACAGCTATGCACCTCTCTTCACCCGAGTGCCCAAGACATATGGTTGCAGGTCTAATGATAGGATAACAAAATTGATCATCAACGTGCAACCTAGGGTGTCCTGGGGCCAGGTGCCCATTTGGACACCCTTATGCTTGAACATGGTGTTCATTATGGACAAACTGTGGTTAGCACAGAAGTTCA
Organism: Pholidichthys leucotaenia; assembly: GCA_020510985.1. NCBI lineage: Eukaryota > Metazoa > Chordata > Actinopteri > Cichliformes > Pholidichthyidae > Pholidichthys > Pholidichthys leucotaenia. The sequence continues at coordinate 390,821,717 of CM035844.1, read as the reverse complement.
ATAACTAAACACCACTTGGGTTCAAATCAGGCAGGCCTTTACTCCCAATCACACCCCTCCAGGTTTCACTGTCATTGCCCACATGCAAGTTGAAGTCCCCCCAGTAGTCTTGTCAAAAAAGGGGGTTAGCATGCGCCTTTGGAAATATATTTTTAATTGGTATCATTAGATGGAAAAATACACTACCGTTCAAAAGTTTGGGGTCACTTAGAAATTTCCTTATTTTTGAAAGAAAAGCACTTTTTTTCAATGAAGATAACTTTAAACTAATCAGAAATACACTCTATACACTGCTAATGTGGTAAATGACTATTCTAGCTGCAAATGCCTGGTTTTTGGTGCAATATCTACATAGGTGTATAGAGGCCCATTTCCAGCAACTATCACTCCAGTGTTCTAATGGTACAATGTGTTTGCTCATTGCGTCAGAAGGCTAATGGATGATTAGAAAACCCTTGTGCAATCATGTTAGGTCTGCAATGCTGTAATTGCTGCAAATGGAGGATTCTTTGACGAAAGCAAAGTTTGAAGGAAAAAATTATTATTACAAATCATTATTTCTAACCTTGTCAATGTCTTGACTATATTTTCTATTCATTTTACAACTCATGGTGGTAAATAAGTGTGACTTTTCATGGAAAACACAAAATAATTGTCTGGGTGACCCCAAACTTTTGAACGGTAGTGTATGTGTAGAAAATGGTTTGCTATGTTACCAGTTGCATAAATTGTCCCACGTGACTTTTTTATGCAAGTTCAGCATAGGACCTCGGCAAACTATCAAATCTCAATTTTAGGGGTAGGGAAAATACAAATGAGCACATCTTTAGATTGCAACATCACAGCTACATGTAATACCACTCAAAATGTTCGAAATGATCTCGGCTTTCCATTGGTGGGTAAATATCAAAAATCAGTGCAATAATTAGGTCAGCAGAGGGCAAAAGGTCACCAAAATAGGTCATTGCTGAAAATTTTGCACCGTGTCAATTAAAGCTTATGCCAGGCCCCCAGTGGTTCGTTCAACAGTTTTAATGGCTAGATATTGTCGACAGGATGCAAATTGATCACTTGGATGTGACAAAACAAGATTATCTTATAAATGGCTCATACTGTACGAACTTCTGTTTTATCCATTTTTACGAAAGCTCAAATATGGGGTAGGGGAAACTAAAATGCACATAACTTTTGAACTACACAAGATAAATGCGATATCTACCACTCATCTTGACTGTCTTGCATTCCGCTATTCATTCGTACAAAGTTTCTGCAGATGGGGCCAGAAATGGGGTCACCAGAGCTCAAAAGGTCACAAATTTGAGACAAGGTGGGTATATAAAATAATATTCTGTATTTATACTGGAAAACTCTTTAAGTTTCAGAAACTTATCTCCACGGTGGGTGTATACCCACAGAGAACCTTTTTGAAACACATGTATCTGCAAAAGTCAAAGCACCAAATTTGTATGAGACCCACACATCCATATAATAAGACGATGCAAGTTGTACTACAAATTTCAAAGTAGCAGCTTTCAAGTCAGTAGGCTTATTGGCATACACTTTAATCCTTCTCATTTCATAGCAGTGACTCGGCGAATCAGGATTTCCAGGTAATGTCCATAATAATACTTTATTGGATAACCTGGTTACAAATGTAATCTTTCACAGGGTCTTGTTTTGCAATGTAAACCAAACAAAAGACACCAGGGAATGTCTCTGATGGTTTCTCATTTATCGAGGTAAAAAAGAACAAATTTAACGTGTTCACATTTATGTCGTGGAAAAAAGGAAACCTTTCGTTAGGGATACTTTTAACTCTCTTTTTTTCTAAACTAAAACTCAGAGATATTTTGGTATTGATGCTATAGTCCTACTCTTCATTTCAGAATAACATGTGAAAGAGGCCAAAATGCCGAAACGAAAACGTGATGGAAGTCCTGCTGCAGCATCTCAAAAGCCTTCTCGCAAAAAGCCCACCCATGCCACACGCATGCTTCATGTGCCATCTTTATCTGATCATGGCCCTTTCACAAAATTAAGTAACATCAAAGGAACTGCAGCTGAAAAACTACAGTACCTTCATGGTATTCGGGACTGCTGTCTCCACCAGCCACATGATTCGCCACATCGTATGCAATCTGTATGTGACCAGATTTCTGCAGCCCTCCCTGATGACTTGGAAAGCATTGGGTATCACCGTCAGTGTTATCAGCGTTTTACCTACAACTTGGATCGTCTTGGAGATAGACAGGACAATGAACCAAAGGCGTCAACCTCGGCATTACGTTCACCCCGCAAACGATCTACCCCAGGTCTTCTCTTCCAACGCGAGTGCATTTTCTGTGAAAAAGTAGAGATTAAAGGACCTGACCGAAAAACTGAGCGGCCTCGACTGTTCTCATCTTGGAGGAACAAAGACAATGCTTGGGAGCAAATCGAATCAAAGGCAGAAAAATTGGGTCTATCTCGACTACATCACTTGGTGAAAGGTGTTGATCTTTTCTCTGCTGAGGCCAAGCACCATGAGTCATGTTTTAAGTCCTTCCGTACAACTTTCTCTAACTACGAGCGTGGGATCAACAGAGCTAAAGAACCGAAGCACAGCGAAATGCTAATTGCCCATGAGAAGGCTCTGGCATCAGTACGGGACCATATTCAGATTCATGTCGTCCAGCAATATGAGGTTGTACGGCTAAGTTCCTTGCGCTTGCTGTTCATCGAAGAGTTGAAACAAAATGGGTATGAGAATGAGAACTATCGCTGTGAAAAACTACTGAAATGCCTGCAGAATGACCCAATCCAGCATGTTTCCTTTATGAAAATCATCCCAGATAAATCTGGCGCAATTTCATTCTGGCTTGTCTACAGTTCGAAGATCACTGTTGTTGATGCTTTTGCACAAGCTTACAATCTTGGAAGCGAGGCTAAGTTTGAAAATGCCACACTTCTTCTTCGCAGTAACATTCAACAAGCTTTTGGACAGTCCCAAAGTCTATCATGGCCACCAACGTCTGATGACATGGAGCTTAGTTGTGATAGGCATTTACCTTCGGATCTCATCCACTTCCTTAACATAGTTCTGTACGGAAAGGAAGAGATGGATATGAGTGAGAAGATGAAGCTTCTTGTCAGTTCCATTGGGCAAGACATATGCCGGGCAGTGTCAGGAGGAAAATGGAAGTTACCAAAGCATGTGCTCCTGTGTATGACTGTAAGACACTTGTTCCATAGCAAGCAGCTCACAAAGATTTTGAACCTACTTGGCCACTCTGAGAGCTATAATTTTGGTTTGGAGTTGGAAACTGCCCTGGCCAAGGCCCTTGATGAAGTCTCCAACTTTCTGACACACCATATTGTGACTGGAGAGGGAAATGAGGTATTCCATAGTGAGTGGGACAACCTGAACAAAATCACAACAAATTTGCATGGGAGTAACATTGTCAACAGTGCTGACAGTGCTTTGACTTTGACTCTGGAGAGGAAAGTGACGATGGTGTATAATGATCAAGGGATGAAAGGTTATACTGACATGTAAACATGCCAAGCATTCATATTGAGATTGGTCTAATAATGTACTTCGACCCTACAAACACGGTCTTGACACCAAAGTCGTAAACATAGCATGGATCAAAAAGGTTTTCCAGGTTGTTGATGGCTGAGTTATTCAGTATAAATAAAGTTTATTATTATTTTATACACCCACCGTGTCTCAAATCTGTGACCTTTTGACCTCTGGTGACCCCATTTCTGGCCCCATCTGCAGAAACTTTGTATGAATGAATAGCGGAATGCAAGACGGTCAAGATGAGTGGTAGATATCGCATTTATCTTGTGTGGTTCAAAAGTTACATGCATTTTAGTTTCCCCTACCCCATATTTTAGCTTTCGTAAAAATGGATAAAACAGATGTTCGTACAGTATGAACCATTTATAAGATAATCTTGTTTTGTCACATCAAAGTGATCAATTTGCATCCTGTCGACAATATCTAGCCATTAAAACTGTTGAACGAACCACTGGGGGGCTGGCATAAGCTTTAATTGACACGATGCAAAATTTTCAGCAATGACCTATTTTGGCAACCTTTTGCCCTCTGCTGACCTAATTATTGCACCGAATTTTGATATTTACTGACCAATGGAAAGCCGAGATCATTCCGAACATTTTGAGTGGTATTACATGTAGCTGTGATGTTGCAATCTAAAGATATGCTAATTTGTATTTTCCCTACCCCTAAAATTGAGATTTGATAGTTTCCCGAGGTCCTATGCTGAACTTGCATAGAAGAGTCACGTGGGACAATTTATGCAACTGGTAACATAGCAAACCATTTTCTACATATATTTTTCCATCTAATGATACCAATTAAAAATATATTTCCAAAGGTGCACGCTAACCCCCTTTTTTGACTAGACTATAGAACAATGGAGTCTCCAAAAGGAGCACTTTCCAGCACTGCAGTAAGAAACTCCAAAAAGAGTGGGTACTCTGAAACATCGTTTGGTGCATGGGCACAAATGATGGTCAGGACCCATTTCCTAACCCAAAGGTGCAGGGAAACTACATTTTTGCACACTAGGAAGAACCCCAACATAGAGGAGGCCAGATGGGGGGAATACAAGGATACCCACCCCTGCTCGCCACCTCTCTCCTGGGGCAACTCCAGAAAAGGCAAAAGTCCAAAGGAGACTGGTTCCAGATGTAGTGTTATTATCATTTATAATTGTGATGAGGTATAAAGTTTATTTAATTTAGATATGGAAGTGTATGTATGTGTGAAAAGAGGTTTGATCAATCACCACAAACACTCATATATAGATAGTAATGCACTCATTAGGGCACCAGTTCCTCTTTCTCGGTGAACAAATATTAATAATTACCTTTATACCAATAATAAACACTGGTCCACACCAAATTTATTGTCTAAGGTTTTTTTTTAGCTGATTTAGGACAGTTTTGATGTGCTGAATCCAAAAATCACATTGGTTTTGCTCAATCAGGTCAACCTTTTGAATTATGCCCACATGTTGTTTTATACGTTTTTTTTTTTACATGTACAGGTATTTTTGCTTTATCTGATGCAAAACTCCTTTTTATGTCTTGAAATTCTCTGAATTTTGAACAATGATGATGTAACATTCAATTTACATGTACTTGCCTTTATATAAAGGTAAATACATGCACAGTACTAAGTAAGTACTAAGTAAGTACAGGTTTTTACTTAGCACCTGATCGAGAGAAATGGATGTCATTTTCGGATTCAGCAGTGCAAAATTGTCTTAAATCAGTTGAAAAAACACAGACAACTTACAAAAAAAATTATTTTTGTAACCCTGTGTAATCAGTCTCAAATTATTCATGAGTTCGATATTGGGGACTTAGAACATTCACAGAAATAGGAATAAATTACTCAGCGACTTCTCTCATTTTACAGATTTATTTAAATGAAACTCTGATTAAATAACATCACATTCCAATAATTTGTAAGCAGGTGAAATGATCAACATTAAGCCATGACATTAAGTTTGTAACTGAGGATAGAGTAACAATGTGAACACATCTGCAAAACCATGGACTTTAGCATGAATTTGGAGTAGATGAAATGAAAAATTGTGAATTATTGAATGCAAATTTTGCTCAATCAGGTCAACCTTTTGAATTATGGCCACATGTTGTTTTATACATTTTTGTTTACATGTACAGGTATTTTTGCTTTATCTGATGCAAAATTCCTTTTTATGTCTTGAAATTCTCTGAATTTTGAACAATGATGACGTACCATTCAATTTACATGTACTTGCCTTTATATAAAGGTAAGTACATGCACAGTACTAAGTAAGTACTAAGTAAGTACAGGTTTTTACTTAGCACCTGATCGAGAGAAATGGATGTCATTTACGGATTCAGCGGTGCAAAATTGTCTTAAATCAGTTGAAAAAACACAGACAACTTACAAAAAAAATATTTTTGTAACCCTGTGGAATCAGTCTCAAATTATTCATGAGTTCGATATTGGGGACTTAGAACATTCACAGAAATAGGAATAAATTACTCAGCGACTTCTCTCATTTTACAGATTTATTTAAATGAAACTCTGATTAAATAACATCACATTCCAATAATTTGTAAGCAGGTGAAATGATCAACATTAAGCCATGACATTAAGTTTGTAACTGAGGATAGAGTAACAATGTGAACACATCGGCAAAACCATGGACTTTAGCATGAATTTGGAGTAGATGAAATGAAAAATTGTGAATTATTGAATGCAAATTTATTGAGAAAATTATAACTAATTATAAGACACATTTTGAATTATTCTAAGAAAGTAAAAACAGAATTTTAATTTTTAAAATTATATTAATTCTCTTCTAATTTTGTATCTAATCAGATTTTGAATTATTTCCAAATCTCCAACGTTTTATTCACTTTCAGCAGATGGAACAAAGAATACAGATCACGTGACTCCTTGCGTTGTTGCGTTGTTGTCCTTTTGGCTGCTTCCTCAGCTGAAGATTTCGTAGATTATAAGGGAAATATCTGCCTGCAGATATACTTCCCACAGCCCAGCAGCGTTCAAAGTCCACAGTCACAAGATGAGATTTTGACTGCGATAATAAGGCTCCTTCATCTTCACTCCGTTAGCGTTGGAGCTCCTTCAGGGCAGCTGTAATGGCGAGCTGCATCAAGGCTTTCAGGGGTCAGCGGCTTCTCTCAAGAGAATTCTAGAATAATTACAAATCTGATCCGAATGACAAAATTACAATAGATTCTTCTGACTTCGTGGAGTTGGCTGACATGGCTTCCAGTGTGGAACTGAGCGATTGGTCAGTCTGTCTCTTTAAACACACAAAAACACAGTGAATTTAAGAAAAAGTTAACAGGGTAAAAAGTTAGAGGAACGCCTGTGAACACGAAGTCTGACTTCGTTTGAGAGGGATTTTGAGCTCAGGAAAGAAAGAATTAATTCCCAGACGTTTAAAGAAAAACATTAAAACACACAGAGACTTTCTCAAGACAATGGCAAAAACTGAACTGAATAAAAATGGCCGTCCTCTCTCTTATACTCAGTCAAGTTTGGCGAGTGAATCGTGACTGACATGAGCCTAAGCCAGTTGTATCCTGTTGTGGGTGGGTTTTATGAACTTTAGTCCAATCAGAAAACAGTACTTTGTCTGTAACAGCCAATAATATTGAGGGATCTGTTGGTATGCAGAGACTGGCAGATCCCAGTCATATGACTCAAGGAATGTTTTGGCAACATGAGAAACACATCTTAGTAACACTGAAAATTCATTAAAAAATCTAAACTAGCTTCAGTGATTCAGGCACTTTTATACTGGTCCTTCTAACATTGCATGCAGTGGAATAAATTCATTTAAACATACACATATTTAAAATCAAGATAAATATAAGCATTTCAAACCCAAATTATTGTCCAACATAGAATGGTACATCCGAGTCCCATTTGCTTTTCCATGGTGTCCTGAAAAAGAGGATAATCTGAGCCCCTCTGGGGATCAATAAAGTATACAAAATCTAAATTAAAAAAAATTGAGTTTGGTAAAAAGGTAGTCATTTCAGTCATTAATTTCAGTTCATTAGTGTACAGTCAAAAGTGAGTGTCTATTCCAGAGATGTCCACCAGGGGGTTATCTCGAGCGGTGAATAATCCTAGGGACTTTATGAAGTGTAGTTCCAGGCCTGGAGGATGTCAAAAGAGTTGTTAACTAATAAAACTGCCTTGTGAATAAAGAAGTTTGTTATTTATGATGTGACTTAATCTGTTGAAAGCATTCCTTATGGCTTGCTTAACAAAGGAATGTTGTTTTCCACAGTGGTTCTGGGGTGAAGAAACAGTCCTGAGATCAGACTTTCCTGGGTGAAACAATGTCTTGTAACATGGAGGATAATTTTATAGATTTAACCAAAGCCAGATGATGCTACTCAGAACACGAGCTGTGTGGCGACGTGAGTCCGACTATATCTAGCCGGTATCTCTCAACCTCATGCACAAGCTCAAGTGCTTCCCCACTACAAAGGTGATGTTCCATGTTTCAAAAGCTAGTTTAGTAAGCTGGGGATCGGCCCACCAAGGTCTCTGCCTTCAACTGCAACCTGATCCACATAGCACCAGACCCCTACGGTCCCTTCTGCGAGTTGTGAACCCACTGTAGGGCGGACCCCTGCGGCTCGGTCGGGCTGAGCCCGGTTGGGTCCCATGGGCAGAAACCCAGCCACCAAGTGCCTGCTGTTGAGCCCCTCCCCCAGGCCTGGCTCCAGGGTGGAGCCCTAGTAACCACATACCGGGTGGTGTACACTGAATCCTTGTTTTAGCATTCACCATGAGAGTCTTTTGGTCCTTATACATTCAAAGTTAATTCTTATTATACAACAGTTAGTTTTGACCAAGCAATCTGATTGAACAATTGGGATTACAGGAATTACTATTCCCAAAATAATCACACTTGGACATTTCACCGAATATGTATCACTTCGTTTCAGCTGTGTTTTAATAAGCTTTAAATTATTAAAGATTATTTATTTACATATAATATGCAAGAGGCGCACCTCACTGAAGAACGTGCTAATCACCCGTTCGTTCCAGAGTGCAGATTGCGACACAGACCATTCATTGGTGTGTTGCAAGGTCAAGCTGCAGCTGAAGAAATTCCATCGTGCTAGACAACCTGGAAAGGCACGGATTGACACCAGCAAGATGGCCCAACCAGAACTTGTTGAGCAGTTTGCCTCCACCTTTGAGAAGGAACTTGGTGTACCACAAGGAGGAGAATCTGCAAAGCAGAAGTGGGAAGAGCTGCGAAACACCATCTACCGCACAGCCTTGGCTACCTTTGGGAGGAAGACCTCGAAGTCACAGGACTGGTTTGATGCCAAGTTGACCGAGATGACCCCCGTCATTGAAGCCAAGCGCTCAGCACTTGCTGAGTACAAGAAGTACCCAAACGAGAAGAATCTCCAGATTCTCAGGGCTGCGAGAAGCAAAGTTCAGCAGACTGCTCGGCGCTGTGCCAACGAGTACTGGACTCAGCTCAGCCAAGACATTCAAACCGCTGCCATAACAGGGAACATCCGTGGTATGTACGATGGCATCAAGAAAGCACTTGGTCCGGCTCAGAGCAAGACGGCCCCCCTCAAATCTTCCACTGGGGAGATGATCACAGAGAAGAACAAGCAGATGGAGAGATGGGTGGAACACTACTCCGACCTCTACTCTAGACAGAACACCGTGACACCGTCAGCCCTTGATGCCATCGACTGCCTGCCATCCATGGATGAACTTGACGCCGAGCCAACCATCGACGAACTCAGTAAGGCCATTGATAGCTTGGCCGCTGGCAAGGCACCCGGCAACGACGGCATACCCCCTGACCTGATCAAGCACTGCAAGACCGCCCTACTGCTGCCATTGCATGACGTCCTCTGCCAGTGCTGGAAGGAAGGTGCCGTACCACAGGACATGAGGGACGCCAAGATCATCACCCTCTACAAAAACCAAGGGGAGAGAAGCGACTGCAACAACTACAGGGGCATTTCCCTCCTCAGCGTTGTTGGCAAAGTCTACGCACGAGTTGTTCTCGTTCGTCTACAGAAGCTTGCCGAACGTGTCTACCCCGAGTCTCAGTGTGGCTTCCGCGCTGAGCGATCGACGGTAGACATGATATTCTCCATCCGCCAACTCCAGGAGAACTGCAGAGAACAGAACATGCCTCTTTACGTCGCCTTCATCGACCTCACCAAAGCGTTCGATCTGGTCAGCAGAGAGGGCCTTTTCAAGATCCTGCCAAAGATAGGATGCCCACCAAAGTTGCAAAGCCTCATCGAATCATTTCACACCAACATGCAGGGGATAGTGCAGCACGATGGCAACGTCTCAGAGCCATTCAACATACGCAGCGGAGTGAAACAGGGCTGTGTACTTGCGCCAACCCTCTTTGGGATTTTCTTTGCTATGCTCCTGAGGCATGCCTTCAGCACAGCAACAGAGGGAATCTACCTGCACACAAGATCTGACGGCAGGCTTTTCAACCTCGCCCGCCTGAAAGCCAGAACCAAAGTACGCGAGGCTCTAATCAGAGACATGCTGTTCGCAGACGACGCTGCAGTCGCAACCCACACACAGCAGGAGCTTCAGACCCTGATGGACCGCTTCTCCCAGGCATGCAAGGACTTCGGGCTTACCATCAGCCTGAAGAAGACTAACGTCTTGGCGCAAGGCACGGAAGCACCACCAACCATCACCATTGATGACTACAAGCTGGAGGTCGTGAATCAGTTCACGTACCTGGGGTCCACGATCAGCAACAACCTCTCCCTTGATACAGAGATCAACAAGAGGATTGGAAAATCAGCCTTCACACTCGCTCGCCTCACCACACGAGTGTGGGAGAATCCCAAACTCTCTGTCAAGACGAAGATGGCAGTGTACAACGCCTGCATCATCAGCACACTGCTCTATGAGAGTGAGACGTGGACAACATACGCCCGGCAGGAAAAGAGACTGAACTCCTTCCACTTGCGCTGCATTCGCCACATCCTGGACATATCCTGGCAGGACAAAGTGCCCAACACAGAAGTTCTGTCCCGCGCCGGCCTTCCCTCCATGTTCACTCTACTCAGGCAGCGCAGGCTCCGCTGGCTAGGCCACGTTCACCGTATGGAGGATGGCAGAATCCCCAAAGACGTCCTCTATGGAGAACTGGCAACTGGCAGGAGAGACGTTGGCCGCCCACAGCTGCGCTTTAGAGACGTCTGCAAGAGAGACATGAAGGCCCTGGGTATCAACACAGAGCGCTGGGAGGACCTTGCAACGGACTGCTCCAAATGGAGAGGCACCCTGACCAGACAGCTCAAGGCGGGTGAAGAGAGACTAACTGCTGCAGCAGATGAAAAAAGGACCCGCAGGAAGAACCGCCACAGACCCAGCAGCACGGAGACCACCCACAAGTGTGACCTGTGTGACAGGGACTGTCATTCGCGCATTGGCCTGTTCAGCTACAGGCGGTGCTGTTCCAGCAGAGTAGACGTTTAGGATTCTCTTCCATGGTCATCATAGACCGACGGAGGCCGACGACGAATATGCAAGAACTGTAACACTGTGTTCGATACCTTCATTTCCACAGGGAGGCGCTGTTTGAAAAGAGACAATCCTAAAAATCAGACCGCCGTGAACTGCAAGTCCCGCCCTTGTGAACATTTGATTAGATATTTTATGTCTGTTTACAACAAAATAGACAAGCTAGGAGTTGGATTTATTGTCTTGATTAACACATAATAACTTTGTGGATGCTGGGATACGCTCCAGCCCCCACCCACCCACCCCGCCCCCACGACCCGAAAAGGATTAAGCGGAAGAAGATGGATGGATGGATGGATGGATGGATGGATGGTAGCCTAATGGTTAGGGATGTGGACTGGTGAGGGGAGGGTCAGTGGTTCAATCCCAGGACTGGAAGGATCAGATCTGGGTGGGACAAATGACAAAGCAGTGTTAGCCCGACCCTCCTTAACCCCACTGTGGTGCTCTTGAGCAAGGTCCTTAATCCCAACTGCTCCAGGGGAGCTGATCAGTGGCCACAGGTCAGTCTGTGTTTGTACTGGGCAGCTTCCAGGTGTGAATGTGTAACTGTGGGACTGTGAACAGGGTATCCTTCAAAAAGAGAGACTGCCTCTCAGTGGAACTACCCTGTATAAACAGAGGTTAAATTAAAAAAAAATAAATAAACAACAACTTCTGCACTGGACAATATTCAATTTGGTTGCATGTGTGTAAAATAAGATAAGATAAGCCTTTATTAGTCCCACTACGGGGAAATTCCAGGATTGCAACAGCACAGGGATAGCAACACTCAGAGCAACAATCAGAAGGCAAGAAAAAAACAAGCAAGCAAGAGCAGCTAATATACATATGTACATATTACTATAAAATATATATATACACACACACACAGACACACAGTGCACAGCATTGTAGCTGGATGGAATAAATATATGAATATATAAACACACAGTGCAGAGCATTGTAGCTAGATGGAATAAATATGTAAATATATAAACACCCACAGTACGGAGCATTGCAGCTAGGTGGAATAAATATGTAAGTATATAAACACACACAGTGCGGAGCAATGTAGCTAGATGGAATAATATGTAGATATATAAAAACACAGTGCGGAGCATTGTAGCTAGATGGAATAAATATATAGATATATAAATATAAACACACCCAGTGCTGAGCATTGTAGCTAGATGGAATAAATATGTAAATATATAAACACACACAGTGCAGAGCATTGTTGCTAGATGGGATGAAACAGCATAACCATCTACTTAGTTATCCTACATGGTATGATTATGTGCCCATACATATTCTCACCCTCCATAGCGACCGGTATTTTCCTAGTTGTATGCCGGAGGGGACCATTGTGTAAGTCTATTGCATCTTTTGCATTCAAAAAACTATTAGTTTGTTACGTCTTTTTGCTATCTCTGCGAGCAGCCCTGCTTAGGTTGTACAGTCTGACAGCCGTTGGTAGGAAGGACCTACGAAACCTCTCGGTTGTGCACCTGGGATGATGTAGTCTGCTGCTAAATGAGCTCCTCAGTGCATTCAGTATGTCCTGCATAGGGTGGAACTCGGACTCCAGCAGAGATGACAGTTTAGCCACCGTCCTTCTCTCTCCTATCTCCTCCACCGGATCAAGGCGCTGCCCCAGGACAGAGCTAGCTTTCTTAATCAGTTTGTTCAGTCTCTTCCTATCGGCTGCAGTAATGCCACTGCCCCAGCAGACCACTCCAAAAGTGACGGCTGATGCCACCACCGTGTCATAGAATGTCTTCAGCAGCGCCCCTTGTACACCAAAAGACCTGAGTCTCCTCAGCAGGAACAGCCTGCGCTGTCCCTTCTTGTAGAGTGCATCAGTATTGTGTGACCAGTCTAGTTTATTGTTCAGATGAACACCCAGATACTTATAGGATGTCACCATCTCGATGTCTGTTCCCTGTATATTTACTGGTGCTGTGAGGGGCTGCCCATGCCTGCGGCAGTCCACCACCAGCTCCTTAGTTTTCCTTGCGTTGATCTGGAGGCAGTTCCGATGGCACCAGTCCACGAAGTCCTGGATAAGCCCTCTGTACTCAGCTTCATCTCCATTGGAGATGAGGCCAACGATCGCAGAGTCATCAGAGAACTTCTGTAGATGGCAGTGTGTTGTGTTGTGTGAGAAGTCCGCAGTATAAAGAATGAACAGGAAGGGAGCCAGCACCGTTCCCTGGGGGGCCCCCGTGCTACTGATGATCGTGTCGGATACACAGTCCCGGGTTCTCACAAACTGAGGCCGGTTCGTGAGGTAGTCCAGGATCCATGATGACAGGTGCTGGTCCACCCCTGCGCGCAGCAGCGTGTCCTTCAGGATCATCGGTTGGATGGTGTTGAAAGCACTGGAGAAGTCAAAGAACATGATCCTCACCATATTCCCGGGCTTCTCCAGGTGGGACAGAGAACGGTGAAGGAGGAAGATCACCGCATCCTCCACCCCAATGCCATGCTGGTAGGCGAACTGGAGTGGATCCATCGCTGGTTCCACCAGGGGGCGGAGGTGAGCAAGGAGCAGTCTCTCCAGGGTCTTCATCAAGTGGGACGTCAAGGCCACCGGTCTGTAGCTGTTCAGGTCTTTGGGGTGGGAAGTTTTTGGTACAGGTACCACACAAGATGTTTTCCGCAGCTGTGGTACCCTCCCCAGCTTCAGGCTCAGGTTGAAGATGTACGTCACAATCCCACACAGCTGGTCTGCACAGGACTTGAGGAGCTTTGCGCTGATGCCGTCCGGTCCCGACACCTTCCTCGCCTTGATCTTCCTCAGCTCCGTCCTCACCTGGGTCCTGGTCAGGGTCAGGATGGGGGGCTGTGTGTTGGGAGTGGGGGGGTGTTGGTGGAGTGGGGAGTGGGCAGCAGGACTTGATTTCTTTAGAGGCAGCAGTGATTGTTGTGCAGTTAGGGGGGAGGGCGGTTGGTCAAACCTATTGAAAAACAGATTCAGGTTGTTCGCCCACTCCCTGCCCCCCGTGGCCTGGGGGGAGGTATTCTGGAGCCCAGGGATGGTTTTGAGGTTTCTCCAGACCCTGCTGATGTCGCTCTGTTGCAACTTGTCCTCCATCTTCTTCCTGAAGCTGTCCTTGCCTTCTCTGATCTTTCTCCTCAGCTCCCTCTGTACGGGCTTCAACATCTCCCTGTTCCCCGACCTGAAGATCCTCTTCTTCTCTCTCAGAAGTGTTTTAATCTCAGGGTTGATCCAGGGTTTGTTGTTTGAGCAACACCGTATGGTCTTGGTGGGAACGGATTTGTCCACACAGAAGCTGAGGTAGCCTGTGAAGGTGTGAATGAGGCCATCGATGTCCTCACCATGTGGATCGCAGAGCTGCTTCCAGGCGGTGGCTTCAAAACAGCCTTTTAGAGTGTCCATTGTCTCCTCAGACCATAACTCCACTGTGCGCATGGCCGGACGTTGTCTGTGCACTAGGGGTTTGTACACCGGCCGGAGATGAACCAAGTTGTGATCCGATCTCCTGAGTGGGGGAGTTGTGATGAGGTGTACGCCTCCTTAGTGTTTGCGTAGAATAAGTCCAGTGTTTTATTGTCTCTAGTGTGGCATGTGACATACTGGGTGAACGTGGGTAGAATGGGAGACAGTGAAACATGGTTGAAATCGCCTGAGATGAGGAGAAGAGCATCTGGGTGTTCTGTCTGCAGCCTGCTGGTTACTGAATGGATGACGTCACGCGCTGTCCCAGCGTTCGCCGTCGGATTTGCATAAACAACAATGCAGATCACGTGTGAGTGTTCTCTCGGGAGATATGTAGGCCTCATGCTAACAGCTAGCAACTCAATGTCTTTGCTGCAGTGTAAAATTACAACAGACCTCCTATTTCTTTCTATATGATGCTATTATCACACTGTGGTGGACACAATACACATGGCACTCCACCCAGGACAAGGGGGCTGGTGGGGGAGAAGATAGTTAGAGATGCTAATGGGAAAAGCTGAGAGGGGCCAACCAAACAAAAATGTGCCTTTCACCCCCCGCCGCGCCAGGTTGACACCTGAGGATGCAGGAGTGCAAATGTATTGTAGCAAGACCTGCTCTGTGACATGTGTGTCAATGTTATGTTAATGTGTGTACATGTCTTGCAGTCAGAACACTAATGTGTTTACCCTATGTGCCTGAGGCGGGAATTAAAGTGTATAAAGGAGTGTACTCAGGCACTCAGGAGCCACTGTTTGTGTTTTACTGTATGTTGGAAGAGGAATAAAGTTTGTGTGTCATCTAGCTCGCTGCCTCGTCTGCTTTCATCTTCCACAATACTATGCTATTCTATATTATGCTATGCTATATTATTCTATGCTATGCTATCTATATTATATTTGAGGCGGCTGTGGTGCGGCTGTGGTGCAGGTGTAGTGTAGCTAACTACGATCAGAGGGTCAGTGGTTCAATTCCCACTCTGTCTGCAGTCTGCATGTCGAATTGTCCTTGAACAAGACACTAAACCCCCAGTTGCTCCTGGTGGGTCAGGCCAGCGCCAGTGCATGGCAGCTCCGTTGCCATCAGTGTGTGAATGTGTGTGTGGATAGCAGGATCTGTAAAGCACTTTGGTCATCCAGAGATGAGTAAACAGTGCTATATAAGTGAACATCATTTACCATTTATGGTCACTGAAGTGCTTAGCAACAGTTTCATTCAGAAGGGACTAAAATATAACTGGTTAAACAAACAAAAATCACAGTATTTTGTCCTATATTGATGTGCTTGTGGAACTGTTGTGTAAAAGCAATATTACACTTGAGGTCATATGGTATCATGAATACATAAATATAATATAAATATATATAAATAAATATATAATTGCATGAGCTGTCGAAATTCTGAATAACCACTGCACAGAGTAAAGAATTCAGTATATTTCTCATGCATTAAAATTATTAGCTTGTGTTTAGCTTTTTGATTTTATGCTGTAGGAATTGGGCAGTTGCTCATCGTCTCCCTCTTTAACTCCCTCTTTAACATTACAGTTTCATGCAAATTCAGGAGTTGTTCTTGAACAACATAGGTAGGTTTGCTATGGGTTTTGCTCCCCTTTTTCCCCCCAGTCTGTCTACTGTGTATATGTAGTATTATACTGTGTGTCAGACAACAGCTAAATCTGAGAGCAGTCATATGTAATAAAGGCAAATACACAAACAAACGGAGGACAATACTGATGAACAATTTTATAATAATCTCCTAGTGAGACAGCTTCCTCCACCCATGCCAGTATCATTCTGGCCCCAGCTCAGTATAGTCAATATGATGGTTTTGTCATTAGTATTTCTGTGTGAGCCATCCTACACCACTATCACCACCGACACATCCACTAACCTGAACACTGTGTAACACAGATAACAGATGCTTGTTTAGAGTTGGGTGCAGGTAGAAGCGCAGCATGTTGTCGCAACTTGGACAAAGAACAATGTGTCCTGAACAGTGATTGGCTTCGTAAGTAAAGGCTGGACTGACTGCGAGGCAGTTAACAGAGCCTGTTGGGCTTTAATAGTTTCACAGAATCCAACCAGGGCCAATAGTAAACCACGTGTCTGTTCATGCAGATTATATATATATATATATATATATATATATATATATATATATATATAGTGGGGTAAAAAAGTATTTAATCAGCCACCAATTGTGCAGGTTCTCCCACTTAAAAGATGAGAGAGGTCTCCAATTTTCATCATAGGTATACCTCAACTATGAGAGACAAAATAAGAAAAAAAAATCCAGAAAATCACATTGAAGGATTTTTAATGAATTAATTGGTAAATTCCTCTTTAAAATAAGTATTTGGTCAAAAACAAAAGTTCATCTCACTACTTTGTTATATACCCTTTGTTGGCAATGACAGAGGTCAAACATTTTCGGCAAGTTTTCACAAGGTTTTCACACACTGTTGCTGGTATTTTGGCCCATTCCTCCATGCAGATCTCAAATCAAATCAAATCAAATCAAACTTTATTGTCATATTGCTGTACATACAACTGTAGTGCAGGCAAGATGAAATTGCGTTTCTCTCGGCATCCATATAAGAAGCAGCATGATTAAGACACACTCCCACATAGCTCCACCCCCCACCCCCCCCCCCCCCCCCCCCCCCCATCCATTCACACATCCCTGAGACATACTTGGGGAAAAAGAATAACTAACTATAATATACAAAATGTCCATAGGTGCAGTAGTGTGTATGTGAGATTCCGGGTCAGCTGTTCAGCATCCTGACAGCTTGTGGGAGGAAGCTGTTGATCAGTCTGGTGGTTCTGCCTCTGATGCTCCGGAATCGTTTACCAGATGGAAGAAGTTCAAAGTGTTTATGCAGAGGGTGAGAACGGTCCTTGACAATGTACAGTGCCCTGCTCCTACAACGGTTCTGAAAAAGTTCTTGGACAGAGGGGAGGGAGACTCCAATTACCCTCTCCGCCCCCTTGACTATCCTCTGCAGGGCTTTTTTGTCTGACATACTGCAGCTGGAGTACCATGTAGCAATGCAGTACATCAGAACACTCTCCACCACACCTCTGTAGAAGGTCCTGAGGATGCAGATGGGGAGAGAGGCCTGTTTGAGTTTCCTCAAGAAGTGTAGTCTCTGCTGAGCCCGCTTCCTGATCTCCAAGGAATTCTTGCTCCAGGTCAGGTCCTGCGAGATCTGCACTCCGAGGAACTTGATGTTCTCTACTCTCTCCACTAAACAGCCGCCGATGCTGAGGGGGACGTGCTCAGGCTGTGACCGCCAGAAGTCGATAATCATCTCCTTCGTTTTGTCCACGTTGAGCACCAGATTGTTCTCCCTGCACCAGCTCTCCAGGTCTCTCACTTCTTCCCTGTACACTGATTCCTCATCCCTCTGAATAAGTCCCACCACCGTGGTGTCATCTGCAAACTTAATAATCTGGTTCCCCTCGTGTTTGGATACACAGTCATGTGTTAGAAGTGTAAACAACAGTGGACTGAGTACACAGCCTTGAGGGGTTCCGGTACTCAGCGTGACAGAGTTGGAGATGTTGTTTCCAACCCGGACAGACTGAGGTCTCTCACTCAGGAAATCCAGGATCCAGAGACATGTGGCGGTGTTCAGACCGAGAAGGAGTAATTTCTCTATCAGTCTCTGGGGAATAATGGTGTTGAATGCTGAACTGAAATCAATGTACAGGAGTCTGGCGTAGGTGTCTTTCTGGTCCAGGTGGGTGATGACAGAGTGTAGGGTGGTGACTATAGCATCCTCCGTGGAGCGGTTTGAACGATATGCAAACTGGAGCGGGTCGTGTGATGCAGGGAGGCAGGCTGTGATGTGTGGTTTGACAAGCCGTTCAAAACACTTCATCACAATTGGTGTAAGTGCAACAGGACGATAGTCATTCAAACAGGACACCACTGGTTTCTTTGCCACCGGTACAATGGTAGAGGTCTTGAAGCATCTGGGAACGATGGCCTGACTCAGGGAGATGTTATAAATGTCAGTCAGGACATCCGCCAACTCGCTCGCGCAGTCTCGGAGCACACATCCCGGAATGTTGTCTGGACCTGCAGCTTTGCGTGGGTTGATTCTGGATAGGGTCCTCCGTGTGTCCGCTGTGTTAATGGTAAAAGCTGGTCCGACCGATGGTGGGAGTGGGCCGGCCCTCCCTCTGATTGTCGAGTTTGATGCTTCAAAACGTGCAAAGAAGTCGTTAAGCCTGTCTGGAAGCGAAGCGTCGACATCATCGACCCCCTGCCTAGACTTAAAGCCCGTCAGTATCCGAACTCCCTGCCACATCTGCTTGGTGTTCCTAGTGTCACAGAGGTGTCCCTGGATTTTCTCCGCATAGGCGTGCTTTGCCGCCTTAATTCCCTTTGAAAGCGCAGACCTGGCTGAGCGGAGGGCAATCCTGTCCTTCGCTCTGAATGCTGCATCTCTGGCTTTAAGCAGCAAGCGCACCTCTGCAGTCATCCAGGGCTTATGATTACCCCGCACAGTGATGGTCTTCACTGTAGTGAAATCCTCTGTGCACTTCGCGATGTAGCTGGTGACCGAATCAGCATACTCCTCCACATCTGTCCTGTCTTCCTGGGAGGCTGCTATTTTGAAGATCTTCCAGCCTGTGTGCTGAAAACAGTCTTGCAGTGCAGAGGTTGCACTCTCTGGCAAAATCCTGATTTGTTTCACTGCTGGCCTGCTGCGCTTCAATAAAGGTTTGTAGGCAGGAACCAGCATCACGGACATGTGATCAGAATGGCCGAGATGGGGGCGGGGTATCGCTTTATATGCATCTGTGTTTGTGTACACTAAGTCCAACATATTCTCTCCTCTGGTCTTAAAGTCTACACATTGTTTAAACTTGGGGAGCACAGTCTTTAAGCTGATGTGGTTAAAATCCCCCGCAACCACCACAAAACTGTCCGGGTGTGACGTTTGGATTTCACTGATCGCTATTGTGCAGTACCCTGAGTGCCTTCTTAGCATTAGCTTTAACGTTAGCGCTCGGCGCTATGTAAACACCAACTACAAACACGTTGCTGAATTCCCTCGGCAGATAAAAAGGCCAACAATTAACAATAAGGAACTCCGCCAATGGAGAGCAGTGTTTAGACACTAACGTGGCATTAACGCACCAGTTCTTGTTAACATAGATGCATAGCCCACCCCCCCGGCTCTTACCGGAGCTCGCCGTTTCCCTGTCGGCACGGAACATCACCATATCTTCCAGCTGAATGGCCTCGTCAGGAATGTTGTCGTGGAGCCATGTCTCGGTGAAAACAAACACACAGCAGTCCCTCCATTCTCTCTGGGTTTCTTTCAGCAAACGCAGCTCGTCTACCTTGTTTTCGAGGGTGCGGATCTCCTCTAGAGCAGTGATGTTTTGGGGCTGTCGACTTTCAACTCCCTCCATAGATTTTCTTTGGGGTTGAGATCTGGAGACTGGCTAGGCCACTCCAGGACCTTGAAATGCTTCTTACAAAGCCACTCCTTCATTGCCCGGGCGGTGTGTTTGGGATCATTGTCATGCTGAAAGACCCAGCCACGTTTCATCTTCAATGCCCTTGCTGGTGGAAGGAGGTTTTCACTCAAAATCTCACCATACATGGCCCCATTCATTCTTTCCTTTACACAGATCAGTCGTCCTGGTCCCTTTGCAGAAAAACAGCTGCAAAGTATGATGTTTCCACCCCCATGCTTCACAGTAGGTATGGTGTTCTTTCTCCTCCAAACACGACAAGTTGAGTTTTTACCAAAAAGTTCTATTTTGGTTTCATCTGACCATATGACATTCTCCCAATCCTCTTCTGGATCATCCAAATGCTCTCTAGCAAACTTCAGATGGGCCTGGACATGTACTGGCTTAAGCAGGGGGACACGTCTGGCACTGCAGGATTTGAGTCCCTGGCGGCGTAGTGTGTTTCTAATGTAGCCTTTGTTACTTTGGTCCCAGCTCTCTGCAGGTCATTCACTAGGTCATGTGGTTCTGGGATTTTTGCTCACCGTTCTCATGATAATTTTGACCCCACGGGGTGAGATCTTGCGTGGAGCCCCAGATCAAGGGAGATTATCAGTGGTCTTGTATGTCTTTCATTTTCTAATAATTGCCCCCACAGTTGATTTCTTCACACCAAGCTGCTTACCTATTGCAGATTCAGGCTTCCCAGCCTGGTGCAGGTCTACAATTTTGTTTCTGGTGTCCTTTGACAGCTCTTTGGTCTTGGCCATAGTGGAGTTTGGAGTCTGACTGTTTGAGGTTGTGGACAGGTGTCTTTTATACTGATAACAAGTTCAAACAGGTGCCATTAATACAGGTAACAAGTGGAGGACAGAGGAGCCTCTTAAAGAAGAAGTTACAGGTCTGTGAGAGCCAGAAATCTTGCTTGTTTGTAGGTGACCAAATACTTATTTTACTGAGGAATTTACCAATTAATTCATTAAAAATCCTTCAATGTGATTTTCTGGATTTTTTTTTTCTTATTTTGTCTCTCATAGTTGAGGTATACCTATGATGAAAATTGGAGACCTCTCTCATCTTTTAAGTGGGAGAACTTGCACAATTGGTGGCTGACTAAATACTTTTTTGCCCCACTGTGTATATATATATATATATATATATACTGCTAAAAAAAAAATAAAAGGAACACTTTGAAAACACATCAGATTTTAATGGGAAAAAATAAGCTGGATATAAGCGGTAGAAGATGGATGGATGGATGGATGGATCTACACTGATATGGACTGGATAATGTGTTAATGAAAAGATGCCACATCTTTTGATGGAAATGAAAATTATCAACCTACCACCTACAGAGGGCTGAATTCAAAACACTCCAAAACTTACTCAGGTTAAAAAGTGTTTGTTTTATTTTTTTGAGCAGTATATTTTCATTACATTCAAAGCTGCACAAAGTAGAAATTTTCAGTCTCTGTATAGATATAAACTATTTGCCCGCATAAAGCCAATTAGTAAATAAAAAGTCACAAACAAAATCCTAAAAATATATATATGCAATAATATACTGTATATATATGTGTGTGTGTATGTATGTGTGTACACACACACACACACACACACACACACACATATATATCTATATCTATATATATCTATATCTATATATATCTATATATATATATATATATTGTGGGCACCCAGCACAATGCAGACTGATAATATTCACGCTCAGCAGGGATTGCATACGAACAGAGAGCCCTAGGGGGACAACCAGAACAATGACTATTGTTATTCATCCCCGGAGTAAGGAGAGGAGTCTGGTGCCAGTTAGTCACGCGATTGATATGTATTGTCTGATATGTATATCAATATGTAAATGTGCCATGCATTCTCTCTTGTCTGTATAAAAGAGCTGACTTTACATGCCTCACCAGCACACACAGAGCACACAGCGCTGCAGTGTGTCTCATGATGATGGAGGAATAAAACTCTTAAACCTTCAGCTCGCCGTGTCTCTCCTGAACTTATTTTGCTCCTCCACACTGGTGACCCTTGACGAAGAATGGAACACGAAGCGAACACCCCTGAGATGACCCGGATGGGAAGCCTCAGCACACGTCATAGTGCGACCCTCGCCTTATCTTTTACCTCCACATTGGTGACCTAACGTGAAATGGACTATCTCTCCCTCTCACCGCGCTGTGGATTCCAGAGACCGGGGATCACCTACATCCTTCGCACGCACACAAGAGCGCAGCGCTGGGACCAGAACGCACCATGAGCAACACGAGCGAACGAAGGAAGCAGCCTGAATGGGGACAATCATCGACATCGACTGCACTGATTTCCATCAAGCTCCCTGACCCTGACTCACCTCTCGACAACGGACCTTCCGCACACAGAAGCCATGCGCGCACACTGCAGGGTTATGAGGACAGCACAACTGCCAGCTATGTGGTCACTGCACCAAGTGCGCGCCACGCACCAGGGACAAACCAGCTCCACAGACTGATACAGCATCCTCCGCCGCTGCACATGCCCGAGTAAAACTGCCAATCGCCACCCTCGGAACCTTCAGGGCTGCTGGCGCACCTGAAGCATACATGCAGCCAGCACACAGGACTTTGTATGAGCTTTCCAGCCACGGCGCACAAGGGGAATTAAGCTGATTGCTTTCCTCGATGACTTTAGGGGTGTTTCCCGCACCTAAAGCCAAACTGCCAAGTCCCTGACACAGCTTCAGTTATCACAGCCACTACGCATCCTCGGGGAATTTGGCCGCACGCCTTCCCCACATCCTCACTGGACCAAAACACGAGAGAAGTCAGATATACTGTATATTTTTTTTTTCACAGCTGCTATGGATCTCCGCCACGTTTAACGGGAAAAGCTCCTCACCATCGCGGATCCACACGCAATTTTTGCGCGGCCCAGACACCTTTGACGTCCCGGGCCAGCACTCACTTACTCCCACCCCCTCAACCTCCTCCTGCACAGAGCTTTTCCCGCACCTCACTCCCAAAGCCGGCCGATCGCCGTCTGGTTCCATTACGCACGACTGCACACCGGCCCGTGTGTCCACGATCCACGGCCGTTCAACGTGCAGAGCACACTGCCCTTTCCACCCCTCCCCCGTCTGCCTCACGGACTGACATGCCCTCCGACAGTTCTACCGGAGCTGGAGCCAAACGACGGGGGGGGGGGGGGGGGTGTCACAACCCCTTCTGACCGTTCTGGGCGGAGCGGTGTGGGCACCCAGCACACGTGTGGCCACCCAGCACAATCCAGACTGCTAATATTCACGCTTCACGCTCAGCAGGGATTGCATACGAACAGAGAGCCCTAGGGGGACAACCAGAACAATGACTATTGTTATTCATCCCCAGAGTAAGGAGAGGAGTCTGGCGCCAGTTAATCACGTGATTGATATGTATTGTCTGATTTGTATATCAATATGTAAATGTGCCATGCATTCTCTCTTGTTTGTATAAAAGAGCTGACTTTACATGCCTCACTAGCACACAAACAGCACACAGCGCTGCAGTGTGTCTCATGATGATGGAGGAATAAAACTCTTAAACCTTCATCTTGCCGTGTCTCGCCTGAACTTATTTTGTTCCTCCACTTCTTTAGAATCCCTAATGTTTTTTGGTGTGTGTCTATATACAGTATACAGTATATATATATATTGAGATTTTCAATTGTATCAAAATCTATTTCAGGATATTTCACAAATATGTGCCTTGTGTATTACACAAAACGTGTCCAAGGAACATATCTGTCCTTGTTAGCCAGTTTCAGATTTTATCAGACACCATTTCAAATACCATCAAAAAGTAGGTTATTTGATGAATGGTAGACACATTTATGAAAAAAAACAGCAGTCCCCATCATGTCAGTTTTTATATATGAAAAAACAGGAAGAGTAATCTGTGGACACACATCAGACAGATCTTAGTCCTTTTTTTATTCCCAAGAGAAAAAAGCAGTAAAAATCACTGAACTGAAACAATAAAGAGAAAAGAATCAGAAATACGAATCTCTTATGCTTTAAAGCCAGTTAAAATGAATACGTAACATTTTTGTTTTATTTCTAAACATTTCTGAACATTTCTGGGAATAAACCGATAATGGCAATAATCAGCTTTGGTGTGTTTACATGCACTGAATAAACAGATTATTGGAGGGTAAATCGTTTAAGTTAATGACCCCGGTTACATGGCCTTCATCTGATTATTCTGTTTACATGGCCACTTGAATAATCTAATTCCAGAAATCCAATCTGTAGTGTAGGAATATGGCCAGTATACAGTGTGTGATGTGGCCTGCGGCTAACATCACCAGGCCACTATATATTGGGGCGGTCCGCCATCTCTTGGCAGTTGGTTACTTGTTGGTTAGAGAGCAGCTAGCGGGAGTTACCAATGTGAGGGTTATGACTAAGTGTTCACATGTGCTTTTGTACCTTTATGGTTTGTAATAAATTTCAGTTCGAGCACAACATCCGCATCCGTCTTCATTCCAGGTTTGTGGACATAACATTTGGCAACGAGAATTTCAAACCATGGAAGCGTGCTTGAGACCACTAAGGCCTTTCCTCGAGTCTCCAGGTGAACCAACTGTCCCATGGCCACGATGGCTGGACATGTTCGAGACCTACATTGCAGCATTGGACCTGGGAAAACAATAAAGTAAGGAAGTGAGCGCTGTTTGTCCACAACCTAGGCATAGAAGGGCAGAGGATTTTTCACACACTTGGTCCGACGGACTCGTATGTGGATGCTATCAAACTGCTAGTTAGCTACTTTGCTACATAGGACAATGTGATAGCACAATGAATTCGATTCTGCCAGAGGTGACAGGGAATTGGTGAGACCCCACAGCAATTCGTCGTTGACCTAAGACATCTGGCTAGCATGTGCCACTTTGGACTGTTAGAAGACAAGATGGTGCGGGACCAGTTAGCTGAGCACATGTGTAACCTGAGGCTAAGGGCTAAGATGCTAACAGAGCCAAATTACACGACGCTAGCTAGCACAATAGAACTAGCATTCCAGCTTGAATCAGCAGAGAAGCTAGCATCGGAGCTAGGTGGGTGGCAACTACAAAAGCTACTCGTACAGATGACGCTAGCTAACGTGGTGGGCATGGAGAAATATGAAGACATGGCAGACGAATATGTGACAAACACTGTTAACCGACACACCACTCCGAGAAGCCCCGTCTGTGGTAGCTGTGGTTCCCCGACGCACCATCACATAGCACGTTTTTGCCCAGCAAAAGTACAACGTTGTAACAAGTGTGGACGTTTTAACCATTTTGCTAAAGTGTGCCGGTCGCTGGCACCGTGGAGCCGGCCAAGCAAGCAACGCCACCCGCTAATGACTACCATTCACGCGGTAAGCCCTGACAACAACGGTTATGCATACAACATGGTTGAATTAGACGGCATGACTGTACCGCTACTACTCGACATGACGGTGGTTAGGTCGATGTTAAACTGGGCCACGGTGAAGAAGTTTTTCCCCAAACAAGAAGAAGAACCAGCAGAGCTGTATAGATACGGCAGTCACAGACTCAGTAATGTAGGAACAGTTGAGCTAATGGTCTACTACAAGTCTAAGATTGTGTATGACTTCATGTTCCAAGTGACAGTGCACGGTGACAACATTATGGGATGTGACCTCTTCTACAGACTGGGCTTCACTATCTGCGACAGCACCGGGTTCAAATGGCCCAGTTGCGGAAACTGGGGCACAATGGACCTCGACAACGATGATGGGGTGCGGGACAAGAAAATTCAGAGCAGCACCGACACCAAACCATCCACCCTGTGTGCTCAGGAGGAGAGCTGCCCGGGAGGGGGGGCAGCAGCTGGACTCACCTCAGATCCTCACCCAGCCAGAGGCCGCTGTGGAATCGCAGAACAGGGAGCCTGTGCACGCATAAAACCTCGAGGCATAACAACAACAACAACCAGGCACAGACACTGTTTACAGTGCAGCACAACAAAGCACATCAGACGGGAGAGAGGAAGAACAACAGGGGTTACGACTGAGCCGATGGGTGAAGAGTCCGCAACAACGAACAACACGGGAGAGACACCAGACACCTTCTGTACCCACAACCCGCTTCAGACTACGGAAACAGTGACGGTGAAGTCGGATGAGGGGTCTGTGGCAAACATGGTAATGGCAGAACTGTTACAGCACAACGGAGGTCCTAAACCAGATGAGCATGCAGTGCAACAGCAATCACAGAGGCACATGAGACTGAGTGAGGCGCCACTGCAAGTCATGGACTGGCTTTGAATCCGCACTGGTGAGAGACCAGGACAGCGGCTGGCCAAGTCACAACTGATGAGACAACAGGCGCCGCTGAGGATTGTGGATTGGTGTGCTTTCAACTGACAATCGGTTCAGTTCGGCACGCAAGCCAACTATGGTGTGTCCAGATGACTGCTCCAGACAGCGAGGCTTCACGGGAGTCAGCCGATGCAGTGTGGGCCCCAGGCCCCAATGTGATGAAGATCGGTTCTGGGGTCCAGCATCTCCAGGGGCGCATCTATCGTGGGCCTGCTACAAGGCCCGTCTGGCAAAGCCGCCTTCCCCATGGAAGGCTATTAAAAAAAAATACTGACTGTTCAGGTAGGAATGTGGCTGAAACAGGTGGCAGAATAACCCACCCAGCCACGTCGGGTCCAGCGGTGGTCTACCCGCAGACTCTAGTTCCAGGTTCTATGCTGTGGTTTTGAATGTTGCAATGTTTTGAAAATGTTGATTACCGTATTTTCCGGACTATAAGTCACTCCGGAGTATAAGTCGGACAAGCCAAAAAATGCATAATGAAGAAGTAAAAACCGTATATAAATCGCACTGGATTATAAGTCGCATTTTTTGGGGGAAATTTACTTTACATAATCCGACACCAAGAACAGATATTTCATCTTGAAAGGCAACTTATAGTAATAATAGAATAGAGAACAACAGGATGAATAGGTGTGCGGTATGCTAACGTAACACACTGATAGTTATTCAACTACATGAAGCATAAACAACGAACTGAATAGGTGTCTTGTATGTTAACGAAATATATTAACAGTTATTCACATAACTATAGCATAAAGAACATAATATAACAAGTTCACCAAACTCACGATCTCACTCCTAATCGCTAAATCCTTTAAATTCTTCATCCTCGGTGTCGCTTCTGAACAACTCCGCCAACTCCGGGGGCAGACGAAGCGCCGCTTCCTCCTCTGCGTGGCTGTCGTCAGACTCAGCATCAGTTCCATTTCCAATTATTCCGGCCTTTCTGAATCCCGACAGGATGGTTTCGTTTGTCATTGAAGTCCACGCCTTGTCGATCCATCCGATGACTTGCAGGAAAGTTGCATGGCGCATCCTCCCGGTTGCCGTGAAGCTGTGTTCTCCATCCATCACCCACTGCTCTGATGGAGAGGCTTTTGCGTTGCATGAAGCGGTAACACCAAGAAGGTCCTCCCGCAAAGTCATTTATATTCATCTCCTTGGCAACTACCTGAGCGTGGAGATGTAACTGCACCGTTGACAAGCCTCTCCCGGCAGCACATTGTTCAAACACCCATTTGTGAACTCGTTCCTCTAGCTGTGGCCATCTAGCTTTTAGCCCGCAATTAGCTTTTTTTGTTTTCTTCATGGCAGTAAGAGTAACCTCCGCTTTCCGCCAGTCCCTCACAAGTTTCTCGCTCACTCCAAACTTTCTTTCTGCTGCTCGATTACCGTTTTCGGCTGCATATTTCACTATTTCAGCTTGTAATCTGCAGAATATGATTTTCTTTTGGGGGGCATTTGTGTTCGGTCTTTCTCAGTTGTCTTTATAGCCTAAGTTATTACCGGTAATGTTTACATTTTAAATTGTCAGTGGTACAGGTGCAGCAGATGCTGGTACACAAGCCTAGAGTGCCCTCTCGCGGCTGTCAATGTGAAAATAACGAACATGTGAAATGTTTTAATATATAAGTCGCACCTGAGTATACGTCGCACCCCTAGCCAGACACGTCCTGTGAACTCAGGCATCATAGGACTCATGATGCCGTCACAAAGATATGATGTCTATATGACGGCACATAGACAAATGTGTCTTTATGATGTCATACAGACCATCACTCACGATGCCTAGACTAATGTGTTTTTATGATGTGATATGGCTCAAAATTGGCAAGGTGAATAAGTCACAGGGCCAGTCTTTACAGCGTGTTCGTGTTTTCTGCACAACAGATTTCTGCAGCCATGGCCAATTCTACGTTGCCGCGAGCAGAGTTGCCAGATCAAGCAGTCTTTGTATTCTTGCTCAAGATGAAGAAACTAAGCAAAAGTGTCGCTTTCTCAGCAGTCTTTTTTAAAAAGGTGCTGACACAGTAAAAATGTGTAACCTTGACGAATGCCAGTCTACACTACAAATATGAAAAATGTCAAGCAAAGTGCTGATTTTCTCCCGGTGCTCCAGTTTCTTGGTTTCTACGGGCATGCAAAGGCCTTCCTGAACAGGGTCGAAAGCCACTTTTTGCTCAGATCTATTTTCATGATCCTGCCCATGAACTGAAATTACGACGCACCTATCCCTCAACCAGTGGTCTGAACGAAGAAGAAGAAGACCCAGCAGATGGAGAGCAATAGAATGAGGGGAACTGCTGCACATCAGAAAAGATAGCGTGAACATGAAACACCTCAGGTTCCAGTAGTACGTCGCAGGCATGATTGAACGACACAGCCGTCTGAGACAGGAAGAGACCCTTCAGCAACGGACATGCAGAAATACTTGCTTATACTTGGTTTCTACGTGCATGGATGGGTATGCACGAGTATGTACTGGTACATGCCCTAGTAAATATAATTAATATATGTTCTGTGTTTTTGCGGGGGGGGGGGGGGGTAGTGTAGGAATATGGCCAGTATACAGCGTGTGACGAGGCCTGCGGCTGAAGTCACCAAGCCACTATACAGTATATTGGAGCGGTCCGCCATCTCATGGCAGTTGGCTACTAGATGGTTAGAGAGCAGCTAGCAGGAGTTGCCAATGTGAGAGTTATGACTAAGTGTTCACATGTGCTTTTGTACCATTACAGTTTGTAATACAGTTCAGTTCGAGCACAGCATCCACGTCCGTCTTCATTCCAGGTTTGTGGACACAACACAATCATAATCGGTTTATTCGTGTACATGTAAACATGATCACTGAGTGTACAGCTGTTGGTTTCTGTACATATTTAAAAAATAATAATAGGCTGTATTATGGATCTGAAGTGTTGGCAGGAGAAGCACTGATAAACTATATAAAATTATACCAATATGTGAAACAAGTGTAAATGCTGATTGTAGTTTCAAGACTTAAATTTTTCCCAGTCTAGAGGCTCTACTTCTTTGAGTCATACAGATGCATTTGTTTTCCCTTTATTGCCGAGCAACAAAGAATAACAGAGACTATAGCTTTGGGAAGGCATGAATAAATTTTCTTCTGCTGTGTTTAGAATGTTCACTCCCTCACTCCCTCACTCCCTACTCGCTATATATAGTGAATTTAGATATAGTGGACTATATAGTAAACTCAATATAACAATAAAATTTACAGCTATCGGACACTACTGGGCTTGTTTTCATGGCACAGTTAATGACATCATCATGGTGAGACAGTAAAACGTAACAGACTAATGGTGGTAAAAGAATGAATACCTGCATGCATGCATCCATCTATCCATCTTCTTCCGCTTAATCCTTTTCGGGTGGCGGGGGGCTGGAGCCTATCCCAGCATCTTTGGGCGAGAGGCAGGGTACAGCCTGGACAGATCGCCAGTCCATCGCAGGGCCAACACAGAGAGACAGACAACCATTCACTCTCACAGTCATACCTAAGGACAATTTAGAATCCCCAGTTTGATGCCAATTAACCTAACTTGCATGTTTTTTGGCATGTGGGAGGAAACCGGAGAAATCCCGGAATAAACCCACGCAGACACGGGGAGAACATGCAAACTCCACACAGATCACTGTTGGTCGGGGGCTGGGATTGAACCCAGGATCCCCCGGCCAAGGGTGAGTTGCTGTGCTGCTGCAGTACTAACCACTCCGCCACCGTGCTGCCCTACCTGCATGCAATTTGTAGTAAATATGTATTAAATCAAATCAAATCAAATCGTTTTTGCTGAATTAATAAATACCTTAAGGTAGTTTATATTGTGATGTGAAGCTCTCCTCTCACTGGTCTGTTGGCTGTGCGTTGCATTGTGGGATATATTGGCTAATGAAGTGACCATCCATTGTACACTACTTTTCAAAATGCATTGTGGGATATTTTGAGTGTACTACGTATATAGAAAATGATTTTTTTCTATATAGAAAATGAAAATATGAATGAAATTTTCAGTTAAGATTTCGAAGAGCACTACAAAATGGTTGATTCACTATATAGTCCACTATATGGGGAACAAGTGAACATTTCAAACACAGCTCTCTTTTCAGATAGACGCAGTGGCTCCTACTTCCTCCATTTCATTAAAAAGACAGTGGTGCTCACATAAACATGCCTACATGCATTTTAACATTTTCAAATGACTAAAAAAATCCTAAAACTGCCACTCCAGTCAATTCAACATATTTAGCATAAAGATATGTAAAGACTTTGTCAAGGAAAAAGAGGTTTAAAAGTGTCATATTTCCCCCCTCCACCCCCTAGTGCAGTTCAAGCTTCACTTTCAATAAACAGTGTAAAACAATTAAATACTTGCCTTATAAAATGGACCAATTTTTTTTGAAAACTTGTAACCATGACTTAGGAAGGTAAATGGTGTTCACTTACATAGCACTTTTCTCATCCCTGGATGACCAAAGCGCCGTACAAGGTCAGCTATCTATCCAGACACGCACACATTCACACACCGATGGCGGCAGAGCTGCCATCCGTGTGTGAATGGCACTGGCTTGACCCACCATGAGCAACTCGGGGCTCAGTGTCTTGCTCAAGGCCACTTCGACATGCAGATCGCAGAGAGAGCAGGAACTGAACCACCGGCCCTGCAATCAGAGGTCAACCGCACTCTACACCTGCGCCACATCCGCCCGCAATAAATATATGATACTTGAATTATCTGATTGCTTTAAAAATGTTCTCAATAAACCTGATAGATGTCAAATTTTGACTACGTGTTCGTATATGAAATAAACACGGAAACACAGCAAGTAATTAAAGTTCATCCAACGTTTATACATTCAATTTGCCTATAAACCACTACTTCTCCCAACCCATCTTGCCTTATTTGCCTCTCACATCATATCACTAAAACAACAGGGAGCTTCAGCTGCAGACAGGTGTGTGTGTGTGCGTGTCGTGCGCAAAGACAACCTAACCAGATTATAAGGGATCTATTATTGTTCCCCTGCTCCCCACTTTCATCTCTGACAGCAGATTAAACATCTACAGTTTACTTATTGTTTACCTCATCGTTCAGAACTCACACACACCACCTGCTTATTTTCTCAAACTTTGACTCCCTCTGGGTCACACAAAATAATTGATTGCAAGTTTATTTTCCACAAAACGCCTTTCTCCTATATTATTTATGGCTGCTCGGTGCATCACAAGTTCAAAGGCAGTTTTCTAAACGGAAATGCTTCTTCACAGCTCATTTCACAACCATTTGACATATGATTTCACTCTTCTTTTTTTTGTTTTTTTTCCAACACTGCACTGAGTTAGAATGCCGCCCGCCGCCCACGCCGACTGCTGTAAGCTGACAGGCCGTGTGGGGAGGCGGACACCTCCTCACAGTCGAGGAACAGAGACAGAGGAGAACATGTAAGTGTGTTTCTGAGAAGAGGGAAAAGAGAGGCAGGTGTGTGACAGGAGGGAAACGGCTCTGATAAGAAAAAAATAAAATAAAATAACTGGGTGATAGAGTGAGTGAAATGAGAAATGAAGGAAGAGATGGAAAAGACACCAGAGAGTTAAAGGCCGACAGCGAATGATGGAGATCTAGAAAGAGGAGGAGGATCTCCTCTCTACTGGGAAGAGGATTGTCACGGACAGACACAGGCAGCAGGGCAGCAAACACCGTGGGATATCAGTGGATGAGTCGATCAATACACAGCTGAAGCATAAACAACCACTTTCAACCTCCCATTACCCCTTTGACACCTTCTGAAGTGCAGCACAAAAACAGGCACAGCAATCCACATTTTCTGCTTAGTTGTGTACTCGCATTTGCAAGAAATGTAAAGTTACACGGCATAGCTATTAAAATCAAATGAGTAATAGTTCTAATATTAAGTACGTGTATCGGGGCTGCAAAATATAAAAGCTGCTTTAGGCAGGTTTGGTTGATTAATGAAATTAATTAATTTGTTGACACGCTGAGCTAGTGCAAAGTGAAAACCTCTCCTGAAACATAATGATTTTTTTTTTTTTTGAAAGCCTAAAGGTCAGTGGACAGCAGCAAAAAGCCACGACGTCCATTAGACTCCGCGTCAAAAGTAAATTAAGTACAGAAAGCACCCTCCAAAAGATAAATCCGGCTATTATATCATCTCTGACTTTAATTTATGAAGGTTTGGTCATGGGGTGCATAATGCACGCTCACCAGAGCTAATTACTGTTATTATTAAAAACGAGCCAAGGAACAAGAGCCGTCACATCATCAGTTACTCAACAAGCCATTTCTTACACTAAAGTTAACACAGATAAAACAATGCCATTAATACCAGCCCGTCCAACGTAAATATCAATAAATCTAACACCACAGAGCCAATTTTATTTTATAACACTTTCTCTAATAGCACATAGTTTCCTGCTCCGTTAGCTGATTTTCTCCAAGCCAATAAATACTGCAAGTGAAAATCTACACGGAGCAATTCATAACTTGAAAAGTGATGTACACCACTTTGGTTTCTTTGGTAATAGTTGATAATTGCACAAAATTCAAGAGAAAACCCGCTTTCCTTCCTAAAGCCTTATTTTTAGAGCCATTCTGTGCCTTACCCTTCATTCCACTTTTTTCCAGCACAACTGTGGTCTGTAATTCTGCTTCCCCTTCACTGAAAAATGCTCTTTGTCTATATTCAGTGGAACAAAGGCACTTCTCAAATCCGGCACCGTTGGGGGAGCCGGCTCCCTCAGAGCAGAATATGTGAGACAGGGCAGAGGGATGTCAAGGAGACTGTGTAGGGAGATTTGGGCTCTTGGCGACTGGTTTATCCGGTTGAGACAGACGCAGCAGGCTCAACGGCGAGGCAACAAAGCACAAGCACTCCACTGTTGAGGTGCAGCTCGTCTCGGACGGGAACACAAACCGTTCAAATGCCAGCTTGAGAAAACACGAGGCTTCGCTCTGATTCCAGGTCTAGAATCAACCCTTACCAGTGCTTTGATCTGTTAAGAGAGGCCAGACAAATGCATGTTCACCGCCTGAACACGACTGCAGCTTGGGTGGGTTATTTAAGAGTTCCTGCTGTTTGACAGCAAATGTGAGGCCATTTTATTGTTGATCCACCATTTTATATAAAAGTCACTTGGATGCAATAAAAAGCAAAAGCCGCTGAGTAAAATCACATCAAAGGTTCGGGGAAGTAAAATGTAAAACTGGTTGAGGTAAAAACAAATCTTGTGTGAATGACTCCAGTCTCTGTCTCCCTCTCTGCCTGCATGCAGAGGTGAATGAGTTGCAAACATTTTGTACTTGAACGTCCTCTGCAGCCTCATCTATAAAGCACAGCAAGAGCTGCTGAATTTTCCTTTTAACCGAGCCAGGTCTGACTCCTGATCTGAAATGCTGGACCCAGATAAAGGCTTTGTTTCATACAGTTTATGTGCTGGAAGGGAAACATAGAAGGCAAGTAGAGGCTAGGGCACTTTTAAAAGTATTAACCCTCGGTGCAAAGTGCGTCACACACCTAACGACCGAATTATGCTGATTATACTCATCACAGTTTGAAATTTTCCAGATTTAACCATCTTGAGCTGTGGGATACACATCAAAATTAGTCAGTTTTACTCATTATAATCAAGGATTTCTGATGTAATCTTAAAAAGATCGAGCCGCTGCAGTGCTGTGGTGGAGGATTTAAATCCTGCGCACTGAATGATAAAAGCCCACGGTGGCTTGACCTATTTTTTTTTTTTTTTGAGACAAGCACTACTTGTCCTCCAAAAAATATTACAGGAATGACAGAATTAGGATTTCATAAAGATCCTGCCCTTTTCTTTAGATTAATATTTTTTCAAAAAACTTGGGTGCTGCAGGAGGCAAAATCCTTTAAGTATTCAGTATTTTATTCCACAAATTGATGAAAAATGCAAAGATAAAAAAAAATGTTTGTCACTATCTTGGCAAGGAATGACATAACATTAAAGGAAAATTATTGAATAGATCTCTCCTTCTCCTCTCAGTTTATTCAGACGTGTTAAAAAAGAAATGGACATTTTTGTACTTGTAGTACTTGAGTGGTGTCATTAAAGTCAATAATCTTTTCTTGCTGTTTTTTTTTTGTATTTTTTGTTTACAAGAAGCAACCCATTAATGCAGCCAGAATAATAGAAACTTTTCTGAGGTTCTTTATCACAACAGTAAGGAATTTCTGAAGCCTTGAAACAGATACTTAATGCCTAAAGTGACGATCAAAACAGTTCACTTAATAGAAATAAGTCTGCATCCAACAGTGAAGATCATGCAGTATGTCTTAGATATCAGACAGGATATACAGTCTGTCCATGATGTCCCCTGCATGCATGTGGGAGAGGTTTTGCAGGTCCTTCCTGCCTGCTGCTGTCAAACTTTACAATCTGCACTGCTCATAGAGAAGGCACAAAACACTACTACTTCGGACAAATAAGCAATGCTCTTTTCCAACACATTGTTAATATCATTATTATTGAAGGTTACAACATTGTACTAATTCAACTGTCAAATATCCTGCCAATATATATTTCTGAATAATTTAAATTAACTGCTTGCTTACTAGCTCTGTAAATACTATTTTACTTATTTTTTTAACTATAAAAGCCATTTTACCTTTTTTAACTTCTTGCACTGTGTATATACTGAGTGCTGTTATCCCTATCCCTTTGCTTCTCCAATGTTGTAAATTTCCCCATTTTGTTACTAATGGGGACTATCTTATCTTATAATTAAACTTAGATTTAATACAAATGAATAAGTTTGATGAGATGGCAGAGGAGGATACCATTAAGACCTGGTAGATCCAAACGTATAGTGAGAGTGTGGTGGGAACGTCTGGCTGAGGCCACTGTCCAGGAGGTCTTCAACTCCCACCTCTCGAAGAACTTCAACCACATTCCGGGGGAGTCTGGAGACATGGAGTCTGAATGGGCCACGTTCTCCACCTCCACTGTTGAAGCAGTTGCCCAGAGCTGTGGCCGCAAGGTCGTCGGTGCATCTCATGATGGCAACCCCCAAACCAAGTAGTGGACACCAGTGCTGAGGGGGGCCATTAAGCTGAACAAGGAGCCCTATCGAGCTTGGTTGGCTTGTGGGACTCCCGAAGCAGCTGAGGTGTACCGGCAGGCCAAGCGGAGTGCAGCTCGGGGGGGCTGCTGAAGCAAAAACTTGGGTGTGGGAGGAGGGTGAAATCATGGAACAAGACTTTAAGTTGGCCTCGAAGAGATTCTGGCAAACTGTCTGGTAGCTCAGGAGGTGGAGGCAGCTCCCTGTCCACACTGTGTATGGTGCACATGGGGCACTGCTGACTTCGACTGGGGATATCGTTGGACAGTGGAAGGAGTACTTCGAGGATCTCCTCAATCCCACTGACACATCTTCCACAGAGGAAGCATGTGGACGAGGGGGACAACTCACCCATCACAGGGGCTGAAGTTGCCAAGGCGGTTAAAAATCTCCTTGATGGCCGGGCCCCAGGGGTGGACAAGATTCGCCCTGAGTAACTCAAGGCCCTAGATGTTGTAGGGCTGTTATGGTTGAAACACCTCTGCAGCATTGCGTGGAGGTCGGGGACAGTGCCTTTAGCATGGCAAACTGGGGTGGTGGTTCCTCTCTTCAAGAAAGGGACCAGACGGTGTGCTCACACTTTTGAGGGGTCACACGCCTCAGCCTCCCTGAGAAGGTCTATGCCAGGGTACTGGAGAGGAGAGTCTGGCCGTTGGTCGAACCTCGGATTCAGGAGGAGCAATGTGGTTTTTGTCCTGGCTGTGGCACATCAGACCAACTCTTTAACCTCTCAAAAATCCTCGAGAGTTCGTGGGAGTTTGCCCAACCAGTTTACATGTGTTTTGTGGACTTGGAGAAGGCATTCAACCGCGTCCTTTGTGGTTTTTGTGGGGTGTGCTTTGGGAGTATGGGGTATCGGGCTTGTTGTTATGAGCTATCCAGTCTCTATACGATCGTTGTGAGAGTTTGGTTCGTATTGCCAACACTCGGTCGGACTCAATCCCAGTGAGAGTTGAACTCCACCAGGGCTGCCCTTTGTCACCGATCATGTTCATAATTTTTATGGACAGGATTTCTAGGCGCAGCCAGAGAACAGAGGGTGTTATGCTTGGTGACCACAGGATCTCATCTCTGCTGTTTGCAGATGATGTTGTCCTGCTGGTTTCATCCAGCAATGACCTATAGGTCTTACTGGGACAGTTTTCCGCTGAGTGTGAAGCGGCTGGGATGAGAATCAGCACCTCCAAGTCCAAGTTCATGGTCCTCAGCTGGAAAAAGGTGGATTGTCTTCTCTGGGTTGGGAACAAGCTCCTGCCCCAAGTGGAGGAGTTTAAGTATCTCGGGGTCTCATTCATGAGTGAGGGGAGAATGGAGCAAGAGATTGACAGACAGATCGGAGCAGCATCTGCAATGATGTGGACGTTGTACCCATCTGTTGTGGTGAAGAGGGAGCTAAGCTCTTAGGCAAAGCTGTCGATTTACCAGTCAATCTACGTTCCTACCCTCACCTATGGTCATGAGCTTTGGTTAATGACTGAAAGAATGAAATCACGGATACAAGCGACTGAAATGAGCTTTCTTCGTAGGATTGCCGGACTCACCCTCGGAGATAGCCTCTATCCGGGAGAGGCTCAGAGTAGAACCACTGCTCCTCCACATTGAAAGGAGCCAGTCGAGGTGGTTTGGGCATCTGATCAGGATGCCTCCTGGACGCCTCCCACTTGAGGTGTTTCGGGCACGTCCCACTGGGAGGACACCCTGGGACAGACCCAGGACTCACTGGAGAGACTATGTCTCCCAGCTGGTCTGGCAACGCCTTGGTATCCCCTCTGAAGAGCTGGAGCAGTTGGCTGGGGAGAGGGAAGTCTGGGCTTCTCTGCTTGAACTGCTGCCTCCACGACCCGGACCACCGGAAAAGCAGCAGAAGCTGGATGGATGGATGGGTGGATGGATGTCTGATGAGAGCATATAGCAATAACAAATAGTTCTGGGTTTAAACAAGCATGAAAGCAACAAAGAATGAAAACCATCTCGACTATGATGACTTTAGTGGAATGTGTTGCATTTTTTTATTACAGAGTCACCAGTTCATCTATATTTTGGTGTGAAAATGTGTTCCATATTGTTGCACTGAGATCCCCTCCTTAGAGGAACTGTGATTATATTCATAACCTTACATTTTTAAACTGATAATAATGATTGGAAACCATAGTTAATTACAGTAAAACAGTTTAGAATATCATGTGACGAGTACAGATAAATACAAATGGACCCATTAAAAAATATTCTCATAAAAAATATTTTTAAAAATATTAAAAATAACCCTCTTTGATTATTTTAGTTGCTGAAACAATTGTTTTTCTTTTGGTTGATGTTGACATTTTTCATTATAACAAAAAATTAATATAAATGAAAGTAAAACATTAACACTGTTGCCTCAATGGCCACATCTTATTTACTAAACATATTATGCAACTGAACTCTTTTTCCAGTAAGCCAAGATTTTACTTAAAACATAGGTCAAAAGATCTAGATTGTTACACTGTCAAAGCATTTAAATACAACCAAAATCTATGTTCACCAGGAGAAGGGTGCTAATTATGATAATGCATCCCAATTAAGCGAGGTCTCTATGGAGACAAAACTTCAAAGGTTTAATTGCAGCCCACTATCATTAGAGATGCCAAGAGGGGGAAAATGTGACTTTGGGGCTTACATAGGAAGTGCAGAAAAACAACAGAAAATAAAGAACAGAAACAGGCAAAAGGAAAAAAAAAATCTAATGTGAGGTTGCTAGTCGGATGTTTCCTAAAGTCTGATTGAAACCTGCTGTGCCGCTTAGCTAAACAAAAATATCTGAATGCATCTGCACTAATATGAGCACACAGTCTAATCATGAATCAGTAATAAGTCTCTGAGGAGACTAAACATCCAGATTAGATCTGCTAATCAGCCCCAACTCTGAAGATGCTGCAGGAGAGGAGATGATATTAATGATGGGACCTGCCTCCTGACACACAGCACACCTCCAAACAGCTGTTTACATCGCCAGACAAGGTTCATTACTCTAATGTCTCAAAAGAGCTCCATCTCTGGGGGACTTTTTATGTTCCTGCACTCGTTCACCACACACATGCACAGCTGAGTTTGTATGCACACATGTGTCAGTGCATTTACATAAAATGCATGCAGTCCCCCCAGAAATGTTCAACCCTGTTTTTTTTTTCTCTCATCAATGCAAGATTTAATTGGATTTTAATTTTGTGTAATATTACAACAGGGGTGGCATGTTGTTTCAGTGGTTAAAAATTAGAGCAGGAGGAGTGTTTCATGTTTGCACCCCATACAGAAGAAGCTAATGAAAGGTCTTGGTCAGTTTTGTTCTTTGTGTACCTGCGTGGATTCGTGGAAGTTTGGACAAGCTCAAACTTCTGTTAAACTGCTGTAATTTGGTACTAGGTGTAAAGATGAGAGTGGACGGTGTGCCTGTCTCTATGTTGTCATGCTGGCAACTTGACGATGACCATCTTCCAACTACATATATGTCAGCTTAGATAGGCTCCACCGAATGGAGGGCTCAGCTGAATTTTTCTTTATAGTTATTTATTTGAAAGTGCATACATTTGTGTAGCATCATCTCACTTTGGCTTATCAATAGAATTATTCTTCAGCTTAAAGACAGTGTTTCACCCAGGAAAAGGACAGTCAAGAACTACTCTGTCATTCCCCCAGGCCATGGCTGAACTCACATTCCTTTGTTAAAACCAGTCTAAGGAATTCATCCTAATGCACTTCCTGTTTTGACTTTATGGCCCATAAATGTGGAGACATAGAACAGAACCCTGGAGTATGTCATATGGCCCACAAAGATCCACAGCTCAACATTGCCCTTAAACTCTGGGACATGCCGGATTTAACCAGCAAACCTTTTAACCACATCTTTAGGACTCACTTTTCAACATCTCTCTTCTTTTTCAGGACCATGAAAAGCAAATGGACTCTTGATGTTTATTCTGGACAATCAAGAATAGGTTCGAAATATATTAATCTGTGATGTTAGATATGTGCATGCTAAAAATGTTTGAATGAATGTTTATTCCTGCATGTTAATTTATAAGCACTGATTATAAGTTACATTATAGGTTAGCTTAGTTTTTATACATAAATGTATAGATGAATATTAAGTGTTAAAGATTTGCCAAAATATCTCTCAAATCATGTGACCGATCTCAGCCAGTCTCTGCTTGACAACAGCTCTCTCAAAGTTCCAGACAGAAGACTGTTTGTTTATTGGACTAAAGTTCTTAAAGCCCGCCCACAAAGGAAGGCAATTGGTCTGAGTTCTTGTCAGCCCGGAAGCCCGCAAAAGCTCGACTGAAGTTATAAAAGGAAACAACGCCCTTGCTTCCGTCTCTTTTCTCTTTTGTCTCTTGCCCATTGTTCTGTTCACTTCCTCTGTCCACAGCAGAGAACTTTTCGGGAGAACAAAGGGACTTCTCCCATGTGTTTTCTTTTCTACGATCAAAGAGCCTGAAGTATCCTGTTTTTTGTAATCTCTTTGTATCTTAATGTTTCTTTAAATGCCTAGGAATTCTTTCTTTCTGAGCTCAAAGTCTAATTAGGAGTTAAAAACTCCAATCCTAGACATTTATTCTTATAACTTTTCCCTGTTAAACTTTCTGTAAACCCACCGTTTTAATTTTAGTAAGCTTTAATCTTGACTTTATTTTTTATAATATTTCTATTGACCAATCCCACACCAGAAGCTCTTTTATCTAAAGTCCAAAACTCTTTTGATTTGAAATCAGATTAGATATGTTTAATTATTCTTGAATTCCTCTGGGAAGCCGCTTGCCAACGAAGAAGAAGAAAGACGCACAGCTGAAGAAACAATCATCGCCATCTTTGATTGACCTAAGCTACAACTGTGAGTCATACAGTCAAAATCCAGCCTTGTTGACTGCTTGAATATAAAGGTCAAACTGTGGACCCTGAAATATCTGCGGGCAGATATTTTCCCTAACATCCACGAAATCTTTGGCTGAGAACGACGCCAACAAAGAATCACCGAGGAATCACGTGAGTGGCAATTTTAATTCATCTGCTGAATGAAACATCTGAGGTTCCATAATAATTTTGATATCTGATCAGATGCAAATCTGAAGAGCAAGTAATATAACCTTTCTTTTCATTAAAATCCCGTTTTCATTTTCTTAGAGTAATCCAGAACTTTTCATATAATTAATTTCATTTTCCACATAAATTTGCGTTGTTTTCCACAATCCATTAACTCAAACTGATCTAAATTCATTTCACAGTTAACCCTGGTCCTGCAAACATTCAGTGCTAATCTATCATTTACGAGTTTAATTTTATGGTTAATGAAACACTGCAATGTCTTTTAATCATCATTTCATTTAATAAATATGTGAAAATGAGAGAAGTTGTTGAGATTTTATTTCATTCTGAGTCTGGTTCAAGTCCCCAGTATCGAATTCACTAAAATTTTGAGACTGATTATTAATTAATTTATTGAGTGATTAAACAGGTATAAAGTGAAATTAAAGATTAAATTGCTTCTTAGAGATAGAAGCTGGTGCCCCACGAGTGTTATTAACTTTTCCGGTGTACATGAACCGAGAATTCATCTCAGGTTCCAATACATTAATATAAATTAAATAATTTTTATACCTGATCATAATTATTAATTCATATATTGTTACATTTGATAGATTTCAGCCTGGCATCATGAAAATGTGAATGCATAATACACATGTTAGTTGGGTTATTTTGCATGCTATTAGAGATACACGCACGAGATACACGCACAAGATACACGAGATACACGCACGCATGAGAGCGCCCTCGTGCGTGCTTGGACGCATGACGCATGATGGTGGTGATGGTGATGTAGTGGCGTCCAAGCGCCACTAAAAAAAAAACTGCAGAGACAGCCGCGAACAGATTAGTTCATCTGATTGACCTCTCATTCGACTAATAAGAGCCTTGAATTGGGTTTCTGAAACCTTGAAGAGCCAATGAATGAAAATCTAGGAAGGAGGACCCGCCTACTGTGAACGCAGGAGCCAATTGAAGCACAGAAATTCAGGCTGGGTGAAGAGAGATTTACTGTTGCAACAGATGAAAACAAAGGACGCTGGACGAATCTACTACAGACCCCGCAGCATGGAGACCACCCACAAGTGGGACCTGCACTCATTCCAGCAGAATAGACGTTTAGGATTCTCTTCCGTCATCATAGACCGACGGAGGCCGACGACAAAGGTCGTAAATCATTCACCAAAAACGCAATAATGGAATTATGTTTTGATCGGGATCCACGAGCCGAGCAGCGTCGCGTTCGTCTTACAATGGGGAAGAGAAGTTTGCCACAACTCTGCTGCTGTGAAGAGGTAAG
Organism: Pholidichthys leucotaenia; assembly: GCA_020510985.1. NCBI lineage: Eukaryota > Metazoa > Chordata > Actinopteri > Cichliformes > Pholidichthyidae > Pholidichthys > Pholidichthys leucotaenia. The sequence goes on along the minus strand of CM035844.1, from coordinate 390,779,846 downwards.
GTGTTATAAGCTAAATTATTATTTCTCCCTGAAAACTGTAATCCAAAAATGACTTTTGACCGATCAGTAAATTACAACTGTACTGCGCACGAAGTACGAAGTGCGTGCGCCGCGATAAACGGTTCATTTGTCGTGTTCGGACCGTGAACGCACCCCCCCCGCTGCAGAAGAGGAGCGGGGGGGGGGCGTTCACGGTCCGAACGCCCCCGGTCCGCGGGGGGAAGCATATGAGTCTATTCCTTCATGTAGCGATGGCCGTCTTCTGCAGCGAGGGGGGGGGGACAACCCCCCCCCCACACACACACAGTAGCGAGGGGGGGGGGAACAACCCCACACACACACACACAGTAGCGAGGGGGGGGGCGCTGTGAAAACACGCAAGGAGTGTAATCCATCATGTGGCGAGGGCCGAACTCCCGTCTTTTTTAGCGGGGGGGGGACAACCCCCCCCCCACACACACACACAGACACAGCCCTGAGTGTGACCTTTCATTAGAGCCCAAAATGAAGATTCTACATTGAATTATTCAAAAGTTACAGATGTTTTTCCAAACTGTGCCATTTGGCACAATTTGGCACAGTTCCAAAACGCCTGGGAACTACCTGAGAACAAAGCTGTGTAAAATATTCATTTTTTGTGGTATTGTTACCAAATTTGGATCTCAGCTTGATAACACTTGGTTCTACATTTCTGTTGCATTTCCCAGCCGGATCGGACAGCTGTGTGTTATTTGTAAGCATTTGTATCCAAAACAACACTGTGTCCAAATTTATTTTCTTCAAGTTCAGTATGTTTAGATGACTGTAACTCAGTGGCCGGAGCACGTAGAGAGATTATGGTTTTTTTTGCCAAAAAATTCAAAGTGTTTTCTTTTAAATGAGACCAACCCCATGAAGATGCTGTAAAGGGTTGAATAACAGCTTTCGATTTACTTTGGGCACGTTATTTTTTGGCATTTTTAGGAAAATTGCATGGAGTGCAAGTGGTTAAACTGCATTTTGGCCTTTTTTGCATGTAGAATCATGATAATATTTTACCAGCATGAATGAGGAGGTACTGTCAAGTGTGGACAAAAGTGGCATCTAGTGATTGTTAAAACAATCACGTAAAGTGAGCTGGCACAGAGTCACTGTTTTAATGTGTAATTTGTGCAATGTGTAAACTAGTACCTAACCATAACCATTCCTATAAGCCCCAAAATGTGTATTTAATGAGTGAAGTGCTTCACAGACCTGGAGATAAAATGGTAAGTAAAAGCAAAAGCAGGGGGGTTGTGAAAAAAGGGACCAATCAAAACCCATACAGCACTATTTTTAATGCCTACATCCACCCTCATCCTTCTCGTCCTTCTCGTCAAGAAATCTGGAGTGGCTTGGACGTTTTTCTTCATAAGAAAAGGCTTCTGTTTTGCCACCCTAGTCAGGAGATTGTTGTCATATGTACTAAACAGCCAATACTTGCCAGAAATTCCTGCATCTCCTTCAATGTTGCTGGCAGCCTCTTGGCAGCCTCCTTGACCAGTTTTCTTCTCATCTTTTCATCAATTTTGGAGGGACGTCCAGTTCTTGGTAATGTCACTGTTGTGCCATATTTTCTCCACTTGATGATGACTGTCTTCTCTGTGTTCCATGGTATATTTAATGCCTTGGAAATTCTTTTGTACCCTTCTCCTGACTGATAACTTTGAACAATGAGATCCCTCTGATGCTTTGGAAGCTCTCTGCAGATCATGGCTTGTGCTGTAAGATGTGACTACAAAGATGTCAGGAAAAGCCTACTAGAACAGCTGAACTTTATTTGGGGTTAATCAAAGGCACTTTACATGGTAGCAGGTGTGTGCTGACTCCCATTTAACATGAATTTGAATGTGATTGATTAATTCTGAACACAGCTACATCCACAGTTATAAGAGGGTGTGCATATGTACAGTGGTGTGAAAAAGTGGTTGCTCCCTTCCTGATTTCTCTTTTTTTTTGTATGTTTGTCACATTTAAATGTTTCAGATCATCAAACAAATTGAAATATGAGACAAAGATAACACAAGTAAAAACAAAATGCAGTTTTTAAATGAAGGTGTTTATTATTAAGGGGAAAAAAATCCAAACCTACATGGCCCTGTGTGAAAAAGTGATTGCCCCCTAAACCTAACAGCTGGTTGGGCCACCCTTAGCAGCAACAACTGCAATCAAGTGTTTGCGATAACTGGCATTGAGTCTTTTATAGCGCTGTGGAGGAATTTTGGCCCACTCGTCTTTCCAGAATAGTTGTAATTCAGCCACATTGGAGGGTTTTCCAGCATGAACCGAGCGTGAAGGTCATGCCACAGTGTCTCAATCAGATTCAGGTCAGGACTTTGACTAGGCCACTCCAAAGTCTTCATTTTGTTTTTCTTAAGCCACTCAGATTTGGACTTGCTGGTGTGTTTTGGATCATTGTCCTACTGCAGAACACAAGTGTGCTTCAGCATGAGGTCATAAACAGATGACCGGACAGTCTCCTTCAGGATTTTTTGGTAGACAGCAGAATTCATGGTTCCATTTACCACAGCAAGTCTTCCAGGTCCTGAAGCAACAAAATAGCCCCAGACCATCACACTACCACCACCATATTTCACTGTTGGTATGATGTTCCTTTTCTGAAAAGCTGTGTTACTTTTACACCAGATGTAATGGGACACACACCTTCCAAAAAGTTCAATTTTTGTCTCATCAATCCAGAGAGTATTTTCCCAAAAGTCTTGGGGATCATCAAGATGTTTTCTGGCAAAACTGAGACGAGCCTTTATGTTCTTCTTGCTCAGCGGTGGTTTTCATCTTGAAACTCTGCCATGCAGGCCATTTTTGCCCAGTCTCTTTCTTATGGTGGAGTCATAAACACTAACCTTAACTGGGGCAAGTGAGGCCTGCAGTTCTTTGGCTGTTGTTGTGGGGTCTTTTGTGACTTGCTGTGCTCTTGGGGTAATTTTGGTTGGCCGGCCACTCCTAGGAAGGCTCAGCACTGTTCCATGTTTTCACCATTTGTGAATAATGGCTCTCACTGTGGTTCGCTGGAGTCCCAAAGATTTAGAAATGGCTTTAGAACTTTTTCCAGACTGATAGATCTCAGTTACTTTGTTTCTCATTTGTTCCTGAATTCCTTTGGATCACAGTATGATGTCTAACTTTTAAGGATCTTTTGGTTTACTTCACTTTGTCAGGCAGGTCCTATTTAAGTGATTTCTTGATTGAGAACAGGTATGTCAGTAATCAGGCCTGGGTGTGGCTGGAGAAATTGAACTCAGCTTTCCAAAGATGTGATAAACCACAGTTAATTTATGCTTTAATGGGGGGGTGTCACTTTTTCACACAGGGCCATGCAGATTTAGATTTTTTTCCCTTCAGTAATAAACACCTTAATTTAAAAACTGCATTTTGTGTTTACTTGTGTTATCTTTGTCTAATATTTAATTTTTTTTATTTTTATTAATCTTTTTTAAGCGCATACAATGATTGTGAAGACAGTGTCAATTACAGCTTTTCGCTTTTTTTTCCCCAGAACATCCATGCTGTCACCAAGGCCCTCACTGGGCCAACAATAGAACAAAGTCTCTGTCCAGTCCAATAACAAAATATCAAGTATAGAATACACATAAAAGGAAAAGAAAAGAAAAGAAAAGAAAAGAAAAGAAAAGAAAAGAAAAGAAAAGAAGGGGGGGTCAGTCTGGAGGCAAGGTTTGCAATGACTCAAAGTAATCTATGAAAGACTGCCATTTATGAAAAAATTTAGCTGAAGAACATTTTACTGCAAACAGAGGGAAATAGAGGGGTGTTTAGGGGATTTCCATGCAAACAAAATGTGGCGTCTTGCTAAGAGAGATGTGAAGGTTAATATATCTGACTGAGTAGTCAATGTGATGGGGGTTAACAGACAGCCCAAATATAGCCATGAGGGGGGCTGGAGAAACATTTTTTCCCAGAGCCTTAGACATGATTTCAAAGTAGTGACCCAAAAATTTCTGTAAGCTAGGACAGGAAAAAAACATATGACTAAGATTACAGGGAGAGGTGTGGCATTTGTCACATTGATCTGCAATATCAGGGTAAATTTCAGATAAATGAGATTTAGACCAGTGAGCCCTATATAGCACTTTGAACTGTAAAAGCTGTAGCCTGGCACAAGGCGTGCTAGAACGTATACTGAAGACAGCTTTGTCCCATAACTCATCTGTTATGTTCAAACCTAGTTCCTGTTCCCAGGAAATTTGCGCTTTTGCAACTGATTGACCATCAAATGTGAATAGCTGTGAATATATTTCAGATATAAGAGATTTCTGACTTGGTTTCAGATTTAGGAGATCGTCCCATGGTTGGCTAGCACGGAGGGAAGGGAAGCTTGGAAACAGGGAAGAGGCACAATGTCTAAACTGGAAGTAACGAAACAGATGAGATGCAGGCAAGTTAGAAGTTGACACCACATCTGAAAATGTGGAAAAGATACCGTCTTTGTATAGATCCTTGAAATGCTTAAGGCCACGACTCTGCAAAATCGTGAAAGAGGTATCAATAGGGGATGGAGCAAACAGATGATTTTGTGTTATAGGTGTAAGAGTTGATGGTGACAAAAATGTAAAATGGCATCTAAATTAAACCCAAATCTTAAGGGTGGAGAGCACCACGGGGTTACTTGTAAAGTTGGATGGATTCAAAGGTAGGGAGGAGGAGACTAGAGCCAATAGGGAAGAAGTAGAAAGTGACTGAGCCTCCAGCCTACACCATAATAACCCCGGACAGTGAAACCAATGGATCCATCTGTGAATATGCACTGACCAATAATAAAACAGAAAATTAGGTAATGCAAGACCACCGTCGAGTTTAAGTTTTTGTAAGAGTGAATACTTAACTCTAGGCGTTTTACCGCCCCACAAAAAGTTTGTAACAATTTGATAAAGGGATTTGAAAAACTTTTTAGGTAAAAACAAAGGAATATACTGAAACAAAAATAGAAATTTAGGCAATAAGGTCATTTTCACTGCATTAATTCTACTTATCAAACACAGTCGTAGAGAATTCCACCCCTGCAAGTCTGCTTTGACCTGACTGAACAGTGGAGAAAAATTAGCAACAAAAAGATATCCAGATACCCAGATATCTAAACCCCAACAAGCTAAGTTTAAAAGGTATGTCTGTGGTGATCCGAGCTGTGTGTTTTTTCTCTCTCTCACTAATTATATTCCACAGCTGCGGTCTCACTCACACCTGCGTCTCCTAATAAGACTGCCTTTATTAGGAGTGGGGTCTTCCACTCCTGCACGGAGACGTCAACGCTCCAACAGGGTGTAAGAACTCCTCGACATGAGTCAACCCTTCTCTTCAGCTGGGAGTTTCGCCTCCCTTTCAACTTCAACTTCTCTGCTCTTCGTCGGCTGGGAGATTTGCCTCCCTCTTCACAACCATAAGCAACCTATTACTGGGTTTTTTCATCATCTCCATCTGCCTCTCCTTGTCCTCTATACCAGTGCACAGGTGAACCGTCCTCCAGGCAGACCAACGCAGCTCCAGGCGGCGGACCGGGACTCTCTCCAGGAGCCGGAGGACTAAGCTGCAGGTTGTTTCTCTCCTACACTCCCCAGCTCCGTAAGACTATTACTTATTCTGCTATTCAACCATTTTGTTGCAAGATAACGCATACCTTCTTCTCTCCTCTCCCTGCAGGGTTGCCAGACTACTCACGTTCTCCACACACACACTCACAATCAATGAAGATCATTGTGTTTCTAATTGAGTCTGTTGTCTGCTCCTGGGTTTAACTTCAAATCATGTCAGTGTCAGATTGTTTAAGTAACAGAGCAGAGGAATTTATGGGATATCATTCACTCTGAGAAAGATTGATTTTATAGCCAAACTTCTTTAAGAAGTTCCATCTTCTACCGCTTTTTCCTCCGGAAAAGCGGTAGAAGATGGATGGACTTCTTTAAGAGGGATGATATAGGTGTCATACTAGTCAATGGATCTGATACATACAGGGGCAGGTCATCTGCATAAAGGGACAATTTCAGTTCAATACCAGATCAAGAGACGCCATGAAAGAGTGGAAGAGATTTCAGAGCAATTGACAGTGGTTCAGTGGCTAAGGCAAAAAAATAAAGGAGAAAGAGGACACCCTTGTCTAGTGCCATGCGATAATGTAAAATAAGTGGAGTGAGTGTCGTTAGTATAAATGCTAGACTGGGGTGGAGTGTAAAGAAGTCTAATCCATGACATGAATCTGTCATCAAATCCAAACTTATGGAATGTAGTAAAAAGATAATTCCATGCAACTTGATCAAATGCTTTTTGGCATCGATTGAGATAACAACCTCAGAGACCGAAGAGGAATTTTCAGAAAAAATCAGATTCAAAAGTATGCGAACATTATAAAAGAGCTGGCGGCCTTTGATAAACCCATTTTGTTCTTCTGATATGTTATTAGGAAGAATCTTTTCAAAACGAATTGCTAATACTTTAGCTAAAATTTTGGCATCAATGTTCAATGGGGACAAACGTCTGTAAGAGGTGCATAATTCAGGTTCCTTGTCCCGCTTCAAAAGAAGGGTTATGGAGGCCTGAGTCAAGGTTGGAGGCAGTGAATCTCATTCAAAGGACTTGTTGTACACTGACATGAGTAGAGGGGCAAGTTTATCTGTGCATTTTTTTAAAAAAACTTAAATCCAAACACCAAATCCATCGGGGCCAGGGGATTTATTACTTTGCATTGCTTTAATGGCTGCTGTAATTTCTTGCAAACTAAAGGGAGCATCAAGATCACTAGCCACATCTGGGTCAACAGTAGGTACACTGAGATTTTTGAAAAAGGAAGTCATTTCTGCAGTTTCAGATGGAGATTCAGATTCATAAAGAGAGAAGTAAAAGGACTTAAAAACTGCATTGGTAGTATTTGGGTCAGAAGTGACTGAACTGGTAGAGTCTCTGATTCTGGGGATCAATTGAGCTGTGGCTTGTCTTTTTAACTGATGAGCCAACAACCTGCTCGATTTATCGGCATATTCGTAATAATTGACACAGGAGCGTAATAAAAGACGTTCAACATCTGCTGTTGTTATTAGATCAAGCTCTGACTGTAAATTGAGACGACACTTCAACAAGGTCGGGCTTGGGTTAACTGAATTTAATTTGTCTGTATCTGAAATTTTTGATGTAAGCTCTTGCACTTTTGCCTTGCGAATTTTACTAGTATACGCTGAATAAGAAATGATTTGTCCACGCAAATATGCTTTGAGTGACTCCCATAACAAAAAACTGATAGAGTTTGATTTGTTTAGCGCTATAAAATCATCCATTGAGGAGGATATAAAGGCATTAAATGTGTCATCAGATAAAAATTGTGAATTAAACCTCCAAGGTGAAGAAAAGCAAGGTTGTTCAAGAAGTCTTATGTGTAAAGATAGGGGTGTGTGATCTGAAACAACAATTGGGTGGTAATTGGAAGAGGCTGCCTTAGAAAGAAGAGAGCTGTCAACAAAAAAGTAATCAATGTGAGAATATGTTTGATGTACTTGTGAAAAAAGAAAACTCCTTAGCTTGAGGGTTACAGAACCTCCAGGGATCAACAAACCCATTTTTGAACATGGAATCAGAAATTGACTTGGACATGGAGGATTGGGTCAAAGTGCAGGGGTTTGAATGGTCTAGAGAAGGATTAATAACACAATTCAGATCGCCACCCAATATCAAAAGGTGGGTGTTCAAGACTGGGAGGGTATTAAATAACTTATCAGTAAAATTTGGGTCATCAAAATTGGGCGCATAAACATTTACCAACAATACATTGTTAAGGTGCAGCATACCTGAAACAATTAAGTATCTTCCGTTTTAGTCAGTTATTATCTTAGAGGGGGAAAGATGGACTCTCTTATTGATAAAAATTGCAACCCCTCTAGCCTTGGAATCAAAATTCGAATGAAACACATCCCCAACCCAAGGGCATCAGAGTCTGAATTGGTCTCTATTACGCAAATGAGTCTCCTGAAGGAAAGCTATACCAATGTCTAAACGCTTAATATGTGAAAATATTTTTTGATTGCTTAATTGGATTATTCATGCCTTTAACATTCCAGCTTAAGAAACTAATGTTCGATCCAGTATCAATGTTATGTGAATTGGTGTTAACCATCAGCAGAATCACAAAGGTGACTGTCTTGTCCCTCATGACTGGGGTAAGGGGAAAAAGGGAAGAAAAAAGGGAAACAAAATAAAACAAAAAAACTTCCATACACAGAGACAAAACCCAAGAACCAACAACCCAAAACACCCACCCTCCCACCCATCTACATACATAACTGCAAATATAGTGGTTCTATCCCCGAATGAAAAGAACAACTGTGTGGACTCCAAAAAAAGCCATACTCAAAGAGTTGCTTTCGACTGAGTAGCTAAGCTAACTTACAAGTGCCTGCAGAGACAGAACTTAAAGGGTCTATGACATAATTCAACCAAGACATCATTAGAAAGAAGAACTCATCATCATCATCATCATAACAGTCTGTTGGGGGCAGCAATGACTGTTTCATTTAGGTCTGATCAGATTCCTCCACGCAACTCTGTAATTCACCTTCCGCTGCCAGGAACCCCTGACCTTGTTAACCCGGGCGACATCCAAGAAACTGCTTGCGAAGTATTTGAGTACCGCTAGCTTTTGCTGGACTAGCGACACATTCTTGGCAGATAGAGTTATTATCAGTGGCAAGGACAGGCCAAGAAAAAACTGACACCAGTATCTTCTGCAGTGACTGACCAGATGATAGGTTTGTTTATCTCTGCTCTTTGTGTAGTGCATGTCACGATGCACCGACTGGCAAAAGTCCACCACAGACCTTGCGACAGATGTGCTTATCTGCCAGGATGTCCAGTCTCACCCCGTGTAAATGGGAGTGGTCCACCACAGACCTGGTTTTACCCATCCATCCATCCATCCATCTTCTACCGCTTTTCCGGAGGTCCGGGTCGCGGAGGCAGCAGTTCAAGCAGAGAAGCCCAGACTTCCCTCTCCCCAGCCACCTGCTCCAGCTCTTCAGAGGGGATACCAAGGCGTTCCCAGACTAGCTGGGAGACATAGTCTCTCCACCGAGTCCTGGGTCTGCCCCGGGGTCTCCTCCCAGTGGGACGTGCCTGAAACACCTCAAGTGGGAGGCGTCCAGGAGGCATCCTAATCAGATGCCCATACCACCTCAACTGACTCCTTTCAATGTGGAGGAGCAGCGGTTCTACTCTGAGCCTCTCCCGAATGGTTTTACCCACGAGGCGTTTTTCTCCCTCCGAGATGCGCAAGACAGTCGACTCCCTCATTAAACTTCTGTGTGGCACAAAAATAGCCATATCACCGGTAATACTGAACAAGAGGTGGAATAATGCAACTTTCCTCTGCTGTCTGAAGTACCTCCAGAACTACTGTGTTTTTATTCTGTGTAGACAAAAATATTTAATAAAATTTTGTTTCCATATACTACCATAAATTACATTGTGATGCAGACAACTGCGATGTTCGTTTGTTGAAATTGGGTCAAATGCCGCTGCCATTTTGTGACGTAATGAGGGGAACCAAAGATGTAAACAAGCATGGCTGGGTACACTGAAGTGGAGGAAGTTGTGAGCAATTTCAGCGAAGATTTGAGCGATTTGTCGATAGTTTTTGAGGAAGAAACAGGATTGAGTGATGAAGAAGAGCAAGTTGGTTCTAACAAAGGACTGCAACCCTATTTATTTGAACCAAATCGTTCAGGAAGCGAAGATGACTCCCACGTTTCAGAGGATGAAGGGTCCGACGTGAAGGGTTAGAGATGGACATCGGTCACCTTCAAAACACTGAATGGTAATATACAGATAGATCTAAATTTCCCCGATCGGGTGTTCAGGGAAATTAAAAAAAAATGCTCAGATATTCAGTTTCAGTAGGCAATGAGATTTATAAAAATGAAAACTGAAAAAAGTAATATGACATTTTTTAACCTAAAGTCGTTCCATTTGGAGTAAAGTCAGCACTCGGCTTCAAAATTCATAGGGGAGGATTTTACTTTTGGTGGAAAAAAATATAATAAAATCACGATTGCCTAGTGTGGAAAAAAAAAAATCAATTATACAAACTCTTTTCCGGGCGAGTTTTGACACTGTTGCTTCTCTGCTGTTTTGATATGGGCGATCGTCCGTATCTCTGTGCTGTTTTGATGTGGACGATCACCCATATCAAAACAGCGCAGAGAAGCAACAGTGTCTAAACTCGCCTGGAAAAGAGTTTGTGTAATTGATTTTTTTTTTCCAACATAAAGCGATCGTTATTTAATCGTTTGGTTTACAGAAATTTTGGCTTCAATTTTTTTTTTTTTTTGTTTCCCTGATCGGGTGGTCGGGGAAATAAAAAAAACAACTCAGATATTCAGTTTCGGTAGGCAATGAGATTTATAAAAATGAAAACTGAAAAAAGTAATAAAACATTTTTAACACAAAGTCGTTCCATTTGGAGTAAAGTCAACACTCAGCTTCAAAATTCATAGGGGAGGATTTTACTTTCGGTGGAAAAAATATAATAAAATCACGATTGCCTTATGTGGAAAAAAAAATCAATTACACAAACTCTTTTCCAGGCGAGTTTTGACACTGTTGCTTCTCTGCGCTGTTTTGATATGTTGATATCGTCTTGAGCTGTGGGTTTTTGTTTGAAAACCGTAGGTATGGCAATCGGTTTTAGGACCCATTTGTAATGAACTTTCAAGCCTAAAGATTCCTGTATAGCAGGCACCTCATCAAAACTGTCTGCAGTGAAATGATCGCTGCAGAGTACAGAAGATGGTGTTGGTTGCCATCTGTCCCTTGTTCTCTGTACTTGCTTCACACTTTTTTTAAGAAGATCTGGATCTTTTGGGAATGAGAACAGGCTTATATGTTCACTGGAGCAATCAGAACATCCAGCCGCCATGCAACGTTTCGGCATTTCTTCGCTGATATAGAAGCTAAACAGCTTATTTACATTGACAGCACATGGATCAGCCGAGAGGAACTTCACCTCATGACGTCATATCCGGAAACGAGGCGCGTCTCAGGATATCGCGTTAGTGCAACTCAGCGTTAAATCTGAATTCACTTAGAAATATTTTTCCACTTATTTAGCGTTCTAGTCAACAGAACCAACTATGTGGACGATTGAAGATAAATTCATACTGAATATTGAGCCATAGTTTCTACAGGGTGTCACAGACACTTTAAGTATGAAATATATGACACACAGTAATCGATAATCTGAAATAATATGACAGCTATAAGCTGCTGAAAAGGCAGAGTATAAAAACAAAAAAAAAGAAAAAAAATAATGTTATTTTATAGCATCACATGGCTGCAGTAATCAAGGAGAAAAAATAATGTGGATACATTAAACCTGAAATGACATGAATAGAAAAAATATTATAAGCCTCCAGTAGTTAACAGTATTGTTCATATAGGCAGTCAATGTCCCGATGTGAATTATGATATGGAATCATGTTTAATTTACTCACAAAGAAAACTAAGATGCAGTCTCATTGGATGAGTTCTTAACGAACGCCATGGCTTCCTCTGGTGATGTAAACTCTCTCTGCTGGCCTTTGTATGTTATGCACAACCGGGCAGGATATAGCAGATCAAATCTGACTCCCTCAATCTTGCGCAGCTGGAGAACATTATTGAAGGCGGCGTGGGCCTGCGTCGTCTTGGAGGTGTGGTCCGGGAAGACTGAGATGGTCATATTATGGAGCTTTATCCGCTGCAACTCTCTGGCTCTCTTGAGGATATCGACACAGTCCGTGTAGTAGTGAAGCTTTACCACAATACCATGGGGGGCAACCTCCAGCTTTCGGCTTCGGCATAAGAGACCGGTGGGCACGATCCACAAGTGGCTCCTCATCCAAACTGAAAGCCTCCTTCAGTAGTTTGGATACATTGGCCATGGACAGGGGTTTCAGGTCGTCCTCTGGGACACCAATAATCCTTATATTCTGACGATGAGCTCTCGACTCCAGATCTTCACATTTATTCTCCAGCCTCATCCATTCTTTAGATAGATGTTCCACTTTATGCTGGAGAGCAACAATGTCATCGGAGCAAGTGGAGAGAGAGAGAGTGCTCCATCTCAGTAACCGTAACTTTAAGCCCTGCGAAGTCTGACTTCATGGAAGAAATACTACCAGGCAGTTTTGTTTTCAGAGTGAGCAGTTTAGACTTGATAGATGTTAAATTGTCACTCAGTGCTGCTTGAAGCTCAGTCTTAAATATCGCTGCAACCTCATTACAAAGGTCGGAAAGAATCTCCGTTTTGAGTGCAATGATGTCTGCAGTGAGAGGTGGCATGTTGCAGTTGTTAGCAGGCGGAGCAGAATCACCGTGGAGCAGTGAGGCTGCATGTGCGACAGGCTGCAGGCTAGGCTGAGAGATGCTTCCTGCCTTATTATGTTTTGGAGGCATTTTCGTGATAAAAAAGCCAAGGTGACCAAGTCAAAAAAGCGTTAGTACAAGCTTAAACTGTAGAAGTGATGTAAATGGTGCCATTTGGAAGAAAAAAATAAATTAGCTCTGCAGAAGCTCCCTCACATGCATCTCACTCCACGTTCGCTGAGCCGGCCTAATATTTAAATTGGTTTGATGATCTGAAACATTTAAGTGTGACAAACACAAAAAAAATGAGAAATCAGGAAGGGGACAAACACTTTTTCACACCACTGTATGCAATCAGGTTATTTTAAGTTTTTTGTTTTTTATTTTTCCCCTTAAAAGATTTCAGTTTGTTTTTCAATTGGGTTGTACAGGTTATAGGTCACATTATAGACTTTTTATATCCACTGCATGTGGAGAATGACGAAAAAAATGTAAGGAATCAGAATTGATGCAAAGAAAGGATTTCTGTATGTAGAGTAGATGAAGAGATTTTGGAGCTTGATAACATTAGGGGGAGAGCTGAGATGTTACAGGGAAACAATGGAGGAGGGTCCGGCCAGTCCTCCACAGTCCGTCTGTCTCCTAATTGCTCCCATGGCTCAGCTTGTCAGAACAGCAGCGGTGACATGAAGGACTCTGGCTGAAGGCAGGGAGCATAATGACCACTCACTTTCAGAGTCCAATTTGTTGTTTTCTATAGAGAAACATCAAAGTCACACTTTTTCTCTCTTTCTGTCTGTATTTCTCCCTTCCATGCTGCAGAATGAGCAAAATTCAGCAAGTCATGATCCTGAAGTCATGCAAGAGTATTGTTGAAGGACTCTTACTGGCCTTGAATTTATGTTAAATTTATGCCCATTTAAAAAAGTGCACAGGAATCCATAATGTAAACTAAAGCAAATTTGACAGCATTATTCTGAAATCTGGTTAAAATGAAAGCACAAACGACAAAACAGAGGAAAAGTTGTGCAGATAACTGAGGGGCAGATTTACTAACGTGCTGCACCATCACAAAGCCCTGTTTTGGCATTAAAAACTACTGTCAAGATTTACTAAAGGGCGCAGGGCAAAATTAGCGGTGGAAAGGTGTGGACTATGTTAATTTTGTGCCTGGCCTCACTGCATATGTATTTGTGGGACTTGTCACGTCAGAGCGCAAATTTGTGGGAGGAGAGTATCTAATGACTGCTGCAAGATGATTTACTAAGGTTTGCGGTTGTCAATCTCCTGCTAAATGTGCCAGGATTTAATGCCCAAAGAAAGCTTGTCTTAACTCATCTGCGCCTGACATGACAATGATCGTTGCTGCCAGGAGACACCAACGAGAACCGAGGGCGTGTGTCCGAAGAGACAGAGGCTTCTCTCTGCGCGTGACTTTATTTGGCATGACAGAAAAAGAGATTACACGAATATCAACAGTCACATAGAGATCAGTGTTATGCTGAACTGGACATCAGCCGGCAGTTTTTTTAAATTTCATGAGGTTATACTATATGTAGTCTACTACATGAATTTGTATCCATAAAATAAGATATAGGAGCCCTTCCTACCTGCAGTGGACATACAGATGGTGTCAGCTGATTTGACTTTTTTCTCTTTTCTGTGGAGGTTCAGACTCGGACTGTGGAGTTTTCCTCTCCTATCAGCTCCACCTCGCTCTTAAAGCAAAATCTTCCACATTGCCAATTTTTTCTTTTTCTCCCTCTATCCATATTTCTATATTTACAGTATTTCTTTTTGCTGTGCATAAAATGGTAATTTAGTTCCCTCTTCTCTCTATTCTCTCTCCCAGTTCAGGATACACAATATAGCAGGAAAACAACGATATTATTGCAACACCGTAACTCAGTGGCATTTATAAAAAGTTGTGAACTGGGAGACCTGTAGATTTTGTTAAAACAAAGTTATTCACATAATAAAACCCCAGCGTCTCCATCAGACCATGATGGTTCTTGTGCTAACAAAATAAACACAGTCAAATAATCAGTTTACTCATGAGTAGTGCTTTTTTAAATTAGATACAAATACTTCATTTATACATATTAAACATGAGTCTTCCATGTTAAAGGAAAATCTAAATTTTGAAATATGACAAGCAAAAATAAACTATATTACTGGGTTTTGCACTTAAACAAATGTTTGAAAAAAGCTTTACGTATTATGCTCCTCCAAACTGGCTGTGCCTGTGTTGATGACCCGCTTCCTCATCATCTGTGCCTGTGCGCAATTTTGCGGTGCTCTTGGTGGATGGGTGGTTATTGAAATGAAGTGTCTGCATCTGTGTTCATAATTTTGCGTGTTATTAGTAGATCACTGGCAAAAACATGCCACTCCCTTAGGCGCTTTGTCCAAATTGCGCACTCGCTAATTTGTGCTGTCTTAGTAAATCTGCCCCTGAGTCTGTTCATTTTTAAAGAACAGAATAAAAGGCAGCGAAAACATTTAAATTAATACCAAGCAGTAGTTACTGTATATTAGAATTGATAATTATTAAATATGGTTTAGGTTTAAATATTTTCTGGCTATACCTAAACTTTAGCAGGTAACTAAAGGCCTCAATGGTTCCATATGTTGATGGTGGCATTTAAAATAAAAAGCAAACAAACAAAAAAATGACGTATTATTCTTTTAGCACAATTAAGCCACTTTTAATTCACTCTTTGAATCTAAATGTCTAATCTTACCCTTCAGCTACGACCAAATTTTCCATCAACTTTCACTAAGATATACTGGCAAAAGATGTGGATATCTTCCAGGTGTAGCTTATGAATTATGACTGGCTTAGGCTGCATGATGATATGGAGCAACTGAAGTTACTGCAAACAATAGTTAAGTCATGTAGCAGAAAATAACTCCACTCTGAATCATCCATCCAGACAGAACTCTTTTTAATCAATTTGCAAAATCTGAGTTGGTAAATGCAGCAAGAGTATGTATGCAGCTGGCTCTGCACCCTTTTATAAAAACACAATAGGAAGGTTCTACTTCAAGGGATTTATGTTTGTTTTTGTAACTGCAAACTGGATTTGCTTTCTGCCTTGACCTTTAGGGCATGCATCCCACAAACACATCGCATACCCCTTGTACAGTATAGAATTTGGCAATGAGGTTTTTATTTATGTATATGTATTCAAGTCTGCAGAGATTGATAGGCTGATAGGGAATGAAGGACGCTGTCCTTTGAGGCGCCGCTTGATACGGGATCTGAAACAACAAGTCGAGCAGAGCGGAAGCCATCTGGACTTCTAAATCATCCCAAATACCATCCACACAGCAGCGACGTCTTTCTGTCGTTATCACTCTGTCTTTCTCTCTCTTGACTTCTCTGTCTATCTCTCTGTCCATTCAGTCAGTCAGCCTCTCATATGACGGCTGACATGGGGGACCTCTTTGCAGCAACTAATGACTCTGACTCAACCTACAACGATCTGACCAGGACAGTGTTGTTGCAGTTCACACTGGTCTGGAGTGTGGCCATCGGCACATCACTGTGTTGTGTTGTTTTTTTTTTTTTTTTTTAAGTCTTTAGTTTTTAGCTTGTTAATACTTCTGTCAGCCTGAACCAATTTACAATTTAACAGTGTGCAGGCTTTAGGTGTGTGCCCGCCAAGACTCAAGGATGTAATCATCACATCTGGCTTATTTCATCAGAGGCCAGTTTTGAATAATAAGGTGTCTGTGATAACCTGCCAACAGGATCTGGCAAAGGTATAACTGTGAGTGTGTTTGTGTTGGAGGAGCTGAAAAATGATGAGAGTGTGAGGGTAAAGCTGCCAATTGTCTGCTATTTACGAAGAGAAGAAAAAAAAAGGATGAGGGTGAAAGGAGGCAAAATGGTGAACAAGTGGAAATTAAATCGATGATGACAGGGGAGAGAAAGGTGTCGAGGAAAGATGTGAACGTGAGACACAGATGGCAAAGAAAGAAAAGAGGAGAAGAGGCCAATCAAGGTGAGGCAAAAGGTTACCAGACTGAATTACCACTTTTGTCAGATTCAAGTTATTTCTGTGACCATTGTGGGCATATATGTACAGTGTGTATATATATATATATATATATATATATATATATATATATATATATATATATATATATATATATATATATATATATAAATATAAACTACACACATCTTCTCACATACAGTATATATACACACACAGGTACACAGGTATTCACATAACGAAAAATAAAATTTGAGGTAACCCCAACGTCTCTGGGCAGCCACCATCCACTAAACTGCCTCGGAGGCCCCGGGTACCCCCACAGCATATACGCCGCTGGCCTCTGTCCACCTCCAGGGTTGAAACCCCCCTCCCCGGCGAACATGTCCTTTTGCCGCCAAAACTTTCTATACAGCCATGGAGGCTCTGGGCATCCCCACGGCATCATTAAGTCCGGCAGCTGCCTTCCCCCAGGGTCGAAACACCCCTCCCTGGCCAAAATGTCAGAAGAAAAACTTGTTTTTCTTCTCTGGGCCAAGCCCCGCCGCCGACCCACTGGTGAATGCGACCCGGTCTCCCGTGCCCGCCACATCGTCACTGGACCTCCTCCCTGCGTCGTGCTGTCCCGCCGACCCGGTCCAAACTCCTACCCTGACAATGGCGTTTGGCGCTCTGCAGAACCGTGCCAATTTTTTCCACTCCACTCTCTTGTTCTCCAGCCTCGGCAGCCCTCTTCACGGGGACCCCGCAGTGCCGTCTGGTTCCCATACCAAGGGCAACGCAGCCACCGGCACCGGGGTCAACCCTCGCTGAGTTATCGTCACTCCAGACACAATTAACTCCCAGCTCGCCAGACCAGCTCGTGTCCTGAACCGTACCGTCAGCCAAGTCTGGCTGTAGCTGCTGTCCCTCGGGGCTCTCTGTGACACTCCCGTCGGCTCCGTCACCCAACCCGGGCACGTCGTCACTGCTCTCGGCCCCCTCGCTCCACGTGTCTTGCTGCATAGCCTCTGTATTCGGCTGCTGCTCACCTCCGGGACACGCACCATCCATCACCCTCTTCGGGCCTGCTCACCGACCTGGGCTCCTCACCGCTGCATCCAGTGCTCTCGGTGTTGGTGCTCCACTGCGCTGTCACCGTGTCCTGCGGCTGCTGCTCCTCCTCAGGGCTGTCAGCCTGCCTGGCCTCGCTCGCCTGATTTTGGCACGAAGTTAGCTCCCCAGCTAGCCCATCCATCGGCGCAGAATGGGCTGTTAGCCTCCCGAAGCTAACCAGTTCTGCCGTTCTTGGCCCCAACAGCTCCAACGCCCGCAACCTCATGGCCCTCATGTGCTCAGCGAAGTGCACGGCCAGCCACTCGATGACATCCTCATAACCCTCTGCTGCGCCCAGCGTTTTGAGGATTCTCTGGCCCTCCGCGCCGAGATGGTGGGCCAGGAGTGCCCACTGTCGTCTCCCATCTAGC
Organism: Pholidichthys leucotaenia; assembly: GCA_020510985.1. NCBI lineage: Eukaryota > Metazoa > Chordata > Actinopteri > Cichliformes > Pholidichthyidae > Pholidichthys > Pholidichthys leucotaenia. Next base: position 390,762,004 of record CM035844.1, on the reverse strand, counting down.
CTGTGTAGGTCCAGCGCTCTGATGTACTCTTTGAATGAGGCTCTCCACTCCGGCCAGAGGACCACCGGCTCTCCTGGGCGCTCCAGGAATGTGCCAGTGGTGGAGGCAGCCTGCACGCTCCATTAGTCTCCTTGTCACCAAATGTTATACTGTAAAATACACAGATCGGAGAGCTTCTTGAGGGACATCCAACTCAACTTTATTAGACAGAACACCCAACTATATACAGAGTGGGCCATGCCCGCCTGACGTCACCCTGTGGGTGGGCACGGCATCCCAGACACCCATACAGTGGGGCAAAAAAGTATTTAGTCAGCCACCAATTGTGCAAGTTCTCCCACTTAAAAGATGAGAGAGGTCTCCAATTTTCATCATAGGTATACCTCAACTATAAGAGACAAAATGAGAAAAAAAAATCCAGAAAATCACATTGTCTGATTTTTAAAGAATTTATTTGCAAATTATGGTGGAAAATAAGTATTTGGTCACCTACAAACAAGCAAGATTTCTGGCTCTCACAGACCTGTAACTTCTTCTTTAAGAGGCTCCTCTGTCCTCCACTCGTTACCTGTATTAATGGCACCTGTTTGAACTCATTATCAGTATAAAAGACACCTGTCCACAACCTCAAACAGTGAGACTCCAAACTCCACTATGGCCAAGACCAAAGAGCTGTCAAAGGACACCAGAAACAAAATTGTAGACCTGCACCAGGCTGGGAAGACTGAATCTGCAATAGGTAAGCAGCTTGGTGTGAAAAAATCAACTGTGGGAGCAATTATTAGAAAATGGAAGACATACAAGATTACTGATAATCTCCATCGATCTGGGGATCCACGCAAGATCTCACCCCGTGGGGTCAAAATGATCACGAAAACGGTGAGCAAAAATCCCAGAACCACACAGGGGGACCTGCCCATCCTTCTTCTTACTTACAAAGCTTTAAACAATCAGGCTCCTTTTTATTTAAAAGATCTGATACTACCGTATCATCCTAACAGAGCACTACGCTCCCAAAATGCAGGATTACTTGTAATACCTAGAATCTCCAAAAGTACAATGGGAGGCAGAGCCTTCAGTTATCAAGCTCCTCTCCTGTGGAATCAGCTGCCAATCTGGATTCGGGAGTCAGACTCGATCTCTGTTTTTAAGAATAGGGCTAAAACCTACCTTTTTGATATAGCCTACAATTAGGGAGGGATCATGTGTTTCTGAACCCTCCCTTAGTTATGCTGCTAATAGGTTTAGTCAGCCGGGGGACCTCCAGTAATGCACTGGGTCTCACTCCTTTCCTCACTCTCTATGAAATATTTTTTTTTTTTTTTTGCTGGTCATTAACATTTGTTTGTTCTCTCCCATACATTGAGTCCCCATCGTGCTGTTTGCTCTCTACATGTCTGTTCTTTTCTTCTTCTCTATCCCCTCACCCCCCAGCCAGTCGCAGCAGATGACTGCCCCTCCCTGAGCCTGGTTCTGTTGGAGGTTTCTTCCTGTTAAAAGGGAGTTTTTCCTCTCCACCGTCGCCAAGTGCTTGCTCACAGGGGATCGCCTGATTGCTGGGGTCTTTCTGCAACTGTGGGGGTCCCCCCTTCAGTTGATAGTGCTATGAGATGACTGTTGTTGTGAAATGGCGCTATATAAATAAAGTTGAATTGAATTGAATTGAACCTAGTGAATGACCTGCAGAGAGCTGGGACCAAAGTAACAAAGGCTACCATCAGTAACACGCTATGCCACCAGGGACTCAAATCCTGCAGTGCCAGACGTGTCCCCCCGCTTAAGCCAGTACATGTCCAGGCCCATCTGAAGTTTGCTAGAGAGCATTTGGATGATCCAGAAGAGGATTGGGAGAATGTCATATGGTCAGATGAAACTAAAATAGAACTTTTTGGTAGAAACTCAACTTGTCGTGTTTGGAGGAGAAAGAACACCATACCTACTGTGAAGCATGGGGGTGGAAACATCGTGCTTTAGGGCTGTTTTTCTGCAAAGGGACAAGGACGACTGATCTGTGTAAAGGAAAGAATGAATGGGGCAATGTATCGTGGGATTTTGAGTGAAAACCTCCTTCCATCAGCAAGGGCATTGAAGATGAAACGTGGCTGGGTCTTTCAGCATGACAATGATCCCAAACACACTCCCCGGGCAACAAAGGAGTGCCTTCGTAAGAAGCATTTCAAGGTCCTGGAGTGGCCTAGCCAGTCTCCAGATCTCAACCCCATAGAAAATCTTTGGAGGGAGTTGAAAGTCTGCGCTGCCCAGCGACAGCCCCAAAACATCACTGCTCTAGAGGAGTTCTGCATGGAGGAATGGGCCAAAATACCAGCAACAGTGTGTGAAAACCTTGTGAAGACTTACAGAAAACATTTGACCTCTGTCATTGCCAACAAAGGGTATATAACAAAGTATTGAGATGAACTTTTGTTATTGAACAAATACTTATTTTTCACCATAATTTGCAAATAAATTCTTTAAAAATCAGACAATGTGATTTTCTGGATTTTTTTTCTCATTTTGTCTCTCATAGTTGAGGTATACCTATGATGAAAAATGGAGACCTCTCTCATCTTTTAAGTGGGAGAACGTGCACAATTGGTGGCTGACTAAATACTTTTTTACCCCACTGTATCTCATACATAACAGCTACATCATTTCTTTCAGTAGTTATTGTGTTTAGAAGATTTAGGGGAAAATCTGACCTTTGACCTCAAGGTCATCCGATGACAGTGAAATTGCAATATGTGTCACGATCCAAGCACCGGTCTCGCCCGCGCTCGAGCTATGTATACTGGCTGCTGGCTTTGACAGCTGTGGGTTATATTCTGGTTTCACCGGGCTCTTATTGTGAAGGCGCTCGGTGGGGTTTCCAGCTGTCAAGGCCGGTCAGCTGTTTATCATTACTGTTCGTTAGCGCCCAGCTTTATTAGGTGGGCGCTGACGGCAGTTTAGTTGCGGGAGTATAGTCAGACATTCATCGTCAAATAATGGTCCAACATTCCTTGTGAGGTGTCTACAGTCAGGCTAAGGTTGGTGTGTTATTTTATATCCATGTCATGTTTTAGATCGGTAGTGGCTGGGGTTAGCCCTATGATCCCACGCTCCGTATTTCGTGTGTTTTTGCCACTGTGACTCACAGTTTGTGATAGTGTCCTGTCATTGTTAATAAACCACCATCATTGCAAAACTCACCGGTGACTCTTGGCGTCTTATGATGATCCGCGAGGGTCACCGCATGACAGTATACTCCCGCCAGACGTCTAAACGGAGACGCCACACTGAGATGCCTTTCACCGTGAGTTTTTGCTGAATTGGACTATCGTTCTTCCCTGTCTGGGTGTCCACGCTGGGGAAAATGCCGTCATCCTGGAGCCGCGGTCAGCGTCTGGACCACGAGCTGGCAGACGCTCTGGAGCATGTAGACAGAGTGCTCCTCGCCGCAACTTTTGACAACAACCCCAATGACATGCGCTGGCACCTGGACGTTGCTGAGGACCTCCTAGGACGCTTCCCTCACCATTACTATGATCCAGAAGTCGTCGCTAGGAGGGCGGAACTCGCCGATCAGCATGAGCTACTCCATGGGCTGGAGGTGAGCTACGGCAGGAAGCAGCAGAGGAGGCATCCTCGCTTCCCGTGCTGGGATCCCGCTCCTGCCCTTGACCCCGTCCAGGAGTTCGTGCCATCTGGGGGCCGACGACGACGTTGGCGCCACGGCCCAGGCAATCCTCAGCAGAATCCCCGGCTGGACCTGCTGCCAGCGAAGCCCGTCAGCGATCCTCTGAGAGCGGCTACACCTCGTCCTTTCGGGGGTCCCTCTGTCGCCATCCAGCAGGGAGAAGGAGGAACAGCGTCATCTTGCCAGCTGCGGAGACTGACGCAGCTGAGTTGGAGCCTGCTGACGAAAGTCGCCGCCCTGAACCTGGATCGTCGGAGTCCTGGGCGGCAACAGAACCCGAGTGCAGGCAAGTGCTCCCTCTAGTGTCTCTGTCCCCTGTTTTGGAGCATTTTTGCCTGTCTCTCTGGGAGGCGAGTGAGGGGCAGCCGCCTGCTGCACCCGAGCTCGTCTCGCCGGGTTCTGTTGCTGCCGGTGATATTGATCCCGGTTTTTCTGTTCCTTGTGAGCTTCTTTGCAGTGTCGCCGGCATGGAGCCAGTTGGAGTCACTGAATTGGAGGTTCCAGGTTCAGGGGCGGAGGTCACCAGCGGAACTGCACCGACCCAGTCGGGGTCCGTTGTGGAGGCTGCTGTGGCCCAATCGGGGTCCGATGTGGGTGCGCCCAAGACCCAATCGGGGTCCATCGCGGGAGCTGCTTTGGCCCAATCGGGGTCCGACGTGGATGCGCCAGAGGCCCAATCGGGCTCCACCGCAGGTGCGGTTCTGGCCCAATCAGGGTCCGACATGGATGCGCCCGAGGCCCAATCGGGGTCCATCGCGGGAGCTGCTTTGGCCAAATCGGGGTCCGACGTGGGTGCGCCAGAGGCCCAATCGGGGTCCAGCGTGGGTGCAGCCGGGACCCAATCGGGGTCCAGCGGAGGTGCAGCGCTGGTGTGGTCCGCGGACGGTGGAGGATCTGCAGACCCTTCGCCATCGGACGGAGTACAGGCTCATCCTTGCTTCCTAGTCCCTCATCAGAGTCATCGCCGCTGCTCTTTATCGCCAGGGGCCGTGGGGGTCCTGCTATGCTCGCCCCGGCTCTCTCATGTTTTGTTTTCGCCAGGGAGGCCGCTGCGGGCTGTTTTTCTCCGGCACTGGTGGCTGAGGGACACGGGTCGGCCGCCTGAGGAACTGCTTCACTGGTTTGGCGCCTTGGGTTGGCCACCCGACATGTTATGTGTTCTTCTGGGTGACCTGGTTCGGCCTCCGGGGGAGGGGACTTTCCGGGCCTGGGACTTTGACAAGCCGCCCGGTCATGTTCCGCCTCCCATGACCACCCGTCGGCTGTTGGATGCGGGGAGACCGCCCGAACTGTTCCTGGGGAGCTGGGTCTCCGCCGTTCGGCATGAACTGTTGGGGGAGTAGAGGTCACTTTTTTGGTGGGGGTTTGATCCAGTAGTTGTTCTGTTTTTTTCTCTTGCTGTCCTGTGCTGTTCTCTGTAATCGTTATTTGGGTATACGGTATTTTGGTCATTGTGCTATGTTTAGTTTTTTTTCCCCTTGCCTGGTCTTGATTTTGTTCTTCTTATTGTACAGATTCTGTGTTTGGTCTTTCTCTCCCTCCGGACCTACCCCCATCCGCCCACCCTGGAGGGGGGGGGGCATGGTGGTCTATGGGCGTTGTGGAAGCCCGCCCTCGGAGGGAGGGTACTGTCACGATCCGAGCGCCGGTCTCGCCCATGCTCGGGCTACGTATACTCGCTGCCGGCTTTGACAGCTGTGGATTATATTCTGGCTTCACCGGGCTCTTATTGTGAAGGCGCTCGGTGGGGTTTCCGGCTGTCAAGGCCGGTCAGCTGTTTGTCATTACTGCTCGTTAGTGCCCGGCTTTATTAGGCGGGTGCTGACGGCAGTTTAGTTGCGGGAGTATCGTCAGACATTCATCGTCAAACAATGGTCCAACATCCCTTGTGAGGTGTCTACAGTCAGGCTAAGGTTAGTGTGTTATTTTGTATCCATGTCATGTTTTAAATGGATTAAAATCATGTACAATGCTTGGACAATTTAAACAAAAACTAAAGGAAGAAATACTCCAAACATATATACAAGATGACATGTAAAATCACATGAGGATTGTCATATCCAGTCTGCGTTGTGTTGTAGCTTAGTTTTTTTGTCACATTTTGTCTTAGCTATGTTCTGAATTGTAATCGCTCTTGTTTTGTTTTTCTTTTGAATTCTTGGATGGAATATGGGTGGGCAATATAAGCTGCGGCTTCAGCCATCACCCATTTCGGATAATTTATGTTGAACTGTATAATCAGAGGAGTTATTGTCTAATTTGACCTTGTTGGATTTTCTTCCCCCTTCGTTATATTATTCTGTTTCTTTTAATCTGTACTTTTGTCTATCCTTTATCTACCCGAAATGTTTTAGATCGGTAGTGGCTGGGGTTAGCCCTACGATCCCATGCTCCGTGTTTCGTGTGTTTTTGCCACTGTGACTCACAGTTTGTGTTAGTGTCCTGTCATTGTTAATAAACCACCATCATTGCAAAACTCACCGGTGACTCTTGGCGTCTTATGGTGATCCACGAGGGTCACCGCATGACAATATGCGCATTATCAAAGTATATCAAACCACGGTCCCAAGTTTCAAAATGATCAGGACAAAACTGGAGGATGAGTTGATTTCACAAGACAGTTACTGTCTATGAAGTGAGGTGAAACAGGAGGTCATAGATCAGGGGCTACAATTCCCGCAAAAATCATCCGATCAGAACCAAATTGCAATTAGTGTATCATCAGAGTATATCAAACCATGATACCAAGTTTCAAAATAATCAGACCAAAACTGTAGGAGGAGTTGATTTCACAAAAACTGGGCAGATAGATGGATGGACGGATGGACAGACTGACTGACGACTGACCCATAACATAATCCCCCTTCGGTCATCGAAGGGGGATTCGCTCTTCAGCCTCTTTGGGCTTCGATCGGTGGGGGGTAATACATTTGAACTGCTACTAAGTTTCAAAATAATCGGACCAAAACTGTAGGAGGAGTTGATTTCACAAAAGTGGGACAGACGAACAGACAGATGGACGGACTGACGGACTTATCCATAACATAATCCCCCTTCTGTCTTTGCTTAAAGGGCTCTTTGACCCCCTTGGGCTTTGAGCGGCGGGGGAAAAAATTAATTTAAAGGGGTCATTGACTGAAAAAATGTGTTTTTGTAGAAATGCAACTATTGGTCACGATTATTGAAAAAGGTATCAAACACACACAAAAAAAACATAGCCTTTATATAATTTTTGTGTCCGATTAGGTATTCTAACTCTTCCAGGTTTGCCACAGGACATCATAAGATAGTAAATCCAACCCAGCACCATCCTTGATACCCACCCTGTGCTCTATTATGGCCAGCCTAGCTGTCATGTAGAGAACAGTGAGCAAAAAGTGTTAGTGGAAGTTTGCCTACCAATCATAGTTTATATTGTTATTCTCTTTAGATTTCAGTAACCTTAATACACATCGCTGTTTCCACTGGGTTCACTATATTATATTATAATGCAAGAAATCTCTGTCTGTCTGTCTGTCTGTCTGTGTCTGTGTTCCACACGTATCTCCCTAACCTTCGTTGGACTGGCCTGAGATTTTATACGTGCTTTGCTGAGGTTACCAGGGTGTGCATCCCCGAATTTCAGCCTCCCTGGATATGCGGAAGTTTAGGAGGGGAACCTTTAATGAACGTCTATAGGGGAGCTGTGGACATCATAGTCACCATGGTTACTGTGGTGTTATAGATCAAAGGCAGGCATCACCATGGTTACTGTTGCCAGGCAGACACATCATCAAAGATCAAAAGCAGGCATCACTGAACGGGTGGTGACGTCAAAGATCAAAGGCAGGTTTCACCATGGTTACTGTTACCATGGTAACAGTATCTTTCTACGGGCATGCAGAAATGCTTGCTTACACTTGCTTTCTACAGGCATGCAGAAATACTTGCTTATACTTGGTTTCTATGGGCATGCACGGGTATGCACTAGTATAGCAAATTCAAGATGTTTTACCTTTACCTTAACCCCATTACAGGGAAAGCCCCAGGCCCGGGCACCCCAGGTGCTTTTCCTGCGACGGGGTTAAGGCTCAAACATGTTTAAATATTGTTTTGGCCAAGAGCTGCCCAAAGTAGCTGTTTCCTTAGCAACAGTTGGTGACCCCTGCCTTAATGAATTTAAAGAAAGCCCATGATATATAGAGGTGGGAACACATGTTGTTTATGGCTGCATAACTGACAGCTTTTTCTTCCCATTTTCCCAAATCCCTTTGCATGACGAAAATATTGTTCTAATGTGTTGCTTCTGAGCATCACTAAATAACAATAGCAAACAATAGCAAAACTGTGTCCTGTTCTGCAGCGGACCTCAATTGCACACTTGGCCGTGATACACAGTTAACTTACAAGCAGAGACGGGAAATTCTGTTAATTGTTAAGGGTATAACACAGTATGTGGTATTTTCGACTTTCAAATATTCCAGATACACCTAAAAATATAATTAGAGTGTAAAGAAACACCTCTGTGTTGTCATGCAAAATATGATCAATGTATGTTATTACAGAGCTATGAATTCATTTATTATAATAATAATAATAATAATAATAATAATAATAATAATAATAATAATAATAATAATAATAATAATAATAATAATAATGCATCGGTTTTATATAGTGCTTTATCATATATACTCAAAGACGCTTTACAAATAGGTACATTATTCAGTCACTCCAGACAGACAGTGGTAGTGGCAAGCTACTTCTGCAGCCACAGCTGCCCTGGGGCAGGCTGACGGAAACATGGCAGCCAATCTGCGCCAATGGCCTTTCCGGCCACCACCGAACATTTATGATGTTTGCCAGGCTGACAAAGTTATAAATACCACGTTACACAAGTGGGGTGAGTATAAGCCAGTTTTCAGCTCAGAGTCAAAAATCCTGTGTTGTAACTTAATTACGTTAAGTTCTAGAGTAAGGCAGAACATATAATCACCTGTAATTTCTACATAATCCACCTTTAAAGACATCCAAGGTAACTTTTGTGGTCCTGCTCCCATAGCTGTTTGTACTGGTACCAAAATAATTGCATTTGCTAATGTATGGCTAACTGTCTCCTCAGATTGTGTTGTCAACTGATACGATCACTGTACTAGCTCCTGCTTCCTTCCATCCAGAGAACAGACTGTCCTACTCAATCCACCTCTTCCTCTTTTATTCTCTTCCTATTGTGTCTCTGTAAATGCTGATGTATTTACAAGGTTCTTTCACATAAATAGGTATCGTGAAATATCTTTTTCATAATAGGCCCATGTAAGAGAAAACTATAAGGCAAAAGCAGTTTTCAAATATCCAATTGGATTTTGTCATCATGAGTTTCAATTAAAAATTTTAAAACATTAAAGTGGCTGCAGTAGGTTTTAAAGGTTTTTGACCATCATACTTGACCCTAGAAGTACATTGCTAAACCCTTTCAAATTATGATTTTGAGATGAAAAACATAATTAGTGAGATTTCAAGCACTTTCATTTCACACCAAAATATGGACAGAATCAATAAGCAAAATCACAGTTTATATCTGTATAAAACATTCTCACAATGCCTGTACTTACCTCCTCATTTTCAGGGAAAGTCAATGAAAACATCTTGCATAAATTAAGCAGGACTTTAAATGTACTGATTTTTTTTTTTTTTTTTTTGACTGATGACAGCAGCTGGAGCTAATCCCCACATAAAAACACTATCTGTGCCTGCATAACACCTGCTGTACTCTTAAGTGCTTCAGAGGAGTTGAGATACAGCATTTTTTCTACACATCCACAGGAAAAAAAAAAACAAAGGAAAAAAAAAACATCTGGTTTACCATCTTCTGATGTTGTCCTTCCTTAAACAGCATACAAGGTTTAGTGTGCAGTAGCAGTGGTAAGGATTTAATACTGTAGTTGTTCACTTGAGTGTATTAAATGTGGGTGCTTAATCAAACCAAGGCTGCAAACGCACCCTACAATCAGCATACTATTAGTTGTCTACCAAAAAGGAAAAAAAAAACACGTAAGAACGATACATGGAACAGGAGGCTGTGTAAGGTTTCAAACCTCGGCAGTAATTACCACCAACGTGATGAGCAGTGAAAGCCTTCTGCGGAGGCTTCAGACAGTGGCAAAGCTTTTATCCGAAGGCGAAATGGAGGTAATAGCGGGATAATTGCTCTGGACGATAGCCACTTCTCCCACTGCTACCTGCACAGGCCCCGGAACGTCTGCTGGCACCGAGCGTCTGCTGGCTTGGCAGTCATGGCACCGTCATACGATCTGAGACTGCCCATGAGTGTTTGTGCGAGATGAGGTTAGTGTTGGCAGTAATCAGGGAATTTGACTGTCCTGAATGCATGGAAGCAGATTTGAAGTGCGTGCATGTTGTGCGGAGAGAGGAGAAAGCCGGCCAGCTACACCATGTTTCCTGAAAATGAGCAAGCCAAAAACCAAGCAGGACAACACAAATCTCTCCTTCATCAATCCATACACCTGCATTTCTCAATCCCTGCCCCGCTGCGCCAAACTAATCCTTTCCTTCCTTCCAATCCATGCTGCCAAAGATGATCTTTGTGCCATCCCTTTTATGAAAAAGTTTGCAGCTGAGCATGATGGGATAGATCCTTCTCCACACCAAATTCTACTCAAAAATGATGTAATAAAAAATCAAAATCAGCTCCATTAGCTTCAACTTTTATTCACCGTTGTGTGTTCAATCCTTTTCAGATATTTGACACCACTGTAAAAGTCAGAAATGCACATCCATCCATCCATCCATCCATCTTCTACCGCTTTTCCGGAGGTCCGGGTCGCGGAGGCAGCAGTTCAAGCAGAGAAGCCCAGACTTCCCTCTCCCCAGCCACCTGCTCCAGCTCTTCAGAGGGGATACCAAGGCGTTCCCAGACTAGCTGGGAGACAGTCTCTCCACCGAGTCCTGGGTCTGCCCCGGGGTCTCCTCCCAGTGGGACGTGCCTGAAACACCTCAAGTGGGAGGCGTCCAGGAGGCATCCTAATCAGATGCCCATACCACCTCAATTGACTCCTTTCAATGTGGAGGAGCAGCGGTTCTACTCTGAGCCTCTCCCGGATGACTGAGCTCCTCACCCTATCTCTGAGGGTGAGTCCAGCAATCCTACGGAGAAAGCTCATTTCAGCCGCTTGTATCCGCGATCTCGTTCTTTCGGTCATTACCCAAAGCTCGTGACCATAGGTGAGAGTAGGAACGTAGATTGACTGGTAAATCGACAGCTTTGCCTTAGAACTAAGCTCCCTCTTCACCACAACAGACCGGTACAACGTCCGCATCACTGCAGATGCTGCTCCAATCCGTCTGTCGATCTCTCGCTCCATTTTCCCCTCACTCGTGAACAAGACCCCAAGATACTTAAACTCCTCCACTTGGGGCAGGAGCATCAACATCATTAAATATATTTTAGTTTATAAATATATTGCATTTATGAGTCAGATTTTTGAACATGGCAAAAGCAACAAGCCTGAAATTGTGCAGCAGTTGCATGCTCAATCTAAATGTTATCCTTCCCTTCAATGGCAGTAGGTGCCCTTTTGCAAACTAATAAGCTAAAGAAGCAGGTATACAGTGTAGCAATTAAGTTGAGGACACCATTTTTAAGCAAGCGTGTATCCCCTTCCTTTGTAGTTTAAATGTTTTGGAATGCTTCATTATCTGAACATTTTCTTTTGGCTGTTCCCTTAAAGTCTGTATCTCACGGAGCAGCAAATGCTGAAGAATGTTCACAAACATGACTTTTGGGGTTTTATCAGGGCCCATAAAAGGTTGCCCAGCAGTTCGTTAACAGTTTTTACGGTGGCAAACAGTTTTTCTTGTCACAGAAATAGTTTTTCAACAAGAAAAAACTGTTTGCCATCCTATAAACTGTTGGAAAACTGTTGTGCAACCTTTTACAGACCCTGACGAAACACCAATAATTGCAAGATTCGTGAACGTTCCTCAGTATTTGCTGCGCCGCAAGATAACACCCTTAGGGGTCGCCACAGTGGATCATCTGCCTCCATCTCATCCTCTCTCTTGCATCCTCTTCTCTCACACCAACCCAATCCATGTCCTCCTTCAGTACATCCATGAATCTTCTCTGTGATCTTGTTATTTTAGCTGTTTAACAAAACATATTCAAAATACAATAATATAATTAATCATGGCTTAAAGTGCAGACTCTCATCTTTAATTTGAGGGTATTCACATCCAAATTGTAACCATTTTAATACAAAATCTTATTTCAGGGGCTCAAAAGTAATTGGACAAATACACTATAAAATGGTTATTTTTAATACTTTGCTGGGAATCCTTTGCAGGCAATGACTGCCTGAAGTCTGGAACCCATGGACATCACCAAATGCTGGGTTTCCTCCTTTCTGATGCTTTGCCAGGCCTTTAAGGAAGCTGTCTTCAATTGTTGTTTGTTTGTGGGTCTTTCCGCCTTGTTTTGTCTTAAGAAAGTGAAATGCGTGCTTGATTGGGTTGAGATCTGGTGATTGACTCGGCCATTGCAGAAAATTCCGCTTCTTTGTCTTAAAAAACTCCCAGTTGCTTTCACAGTATGTTTTGGCTTATTGTCCATCAGTACTGTGAAACGCCATCCAATCAACTTTGCTGTATTTGGCAAAATACAGCAAAGCAAAATACAGCAAAATACAGCAAATACTCCTATATTACATAGATTCATTACACACAGAGTGATATATTTCAAGTCTTTTTTTCTTTTAATTTTGATGGTTATGGCTTGTAGCTCACTAAAACCCCAAATTCAGTTTCTCAAACATTTAGAATATTACATAAAATTAATAAAAATATGATTTTTAATAGAACTTCTGGCCGAAAAGTATGTCCATGTACACACTCAGTACTTGGTCGGGACTCCTTTTGCATGAATTACTGAATCAGTGTAGTGCAGCAGGTAAGCAATCAGCCTGTGGTACTGCTGAGGCATTATGGAGGTCCAGGTTGCTTTGATAGTGACCTTCAGCTTGTCTGCATTGTTGGGTCTAGTGTCTCTCATCTTCCTCTTGACAATACTCCATAGCTTCTCTATGGGGTTTAGGTCAGGAGAATTTGCTGGCCAGTCAAGCACAGTGATACCATGGTCATTAAACCAGGTTTTGGTACTTTTGGCAGTGTGAGCAGGTACCAAGTCCTGCTGAAAAAGAGCGTTGACATCTCCATAAAGCTTGTCAGCAGAAGGAAGCATGAAGTGCTCTAAAATTTCCTGGTAGATCACTGCGCTGACTTTGGACTTGATAACACAGAGTGGATCAACACCAGCAGATAACCTCTTTTCAGATGAAAGTAAATTTTCCATTTCATTTGGAAATCAAGGTCCTAGAGTCTGGAGGAAGAGTGGAGAGGCACAGAATCCAAGTTGCTTGAGGTCCAATGTGAAGTTTCCACAGTCACTAATGACTTGGGGAGCCATGTCATCTGCTGGTGTTGGTCAACTGTTTTATCAAGTCCAAAGTTAGAGCAGTTGTCTACCAGGAAATTTTAGAGCAATTTATGCTTCCCTCTGCTGACAAGCCTTATGAAGATGCTGATTTTATTTTCCTGCCTTATCTTGTCTCAAAATAAATCAACTTTTCAATGACAATCTAATTTGTTGAGATGCACCTGTAAAGCTGAGAATCTGCACTTTAATCCCATATTGATTATATAACTGGATCTTGAATATGTTTTGGTAAACAACTAAAATAACAAAACTTGTCACTGTCCAAATATATGGATCTAACGATATCTGCTATCTCTCTTCTGCACATGTCAAAACCACCTCAGCCTTGCCTCTCTTACTTTGTCTCCAAACTGCACAGCCTGAGCTGTTCCTCTGATATACTCACTTCTAATCCTGCCCCTCGTAGTCACTTCCAATGAGAATCTTAGCATCTTCATCTTTGCCACCTCCAACTCTGCCTCCTGTCTTTTTGTCAGTGTCACAGTTTCCAAAAGACAAATCATAGTCTGTCTCACTACTGTCTTGTAAATCTTAACTTTCACTAGCTGCTATCCTGCTGTCACAAATGACCCCTGACACTCATCTTCACCAACTTTACACTGCCTGAACTTTCTTCTTCACCTCTCTTGTGCACTGACCATTGCTCTGGATAGTTTATCCCAGGTATTTAAACTCATCTACCTTCACTGCCTCTACTCCTTACATCTTCACCATGACACCTGCCTCACTCTCATTCACACATGTATTTTGTCTTGCGTCTACTGATTTTCATTCCTCTTCTCTCTAGTTCATACCTCCACCTCTCCAAGTTCTCTTCCACCTGCTCCTTATTCTCACGACATATCAGTGTTGTCTGCAAACATCATGCTCCAGGGGGAATCCTGCCTGATCTTGTCTGTCAGCCTGTCCATCCCCATAACAAACAAGAAGGGGCTCAGATCAAATCCTTGACGTAATCCCACCCCCACCTTGAATCTACATAGCAAACAAATGAAATCTTAGTAAGATAAAATATCTTAAATTAAGGATATAATGGTTGTTTTAGTCTGACAAGATATGTGTTCTTGTCGTGCAGTTTTCTATAAGAAATTTTTACTTGTTATAAGATTTTTTTTTACTTGTTTTAAATAATTTAATTTTGATTTAAGACAAATTTTCTGCCAATGGAGCAAGAAAATTTTACTTGTCAAATAGCTTAAAACAAGTATAATTTTTCCTCAGGAAATTTTCACTTGTTTTAAGCCATTTGATTCGCTGTGTATCTGTCACTCCTACAGCACACCTCATTACCGTCTTGCTGTCTTCTTACATGACCTGCACCACCCTCACATACTTCTCTACCACTCCTGACATTCTCATATGGTACTACAGATGTGAAAGGTGGCCCTTATTCTGATCTTAAAATGGGCCCCAAGCTGGACCAGAACCTGCAGTAGGTGGAGAACTGTCTGTGGACACATCTGTGATGCTTAACCCTATGAGTGTGTATGTTGCCAAACTGCGACATAACCCCTAGTGGTCAAGAGTGGTAAACATTTTTTGTCAATAAAATAGTTCAGATTTCCAAGGCTATAACTTGAAAGGGGTAAGAGATAATGGCTTACTGTCAGTTAGAAAGATGTAAAATATGATCCAAAATTTCAGATAGGAATAAATTTACGCATCTAATTTGCATAATGTCGCGGCACCTCTTTAAATTTCATAACTCAGTCAAAACTGGACTTTGGATGTATTTACACAAAAAATGGTTCAGTCTTTTGACACCATTTTTTGTACAGGGGTACCTCATCATCTTATCTTCAAAGTACATGAACAAGAAATCAGTACATTTAAAAAAACCCAGAAATTTCTCACTTACTTTTGACAAAGTCAGAGTGAGAAGGCAGGCGCAGTGCCATGCTTTGCCACTAGGGGAACACAAATTCTCACACTCAAAGGGTTAAGAGCAGAGCAAGAAAGCCGCAGTAAGTGGAGATCATTTAATAATTTATTTAAGTATCTCAGTATACCAGTACAAGTGTACACTGCTAGAGCTGTCAAATTGTCCTAACATGGTCTTTGAATAATTGTTCGTTCCAAAAACACAAGAGGGCACTCATAAGCCATTCAGACAGGAGTGGCTCCATGCCAGATCCCGAGCTGGCCCCTAACTTTGAACCAGCCTGTCATTTTAGCACAGAGCCAAAAACATACATTTCCCTTGGGCACCACAAAGTAGTTGTTTTTTCTTAGTGAAGTGTAATGTCATTAGAGACAGCAACATCCAGCTGAAATGAGCTCCATCAAGCCCAAGACATGGTACTTGTACTAAACATTTAAACCAGCAGTAGTGGGTGTCAAATAACAAATTTAGTGTTTAAACACAATACTTTTTTCAAACGCACTTTTCTCTGGGTTATTTATTTATCTATTTATTTTTACCAGAGAAATTTTACTGCTTAAGCTGTGATGCTTCCTGTTTTTGGAAATCCAATGGTTACAGAGGTTTTATGATCTGGAGTCGCTCCACATTTGTGTAAGAGCTGGAGATTAGCTAGGAGAGCTTCATTTATCAATACGTTCCTTTTCTGTATCGGTCTCAGCAAGATCTTGCCTTGTGTGTTGAATGGCATCTTATGTGATCAACAAAGGGAACCAAAATTTAGGTTTCCCACAAAATCATTTGAACATGGGCTGCTTCCCCAGAGATTCAAGATTCCAGACCAGGGGCCAGAGCCAGAATGAGATAAAGTCCAGTACCTCGTTTCTGAAAGAGCCATCAGTGGTGGTGCAGACCCATATCATGTCTGTCACCGTTGCCTTTGACCTTTTGACCTTAAAAAGAATACACTGACAACACTGACATACAGTGGGTATAGAAAATAATCACTCCCTTAAAAATAATCAGATTTTGAAATCTTGGCCACCCTTGACATAATCTTGGCCACTTTAGCCACTACAGCAGCCACAGCTTCATTTGCCTTGGGCAGAACCTTTTGTTGCGGTTACGCTGTCCCCTCTGGGCCTCACAACTGCACGCACGCATCCGGTAACCAGTGGTCACATTTGAAAACTGAGCAGCTGTAGGAAATAATACTTTGATTCACAAATTAATAAAGGCAAGCTATAATACGAGAGGGGATGTCAAGTTGATATGCCTTTAGTAATGTTAAGTCATTTGGCTGTTTATGTAGTTTAGTGAAGATAAAATGTCTCAGCAACAGAAACTCACTGGTAGAAAAAACAGTAAAGATGTAGCAAAAACTAACTTTTGATGCACTGTGTCTCCCATAATCTTATCGATTAAGTGAGCTAACGTTTCATGTTAAGACACTAACACAATGTTTATGCATTTTGAGGCATATTAACTCGAGTCAGATTTACTTTTTGAATGTTTTCTGTCCAGAAAATTGACTACAGTAAGAGTCAACCAGGCAGAATCATTTTAAATTTTGGTAAATTATTCTGTGTTTTTATTTCTTTATTTTATTATTAAAACTGAGAGGTCTGACATGGTCTGTCTTCATCAAAATTAAATGAAAAAAAAAAAAGCCTTCAAGTATTTCAATCTGCATGTATCGAATACTGAATAAATAAAAGTTTCTTTTATTGATTGTATTGCAAAAAACCTTGTTCACATTATTGTAATTTACCAAGATGCACTAGTAATGCTATTTTTTCATTTACTTTTACTAGAGGAGCATCCGTGTAATGATAAACTTTACCTTGTATACATATGCCTGGGTTGAAGCCAGGCAGAGGGACCTCCTTAATGCCAATATTTGCCATTGCCAATGCACTGTTGTATTGTTTTGCTTGTTTAACAATGTAATGATAAACTTTACCTTGTATACATGTGCCTGGGTTGAAGCAGGGATCTCCTTAATGCCAATACTTGCCATTGCCAATGCATTGTTGTATTATTTTGCTTGTTTACCAAAGTTTTGATACATCAGTGAGCATATGATGTGCCTATGATGTCTATATGACCTCATCTAGACACCATAGGCATAGACAATGTGACACACACACAGATTTTATGGAATCAGTCTATACAGTGTCTATACAGACGTGGACAAAATTGTTGGTACCCCTCTGTTAATGAAAGAAAAATCCACAATGGTCACAGAAATAACTTGAATCTGACAAAAGTGGTAATAAATAAAAATTCTATGAAAATTAACCAGTGAAAATCAGACAATGCTTTTGAATTGTGGTTCAACAGAATTATTTTAAAAAAACAAACTCATGAAACAGGCCTGGACAAAAATGATGGTACCCCTAGAAAAGATTGAAAATAATGTGACCATAGGGACATGTTCAACCAAGATGTGTCCTCTAATTAACATCACAGGTGTCTACAAACTTGTAATCAGTCAGTCGGCCTATTTAAAGGGTGACAAGTAGTCACTGTGCTGTTTGTTGACATGGTGTGTACCACACTAAACATGGACCAGAGGAAGCAAAGGAGACAGTTGTCTCAGGACATTAGAAAGAAAATTATAGACAAGCATGTTAAAGGTCAAGGCTATAAGACCATTTCCAAGCAGTTTGATGTTCCTGTGACTACAGTTGCACATATTATTCAGAAGTTTAAGATCCACGGGACTGTAGCCAACCTCCCTGGATGTGGCCACAGGAGGAGACGGATAATACGAATGGTAACAAAAGAGCCCAGAACAACCTCTAAACACATTCATGGTGAACTCCAAGGTCAAAGTACATCAGTGTCAGATCACACCATCCGTTGTCGTTTGAGCCAAAGCGGACTTCATGGCAGACGACCAACGAGGACACCACTGTTGAAAACAAATCATAAAAAAGTCAAACTGGAATTTGCCAAACTGCATGTTGACAAGCCACAACGCTTCTGGGAGAATGTCCTATGGACAGACAAGACAAAACTGGAACTTTTTGGCAAGGCACGTCAGCTCTATGTTCACAGACGCAAAAATGAAGCATACCAAGAAAAGAACACTGTCTCTACTGTGAAACCTGGAGGAGGTTCTGTTATGTTCTGGGGCTGCTTTGCTGCATCTTGCACAGGGTGTCTTGAATCTGTGCAGAGTACAGTGAAATCTCAAGACTATCAAGGTATTCTAGAGAGAAATGTAGTAGTAGTGCTGCCCAGTGTCAGACAGCTTGGTCTCAGTCGCAGGTCATGGGTCTTGCAACAGGATAATGACCCAAAAAACACAGCTACAAACACCCAAGAATGGCTAAGAGCGAAACATTGGACTATTCTGAAGTGGCCTTCTATGAGCCCTGATCTAAATCCTATTGAACATCTGTGGAAGGAGCTGAAACATGCTGTCTGGAGAAGGCTCCCTTCAAACCTGAGACAACTGGAGTTTGCTCATGAGGAGTGGGCCAAAATACATGCTGAGAGGTGCAGAAGACTCATTTGCAGTTACAGAAATCGTTTGATTGCAGTGATTGCCTCAAAAGGTTGTGCAACAAAATATTAATTTAAGGGTACCATCATTTTTGTCCAGGCCTGTTTCATGAATTTGTTTTTTTAAAATAATTCAGTTGCACCACAATTCAAAAGCACTGTCTGATTTTCATTGGTTAATTTTCATAGACTTTTTATTTATTACCACTTTTGTCATTCAAGGTATTTCTGTTACCATTGTGGGTTTTTCTTTCATTAACAGAGGGGTACCAACAATTTTGTCCATGTCTGTATGACGTCATATAGACATCGTGTAGACGTCATCGGAGCATCATAGGTGACTCTATACTATGGTGTCTATATGTCGTCATATAGACATCATGTAGACGTCATAGGTAGGAACTGTCATGTTCGGGGTCGTTTTCAACCCCATCCACGTTCTGTGGTCGTAGGTCTTTGTTTACTGCTTATTAATTCTAGCTGGCAGATTAATTGAGCGTTGCTCTCTGCCAGTCCTACGGCCACTCCTCCTCCTCTTGCCAGACATTCACCGGTTGCATTCATCACCACATGCACACACATGCACACTCACGCACGCACGCATGCACACATGTACACTCATGCACACACTCACACTGTCCAATTAGCCACGTGCCTGCTTGCCACACGGCTGTGTCCACTTGGCTTCGTTAGTGTATTGTGTACTTATGGGGAGGCAGTGTGGCAACTTAAGTCAACATTGGACTTCCTGGCTCGCGACACATAAGTGTAAGTCTTTCCCCATTTTTGCCTATTCTCTCTGCTCCTACCCTGCCTGGAGCATGTATGGCATCTAACCTAAACCAACAAAGCTTGTAGCCGGTTGTCCCATCTTTCCTCTACACAGACTGTTATTTGAACATTTTGTACATTTTCCCTTTGTAAATAAACACGTTACATGAACTGCATTTTGGGCTTGAATCAATTTATGTGTTTGCTGCACGATTACACAGCGGACATGACAGGAACATCATAGGCAATCCTATGATCTTTTAGCCAGTCCTATTGTCTATTTGACGGCATCACGAGTCCTATGATGCCTGAGATCATAGGAACATCATAGGAACATCATAGGAACATCATAGGACATCATAGGCGGTCCTATGATCGTGACACACTGACACACAGATTTCTTGAATTTATAGAGTGATAACTATAACCATGATCATCATGTAGCATCAACGTCTCCTCAAACCAATCCAGAAGATCACTTTCCTCCATTCTACAGGAATTTCATGTTTCTTTATTCTACAGGACTTCCACCTTTCTTCATTCTACAGGAATCTCACTTTTCTTCATATTAAAGCAACCTTCACCCAAGGCCTTACCAAGAATGTTGTGCTTTTTCCCAGGACTCCAATGTAAACAGTGCCTCTTGCAGAGATGGTAAGGATCAGAATTTGCTTTTAAAGGCTTAAAAGGACCATAAAAAGTCAGAGCCCAGATCCCCAACGTGGACAGTTCATGTGGATAGCATCCGCCCTACAGGAAACTAATGCTCTTAAAAGGTCATAAACTTCTTAACCAGACAGGTTTGTGGCTTTTGACAGATACCAGAGACTTAAAGACCCCTTTCCAGATATCACAGACCTAAAGAAATTATCTACAGCTCAACAGTACCTCCTAGTGGATATCTACGGAATGTGTTTCATTATGTATAATCTGACTGTCAATTCTTACTAAACATTAAGTTACTTTCAGCTTATCATCTACCCCGGATCCTAAGGACACTGAAAATCATCCTTTTTGATCACCGACTGTCACGCGGGGCTCTAGGGAGCCATGCAATAAGAGCCGAGGGCGAGCCAGTGAGTCGTGATGTTTTATTAAAGGTAAGGGGTGAGGGATGAGGAAAGCACAGATACTCGTACAGAGGTTCACTCACAAGTTGTACAGCGCAGGAGCAGGGAGCTTGTACCGGACGTAGTGGTAACAAGGCATACATACTCACAGCGGGTAACAATCACAGGAATGCTGTAAGGGGAGTAGAGACTGACACCAGACGAAGGGGCTTCAGCCTAGCAGTGCTTATGTCGCAGCCCCGAGTCATCGAGGCTGCTCCTATTTATTCTCATTGGCAGCGCCCCAGCTGATGAGGACTAATTGGCCCCAGCCGTCCGTAATGCTGCCAGCTGGGAGCCTGCTGAGACGCTGCTCAATGAGAAGCAGGGATGAAGGGAAACATGGGCTGAGCGCTAAGACGGCATCTCATCCCATGGTGACAGAGCCTCCCCCTCAAGGTCAGGCTCCTGAACGACCAGGAACATCCCAGCCCCCCCCCCACCCCACCCCCCACCTAGGGTGGGTGGAAGGGAGGCAGGACCGGAGGGGAAGAAGCAAAGGGAAGGACAACACCAACAGACCAATGTAGGGTAACAGGGCAAAAAAAAAAACCCAAATACAGTACTCTACATCGCACCAAAAAAAAAAAGAGAGAAAAAAAAACCAGGGCACAGATGGGGAGAATACAGAACACGGGAACAGATAACAACCCACCAAAAGAATGACAAAAACGGATAAAGCAATTACAGAGTATGGATAACAGAACAAACACTACTCCATAATGCAGACAAAACTAAGAACAGGACAAGAGTGATAAAAAACGCTGAGTACGGATAATGAAGAGGGGGAAGAAAAAAACTCCCACAATACACAGCACCGTATATATATATATCAACACGCACAGTCACCTAAAGGAGTGAAAGTGACTGGGACAAACGGACAATTACAGAGTATGGTTTGATGGGAAACAAAACACATAGCTCTATAATGCACAGACAAAGCTAAAAACAAGGCACAAAAAGGGAAAATGCTGAGTACGGGCAAAGGAAAACCCACAGCACTATGAATATATATACACACAGTCACCCAGAGGAGTGAAGGTGACTGGGACAAACGTACAATTACAGAGTATGGTTGGACGGGAACAAAACACATAACTCTATAACGACAAGGCTAAGAACAAGGCACAAAGAAGGAACATGCTGAGTACGGATAATGAAAAACAGCACACAGCACTATGAATATATATTCACACAGTCACCTAAAGGAGTGAAAGTGACTGGGACAAACGGACAATTACAGAGTATGGTTTGATGGGAAACAAAACGCATAACTCTATAATGCACGGACAAGGCTAAAAACAAGGCACAAAAAGGAAAATGCTGAGTACGGGAAATGGAAAACACACAGCACTATGAATATATATCTACCAACAGGACAAAATATTACACCCGAGTGACCTTAATAATGATAAAAGAAAAGCGACACCTGAGGAATATGGCAGGCAGAGTCCAAAATGGCTGAGGTGGCTCCGGAGGTCTCCCCGCCCATTGTCCAGTTGGCGAACCGGGGAAAGGGAAATGTTCGGACGGCGAACTCCGGACCCAGATCCCAGGAACCCAGTCCACCGGCAGCCGAACCAGGCCACCCAGAGGCAAACACAGATCATCGGGGGGAACCAGATCACCGAACCGAAAGTCTTGCGGGTCGGGTCGTCGACCCGCATCACTCAACCACCAGGACCGTTGAGACGGACGAAGGGTCAAAGCGGGTCCCGGTGGAAGAGGCTCAGGGGAGAGCCGATGACGAAGGCGACGAGCGTCAGGCCGCAGGGAAGCGGCCACCTCCTCACCGGACCTGGACAACACTGGGGCAGCACCCACGTCGGACCCCGATCGGGCCTTAGGCAAACCCACGTCGGACACCGCTGGAGCAGCACCCACGTCGGACCCCGATTGGGTCCCGGGCGAACCCACGTTGGATGCCGCTGGAGCAGCACCCACGTCGGACCCCGATTGGGTCTCGGGCAAACCCACATTGGACACCGCACCAGAACCGACCCCCAATGTTGAACCTGGACCCTCCAGCACCACGAGGAACAGCAACTCCTCGCCGGTGACCCTGGAAGAAGGCTCAGAAGAGAAAACAGAACCGGGATCAGGATCACCGGCAGCGCCAGAACCCGGCGAGACGAGCTCAGACGCAGCGGGCGGCTGCACCCGGCTCGTCTCCCCTAGAGACAGGCTAAAGTGCTCAAAGATATAAAGGGAGAAAAGAAAGCAGAGCACTCGCCTGATCTCGGGTTCTGACGCCGTCCAGGACTGCGAAGATCCAGGATCCGTTGTCAGGAGGTCGTTGTCAGGCTCCCATCCAGCCGCGTCGGGCCCCGCAGCCAGCACGATGGTCAGCGCAGCTTGAGGTTCCTCCAGCTCCGGTAACCCCGCCGACAATCCACTCGGCGTGAAGCCAGAAAAATCTCGTCCCGCTGGACCGAACCGCTCCTCCGTGGAGACCCGGGGACGCTTAGTCGTCGGCACAGACTCCACGCAGCAGTCAGTCCCCCTCCTCCGTCCGCAACGTAGCTGCGGAACCACAGGCCCTCTCCTTATCCCACCACGTTGACCCGGAGCCGGGGATCACTCGGCGGAGAGAGACACAGAGGATGCAGGATTAGGAACACAGGTTACAGCAGGTGGGGGGAGTTCAGGGAGCTGCGAACCCTGAACTCCTCCTCCAGGGATGTGACAGAGCAAATCATTAAGCAGATGTGAAAAAACTATGACTTGCCTGTCTCCTGGAGGTTGAATATCGCCTGCTGTGGTGGATACTGCTTCTTCCTCTCCCCGCCCGGCAATAATGGAGGACCCCACGGGAAATCGTCTGAGGATCGCTCGCGTTGTCTCCAGCAGAGAGCTCACCAGGCCGGAATTCCAGGCACACACAGCAGTCAGGAAGCGCGTCGAGAAGGAGGGGGAAACAGCCGGGCTGAGCCAGCCCGAATGTCCAGAAATGATAGCGGGGGAATGAGGCTCAGGGAACGAGGCTGTGAAAACTCCACGCTGACGAGACGAAGAGGTGACAGCTGCGTGGGGGGAACGGTCCTGGCGGCAGCCCAGAACTGGATCCGGAAGGGGGTCGTGCAGAGGTGACTTGGCGATGTGACGACGACTTCTCCCAGGGGACGAAACGAGGGGGGAACCCAGGAATCGCCGCTCCTGATCAGAGACCGAGGCGAGGAGGGCATTGAGCTTGGGACAGCTTCGTTGCTCTGGAGTCCTCTCCACCAATCTCTCTGCCGCCGCCACGTGTCTGCAGATGGTGAATGGATACGCAGCGGGAATCGCGTCAGCCGCCCGGTCCCAGACGTAACTGCTGTCAGCTGCGGCTCCATGGGGGGAATCCCGAGTGACGTGGTGCAGAACGGGGGAAGCCCTCTGGGTGGTGCGAACTCCCGGGCTGGAATGGCAGCAGGAACGGGGACCCGAAGCGGGGGGCAATGTCATCCACTTCGGCGTACTGCCGGGGTTTCCATCTAACCCACGGAGTTTCTCTCGCTGTGTGACCATGGCGTCTATCCTGGCACTGCCCTCGAGATGGAGCAAAGAATGAGGGTAACAGTCCAGGAGATCCTCAGCACGGCCCGGATGCCAGCGTCTCGCGTTGGAGGCGTCGTGCAGGGTGAAGAGCGTCCTGTCGACAGCCCCCGAGATGGACCTCAGCTCGTCGCCCTGGCGTCGGGAGTGACTCCTGGGAAACGGCATGCTAGCAGCGCTGACACCCGGAGAAAAAGGTACAATTCCACAGCGACTCACAGCCGCCGGTAACTCGTCTGGCTGCGACACCGACCAGGGTTTGCAGTAATTCATTAATCCTTGATCTAAATATGAGTGCATGTATTATAAACATGTATAAGAAGTGTTATGTTCATGAGTGTTAGTCAAACGAATGTTAATATTAGTAGTAATGGTATAAATGCATGATCACTGAATATTAGCCAAGTCACTTAATTTAGTTAGATCTCATATTGAGCACCTAATTTTATAAGAACTGAATGGGTATTAATTCTTGTCCGCTATCATTCCTGCCCCCCCCCCTCCCCCGGGTGGAACCGGGCAGCAATGGCTCTGCACGACTCCTCACCCTCCGCCTCAACACCACTCAAGGCCCAGTCACCCTCGTCAGTATGTATGCCCCAACACTGACAGCCACACCAGAGGCAAAAGACAAGTTCTACGAGAATCTCGCAACAACTGTCAGTATCACCCCCAACTCTGAACAACTCATTCTCCTTAGAAACTTCAATGCCAGAGTGGGTGCTGACCACGACTCCTGGCTCTCCTATCTTGGACCATTTGGCGTGGGCAGAATGAATGACAACGGACAGCGGCTGCTCAAGTTCTGCACATATCACGATCTGTGCATCACAAACCCGTTCTTCAAGACCAAGCCCCAACACAAGGTTTCCTGGCGACATCCGCGCTCAAAGCACTGGCACCAGCTGGACTTGATCCTGACCAGGCGCACCTCACTGAAGAACGTGTTAATCACCCGTTCATTCCAGAGTGCAGATTGCGACACAGACCATTCATTGGTGTGTTGCAAGGTCAAGCTGCAGCTGAAGAAATTCCATTGTGCTAGACAGCCTGGAAAGGCACGGATTGACACCAGCAAGATGGCCCAACCAGAACTTGTTGAGCAGTTTGCCTCCACCTTTGAGAAGGAACTTGGTGTACCACAAGAAGGAGAATCTGCAAAGCAGAAGTGGGAAGAGCTGCGAAACACCATCCACCGCAACAGCCTTGGCTACCTTTGGGAGGAAGACCTCGAAGTCACAGGACTGGTCTGATGCCAAGTTGACCGAGATGACCCCCGTCATTGAAGCCAAGCGCTCAGCACTTGCTGAGTACAAGAAGTACCCAAACGAGAAGAATCTCCAGATTCTCAAGGCTGCGAGAAGCAAAGTTCAGCAGACTGCTCGGCACTGTGCCAACGAGTACTGGACTCAGCTCAGCCAAGACATTCAAACCGCTGCCATAACAGGGAACATCCGTGGTATGTACGATGGCATCAAGAAAGCACTTGGTCCGGCTCAGAGCAAGACGGTCCCCCTCAAATCCTCCACTGGGGAGATGATCACAGAAAAGAACAAGCAGATGGAGAGATGGGTGGAACACTACTCCGACCTCTACTCCAGACAGAACACCGTGACACCGTCAGCCCTTGATGCCATCGACTGCCTGCCATCCATGGACAAACTTGACGCCGAGCCAACCATCGATGAACTCAGCAAGGCCATTGATAGCTTGGCCGCTGGCAAGGCACCCGGCAACAACGGCATACCCCCCGACCTGATCAAGCACTGCAAGACCGCCCTACTGCTGTCATTGCATGACATCCTCTGCCAGTGCTGGAAAGAAGGTGCCGTACCACAGGACATGAGGGACGCCAAGATCATCACCCTCTACAAAAACAAAGGGGAGAGAAGCGACTGCAACAACTACAGGGGCATCTCCCTCCTCAGCATTGTTGGCAAAGTCTACGCACGAGTTGTTCTCGTTCGTCTACAGAAGCTTGCCGAACGTGTCTACCCCGAGTCTCAGTGTGGCTTCCGCGCTGAGCGATCGACGGTAGACATGATATTCTCCATCCGCCAACTCCAGGAGAAATGCAGAGAACAGAACATGCCCCTGTACGTCGCCTTCATCGACCTCACCAAAGCGTTCGATCTGGTCAGCAGAGAGGGCCTTTTCAAGATCCTGCCAAAGATAGGATGCCCACCAAAGTTGCAAAGCCTCATCGAATCATTTCACACCAACATGCAGGGATAGTGCAGCACGATGGCAACGTCTCAGAGCCATTCAACATACGCAGCGGAGTGAAACAGGGCTGTGTACTTGCGCCAACCCTCTTTGGGATTTTCTTTGCTATGTTCCTGAGGCATGCCTTCAGCACAGCAACAGAGGGAATCTACCTGCACACAAGATCTGACAGCAGGCTTTTCAACCTCGCCCGCCTGAAAGACCGAACCAAAGTATGCGAGGCTCTAATCAGAGACATGCTGTTCGCAGACGACGCTGCAGTTGCAACCCACACACAGCAGGAGCTTCAGACCCTGATGGACTGCTTCTCCCAGGCATGCAAGGACTTCGGGCTTACCATCAGCCTGAAGAGGACTAACGTCTTGGCGCAAGGCACGGAAGCACCACCAACCATCACCATCGACAACTACGAGCTGGAGGTCGTGAATCAGTTCACGTACCTGGGGTCCACGATCAGCAACAACCTCTCCCTTGATACAGAGATCGACAAGAGGATTGGAAAATCAGCCTTCACACTCGCTCGCCTCACCACACGAGTGTGGGAGAATCCCAAACTCTCTGTCAAGACGAAGATGGCAGTGTACAACGCCTGCGTCATCAGCACACTGCTCTATGGGAGTGAGACGTGGACAACATATGCCCGGCAGGAAAAGAGACTGAGCTCCTTCCACTTGCGCTACATTCGCCGCATCCTGGACATATCCTGGCAGGACAAAGTGCCCAACACAGAAGTTCTGTCCCGCGCCGGCCTTCCCTCCATGTTCACTCTACTCAGGCCGCGCAGGCTCCGCTGGCTAGGCCACGTTCACCGTATGGAGGATGGCAGAATCCCCAAAGACGTCCTCTACGGAGAACTGGCGACTGGCAGGAGAGACGTTGGCCGCCCACAGCTGCGCTTTAGAGACGTCTGCAAGAGAGACATGAAGGCCCTGGAGATAAACACAGAGCGCTGGGAGGCCCTTGCAACGGACCGCTCCAAATGGAGAGGCACCCTGACCAGACAGCTCAAGGCGGGTGAAGAGAGACTGACTGCTGCAGCAGATGAAAAAAGGACCCGCAGGAAGAACCGCCACAGACCCAGCAGCACGGAGACCACCCACAAGTGTGACCTGTGTGACAGGGACTGCCATTCGCGCATTGGCCTGTTCAGCCACAGGCGGTGCTGTTCCAGCAGAGTAGACATTTAGGATTCTCTTCCATGGTCATCACAGACCGACGGAGGCCAACGACGATCATTCCTGCCCCCCCCCCCCGGCTTTCTCTCCCTTTCATGGGATAATGCCCAAATTTTCATTTGATTGGCTGCTCCCAAACAAAGAAATGTTTTCACATTGGACAAAGGGCCCGTTTGAACTCCTCTTTATGAAAGATGATTGGTCTGTCTTGCAACTGGCCCCTGTTTTATGACCCAATGGCGCGCTCAGTTAAAAGAGTAAGGAGCCACCCTGCATGAAAGAATAAGGGAAAGAATAGAGAGAATATAGAAGGAAGAATAGAATGAATAGAATGAGAAAGAAGGAATAAAGAGTAGAATAAAGAAGGTTAAAAAGAATAGAGGAGAATAGAGAAGAAAAGAGAAGAAGTTTAAGATTAAGATTAAGATAAGATAAGATAAGATAAGATAAGCCTTCATTAGTCCCACAACGGGGAAATTCCAGGATTGCAACAGCACAGGGATAGCAACACTCAGAGCAACAATCAGAAGGCAAGAAAAAAAACAAGCAAGCAAGAGCAGCTAATATACATATGTACATATTACTATAAAATATATATATACACACACACACACAGACACACAGAAGAAGCAGAATAGCGATCTAGATCTCAGAGAAAAGTTTTTGTTTCACTTCTTCAAAGTTCCTTGCAGTTTTCTTTTATCTAAATTGTTCTGTGTGAAGTTTGTCAAATCCTGCATTAGTTTTCTCATTTTTCTGGTTACTGAGGAGAAACTATCTTTTTCTTACAAGCTTGTCTTCTTAAAGAGAGTTAAACTCTCAGAATTATTTTTTTCTTCACCTCAGAAGCCATTCTTATCCTAGTAAATGTTTTTCTTAGATTTTCTGACTTTTCACGCCGTTAAAGGGGACCTGTACTTTTTTAATTTAAAGCAGGGGTGTCAAACTCATTCTATGGAGGACCAAGACCCTGCATGTTTTACTTCCACCCAGTGTCTTCAGCAGGTGTTTTCACTGATCAGCAATCAGTGGGAAGAAATTCGGTGAAATCACCTGTTGAAGACAGTGGGTGGAGGTAAAACCTGCAGGGACTTAGCCCTCCATGGAATGAGTTTGACATCCCTGATTTAAAGTGAACAGAGATTGTGTTTTTGGACCTTCTTTCCAGCCTCATACCCGCCTGACTGAGAAGTTTCTCCTTCAGTTTTTTTGGTCCATCCCGCGGCCAGAGACCTCACAAATTCGGACTCGTTGCCAAGGACCTTTCACGCCGCTCTGAGACAACTCTTCACTGCTGCCACTGTCCTGTACGAGCCCCCAGCTGAGTCTGCACTTCTTACGGTTGGTTGTGAACATCAAGGAGCCTTGCAGCGGTCACTCCATCTCTGGGTCCCAATGGTCAAAACCCAAGCCAGTACCGACCCGCTGAACACGTGGACCTACAGCTGTTCGTAAGTGAGACTCCCATTTTCCCATCTGCTGGGATAAACGTGATGTCCTAACATTCAAATTACAATTGAACATATTCATATTCATGGTGCAATTAGTCTCTCGGCCATAGGATAAAGCTATAAACTGAAGGAAGACTCTTAGTCATCTTTAAGTAGCTTCACTTCATTTCTGTAGATTAATTCAGAAGTTCATTTTTAGATAATCAGCTTATGAATTTTCCCCATAAAATTGCGTTCTGTTTTTGTTAGATATTTCAGCCTTCATTTACCGTTGAAACATAAGTCTGGTTTCTCCTTGGTTCTACAAAACTTTAACGCTAGATTTTATGTTCAGGAATCCACTAACAGTTGATGTGATATCGGACACCTGTTATCATTTGAATCTGTTTATCCATCATTTGAATGCCATATCATGTAACCTGAATGTAACACTTGTATTATGTTAAGGGTCAATTTTGTGGCTCATACATTTTTGCCTACATATGTATAAGCACAAGGAGATGCTTAGAACTGCATGTGTTGATTGACCTCACGTCTTGGATGGGACAATACGTCTGGACCACCTGTGGATGATGGCAGGAGAACAGAGGTGCCGTGATAAGACTCTGAAAGGACTTCCTGACCTCCTGGGGCCAGACGGAGGACTAAGACACTCGGGGGGAGAGTTATTGTCAAATGGGGGTTTTGACAGCAATGTGTGATTCTGCCTTTTGATGTGTCATGTATAAATGTGGGGGTTTTGATGCAGCTCACTCTCTTACTTGTCTTGAGAGATAGCTGGGGATGTGAATCTGCAATAAACCTGAATTGAGAAATAATTCAGTCTCGTTATTTCACTCTCCCCACATTGGTGACCAATGACGTGAAAATGCCGAGAAGCGATTCCCCCGACTTGTCAGAGACCGCCCGAATGAGCGCCGTCTCAATCAAGCTACCAGAGTTCTGGCAGAACAACCCGGACTCGTGGTTCCTTCAGGCTGAAGTGCAGTTCGTGCTCGGGGGATTAACAGCTGATGACACAAAGTTTTATCATGTCATCGCCAAGCTCG
The DNA here is from genome assembly GCA_020510985.1 of Pholidichthys leucotaenia. Lineage (NCBI taxonomy): Eukaryota > Metazoa > Chordata > Actinopteri > Cichliformes > Pholidichthyidae > Pholidichthys > Pholidichthys leucotaenia. The sequence continues at coordinate 390,732,149 of CM035844.1, read as the reverse complement.
ACAACCACACAGCTCGATGCGTGCGGAGCCTGGTACAGCAGCCGCCCGCTGACGACAAATACGACGAACTGAAGGCTGCCCTCATCCAGTGCTTTACGCCCTCAGCCGAAGAGAGGGCTAGGAGACTCCTGGCTATGCACGACCGGGGTGGACGCAGGCCAGTCGACCTGATGGAGGATATGCTGCAACTGAGGGACATGGACAATGACGATTTCCTATTTAAGCATATCTTCCTGAGAAACCTTCCGATGCAGATGAGAGGGACCCTGTCCAGCATGCACTGTGTTACCCAGCGGGACTTCCGCGCGCTGGCCCGAGAAGCACAGCGGCTCCTCGACTCCTGCGGTGAGCAGACAGCCACAGCAGCATCAGCAGACCTCGGGACGGCGACCGGGAGCAGCGAACGGCCAGAGACAGCTGAACCAGTCCCACCAACGATGGCAGCGATGCGGTCCCGACGCAGCGGAGGAGATGGCCTCTGCTCTTATCATCGGCGTTTCACAGAGAAGGCGCACAGATGTGTGCCGCCGTGCAACTTCAAGAGCTCGGGAAACTCCAGGACCGGGAGTCGGTAGCAGCCTCGGCTCTCTGTGAACTAAACAAGCTGCTCTACATCACAGATGCGAGCTCCGGGCGACACTTTCTCGTGGACACCGGGGCACAAGTGAGTTTCATCACCCCGACCTATGCTGACCGGCTGGCAGGTCCCTGGGGTAACGGGGCGATGGCGGCGAACGGCTCGAGCATCAACACCTTCGGAGAGAGGACTCTGTTCCTGTCATTACACGGCCGCACTTATGAATGGACTTTTATTATAGCGGCGGTGAGTTTCAACATGTTAGGCGCTGATTTTCTGTGCTCACATGGTTTGTTAGTTGATCTTACCAATAGGCGCCTCGTTAATGCACTCTCTTTTTATTCAATTCCTTGTGCAGCTCGAGTGTCCCCACCACCAGTGCAGACCAGCGTCGCCACAGCAGGCGGTAAGTTCTACACACTCCTCACCCAGTTTCCAGCGCTCACAGTTCCCACGTTTTCGGCAACAGTTGCGAAGCACGGGGTGGAGCATTTTATCACTACAGCTGGCCCTCCCGTCTTCGCGAAAGCTCGGCGCTTGGATGCAGCTAAACTCTCCATAGCGCGCGAGGAGTTCGCCAGCCTGGAAAGGTTGGGCATCATTTGCCGTTCGAACAGCCCATGGGCCTCACCGCTGCATATGATCCCGAAAGCTGACGGCTCGTGGAGACCTTGTGGCGATTACCGCAGGTTAAACAATGCCACAGCACATGACCGCTACCCAATCCCACACATCCAGGATTTTTCGGTGCATCTGGCCGGGGAGCGCATTTTTTCTAAAATAGACCTGGTCTGCGGCTATCATCAGGTCCCGGTCCGAGCCGAGGACATTCCCAAAACAGCGGTAATAACCCCGTTCGGACTTTTTGAGTTTTTACGCATGCTGTTTGGCCTTAAAGGCGCTGCGCAAACCTTCCAACGCATGATGGACGTCGTGTTACGCGATCTCCCTTTTGTGTTTGTCTACCTCGACGACATTTTAGTCGCCAGCACTTCCGAGGAGGAACACGAAAAACACCTCACAGCAGTTTTTCAGAGGTTGGGAGAGCACGGTTTAATAATTAATCCGGCCAAGTGCCAGTTCGGCGTGGCGCAAATTGATTTTTTTTTCCTTGTCCTGTCAGGCAGCTAGGTAAACAGAACAGGGATCTGTCACCCTACTGTGCCAAAACAGATTTACTTTGCCAAGAGGAGCCTATACAGTGCTTAACTTTGCACTGTATATTGTTGTAAACTCCTCCTGTAATAACTTTTAATACTTTATTTTAATTGTTTAACCCATAGAAGACCCAACAGGATGGGGAAGAGGGAAAGGAAGTGTGTGAAGGGGGGAAAGAAAAAGGGAGGGGAACAGACAAAAAAAAAAGACAACTAAAACAAACAAAAGAAATTGCTTCTTCCACCGGAGATGTTTCAACACGAGTCTGGTTTCTGCACCTGTTAAAGGAGAGACACTTGTACATGTATGTCTGTGTGCCTATATATGAGAACGCGCACAAAATAAGTGTGTGCATGTGAGTGGTTTGTCAGGAAACATACGAGCGGAGGGCCGGACGCAGCAGCCCTCCCCCCGAGGACTCTGAGCAGGCAAGGCAGCACCACCAACCCCCAGCCCCGAGGTCAGCAAGCCCCAGGAAAGCCAAGCATCCACCCCCGGAGAGACAATCAAGGGAGGGCAGGCCGCCCGGCGGCCGGCGCGGTGAGCCCACACCCCTGGACCTGCCCGACCCCCACCCCCCCAGCGGGGCCAACATCCGCCCCCGGGCCCCAGGCACCAGGAGGCCAGCGACCCCACCCCCCAGGACAGAGGCCAGCCAGCGCCCCCCGGCGCGAGCCCCCCCAGGTACCCCCACAGCGGTCCCGCCCTAGCGCCTCGGCCACACACCCCGGGGACCCCCACGCCCAAAGAAGTCCCCTCGCCCAGGTGAGCCCACATTGCCGAGAGGCACTACCCCCCTAATCCAGCCCCTCCCGACTCGCAGGCACACCCCTCCCCATACCTTCACACCCACATGTTCCCATGCACACCCCTCTCACTCAGCCAGACCGACCCATTCTCTCTCACTCCAGTACCCACTTAAATTCACTCCTCATTCACCTTTATTTCAAAAGCCGACTGCGAAGCAGATGCAGTGAGCCTGAACATGCACCAGTGCACGGCAGTGACCAGGGAGGCCACCGGCGCAGGCCACCGAAGCAGACCCCCACCCCCCGGCGCCCATCTGAGTGAACAATCAGCAGACCACCGCAGGCGCCCCAAGATGCCACCCGGCATGCAAAGCGCCGCACAAAACCGACCCACCATCACCACCTCCATTCATCACCCTCTCACTCACACTTAAACTCATATTCAGCCCCCCGTCACTTCCTTGGTTGTATCTGTATATTAGTAGCATCCAGGGATTTTTACAACATGATAGGCCCCAGGCTCCCCACCAGGCCCCCACGCCCCCAGCAAGACAGGGCAACAGGGGTGGGGGAAGACCCCCACCTCCTCCCCCCGCACAGAACATGGTGGGTGGGTGTCGGTTATATGATATAATTGTGTATAAATGTGTGGACTACTAAAGTGCAATTAAAATTGGGGGGATAGTAATTGAAGCATTGTTAGCCACTGTGATGGGCAGCAGAGCCCCCATCCCCCCAAGCCCTCAGTGTCTAAAATGCAATTAAAATTGAGGTGAGTGCAGCCTCACCACGCGGCAAAGGTATCCCCTTCACCGACACAGTGTGGCACACCCCCACCCCAAAGCCCTAAATGTAACAAAAAAGATCAGGGGGAGGAGGAGGGTGGGAAATAAGACTGAGAGGTAGGCGGTCCAAAAACAAGCCCCCCCCCCCCCCAGAAGCCAGCTTGCAGACTGGCTTGTGAGGCCACCCACTGCCCCCAAATCCCAACCCAGGGCGAGGGCCGCCAGTGGAAACAACCCAGGACCCACCAGCATCACGTCCCGGCGCTCCAGCACCACTAACATGACGGGGCAGCCAAACATACTACCATTCATCTTACACACACGAACATGGACAACAACAGTCACAATAGTGAACAATGGGCCGGACCCACACAGCGTCCAACATGCCAGGCGACACACCCGAGCGCCCATGCAGGCCCACGACCACCCACCCCAGACACACACCGACAGCTGCAGGCCGCCCTGCAACCACAGCCACCCCGGAACAACCCAATGGAAACACAGCCAACAACCCGCACCAATGACCCCCCCAGCCACCCCCAAGCACCAACGCACACCTGCTGCCAATGACATCAGGGGCGATGTAGCAAAGTGCCTCACCCCCCAACACAACAGCAGGGCGGCCGGGACAAGCAAGCCCCGAAACGCCAGCCCCCATGCCACTGGATGGACTGCCCAACCCCTGCCACCCAACCAAGCTCTCCTACCCATACACGCATCCTCCACCCCCTAGACATCTACCCACAAGTAACCGCTTCCATACACACACATAACTCCACCCACCATCACACATACCCACCTACACAAACACACAACCCCACCTGCCCACTCAACACACACCCACTTCCACATCCGCTCATACACAAGCCTACACTCACACACCCCCTCCCCCACCCGCAGACCCCCGTGAACGGGGAGGGCAACCCAGGATGCGGGCACCAGCCCCTGGGTGGCACCCGGGCCCCAGGAAACACACGACCCCACCACGCAAGGATGCATCAGGGACATCCCCCACCGCCGGCACACACCCGACCCCGGCCCGGGGCGGGGGGACGCCCCCCCAGCACCAGGGGCCCAGGGCCAGACCCAGACCCCCCACGAGGGGCGAGGCCAGCCGGCCAGGGGCCACAGCCCAACCCCCCCGGCCCAACCCACAGCCCCCACCCACCCACCCCCCAGGGCCAGACAGACGGCCACCCCGGAGCAGGCCCCCCGGACACCTGCAGTTGGGGCGCAGCCAGCCGCCAGAGGTGCCAACGAGAGTGAGTCACTGCCCGCCACCCCTCAGATTATAGAATTAATAAGCGGGGACCAGAGAGAATTGAATTCCGCTAATTGATTATTTGAGGAGGCTGACATTCTTTCCAGGCTAATATAATCCAATAGTAAGTTATTATAGTAAGTCGTGCATAAGTTATTTCTTGTTTTCCAGTTCATGAGGATAGCTTTCTTTGCGATGCATAAGGCAGTGAGAACCATGTGACATCCTTGCATCTATATTTATTTCACTTAAATCACCTAATATGCAAAGTGTAGGTGAGGGTGGGACACTATACCCAAGCCATGCCGACAGGTCTTCACATGTCTTCTGCCAGAACTTTTGAACCGGTGCACAGGACCACATAGCATGCATATAGCTATCCGGGACATTGCTAGTACAGTGAGGGCAGATATTTGTGTGACTCAGGCCCATTTTGAACATCCTTTGTCCTGTATAATGAATTCTATGTAGAACTTTATATTGTATAAGTTGTAAGTTAGAGTTTTTAGTCATCTTAAAAGTGTTTAAACATATTTGTGTCCAGAAACTTTCCTCCTTATTAATCGATAAGTCTGTCTCCCATTTTGATATTGGAAGAGATATGGACTCATCCAACTTTGATAATAGTCTATATATTTTCGATATCAATTTTGGGGAACGGAGATTTAGAAACTCTGCCACCTTAACTGGTACTTCTAAATCTGTCTGATTAAGATTAAATCTTGCTTTTATTATGGATTTAAGCTGTTGGTATTCAAAATACTTTTTATCACTGATTTCGTGTTGTGACACTAGATCCTGAAATTGGATAAAATTTCCACCTTGAATAAGAAGTTCTAAGTTGTTTATTCCCTTCTCTTGCCATAGTGGAAATTTTAATGTCCTCTTTTGTTGCAGGATATCAGGATTATTCCAAATGGGCATGAGTTTACAGGGGACAAGTGAAGACCCTGTTATTTTTAAAAATTTCCACCAAGCCGTCAGAGAGGAACTAATATTAATACTTTTAAAACACTCATGGCGTTTAATAGAGGGACTTATAAAAGGTAAGTCAGAGATATTTAGCGACCCACAGAGAGCCTGTTCAGCATCTAACCATGGGTTCCCTAATGGGGTTGATTTTGTCCATTTTGAAACGAACTGCAATCTATTGGCTAAAAAGTAATTAAAAAAATATGGTAAATCTAAGCCTCCGCACTCTTTCGCTTTTTGGAGGGTTTTTAAACTAATCCCTGATGGTTTATCCATCCATCCATCCATCCATCTTCTACCGCTTTTCCGGAGGTCCGGGTCGCGGAGGCAGCAGTTCAAGCAGAGAAGCCCAGACTTCCCTCTCCCCAGCCACCTGCTCCAGCTCTTCAGAGGGGATACCAAGGCGTTCCCAGACTAGCTGGGAGACATAGTCTCTCCACCGAGTCCTGGGTCTGCCCCGGGGTCTCCTCCCAGTGGGACGTGCCTGAAACACCTCAAGTGGGAGGCGTCCAGGAGGCATCCTAATCAGATGCCCATACCACCTCAACTGACTCCTTTCAATGTGGAGGAGCAGCGGTTCTACTCTGAGCCTCTCCCGGATGACTGAGCTCCTCACCCTATCTTTGAGGGTGAGTCCAGCAATCCTACGGAGAAAGCTCATTTCAGCCGCTTGTATCTGCGATCTCGTTCTTTCGGTCATTACCCAAAGCTCGTGACCATAGGTGAGAGTAGGAACGTAGATTGACTGGTAAATCGACAGCTTTGCCTTAGAACTAAGCTCCCTCTTCACCACAACAGACCGGTACAACGTCTGCATCACTGCAGATGCTGCTCCAATCCGTCTGTCGATCTCTCGCTCCATTTTCCCCTCACTCGTGAACAAGACCCCAAGATACTTAAACTCCTCCACTTGGGGCAGGAGCCTGTCCCCAACCCGGAGAGGACAATCCACCTTTTTCCGGCTGAGGACCATGGACTCGGACTTGGAGGTGCTGATTCTCATCCCAGCCGCTTCACACTCAGCGGCAAACCGTCCCAGCAAGAGCTGTAGGTCATTGCTGGATGAAGCCAACAGGACAACATCATCTGCAAACAACAGAGATGATGGTTATGGTTATGATGGTTTATCCTTCCATAAAAATTTACTTATATTTGAGTCTAGACTCTAGACTCAAATATAAGTAAATTTTTAAGTCTCTAGACTCTAGAGACTTAAACCAGGCCATTGATGGTTGGGTAGGGATCATTGAGAACAAATAGTCAATTTTAGGAAGGACCATCATTTTAATGGTTGCGACTCTTCCCATTAATGATAAAGGTAGTGTCCTCCAGCGCATAAGATCGTCTTGTATCTTTTTTAAAGGGGGATATGATTTAGTCGCAATAACTCTGAGAGCCTGGGAGAAATATCTATTCCTAAATATTTAACATTCCCTGATTGTATCGGAATAGTAGATGTATTTGGGAAATTGCAATTTATGGGTAAAGCTATTGATTTTACCCAGTTAATAGAGTAGTCTGATAATGATGAAAATTTATCAATGAGCGCCACTGTCTGAAGAAGAGATCTTTCTGAGTTTTCAAGGAAAATCAATACATCATCAGCATAAAGACTTATCTTATGTTCCTTTTCTCCAGTTTGAATACCTCTGATATCAACATTTTGTCGTATGGCTGCTGCTAATGGTTCAATAAAGATGGTAAAAAGTGAGGGAGAGAGTGGACACCCCTGCCTAGTACCTCTCTGAAGATTAAAGCTTCGGGAAGTCTGATCATTTGTTCGGACAGATGCAACTGGGCATCTATATAGTGTTTTAACCCAGTTTATGAAAGATGAACCAAACCCAAACTTGTTTAACACCATAAAAAGAAATTTCCAGTTAACCCGGTCAAAGGCTTTCTCTGCATCCAGGGACAAGATTGTAGTTTCTACATTATTGATCTTGCAGTAGTCTATTAAATTAAATAGCCTGCGTGTATTATCAGCTGAGTGCCTACCCTTGATAAAATCTGTTTGATCTGGGTGTATAATAAACGGAATTATCCTTTCCAGTCTTTTGGCGAGAGCTTTGCAAATTATTTTGAGATCGACATTCATAAGCGAGATGGGACGGTAGCTGGATGGAAGCGTGGGTTCTTTTCCAGGTTTAAGGAGCAGGATAATACTAGCCAAATTCATATTCGGAGGAACTACATTATCTTCTTTGATTTGGTTCACCATTTTAAAAAAAGTAGGTGCCATCACGGGCCAAAATTCTTTATAAAATTCTACTGGAAAACTATCTGGTCCTGGGGCTTTGTTGTTTGGGATGTGCTTAAGTGCCTCCTGGAGTTCAGATACCTGAAGAGGTGCATCCAGAGCCGTAATCTGTTCATTATTTAATTGTGGTAGGTTAATATTGTCCAAAAATGTATTTATCTCTGAGTCCGATGGGTTAACCTGTGATGAGTAGAGATTTTCATAAAACTTTCTGAAGGAGTTATTTATTTCTTCAGGCACATGGGAAATATTTCCAGTCATATCCTTGATAGAATGGATAGTTGTTTTTTCTTTATTCAATCTAAGCTGGTTCGCAAGATATCGCCCCGATTTATTACTGTGTTCAAAATTCTCAAGACGCAGTCTTTGTATTAAAAACTGTGCTCTTTTGTTTGTAATTTCTTTTAATTCCAGCTTTAATTTTCTCAAATCGTTAAGTGCCTGTTCCTGTGGGGAAATGGCACAAGTTGTCTCCGGTGATTTAATCTTCTGTTCTAAATCCAGTATCAGTGCTTTTTCTTTTTTATTCTTGTATGAACAGTAAGAGATTATTTTACCTCGCATGACCACTTTTGCTGCTTCCCAAAGAACACCTGGGGATATTCCTGGCACATCATTATATTCCAGATATGATTCCCACTCTTTATTAAAATAATTAATAAAGTCTTCATCTTTCAGTAGTGATATATTAAATCTCCAGCTCCTAGTTTCCCTTGTAGCTTCCCTATTTACTAGTGTAAGAGAAACTGGATGATGATTGCTAATAGCTTGATTTGAACATATTTCAGTGTCTATGATGTCCCTCACAATAGAGTTACTGGCTAAGAAGAAATCTAGACACGAATATGAACTATGAACTGATGAAAAAAAGGTATATTCCCGAAGAGTTGGGTGAAGAGATCGCCATTCATCGCAAAGACCAAAATCATTCATGTACTGTTTGAGAGTGTCAGTAGCCAGCCATTTTCGGTAAACCCCCGATGTACTGAGCCTGTCGACTGCAGGGTTTAATACCAAGTTGAAGTCCCCTCCTATTATAAGTGTGGTGTCCAAGTGCTCAGAAAGAGAAGTGAAAAAAGTGTGAAAAAAGGATGGGTCGTCAACATTTGGGCCATAAACGCTTGCAATACATAGATCCAAATTTTGGACTGAAATTTTTAGTATTATAAATCTACCTTCTGGATCTATTATGGTGTTATTCATAACAAAGTGTATTCTTCTATTTACCAGTATAGCTACCCCCCTTTGCTTAGAATTAAAGCCGGCTGAGTACATATGGGGGAATTCTGGTGAGGTGAGCACATCTACAGACGACTTAGAGACATGTGTCTCCTGCAATAAAACAAAGTCTGCCTGTAGATCGTTCAATCGATTAAAAACTTTTAGCCTCTTCTCCCCGTTTCCAATTCCACGTATGTTCCACGTGACAAACTTAAATGAAGACATATTTTCACTAACTGGTTCTGTACTAAAGACTAACTAAATGTGTAAACTATATGTGCCTATGTGATATGTCTGTAATGTATGCATATATATGTATGTATATGTTGTGTGTATACACCTATGCATATGTAATTGGGTGTGCGCGCATGATGTCTCTGTGCCATTTGCCTGCAATTGCAAGCAAATGGAGTACATGTATTTCAAGTTATTTCCTGTAAACCAGAAGTATGAGAAAAAACAGACATGAAGGTTAGTAAGTGGTGGAAAAATGCAGACAACATACAACAATGACCTAAAAACTTAAAAAAAAAACTTACAACAGACAAACAAACAAACAACAACCTCAACAACAAGAAATAAACATTTTGACAAATGTTAACATATTAAACTGAAATCGAGTAAGAGACCTGCGCACAATCCCACTCTCTTTTCCACCTGTAGCTAAAAAAAAAAAAAAATGAAAAAAAAATGGGCTCTAGAATAACCAGGGAGTTATAGTTTCATCCATAAAATGCTTGCCATCTATATACAATCTATCCACAGAAACAATAGCACGTTTACCTTCTTGGATGTATTGCTTCCTAATGGGAAAAAGCTTCCTTCTCCTTTCCAAGATTTCCTGTGGAAATTGATCATTTAGACCATAATTGGTGTTTTTAAGCTGCTTGCCCTGCCTCTGTACCAACATTTTTTGCTTAAAATGTTCAAATTTGGCAACAATAGGTCTGGGACGTTTATTCTGGGAATTTTTTTGCCCTATTCGGTGGACTCGGTGGAAGGTAATTGAGTTTGTGACTTTGGGGGATAGTTTTAGTTGTGATGACATAAATTCTCGGACCAGCTGTTCTGGATTTTCATTATTTTTTTCAATAATTCCAGAAAAAACGAGGTTATCTCTCATGCTGTGTGACTGCAAACTGAGAACTGTCTCCTTCATTTTCCGATTTTCTCCCTCAATAACGCCAAGCCGTGCGGTTAGTGTGGTGACTGACTTTTTCAGGCTGTTATTTTCCTCCACGAGAGAGACGAGCTGCGCCTGACTAAACTCAAGGCTCTCCCGCAAATTTTGGAATTCTTTGTGAAGAAGTTCAACCAGCGCCAGTCTACCACCCATGCTGGTGAGTTTATTCTCAATAGAGAGAAGGATATCGCTAACCTCGGTGCCCTGCTGTGATTTCTCGGGCGTTATTTTGGGTGAATCTGCGAGTCTCGGTCGCTTAGACTGAGAAGCAGCAGCAGAACACACACTTGCCTGCTCCATGACACAAAAACAACGGTCGTAAAATGCATCGATATAACATTCTAAATCCTCCAGCTCCGTAAAAAAAAAAAAAGAAAGAAAGACACAGACAATTAATTAATGAATTAATTACAAAAAAAAAAAAAAAATACCTGTGGAGAAGTTTGTTTCAATCTTGGTGACAGCAGTCGCCGTTCAAATTATTGCGCAATTGTCTCTCGCGATCACAGCATCAACTTCCGGATCCGCTCCCAAGTGCCAGTTCGGCGTGGCGCAAATTGATTTTTTGGGACACCGCGTTTCCCCAGAGGGGGCAGTCCCGCTAAAGGACAAGGTGCGCACAGTGGCAGAGTTTCCCCGGCCACAAACGGTCAAAGCATTGCAAGAGTTTTTAGGAATGGTAAATTTTTATAACCGTTTCCTACCCCACGCAGCGCAGCTCATGCAACCATTATATGCCGCGCTTAAAAAGCAAAAACCCTCCAATCCGATAGACTGGTCCCCGGAGCGGGAGCGCGCATTCGCGGAGGTAAAAAAAGCCCTTGCAGACGCGGCACTGCTCGCTCACCCAGACCCAACGGCCCGCATAGCGCTCACCACTGACGCGTCAGATTTGGCCATGGGGCGGTTGTGGAACAGCAGGTTGCCTGGGTTTGGCAGCCGCTGGCATTTTTCAGCAGATCCTTGCGCGAAGCCGAGCGGAAATACAGCACGTTTGACAGGGAGCTGTTAGCGCTCCACTTAGCCATTCGCCATTTCCAGTTCTGGCTGGAAGGTCGGCGTTTCACCGCGTTTGTCGACCACAAGCCGCTCACTTTTGCGATGGCCAAAATTTCAGAACCTTGGTCGGGCCAGCAGCAGAGGCAGCTGGCCGCGATTTCGGAATTTACTACTTATATTCAGCACGTAGCGGGTAAACTCAATGTAGTGGCAGACTGCCTGTCCCGCGCGGTAACAGCACCAGTCCGCGCGGAGGAAGATTATACTACCGCAGCCGCAGGGCAACATAGCAGCGCGGAAGCGCACGCGGCCCCAGTTCACGTGGGGATAGATTATGCAGCCATGGCAGTGGAACAGGGTAGAGATGCGGACGTGTGCGCGCTCCAGTCTGAACCAACAGGGTTAAGGCTGGAGAGCAGGAGTTTGAAAACCGGTATACCCCCCCTAATCTGCGATGTATCTACCTGGCGACGCCGCTGCGTTTTTGACTTGGTTCACTCCCTGGCGCACCCGGGGGTGTGCGCTTCTGTGAAAATGGTAGCGGAGAAGTTTGTTTGGCCGAGCCTGCGCACGCACGTGAAACAGTGGGCAAGAACCTGCATGGCTTGCCAGCGGGCCAAAATTCACAAGCACACAAAAGCCCCCTTAGAACCGTTCCACATCCCGGCCAAGAGATTCGATCATGTGCATGTTGACCTCGTGAGCCCCCTACCGTCGTCACAAGGGTTCACACATCTTTTGACAATGGTGGACCGAACCATTCGCTGGCCGGAAGTGGTACCACTAGCATAGGCCACGGCTGCAGAGGTGGCTCGCGCTTTTTTGATGGCCTGGGTAGCGCGTTTCGGGGTGCTGTCGGATATTACGTCCGACAGGGGACCCCAAATTGTGTCCGAGCTTTGGTCAGCGATGGCCAGCAGCTTAGGGGCGACAATTCACCGCACTACCGCTTATCACCCCCAGGCTAATGGTTTATGCGAGCGTTTTCATAGTTCTTTGAAGGCAGCCCTCAGATCGTCGCTTACGGATGCAGATTGGGTAAACAAACTACCATGGGTCTTATTGGGGTTGCGTTCTGCACCCAAGGAGGACTTAAACGCCTCCCCTGCGGAGTTGGTTTTTGCACAACCTCTCAGGCTGCCCGGTGAGTTCCTACCAGAGCATCCGGCGCCCGGGCGCCCCCCGGCTCTGGGACCACTGATCGGCACGGGAGCGGACATGCTCCCAGGCTCCGTTCATCACACTTTTCCGCGTGTTTTTGTTCCCAAAGCTTTAAAAAATGCTGAGTTTGTTTTTGTCAGGCACGAGGCTCTGCGACCAAGACTCCGCCCACCATACGACGGCCCATTTAGAGTGCTGGAAACGGATGATAAACATTTTGTGCTAGATTTGGGGGACAGAAAGGAAACAGTTAGTATTGACAGACTAAAGCCTGCTTTTGTGATGAACGACGAGTCTGTACCGGTGGCGAGGGCGCCTCGACTTGGCAGACCCCCACACGGTTCAAATAACCATTCTCTTCCTCAGTCAGCAGATTCTCTGCAGGACGGCGCCGCAGCAACGGCAAAACCTGCTTACAGCAAATTTGGAAGACGCTTGAAGCCCAGACGGCGCATGGACTAATGCGTGATTTTATCATGTTGTGTAGAATATGCTGCTGATTTTTACCAAGTTGTGTGAACTATGCTTTATTGTCCATTCTTCAACGTTTGGGGGGGGGGGGGTTATGTGGCTCATACATTTTTGCCTACATATGTATAAGCACAAGGAGATGCTTAGAACTGCATGTGTTGATTGACCTCACGTCTTGGATGGGACAATACGTCTGGACCACCTGTGGATGATGGCAGGAGAACGGAGGTGCCGTGATAAGACTCTGAAAGGACTTCCTGACCTCCTGGGGCCAGACGGAGGACTAAGACACTGGGGGGGGGGAGTTATTGTCAAATGGGGGTTTTGACAGCAATGTGTGATTCTGCCTTTTGATGTGTCATGTATAAATGTGGGGGTTTTGATGCAGCTCACTCTCTTACTTGTCTTGAGAGATAGCTAGGGATGTGAATCTGCAAAAAACCTGAATTGAGAAATAATTCAGTCTCGTTATTTCACTCTTCCCACAAATTTGACCCATTTCGGGTTTTGTGTTGACCAAAGTACGGGTTATCCTTTCTTCTTCTTCATGAAATTTTGTGACTTTTCCTCATCTAGGGTCATGAACTGGTATGTAAAATCTGGATACTTTGATGTGTAGTGGAATGTATGTGCAGAGTTTGTATACAAAGATGATCAGGTTCAGGTTCAGGTTACTTTATTTGTACCCGTAGGTAGATTTGTTTTGCAGTCTGGTGACATCCATATTTACAAGCCACAAATTACATTCAACATAGACACAAACACAGGCACACATGAAATTGGCTATGAACATGATAAAAATACTCAAGGCTCCATCAATCAGGGTATAAAAAGACAAAGAGATGAGAGAAAAACCAGAGGTGAGAGAGAAGAGTCATATTAAAAGTTAAAAACTAGTCAAAGAGGTTAAAAACTCAAAGGTCTAAAACTCAATAAAATATTTAGAACCCAAGTAACATCCTACAAAAATAAGTAAATATAAAATGGAGTTAATAAATAGGTACCTAAATTATGTGCAATATATTGTTACAGCTTGTTCAACTCTTTGACAGCAGCAGGAACAAAGTTGTTTTTGTAGCACTGGGTTTTACTTTTTGGGACAGCAAACCTCCGTCTTGAGGGAAGAAGCTGAAAGTTGCAGTACAAAGGGTGGGAGTCATCATTTAAAATGGAGGTAGCCATCCTCTGTACTGTCTAGTGTACAGGGACGTCAGGCTCAGCTGTGACTCACCAAGCAAACGACTGGACCATCTAACTACCTGATCCAAGGATTTTCTCTGTTTCAGTTTTATCTGACCAAACCATGACACTAAAGAAAAGGATAAAACAGATTCAATAAAAGCCCGATAAAACATTGTCATTATGGTTCGGTCAATTTGGAAGCATGCAAGTTTTCTCAAGCAATGCAAATGCTGCTGACCCTTTTTGCACACCCTTTCACAGTTCTCTTCAAACTTTAAATTACTATCAATAATCGTCCCAAGATATTTGTAGGATTGTACACATTCGGTGGTCTGGCCTTTTAGTACGGTGACTTTGTGCCTGCGAGTTTTCCTCCTAAAGTCAATAATCATGTCTTTAGTTTTTGTCGTATTCAGCTGCAGGTAGGAATCCTCACACCAGTGAACAAAATCATCAACTACTGGGCCGTGGCCACTCTCACCATCCTGGAGGAGACTGACAATAACTGAATCATCAGCATACTTTATGATATGTCTGTTGTCATGTCTGCTCAGATACATGTTTGTGTACAGGATGAAGAGTAGTGGTGACAACACATACCCCTGAGGAGAGCCAGTAGAAGAGCACTTTAGGTCAGACAATGTACCATTGACCCTTACTCTCTGCGTCCTGTTGGTTAAGAAATCCAGAATCCAACCCACCAGATTATTGCTCAAATCAAATTGTTGCAGGAGCCTTTCAGCTAAGATATGAGGTTGGATTGTATTAAAGGCGGAGGAAAAGTCCACAAATAAAAGCCTGGCGTGTGTCCCATTAAAATCCAGATGTTTAAAAAGCATGTTAAACAGAGTAACAGTGGCATCCTCCACACCTCTGTGAGGCCTATAGGCAAACTGCAGAGGATCCAATGCATGCTCAGTCTGCTTTAGGACCTCACATCTGACCAGTTTTTCAAAAATTTTCATTAAAATTGAAGTCAAAGCAACTGGTCTAAAGTCGTTTACCGTTTTAGGACAGCTGGATTTTGGAACGGGAACAACCACAGCTTCTTTCCAGATCTTAGGCACATGTTGTGTCTGTAAGGACTTATTGAAAATGTAATGAAATATAGGACTCAGTTCATGTGCACAGGACTTTACCAAGCGCCCACATATATTATCAGGGCCCTGATTTTTGTTCACTTTTACATAACAGAACTCCCTTTTAACATCCTGCACCTCAATATTAAAGTGCTGATTGTCTTTGAGTTTCTGTTTCAAATCTTGGGTTTCAGTGCTAAAATCAAAGGAGTCAAAACGACCATAAAAACAATTAAGAGCATTAGTCAGCTCTGTGTCTGAATTAAAACCATCTAAAAACACACAATTACTGCGCTCTGTGCTCTGAAGGCCTGCAATAGTTTTCATACTGGCCCAGGCTGAACCAAGTTTCTTTGTTGCCATCTTGCTTTCCAGTTCTGATTTATAATTCTGTTTTGCTCTTAAAATTTCGGATTTCAGCTCTTTTGTGGCAACCTGTAGCTCAGAAACAGACCCCTGTTTAAAGGCAAGTGCTTTCCTCTGTAAGCAGGATTTAACTGATTTTGTAACCCATGGTTTGTTGTTGGGATATATTTTGACACGTTTACGTGGAACGATCTTATTTTTACAGAAAGCCATGTATGAGCATGTGACGTCCACTAAAGAGTCCAAATCATCCCCACAGGCCAGTGGGAACATCTCCCAGTCTGTACAGTCAAAGCATTCCTGGAGGCTGTGCACTGAATCTTCTGTCCCCACATCAATGTCTCTCGTCTCCACCTTGCCTCTTCTGAGAGCAGTTTTATATGTGGGCAGCAAATGTACACAGTTGTGATCTGAGGATCCTAAAGAAGGAAGGGGGAGTGATTTATAGGACCTCTCTATGGATCCATAGCACAGGTCCAATGTCTTTTTTCGCCTGGTTGGGCAGGAGACATACTGATAAAAGTTTTTAAGATGATGTTGAGGGTCATTTTGACCCGGATACTTTTATGTGGGTAAGTAGCTGTACAGATCCAAAATAAACATGCCTCTTTGATGCACTTTATTTTGACTGCCCATCCATCCATCCATCTTCTTCCGCGCGGGGGGGGGGGGGGGGCTGGAGCCTATCCCAGCATCTTTGGGCAAGAGGCAGGGTACACCCTGGACAGATCACCAGTCCATCGCAGGGCCAACACAGAGAGACAGACAACCATTCACTCTCACAGTCATACCTAAGGACAATTTAGAATCCCCAGTTTTGATGCCAACCTAAGTTGCATGTTTTTGGCATGTGGGAGGAAACCGAACTGCCCAGTTAATTGTATTTTGACTGCCAGAGACCCAGGTGTGTGTCGAGGAGGGACTTTCTCTCCCTTGTCCTTGTCACTTTTCTCATGCCATCTCTTTGACAAACACACCAAAAATGAGCTCCAGAAGGTTTACAGCTGAAGAAGCTTCATCACATATTTTGAACTGGGATAGTGATGCAGAGGAAGAGATTTCAGAAACCGAGGACAATGTAATTGATGATCCAGATTGTCAATTTTCCGATGATGAGGAGGATTCAGAGGACGAGCCTGCTGTTGTGTCTCCATCGGATGAAAGCCAAGGATTGCAGCAATCATCATCCACAGAGGGGATATGGACATCTAAAGATGGTCATATAAAATGGTCAACATCACCACACCAAAGCCGAGGTAGACTGTCATCTTCCATTGTCATCAAAATGACTCCCGGTCTTACAAGATTTGCTGTCACACGAGTTGATGATATTCAATCAGCATTTCAGCTCTTCATATCCCCACCAATAGAGAAGATTATACTGGAAATGACCAACTTGGAGGGGAGGCGTGTATTTCAGGAGAAATGGAAGCCACTGGATTAGACTGACTTGCATGCTTACATTGGAATTCTGGTATTAGCTGGAGTGTACAGGTCAAAGGGAGAAGCAACTGCAAGTCTATGGGATGAAGAGTATGGAAGGCCAATCTTTCGAGCAACAATGTCTCCGGAGACATTTCACATGATATCTCGTGTGATCCGATTTGACAACCATGACACCAGAGCTGGTCGACGTGAAAGAGACAAACTAACTGCGTTTAGAGATGTATGGGATAAATGGGTTGAAATTCTACCTTTGTTATACAATCCTGGTCCCCATGTTACTGTAGATGAGCGCCTTGTACCATTCAGGGGGCGCTGTCCTTTCAGACAGTATATGCCCAGCAAGCCTGCCAAGTATGGCATCAAAATGTGGGTAGCCTGTGATGCAAAATCTAGCTATGCATGGAATATGCAAGCGTATACTGGAAAGCTACGTGGAGGAGCATCTGAGAAGAATCAGGGGATGCGTGTGGTGCTGGAGATGAGTGAAGGGTTGCAAGGTCATATCACATGTGACAACTTCTTTACATCCTACCGCCTTAGAGATGAACTTCAGAAGAGAAAGCTGACTATGTTGGGAACAGTCAGAAGAAATAAGCCAGAACTTCCCAGTGAAATTCTGAAGATGTAGGGCAGACCTCTGCATTCCTCAATATTTGTTTTCACTGAGAAAGCAGCAGTTGTTTTATACTGTCCAAAGAGAAACAAGAATGTTCTTGTAATGAGCACAATGCACACAAATGCATCTCTGAGCACAAGAGAAGACATGAAGCCACAAATGATCCTGGATGACAACTCCACCAAAGGAGGAGTTGACAATTTGGACAAAGTCACAGCAGCATACAGCTGCCAGCGCAAGACTGCCCATTGGCCCTTGGTGATTTTCTACAACATTATCGATGTGTCTGCTTACAATGTCTATGTCCTGAGGACTGAAATCAACCAGCAATGGAATGCCAGCAAATTGTACCGACGTCGGCTTTTCCTGGAAGAACTAGGCAAAGCACTTGTCACTCCCAAGATCCAGAGGCGAGCCAGGCCAGCTCGATCCCCAGCAGCTGCAGCTGTCATTGAAAAGGTCAAGGTCAGGTCATCCAACCAATCTGCAATGGATCCAGTGGACACAGGCATAAAGAAACGGAAAAGATGCCAGGTCTGTCCCTCCCGAGAGGACAGTAAAACAAGTACCGCTTGTGTGAAATGCAAGAATTACATCTGCAGAAAGCACACAGTTAGTTACATTCTGTCCATCATGTGGAGAGCATTGAAAATGTTGAACGTTGAAAATGTGAGAAAA
Organism: Pholidichthys leucotaenia; assembly: GCA_020510985.1. Classification (NCBI taxonomy): domain Eukaryota; kingdom Metazoa; phylum Chordata; class Actinopteri; order Cichliformes; family Pholidichthyidae; genus Pholidichthys; species Pholidichthys leucotaenia. Next base: position 390,713,985 of record CM035844.1, on the reverse strand, counting down.
AGGGGCAAGTTAAATGAAAAAAAAATGCAGAGGGAAAAACTTGAACAAAATAGTTCTTAAATATAGTGTTGAAATTAAAAATGTATTGCTATGTCTCTTTTATAAATGTTTATATAATCTAAAATAAAGTTGTTATTGGTTTAACCTGTTTTTTGACTGTTTTGAGTGGATTTACACAGTACGGATCAAAATGACCCGCAACATAATCAATGTAATTTTTTTTCAACATAATACAAGGGTCAATAAAAGGGTGAATGAGAGAAGTTGAAGTGTTTTCCTTTCGCATATATATGTTTCTTAGATCACTGCAGGAAAAGAACTCCCTTAAATCTTGAGATTGATCCATTAAGTAACTGAAGGTACAAAATTAATTAAAACTAAGTTTAATATCAGTGTCCTGTAGGACTGGTGCCCCTTTTTACGAGTGCTTATTTATTTTATTTAGCGAGTGCAGGAGTGACGGTTTAACGCTGTCCCCTTTCACACCCAATATTAAATAAAATAAATAATTCCTGTACCTTATCACACAATATTTTATTAAATATCTGCCACAATCAAAATGATGATACAAACAGCTTGCAATATTTCAGCATCTGTAAACAAAGTTAAAGTTTAACTTTTTAAATATATTGCAAAAAGAACTTTTTTACAATATTCGAATTGCACCAGTAGGCTCTGTGAGCAGTAGAGAAGCATGTTTGTTACTGAAGAATAGATTAAGTTGTCATTACAAAGTTGTACAAAGTCATTTAGTGTCTCCAAATTCCTAAAAATAATCAACACAACGCTACACAAAATTTAACAGCAGGTACGAATATTCATCATCCATCCATAGCAGTCTTTCGGGGGCAACAATGACTGTTTCATTTAGGTCTGATCAGATTCCTTCACACAGCTCTGTCCTTCGCCCTCTGTTGCCAGGAGCTCCTGACCTCGTTAACCCGAGTGATGTCCGAGCTGGTATGAGTTGCTTTCTGACTGACCATTTCATGAAAATGCTTGCAAAGTATTTGAGTACCGCTAGCATTTGCTGGACTAGCAGCACATTCTTTGCAGATAGAGGTATTATCAGTGGCAAGGACAGGCCAAGACAAACTAACTCCAGTATCTGTTGCAGTGACTGACCAGATGATAGGTTTGTTTATCTCTGCTCTTTGTGTAGTGCATGTCACAATGCACCAACTGGCAAAAGTTCACCACAGACCTTGCGACAGATGTGCTTATCTGCCAGGATGTCCAGTCTCACCCCGTGTAACTGGGAATGGTCCACCACAGACTTGTGACAGATATTGTTTTTACTTCTGCCAGGCTGCCCAGTTTCACCCTCCACGCCCTCAGAAGGGCGGGGATAAGGGGACGTAATCTTGTGTACACTTAGAGGAAAATGCAGGCAGCAACAGACCAAGTTGAACAATAGGCAAACTGGCGGGCTTTTAAATTATCGGTCTCAAAGACACAAGTGATTTGCTTCTCTAAAAGTCACAAAGAAATTTCTTTAAAACTTTATGGCCAAAAGTTACAGCAAGTACAGGTAGCTCAGTATTTAGGTGTGTTTTTTGATGAAAAACTAACCTGGAAGCAGCATATTGGAAAAACTAAGAAAAATGTGAGAAAATAATATTTTGAGATGTCTGGCAGGATGGGACTGGGGGACCTCATCTGAGCAAAAAGAGGCTTTCCAGCATGGACTCACTGTATATGACATCATAAAGACATGAAGGCAGCCTTGTTGTATATGACATCATAAAGACATGTTGCCTGATGTCACTGTATATGACATCATAGGACATCCTATGATCAGGCGGAGATCATAGGCCGTCCTATGATGTCCTATAAAAATGCTTTAAAGACATGACACACACACACTTGCCGTGGGCTTGATGTATAAGACATCATAAAGACACATTTATCTATGTGCTGTCATATAGGCATCGCAAGTCGTTCTATGATGCCTGGTTCATAGGACGGCCTATGATCTCATTTGCCGTGGGCTTGATGTACATGACATCATAAATACACATTTATCTATGTGCTGTCATATAGGCATCGCAAGTCGTTCTATGATGCCTGAGTTCATACGACGTCCTATGATGTTCAGGCAGAGATCATAGGCCGTCCCATGATGTCCTATACCATTTGCCAGTGATGTCCCGCGTCACGTGATTTTTGTTGATACCGCCATATTGGACGGAAAGTCGGGCGCTGTGCGAGTGCGTTTCAACATGGCGTCCGCTCAGTCAGATGTGCCGGCTTTGTCCGATGTAGCGCAACTACTAGATAAAAAACATCGTGACCGGTACACGGAAAAGCACAGTGTTATCGGCGTGGACCCTTACAACTTGTCGCTTGAAAAATTCACCAGTTTCATAGATTTTTGCCCCAAACCTGACGTACACTATATGGACATCTACAACTACCTGGTCAACACACCGTCTAGGTACACTGGAGAGTCTCTGAAAGCCGACAAAAGTTTGGACGCTTATAGTTATTTTGTTGCTGGGCTTGTGAGAAATGTGCTGATATCCCCAGTCATCACTTCAACGGTCCACTATGTCGTGAAGGCTCAGGTATTTTTATTTTATTTTTTCCAAAAATAAAGCTGCACGGTGGCGCAGTGGTTTAGCACTGTGGCAGCACAGTTTTACCCTCGGCCGGGGGATCGCGGGGATCATGAGATCGTGGGTTCGATCCCAGCCCCCGACCAACAGTGAGCTGTGTGGAGTTTGCATGTTCTCCCCGTGTTGCGCGGGTTTACTCCGGGATTTCTCCGGTTTCCTCCTGCACACCAAAAACATGTAGGTTTAGGGCGCTCGCGCACGCAGCGACCAGCAGCCGGTGGCTTGTCACCAGACTGCAAACCAAGTCTACCTACGGGTACAAATAAGTAACAAAAAAAAAAAAATCAGACTCTATTCTCTCCCCTACTGTATAGATTTGTCATGTTATATAGAATCTATTAAGTGATAAATTATTAAAATTTTATAAAATATGCAATTATTATTATTATTGTTATTAGCTGTATATATAGTATCTCAATTAAATTAATTAAAAAATAATTAAATATTTTTATAGATCTATATATTCTGTAAAAGGATTTTTAAATAAGATAAGATAAGATAAGATAAGATAAGCCTTTATTAGTCCCACAACGGGGAAATTCCAGGATTGCAACAGCACAGGGATAGCAACACTCAGAGCAACAATCAGAAGGCAAGAAAAAAAACAAGCAAGCAAGAGCAGCTAATAAACATATGTACGTATTACTATAAAATATATATATATACACACACACACAGACACACAGTGCAGAGCATTGTAGCTGGATGGAATAAATATATGAATATATGAACACACAGTGCAGAGCATTGTAGCTAGATGGAATAAATATGTAAATATATAAACACCCACAGTACGGAGCATTGCAGCTAGGTGGAATAAATATGCAAGTATATAAACACACACAGTGCGGAGCAATGTAGCTAGATGGAATAATATGTAGATATATAAATATATAAACACACCCAGTGCTGAGCATTGTAGCTAGATGGAATAAATATGTAAATATATAAACACACACAGTGCAGAGCATTGTTGCTAGATGGAATGAAACAGCATAACCGTCTACTTAGTTATCCTACATGGTATGATTATGTGCCCATACATATTCTCACCCTCCATAGCGACCGGTATGTTCCTAGTTGTATGCCGGAGGGGACCATTGTGTAAGTCTATTGCATCTTTTGCATTCAAAAAACTATTAGTTTGTTACGTCTTTTTGCTATCTCTGCGAGCAGCCCTGCTTAGGTTGTACAGTCTGACAGCCGTTGGTAGGAAGGACCTACGAAACCTCTCGGTTGTGCACCTGGGATGATGTAGTCTGCTGCTAAATGAGCTCCTCAGTGCATTCAGTATGTCCTGCATAGGGTGGAACTCGGACTCCAGCAGAGATGACAGTTTAGCCACCGTCCTTCTCTCTCCTATCTCCTCCATCGGATCAAGGCGCTGCCCCAGGACAGAGCTAGCTTTCTTAATCAGTTTGTTCAGTCTCTTCCTATCGGCTGCAGTAATGCCACTGCCCCAGCAGACCACTCCAAAAGTGATGGCTGATGCCACCACCGTGTCATAGAATGACTTCAGCAGCGCCCCTTGTACACCAAAAGACCTGAGTCTCCTCAGCAGGAACAGCCTGCGCTGTCCCTTCTTGTAGAGTGCATCAGTATTGTGTGACCAGTCTAGTTTATTGTTCAGATGAATACCCAGGTACTTATAGGATGTCACCATCTCGATGTCTGTTCCCTGTATATTTACTGGTACTGTGAGGGGCTGCCCATGCCTGCGGCAGTCCACCACCAGCTCCTTAGTTTTCCTCGCGTTGATCTGGAGGCAGTTCCGATGGCACCAGTCCACGAAGTCCTGGATAAGCCCTCTGTACTCAGCTTCATCTCCATTGGAGATGAGGCCAACGATCGCAGAGTCATCAGAGAACTTCTGTAGATGGCAGTGTGTTGTGTTGTGTGAGAAGTCCGCAGTATAAAGAGTGAACAGGAAGGGAGCCAGCACCGTTCCCTGGGGGGCCCCCGTGCTACTGATGATCGTGTCGGACACACAGTCCCGGGTTCTCACAAACTGAGGCCGGTTCGTGAGGTAGTCCAGGATCCATGATGACAGGTGCTGGTCCACCCCTGCGCGCAGCAGCTTGTCCTTCAGGATCATCGGTTGGATGGTGTTGAAAGCACTGGAGAAGTCAAAGAACATGATCCTCACCATATTCCCGGGCTTCTCCAGGTGGGACAGAGAACGGTGAAGGAGGAAGATCACCGCATCCTCCACCCCAATGCCATGCTGGTAGGCGAACTGGAGTGGATCCATCGCTGGTTCCACCAGGGGGCGGAGGTGAGCAAGGAGCAGTCTCTCCAGGGTCTTCATCAAGTGGGACGTCAAGGCCACCGGTCTGTAGCTGTTCAGGTCTTTGGGGTGGGAAGTTTTTGGTACAGGTACCACACAAGATGTTTTCCACAGCTGTGGTACCCTCCCCAGTTTCAGGCTCATGTTGAAGATATACGTCACAATCCCACACAGCTGGTCTGCACAGGACTTGAGGAGCTTTGCGCTGATGCCGTCCGGTCCCGGCGCCTTCCTCGCCTTGATCTTCCTCAGCTCCGTCCTCACCTGGGTCCTGGTCAGGGTCAGGATGGGGGGCTGTGTGTTGGGAGTGGGGGGGTGTTGGTGGAGTGGGGAGTGGGCAGCAGGACTTGATTTCTTTAGAGGCAGCAGTGGTTGTTGTGCAGTCAGGGGGGAGGGCGGTTGGTCAAATCTATTGAAAAACAGATTCAGGTTGTTCGCCCACTCCCTGCCCCCTGTGGCCTGGGGGGAGGTATTCTGGAGCCCCGAGATGGTTTTGAGGTTTCTCCAGACCCCGCTGATGTCGCTCTGTTGCAGCTTGTCCTCCATCTTCTTCCTGAAGCTGTCCTTGCCTTCTCTGATCTTTCTCCTCAGCTCCCTCTGTACGGACTTCAGCATCTCCCTGTTCCCCGACCTGAAGATCCTCTTCTTCTCTCTCAGAAGTGTTTTTATCTCAGGGTTGATCCAGGGTTTGTTGTTTGAGTGACGCCGTATGGTCTTGGTGGGAACGGATTTGTCCACACAGAAGCTGAGGTAGCCCGTGAAGGTGTGAATGAGGCCATCGATGTCCTCACCATGTGGATCGCAGAGCTGCTTCCAGGCGGTGGCTTCAAAACAGCCCTTTAGGGTGTCCATTGTCTCCTCAGACCATAACTCCACAGTGTGCATGGCCGGAGGTTGTCTGTGCACTAGGGGTTTGTACACCGGCCGGAGATGAACCAAGTTGTGATCCGATCTCCCGAGTGGGGGGAGTTGTGATGAGGTGTACGCCTCCTTAGTGTTTGCGTAGAATAAATCCAGTGTTTTATTGTCTCTAGTGTGGCATGTGACATACTGGGTGAACGTGGGTAGAATGGGAGACAGTGAAACATGGTTGAAATCGCCTGAGATGAGGAGAAGAGCATCTGGGTGTTCTGTCTGCAGCCTGCTGGTTACTGAATGGATGACGTCACGTGCTGTCCCAGCGTTCGCCGTCGGATTTGCATAAACAACAATGCAGATCACGTGTGAGTGTTCTCTCGGGAGATATGTAGGCCTCATGCTAACAGCTAGCAACTCAATGTCTTTGCTGCAGTGTCGTTGTTTAACAGTGATATGTCCCGGTCTGCACCAGTTGTTGTTAACATACATTATCACTCCACCGCCCCTAGCCTTGCCACTGTCTGGTGTTCGGTCAGCTCGTATCATGTGAAAACCCTCCAGCTCAATGTTAGCATCTGCTGCTAGTTCAGTTAGCCACGTCTCAGTAAACAAAAGGAGAGAGCACTCCCGGTAAGTGCTATCATAACGGGAGATAGCCGCTAGCTCATCTAACTTTCCCAGTATCGACCGTACATTTCCCATGACAACAGATGGAAGGGAGGGTCTGTACCTTATACTTTTTGTCCTCCGCCTTACTCCAGCCCGGCAGCCGCGGCGTTTTCGCCTCAGTTCTCTCGGTATGTCGAGTTTTTCCAATGGGACCGGGTGGCGGTTGAATGCTAGCAGCTGTTCTCTGCTGTATCGTATCCTGCTATAGACAGTGGCTCCGTCCACCGGCTCAGGAGACATTTAGGACGATCTGTGTGTCCGTGATATAAGTGGGGTGAAAAAAAAAGACGGATCAAAAGAGAGAGGAAGGGAAAAAGACTCGGAATCGAGCCGCTGTTGTAAATATTTGTCTTATCAATAGAATATTCGATAAACAACTCCCAACACTATAAGATATATTACAAATTTTATTGTTCAGTCTATACAAGAAAGACTTATATCCAGATAAAAAGTCATCATACCCACATATTAATTATAAGAATATTTATCCACTACAGGTACATCACTTCCAGAAGATGTCGGACCCCCCACTGAAACCCTGGGTGATCATGAATCAAGATGGTGTCATATTGTCTTCACACTGTACTTGTATGGCAGGGTTAGGAGAGACTTGTTCGCATGTTGCAGCTGTGTTGTTTGCTGTTGAGTGTGCTGTCCGCCTGTCCCAAGGCCAGACTTGCACTGATGTTCCCTGCGCCTGGAATACACCAACAGCAAACTTGAAGCTTCCTTTTGCTGCATTGCGTGATATCGATTTTTCAAAACCCAAAACAAAACGGATGTCAATGCAGAACAAAAAACATATTCTCCGTAAAAGGGAAAGCAAGCCCATTGCCCCTCCATCAGATGATGATCACCAAGCATTGTATCAAAGGCTGCATCAAACTTCTAGAATGACAGGCAAACAGTGCGCTATACTATCTCTGGTTGAGCCTTATAATCAGGAGTACATTCCACAGGTTAATAGCTTTGGTACAATTTTTTTCCTTAATTTTTTAGATGAATGAAAATGGCATCATGTCTAATGTATAATTGAAAATGAATGAAGACTGATAAACAGAACTAAATATGCAGTGTTCCACAACTGTATAACTACACATGTCAGTTGAAAAGAACATCTAATTATATTTGCAGGTGGCCCACAATGATTGTCCTGCTTCTCTGGATACCCTTTTTAGTCCTGATTGTCTTCAGCTTACCTTTGAGCAGCTGTTGAATAGATGTGAACAGGTACAACAACTTCTGAAAGTCACTCCTGAGCAGGTAATTTTTCTGCAAATGTTTTAAAATTTATTTCTAAAAATAACAACTTTTAAAGTGCTTTACAGTCTATTAAATGCTACATAATCATTATGTGGGACGTCATAATATCTATGCAGGAAAATTTAGGTTAGTTATATCAGACATTGTTTCTTCTGCAGGTAAAATTTGGTGAAGAAACTACCAGATCGCAGAACAAGTGTGTGTTGTGGCATCAGCAGCGAGTCGGTAGAATAACGGCATCCATCTTCAAAGAAGCTGCACAGACTCATCTTGACGTTCCTTGGAGAAGCCTGCTGAACAAGGTATGCTACCCAGTTAGTTTTACCAGTAAAGCAACAAAGTGAGAGACTAGAAAAGCACTCGGAGAGCGCAAACCTCCGCCAAGGCTGCATGCAATTCCTGAATTGTTTTTTTACCAGTAATCATCTCTTTTTATCCTGCTATGCTTAGCTACTTACTGTAAGCTACTTTTGGTGCTCAATTGAATCATTGAGTACTAAGTTGGTTGATCATGGAAACTGACAACATTTAAATTGTAAAGAAGACATATAATTCTAAAAAAATTGGCATTTCATTGTGCTATCTAAAATATTCAGATTTCTTTCAGAAAATAGTTCTATATTGTTTTTAATGAATACTAGTACATTTTTTTTTGGTACTCTGTCAATAATTTTGCCGATTTGTTTACAGATGGGGATGCGACCATGAGAAAGTGGCCCGTGATCAGTATGAAGAAATCAGGTCCTCTCAGCACCAGGATCTACTAGTGTGTGATGCTGGACTAGTCCTCAGTCAGCGCTTCCCCTTCATGGGTGCCTCTCCGGATGGATTTGTCTCCTGTAGCTGCTGTGGGGAGGGTCTGGTGGAGGTGAAATGTCCTTTCTGTAAGAGGAATCAGGCTTTAGAGGAAGCGGTGGAAGACCCTCAGTTTTGTGTAAGCAACATTGATGGCGACATCAAGCTGAAACCATCTCATAAATATTTCTACCAAATCCAAGCTCAACTGGGTGTCACAGAACTTTCTTACTGTGACTTTGTTCTCTGGACTCAAAAAGGTTGTAATGTTCAAAGAATTGAGTTTGATGACCTCTTTTTTAATGAGAAAGTTCAACTTGTTGGTTAGTATCACAGGTCTGTCATTTTACCAGAACTACTCGCCAAATGGTATACAAAAAATCCAAATTTGTTTCATATATCTTGTAAGACAAAAGAAACCCCAAAAGGTGATAATACTAGTGTCATTTGCTACTGCAGAAAAACCTGTGGTGATGCATCTATTGTAACCTGTGAGTCTGGCTTTTGTCAAATTGGTCAGTTCCATGTACAGTGTCTCAGGTTGAAAAATGTTCCAAAGAAAAAGTGGTGCTGTCCAGATTGTAGAGCAATTTCAAGGAGTCAGAAAAATCTGAAGAACTAAGTGTGTGAAGCATGTAGATTGTGGTTGTATCATCACCTGAGGTTTACTAAAAATAATAAAATGTATTGGCCAAATAGAATATAATATTTCTTTGTTGTACAACTAGCTTAGCTATTGCATGTAAATATATATCATGACTTAAGTAATAAATTCAAATTTAACTGTTATAAATAATTTTCAGGTTATTTCATTGCGTGCATCATATAAAATGTTGATTGCATAGCCGCGAGTAAGGCGGCTATGCAATCTTTCCTCTTCAGCGCTGCCACCCACCTCCTGCGCCTGTCTTCGTCAGCTGGGAACCGGTAAAACTTCAAGTTGGATCCCTTTTTCTGGCGATTTGTACACCCAAAGGAACAGCAGTGAAACACCATAGTCTAATTCAATGCCAACATAAAATAAAACAAAGACGTAGGTTGAAATCAGGTAAATATATCGAGACACCGCTGTACACCGCTGAACAGCTGCTGAATGCGCCGTCCACTCGCTTCTGCCGTCCAATATGGCGGCGTAAACAAAAGGTGTGACGTCACAGCAAATGGTCAATAGAGTGATTTCAACTGATACCATCTCAAAAGGGGGCTCAATTCCTAAGTGTAATGGTTCCATAGAATTAAGTTCTTTGTTGTTGCTTTCTTTCTTATTTCCAGAATTATTGTCACTACTATCTAACGGCTGGTACACCAGAGTTCGTTCCACTTCACCAGAAGTACAATCATCTGGGAGGTTGCGTGGTGTAAAAACTTCTTGCTGCTGGCCGTGTTGGATTGTAGATTGTTTCCATTTTTTGGTTTGAGCCAGACAATCTTTAAATCCCAAGGGGGGCCTTTTACTCTGTAAATGTAAAGCCCTCCCTCGTCTTGGTTTTTTCCATCTGTTTTGCTTCTTTCACTTTTTCTTTAATAGCTTCCTGATCTTCTCTACACAAATCATGTGTTACACTTATATTTCTAAATCTGTCTTCTGCATTTGACAGTTTCTTTAATCTAGCCGTTATTTTTTGTTTTATCTTCAATGTTCTTCGGAGGCACTTTCATTGGTCGGTTTCCTTTTTCATGATTTTTCTTTCCCAGTTTAGTAGTGGATTTTACTTCTATTTTCCCAAGTTCCAGTGCTTGAGCAAACATATCTTGCACAAAACTTGTGTCTTCTGCTTGTCTGTTGGATGGGTTGACATCCACACTCTCGCATTCTGTAGATAATGACATTTGATTTTCCACTTTCTCGTTCTTTCTCATCATGTTTGTATTCAATCATAGCTTTTTTAACCATTTCTGAGACTCTGCTGTTGTTGAGTAGGGTCTCTCCATTATTTATACTTTCAGTTGCACCTTCTTTAACAATGTCAACCCAGCTCTTCTTCATCTTTTCAGGAATGACCTCAGCAAATGTATTCATATGCTCTTCCATTTTGTACAGGCTGGTTATTTTTTGGTCAACCGTCTTCTCCAGTTTTATCGCCCTTCCATATTCTTTATTGCTGTACTGACCTCTTGTTGGCCATAGTGGTTACTCTGAAACAAGCCCTCACAGTAAGCTGATATTTGCTGGGCACACTTAGGACAAAACCAGTAGATGTTGGGGCGTTGCATAGCCGCATAAATGTCCTCTTCCACGGCAGTGCAATCACAACAATAGTATAACTTACACACATTACACTCAAGTAATCAATCATTGTCATCTTCAAAAGTTCTTTGACAAACTTGACATAACCAAAACTTGTCATTTTCCATTACACCTTTTATAGGATTTCCTGTCTTGACTCTCACTGCTACTTTTTTTTTACTGGGCATAGTCTTTTTTTTTGAGTTTCACAAGTTTTCTTCTTACCTTGAGGTGAAGTCATATATTTTTTTAATCCACTTAGACATTATCTTACGTTCCTAGCAAAGCTGTTGTTTCCAGGCCCAATTTAGAGGCACAAAAGGCACTTTTCCACTAGGGTCAGTACGGTACGGTTCGGTACAGGACGGCACAGTTTGTGTTAGATAAGTGACCAACAAGAGGCAGGGATTCAGAGTACCATCTTACCGGGCCTATACAGGCCATCAGCTGATACTCCTCAACCCTTACCTCATCTCAGTAAATACAGTACTAAAGAGTTAGTACCTTTCTATAACACCTTATTTTGCGAGAAACATTAAGTTCTTGTAATACCAATTTCTTGGTCACCTTAAACTGATTACATGTCCATCCTGGCCACTCCACTGAAAATTTCCTGGCTCCAACACTGACCAAGAGGCGTGCAGTAACTCTGAAGGAGTTACGAGAGTATAAGACAAAGAGTGGTCATTGTGCATATGACAACATCACCAACTCTACATAGATGTGACTCGTAAGGGATTTAGCATTGTATGTTTAATATTATTTTCATTAGAAATTACAATTTTCTTTACACTCCGGAGTGTAAAGAAAGGCAGAGTAAAACAACTGTATCATAATGCACCTATTCCTCGGGTAAAAAACATTCTTTTCCTGACATTTTATGGTTGATTCCAATAACTCAATCACTGCTATCAGCTGCACTTCACAGTAGGTGCAACTTCTCACACATATAACTCAATGTGTCAGTTTTTTATCACAGAACTGTGATCTTGGTGTTACAATTAAATAATAATGATAGTTTCACAGTCTATTTTGATCATGTTTATCACATTGTGTAACACATCACACTTTCTCCTAACCACAGCAGGAAAAGAGCGTGTGAGTCCTTGTATTTCTGAACACTCAACTTGTTCTAGGTTCTTTCTCCATTTGTAAATCCTTGAGTTTTACTCATCTATTGAGCAGGGACTCTTCAGCTCCAACTTGCTCTTCACTGTGAAATTCAGAAGCTTGAGCTGTTCCTTCATTTTAGCCTAATAATGAAATGAGAACGTGTATTTCCTGAGCCAAAAAACTTCAGGGAATACACTGCAGCTCCTGTCTGCTGGGTGTAATCATCAGAGCTATGAAAGGAATAGGGAGGGAGAAGGGTAAAAATGGAGCAAGAGACACAAGAAGAGGAGGAGGGAGGGACAAGAGAACTGATGACACATTAACCTTGTCTAAAAAGAGGACACTTTGAGAAACGGTGAAGGAGAAGAGAGGGACAGAGAGAGCGGGGCCCCGGGAGGGAGAAGCCAACAGAAAGTCTGTTGCTATGATCTTCAGTTTTGTGATATTTCCACTTATTTATTTTTCCCCAAACCCTTCCATATAGAAGGATTATTCTGTGTTGACAAAAACACTGTCATCACTGTATAAGAAGCTGAAGCTACAGCCAACAACTGAAATATTTATATATATAAAACATTTATAAAGGGTGTTGCATTGCTAGATACTTGAAATAAAAGCAGTTTAGCTAAATAAACAACAAAAAAATTTAAATCCTTCAAGGAGAAGTATGCAATTAAAGAAAAGAAGCAAGAGCAGGAGGGAGGAAGGAGAGTGGTGCGAAGAAACACGGCAGTGAGGGAGGGCAGATTAGAACGCGTTTTACACTCAGAGCCTTTCATCCATCAACACAATCTGCAAAGCTTTGAAGAGGGAAGAGATGCGCAAGCTTTTCATCCACAAATGTTTGCTCTGCACTCCACAGCGTGCAACACACTATGCCACATATGCATTTATGCGCCCGTGTGAGTGTGTGGTTGCAGTGTCAGCTCAGTCAGTCAGGCAAAACCAGCTGAAAAGAAAAATGAAGGAAAACTGATGCGGCATGGCAATCCAGAGATGTGTAAAATCTGCCGTAATGTTGGCGGATTGTTGTCAAGTCTTTACCACATAAAGAAATAAGTGATCTGAAACAGATTATTTTAAAGCTCTGCATTTATGGTGGAATTGTCCATATTTATGTAAAACAGACAGAAGGAATTTTCATGGAACCAAAGGTTGTCCAGTCACTGAGGGGTACAGGAACATTCACTGTATCCTTCTACAGAATGCTTTGTCACAGTAATTCAGGGACTTTTTTTTAATGTTCCCTTAAAGTTGTGTTTGTTGGGCTGTTTTAAAGGATCTAAAGGAGAGCGTGCATTACCTTTGCAGAAATTTGTGCTCTTCAAATGCATTTAATTAAAAGTATGTCAAGTTGTCAGTCAAGCCTAGTTTATTCATTAACACATGAATTACCTTGCCTGATTCCCGGTGGTGAGGCTCAGACTGTGCAGTCCTCTGAGTCCTCATCGCTTGCTGCAGCTACACACCTTTTACCTGCTCTCTCCGTGTCTCCCCCTAATCTCCCCGAGTGCCTGCCAGCCCCAGAATTGAGCCGCCAGACAATGGAGGAGTGGGTGGGTCTGGAGGACCAGGTTCCAGCCCCGCAGCCATGGTCTGGACAGAGGGAGAGTGCTACCTATGACCTGAAGCCTGCGCTGACAATAGAGCATCCCCTGGCTTCAGCTACACAGGATCCAGTGCCAGCAGGAAGCCAACCTCCAGAATCCACGCCAGACGAGCCACCTGCGTGGGTCACCTCGCTGGAGGGTCTCGGGACTGCACCTACCACCATGCCTGCTGCAGGGGCCGCCACAGCAGAGTGGGAGCTGGATCTCCAGAGGGCCGGGCCCAAGGAACCATCGCCTAGACGACGGATTCCTGGACGGCAGTGGAGCTTGAGCTCAGGCAAGTGCTCTCCTTTGTTTTTCTTGTGTCTATTTTGGAGAGATCTTGTCTGGCTCTTGGTGGGGGGAGCCAGGTGCAGCCATCAGCTGCACCTGAGCTTACCTCACCGGGCTCCACTGCTGCAGGTGACCCTGACTCTGTTTCTCTACCTGTCCTGTCTGAGCTCTCCCCCAAGGTCACCAAGGATGTCCCAGCTTTGCCAGATGTCTCCGCGGGTGCAGACTCGCCACCCAAGATCATCATGGGTCCAGCTCCTCCCGCTGAGGTTGTCGAGGGTGCTCCATTCCAGCCCGGGACCTCCTTGGGTGCAGCTCCTCCTCAATCCGGGTCTCTGTGGGTACTGCTGTGTCCCAGTCGGGGACCGTTGTGGGTGCTGCGCCCCAGCCTGAAACCTACTTGGGTACTGCATTCCAGTGTGGGCCCGCTGTGGATGCTATGCTCCAGTCCAGGGGCCGCCATGGGTGCAGCTTTGGCCCAGTCCGGGTCCACTGTGGGTGCAGCTTTGACCTAGGCCGGGTCCACTGTGGGTGCAGCTTTGGCCTAGCCCGGAGCCACCGCAGGTGCAGCTTTGGCCCACCCTGGAGCCACTGCGGGTGCTGCCTTGCTCCAGCCCGGAGCCACCGCGGGTGCTGCTTTGATCCAGCCCGGAGCCACCGCGGGTGCTGCTTTGGCCCACCCTGGAGCCACTGCGGGTGCTGCCTTGCTCCAGCCCGGAGCCACCGCGGGTGCTGCTTTGCTCCAGCCCAGAGCCACCGCGGGTGCTGCTTTGCTCCAGCCCGGAGCCACAGTGGGTGCAACCTTGTCCCAATCCAGGACCACCGCGGGTGCAACCTCACTCCAGTCCGGAACCTCCACGGGTGCAACCATGTCCCAGCCTGGGACCACCACGGGTGCAACCCCGCTCCAGTCTGGAGCCACCAAGGGTGCTACAATGTCTCAGTACGGGACCACCGAGGGTGCTGCTGGCCAGTCCAATGGTGTCGCAGTCCCCTCTCCTCTGACGGATGCCGTTGTGGTCCCCTCTCCTCTGCCAGACACCATCGTGGTCTCCTCTCCTCTGCTAAATGCAGCCGTGGTTCCCCCTCCTCTGCCAGATGCCATCGTGGTCCCCTCTACTCTGCTAGATGCCATCGTGGTCCACCCTCCTCTGTCAGATGCCGTCGTGGTTCCCCCTCCTCTGCCAGATGCCGGTGTGGTCCCCTCGCCTCTGCCAGATGCTGTCGTGGTCCCCTCTCCTCTGCCAGATGTCGTCATGGTTCCCCCTCCTCTGCCAGGCGCCATCATGGTTTCCCTTCCTCTGTTGTCCTTCCCTTTATTGGGCCTCCCCGTGGGGGAGCCGCCTCCTGGGCCACCTCTTCTGTTTTGGTGGCTGAAAAACTCCGCCTGACGGACTGAGCTGTTGGGTTGGGTGGCTTATATCCTCCGGCAGGCCAATCAACTTGTACCACCTCGCTGTCGGTCAGGCCTGGGACTTTGGCCAGCCACCTGAACTGTTTAGTTCTTTGGCCTAGGGGGCCTGATTTCACCTGGTGTGGGTCCTGAGCGAGGTTGTTTCATTCCCTCCTAGCCTGTTCCCCCCACCACAACCCTGGGTGGGTTACTGTTGTGCTCCTGTTGAGGATGGGGAGGGTTCTTTCTTTTTCCTTTGGTGTTACCCTGGGGTGTCTGGGACCACCCCTTGTGAGGGGGGCTCTGTCATGAGCCAAGCACTAAAGGTTCCGTCACGCTCAGTCTCATGGCTTTTCTCTGTATTTATATATTTGTTGTATTTTTGTGCCTTTTGGTTTTTGTTATTCCTGCAATGTTTTTTTGTTTTCCTGTTTATGTCTTAGTTTTACTATGTTCTGATTCTGTATCAATTGGTATCTATTTCTCTTTTTGTACTTGTTTATATTTTATTCTTCTAATTCCTTATTGTTGTGGTTGACAGCTGTCAGGGCATTTCCTGGTTGGTGCTTCATGTGGGCATAGCCCTGTCAGGTCTCAGCCAGTCACTCTCCTCTCATTACTTCCAGCTGATCCAAATTATTAATCATTGCTACCTTCTGCCCGCTCATGTGACCCCACACCTGGCATTACTTGTGTTATTTGTTCTGACCCTAGTTAAGGACAGCATTTTCATTTCATCTTCTTCTTCTTTTAGATTTGATTGGCAGTTGGCAACCAGCTTACAGGTGCAATACCGCCACCTACCAGGTTGGAGTGTGGACAAGAGAATGGCAGGGGGAAAAAAACAAAACAACTAAATTCTTTTAATTAATCCAGTTGCACTTAAATATCTAAAAAGACCTACATGCATTTCTTTGACTGAAGTGCCAAACATGTTTTCCAAAACAAAACTTAGCACTTTCCATTACTGCAATCAGATGTTTCCTTTGTTCCTGGTATCCCTGACATTCCCACAAAATGTGTTGAACTGTTTCCAGAGAACCACAATGTGCACAGCTGCCAGTTGGGTGTTTACTTATTCTATGTAGCGTCTGGTTTAAAGTAGTATGTCCTGCTCTTAATCGGGTGATTACTATCTCTTCTTTCCTGTTTCTGCCAACTCCCATTCCAGAGTCCACCCACTTTTGAATGTCATAAAGATGTCTTCCTGTATCTATTGAGTCCCAATATACTTGCCACTTTCCCACTATATAATTTTTAATTATTGATTTGCCTTCTGCCTTACTGAGTGAGATTTCCAGATTGATTGCTTTGAATTTTAATGATTGTTTTGCTAATAAATCCACAACCTCATTACCCTCTATTCCAATGTGGGCTGGAACCCAAAGAAGGTTTATTGACTGACCTTTATTGTAGAGGTTGTAAATTAAGGAGTGGATTTCTACAATTAGGTCCTGCCTACACGACTGCAGTGACTGAATACTCTTGAGAGCTGCCCAACTATCTGAAGCAATGACTGCATTATTCCTATAATTTATCTCCAACCACTGTAAAGCTAATATAATGAAAACTAGCTCAACTGTGTATACTGATAAGTGATTGCTGGTTCTTTTATTGATAGTTATTTTATACTGAGGAATGTATACCACACCTCCACTACGACCAGTTGTAGGATCCTTGAAACCATAAGTAAATGCTATCAGCCTGCTTCTGAAGTTCTGTTCAATATATTGATGCACTATATAATCTGTTGCTGATTGCTTATGTTGCCTCCTCAGTTATTGTAATTCAAAATCTACCAGCGGCATCTTAAACAGCCATGGAGGAATAACAGACCACAGGACCGTTGGGCTAAAATCTATGTATTTTAATCCTGCCTGCTCAGCAATGGCATCACTTATCCATCCAAAGCTACCAATGTTGGACTCACTGTGTTCCCAGCAATCATTAGGAACAGCTTTTGCAGGATGTGACCTCTTATGCCCCTTCAAGTTGATCCAGTATGCCAGCATTAATTTGGTTCTTCTTAATCTTAAGGATACTGGAGAAGTTTTAAATGCACCACAACATATCCTAAGAGCCTTTGTCTGCTCTATGTCCAGTTGGTTCAAGTGACAATCAGCAGCCGACATGAACGCAACACATCCAGAGTCTAGTGTAGCTCTCATTAGTCCTTGATACGTCCTCAACAGAGAGGCCCTAGGGGCCCCCCAGTCCCGTCCTGCCAGACATCTCAAAATATTATTTATTTTCTTACATTTTCCTTTAGTTTTTTTCAATATGCTGCTTCCAAGTTAGTTCTTCCATCAAATAGCACACCTATATACCGAACTACCTTTACTTGCTCTAACTTTTGGCCATAAAGATTTAAAGAAATTTCTTTGTGACTTTTAGAGAAGCAAATTATTTGTGTCTTTGAGACCAATAATTTAAAGGCCCACCAGTTTGCCCATTGTTCAACCTGGTCTATTGCTGCCTGCATTTTCCTCTGAATGTACACAAGATTACGTCCCTTTATCCATAAGGCCCCATCATCTGCATACAAGGCTTTCCCTATTCCACTATCGATTACTTCAAAAGTTTCATTAATCATAATATTAAACAAAACAGGGCTACACACGCTGCCTTCGGGGGTACCACTGTCAACTTGATATATTTTGGAGTACTCTGTACCAACTCTTACCTCAGTCATTTTATCATACAGGAAATCTAATACCCAATTATATAAATTACCTTCAATACCAAATTGATTTAATTTAATCGGCAACCCTTCCTTCCACAGCATGTCATACGCTTTTTCTGCATCAAAAGAAGACAGCTATCACATTTTCCCCATTTACCTGGGCTTTCCTAATTTCAGATTCTAGGTGCAAAATGGAATCCGTAGTATTTCTCCCTTTTCGGAACCCACTTTGAAAAGGAGAAAGACATTCCCTCCCTTCCAAAATGTAATTCAGCCTTTCAGTCACCATTCGTTCTACTGTTTTCCCTAACTGTGAGGTAAGAGCTATTGGCCTATAATTATTGGGATCTGATGAGTCTTTCGATGGCTTTAAGACTGGTACTATAACTGATTGTTTCCATGCCTTTGGAATCTTCCCAGTTTTCCAAACTTTATTAAATAGCTTTAATATTATTTGAAATGCACTCTCCTCCATGTGTGACAACATCCTATAACATATGCCATCCTTCCCTGGTGAAGACTGCTTTGATTTCAGAATAGCCCTTTTCAATTCCGACAGAGTGAATGGCAAATCTATCGTGTCTCTTGAAGTATTCTTCCTTATGTTTGCATGTGGGTGTTTGGATAAAGTGCTTTCCCTGCTTTGTCTAATTGTGTTTGGTAGGTTTTCTGAACTATGAATCTCACTAAAGTTGTGCCAAAAGTTCTGCTTTGTCTATATTAGTAATAGCTATTTCCCCATTACTGTCTAACACTGGTATTTTGTACTTTCTTCTAATACCACTCATTTTCTTAATCATTCCCCAAATATCTGATAGCTGTGTTTCTCTTCCTATATTACAATACTGTCTCCACAATAAATGCTTAGCTGTTTTAATTGTTTTCCTGACAATTGCCTGACACCGTTTGTACTCAATCACTGCTTCCAAAGTATGATGCTTTTTCACTTGTCTGAATGCCCTATTTCTATTTTTAAAAGCTTTATTGCAATTATCATCCCACCAAGGAAGGTTCTTTCATTGTCTATAACCTGTACTTTTTGGTATTGTTTGATTTGCAGACTCTGTTATAATCGCACTGACACTTTTACTAAATTTCTCCCCATCAACAATGTCCTCACTATTTAGCTGCTCACATCTAGTCTTACACAGATATTTAAATTTATCCCAGTCTGCCTTATCCAATTTCCATCTTGTGCCAGACTACATCCCTTCTTCTCCCGCTTCTAGACCAGTTTTAACTCTTATTGGGTAATGATCACTCCCATTAGCTGACCGACTTAATACCTCCCAAGATGTGATTCCTGCAATCGCATTTGAAGCCAAAGTTAGGTCTAACACACTTTCTGTGACTAGAGTACTGCTAAATCTAGTACCTTTCCCATCATTCATGCATATTAAGTCCCTGTCCTCTAAAAAATCCTTTATTACTGTGCCATTTATATCTACATTCCTGCCAAAGTGTGTTATGTGCATTAAAATCCCCACACCAAACCACCTTACCCTGTGCTTGTCTATTTACAGTGTTCAAAGTGTCAAATGTCAATCTGTTACATGGATTATAGTAATTAATAATTGTTATTTCGTCTTTTACTGCCCATATTTTTACCATTATTGATTCATGTTCTTTCCCTATGTCCATTATTTTGTAATTTGTTCCATTATGCACAAAAGTTGCTACACCCCCTCCTCTACCAGTTTCCCTGTTGTTCCTTATAGATGTGTATCCTTGAATGACAAAATCCAACTGAGGTTTTAGCCATGTTTCCTGTACACAGATTACCTGGGGTTTGTCTTGCATTTCAGATATAAACTTTTTGAATTCTTGCCCATTTGATATTAAACTCCTGGCATTCCATTGCATAATCGTGATTACCATTATGACCCACTAGCCCATGATATCTGTGAACTTAAAGATCCCCCACTTAACAAGTCCTCAACTGCTTCCCAATGCAGCCCCTTAATACCAAGATATTTTTCTGCTGCTTTCACAATGATATTGATTTTTTCTGTTTTCTTGGAAGTCTGCGGAGTGCAGTTTATCAGATCTACCACAAATAAGACAAAACTGTTTTCCTTCATAACCAGAGTATCTTCCTTAATTCTACTGCATGCACTGCAAGCCTGCACACTTTCCCTGTTAGAGTCCACTCCCATTTTTTTAGCTGACACCTTTTTTGCAGCTTCTGCATATGTTAATCCCAGGAAGACTTTTATCTGCTGAATTTCTGCTGCTCTTTTGCTGGCTTCACAACCTCGATATGCAGAGCTATGTTCACCACTGCAGTTACAGTACTTTAATTTGGCTCCTCTTTCACATTTGCCATATTCATGTTCACCGGAGCATCTGGCACATCGTTGTCTACCTTTGCATATCGCTGCTACATGGAGGAGGAACGCAAAGTCTGACTTCATAGCTCATGTAACCAATATACACCTTACTTGGCAGTCTTGTTTCATCAAATTTTAACATTACCAACAGACTATCACATTTTTCACCGTTTCTATTAGTTTTCAATCTTTGTACCTCTGTCACTTTTGCTCCAGTTAAGTTTTTCATTATTTCATCAGTTGACAGCCGTTGAAATGCCCGATATCACTCCTCTCATTGCCTTATTTCCTTCCAATACTGAACACTGCACATTTTTCCCCTCCATCTTATTGACTCTGACTGCTGTTCCTTGTTGAACACTATCTTTACATGTAACTAGTAAGGAACCACTACGAAGAATTCTTGCACTTAACTCTTTAACTGCTAACATTTCATGGACAGGTCACGCGCCCCCCAGTGGCACAGCGCAGCAACTGAACCTGTGAACTCACTCTGACATCCCTTACTCCCCAGTTGTACTGGCAATTTGTACTGATTTGTACTGATCTGCCAGTTTCAGAAGGTGGCAGACACGTGTTGGAAGACTCATGGATGACACGTAATACACCCAAGAAGAAGTCCTTATTTCCTTTTCCTGTTTTCATTCTTTTAGCCCAGAAAGCTAAACGGCCGCCATGATCATCATGGATCGTCACAGAAAACTGCATCATACAGGAAAAATAGCCGCGTAATACAAACGAAATTTACGTGGGATAATCATAAGCCATTTTAGATGTGGGAGAGAGCGCAAATGACTGACATAAAGCAAAATAACAACCACGATCGGTGAAAACGGACCAACCACGCGAGCGAGCAAGCCCCCCTCCCCGTCACCGATAAGTGACAAATTTATTTGTTTTTTACATTGTACTGATATTGTGGTTCATATACTTTGAAGATGAAATAACAAAATGCCCCTGTAGATAAAACGGTGTCAAAAAAACGAACCAATCTTTGTGTAAATATGTCCAAAGTCCACTTTTGACTGAGTTATGTAATTTATATAGCTGCCACGGCATTATGCAGATTAGATGCATAAATTTATTTCTATCTGAAACTTTGGATCATATTCTATATCTTTCTAATTGACAGTAAGCCATTATCTCTTGCAACTTTGAAGTTATAGTCTTGGAAATCTGAACTATTTTCTTGACAAAAAATCATTACCACTCTTGACCACTAGGGGCTATGTTGCCATACAGTGACTGGGACAGTTAGAGGGTTTTAAAACTTCTCCAAGTAACTTATTAATTGCATTTGTGAGCTTAATTGGGTTCCACTCATGAAATGATGCCCCTTCCTAAGTAAGTTCAATGTTTACTTTACACTCCTGTTTATTCTGGGATTGTTCATCTTCTCATTCATCAGCACTTGATAACACTCTTGACTGATTTTCTTTACGTTTACGTTTGCTTCTTTTAGACTCCACCGAATTCCAAACTTCCTCTTTCTCGCTTCCTACCTCCATTCCTCCTAGTTCACTCCCTGTTTTATCATCTTCCGCTGCCTGCTCTGCCATCTTCTGTCCATTCACAACCCGGTTGTGCCACTCCGGTTCAAAGTTCCAGCCTCTCATCACCATCTTATATTGCTCTCGTTGAAACGCCGTTTCTCTCCTACTGCCCCCAACTGCTCTAAAACTAAAACTAAATGTGTCAGATCATCAAGAAATCTCTGTCGCTGCAGTCTTAGTTATACTCCCTCCTTGCCACCAGAACCCCTTCCCCGTTCTGGTGAGTTTGTGCTGATACTCTACCTGTAAGTTTATCTTGTCATCTGTTTGGATTTTTCTTTGATGCACTTTGGAACTTTGTGTTTTCTTAATAAATCTTACAAACTGCAGTTCAGCACGTGGGTCTGTCTCTCTGCCCCGAGGGGCAAATCATGACGCTCCAAGTGCCGGTCCCACGCCCGGGTAAATGGGAAGGGTTGTGTCAGGAAAGCATCAGACGTAAAACCTTTGCCAAATCAAACATGTGGATCATGATGAATGAGACTTTCATACCAGTTCGGTTGAGGCCCGGGTTAACAACGACCGCCACTGGTGCTGTTACCCAACAGAGTGCTGGTGGAAAGTGGGCTACTGTTGGTCGAAGATCGAGGAGGAGGAGAGGGGGAAGGTGTGTTAGGAGGGAGAGAGGGAAAAGGAAAGGTAGAAGTGTGGAGGTGAGTAGGGACGTTAAATGTAGGGACTATGACTGGTAAAGGCAGAGATTTGGCTGATATGATGGAAAAAAAGATAGGTAGATATACTGTGCGTTCAAGAAACCAGATGGAAGGGAAGCAATTCTAAGAGCACTGGAGGACAGTTTAAACTGTTCTACCATGGTGTAGATAGGAAGAGAAATGGAGTAGGAGTAGTCTTGAAGGAAGAGTATATGAAGAGTGTTCAGGAGGTAAGGACGGAGTCGGACCGAATCATGTGTTTAAAGTTAGAAGTCAGAGGTGTAATGTTGAATGTTGTCAGTGCAGAAAGAGGAATTCTGGAGTAAAGTGGTGTAAAGTGAGTGGTAGAGCGTGTTCCCAGGGAGAGTGGTGATTGGAGCATACTTTAATGGACATGTAGGTGAAGGGAACAGAAGTGATGAGGAGGTCCTGAAGGTATTTTGTACACTTTATTGATCCCCAGAGAGTATGGTCTTAAGGAGAGAAAATGACTGTGGTGAACACATCACTCTATATCTAATATCAAGTGTGTGTCTGTGTGTCTGTCTGTCACGACCATAGGACTCGCTAAAAGATCATAGGATTTGCCTATGATGTGCCTATGATGTCTTTATGGTGTCTATATGACTTCATACAGACACCATGTGTCTGTGTGTCACGGCCATAGTACTTGCTAAAAGATCATAGGACCTCACTATGACGAGGCAGGCATCACTCACAATCATAGGATTCGCTATGACATCTTCAAAGATCAAAGGCAGGCATCACTCACGATCACAGGACTCGTTATGACATCATCCAAGATCATAGGACTCGCTATGACATCATCAAAGATCAAAGGCAGGCATCACTCACGATCATAGTGACATGGTGTGACCCAAGAAGCAGACACGACTCAGGGATAACACAATTAACCTTTTATTTATAATCGTGTGAGTGTGTGTATGCGTGTCTGTGGTGTGTGTGTAGTGCGATGATGAATCAGCTTGGGGCAAGCAGAGCACCATGCAACCTGGCAACCCGAAGGACATTAGGGACAATCCAGGCAGGCAAAGCACCTGATGATACAGTCCTTACTGTTAGCAGCGAAGGAGTGGAACTCAGGTTAGCTCAAAGGCCACGGCCAGGAGGACAGTGTCAGCAGCCCCGTAGAAGATGGAGTAGGCAGGTGAACAGAGCAGGGATGTCCACCGCCAGGTGGAAGAGAATCCACCGCCAAGGTTTCACCGCCTGTGCACAGGGGAAGTAGAAGGGTGAAAGGAATTGATGATGGCTTACTTGGCTGCCGGATGGTGAGGAGTCCAATGACGAGCAGTAGAACTGGAGAGTAGATGAGGCTTGAAAGCTCAGCGTAGAGTTGGCGAGTTCAGGTCCCATGGGAGGGAAACAGACAACTCCGCGCTGATCTCAGGGCCTCGCAGAATAAATAGCCAGACCAGGATGGAAAACAGGTGTGTGTGCAGGTGCGCCTGATTGGCGGCCATGACACATAGGACTTGTTATGACATCATCCAAGATCATAGGACTCACTATGACATCATCAAAGATCATAGGACTCGTTATGACATATCAAAAAATTATAGGACTCACTATGACATCATCAACAATCATAGGACTCACTATGACATCATCAAAGATCAAAGGACTCACTATGACATCATCAAGGATCATAGGACTCGCTATGACATCATCAAAGATCATAGGGCTCAGTAACTTTATACGGGCATGCAGAAATGCTTGCTTACACTTGCTTTCTATGGGCATGCAGAAATACTTGCTTATACTTGGCTTCTACAAGCACGCATGGGTATGCACGGGCATGCACAGGTATGCACTAGTACTTTAAGAAGAGAGAGGAACATAGGGTGACTTATAAGAGTGGACGAAGGTGCACACAGGTAGACTATCTTATGCTGAAGGAGAAATCTGAAAGAGATAGGAGACTGCAAGGTGGTGGCAGGGGAGAATGTAGCTAGACAGTATCAGATGGTAGTCTGTAGAATGATTTTGCAAAGCAAGAAGAGGAAAACAGTCAAGGCAGAGCCAAGATTAAGTGGGGGAAGTTGCAGAAGGAAGAAGGTCACACAGTTCAGGAAGGGGCTGATACAGGCTCTGGGTGGTAGGGAAGAATTACCAGATGACTGGGAAAGTACAGCAAAAGAATTGAGGGAGGCAGGTAGAAGGGTATGTGGTGTATCCAGTGGACAGAGAAAGGTAGACAAGGAGGATATACAGTAGAGTGATGATAATCAAGTCAGTGGCGGTAATGTACCTGTAAGCTGGTTGCCAACTGCCAATCCAACCTAAAAGAAGAAGAAGCAGACAAGGAGACTTGATGGTGGAATGAGGAGATACAGGAAAGTATTCAAAGGAAGAAGTTAGCAAAGAAAAAATGGGATCGTCAGGGCGATGAAGAAAGTAGACAAGAGTATTCGGAATCTCAGCGCACGGCAAAGAGAGAGGTGGCAAAGGCAAAGGATGAGGAATATGATGAGTTGTATGAGAGGCTAAACACTAAGGAGAAAAGGACTTGTATCGACTGGCTAGACAGAGAAATCGAGCTGGAAAGGATGTACAGAAAGTTAGGTTGATTAAGGACAGAAATGGTAATGTACTAACAAATGACGAGAGGGTGTTGAGAAGGTGGAAGGAGTACTTTGAAGAGACTGATGAATAAAGAAAATGAGATAGAGAGGAGGATGGATGAAGGAAAGATGGTGAAGAAGGAAGTCCCGAGGATTAGCAAGGTGGAAGTGAGGGCAGCTTTGAAGAGGATGAAGAATGGAAAGGCGATTGGTCCAGATGACATACCTGTGGAGGTATGGAGATGTTTAGGAGAGATGGCAGTGGACTTTTTAACCAGATTGTTTAACACAATCTTGGATAGTGAGAGGATGTCCAAGGAGTGGAGAAGAAGTGTTTTGGTACCAATTTTCAAGAACAAAGGTGATGCTCAGAGTTGTAGTAACTACAGAGGCATACTATGAAGATATGGGAAAGAGTTGCTGAAGCCAGGTTAAGAGGAGAAGTGACAATCAGTGAGCAGCAGTACGGTTTCATGCCAAGAAAGAGTACAACAGATGCAATGTTTATTATTAATAAACATTGCATATCATTTATATACTATTTAACATATATATAAATGATATATTCCAAGTTTCTAAATTATTAAAAATAATATTATTTGCTGATGATACTAATATATTTCATTCTGGAAATAATTATAATCAACTAATCCATACTCTAAATAATGAATTAAATAAGCTTAAAAATGGATGGATTGTAATAAATTATCACTAAATATAGATAAAACTAAGGTAATGATATTTAGTAATTGTAAAAATAAAGAAGATATACATATCCATATAGATAATGTGATTATTGAAAAAGTTAAGGAGATCAAGTATTTGGGTGTAATACTAGATGATAAAATTAGTTGGAAACCACACGTCAGATACATACAAAACAAAGTTGCAAAAAATATTGCAATTATAAATAAAATTAAGTAGGTTCTAGATTACAAATCACTTCATATCTTGTATTGCTCATTAGTACCATACTTGACCTATTGTATAGAGGTCTGGGGTAACAGTTATAAAAGTAAACTTAATTCATTGCTAATATTACAAAAAAGGGCAGTCCGTGTTATACACAAAGTCGGGTATCTTGAACATACTAATTTATTGTTTTTACATTCAAAGATATTGAAATTACTGGATCTGGTTCATTATTATACGGCACAATTAATGTTTAAAGTCAGTAAAAACTTTTGCCACACAGTACACAAAATCTTTTCAGTGAGAGAGAAGGGAAATATGATTTACAGGGGAACACAAAATTTAAAATGCACTTAGTAAGATCTGCTAGGAAGGGTTTTTGTGTGTCTGTGTGTGGGGTAAAATTGTGGAATGGGTTGGGGGAGAAACACAGGCAATGTCCAAACATCCATATATTTAAATCAACATACTGTATAAAGAAATGATAGTTGAGCAATATAAAAATAAAGGGCAGTAATATTACAATGTGTCTTCAATGAAAAAAGGTTGTTATTGTGTGTGTTATTGTGTTATGGTGATTGTGATGGTGATGGTGTTGTCTGTGTTTGTGTTGAACATACCAGAAGTATTTATTTATTATTGTTACAATTATTGTTAGATGTTGGTATTGTTGTCAGTATGGACTGTCGTTGTGTCATTTCTGTTGCATAATTTGATTATGGGGTGTATTATGGTGAATGTGGTTGTGGGATGAATGATGACTAAGAGTGATGTTGTAATTTGTTGGGTATGGAAAAGGGGTGGGACTATATACTGTAAGCGTTGGCTTCTTCCCACTCCTTTTGAACATTTTATTTTTGGCTTGATTTTTGTTTTGTTTTAAATTCTTTTTTTCTTTTGTCGGAATGTTCAAATAAATAAAATCAATCAATCAATTAATCAATGTTAGCTCTAAGAGTGCTGATGGAGAAGTATAGAGAAGGTCAGAAGGAGTTGCACTGTGTCTTTGTGGCTCTAGAGAAAGCATATGATAGGGTGCCAAGAGAGGATGTGTTGTACTGTATGAGAAAGTCAGGAGTGGCAGAGAAGCATGTGAGGGTGGTGCAGGACATGTATGAGGCCAGCAAGATGGTGGTGAAGTGCACTGTAGGAGTGATGGATGGATTCAAGGTGGGGGAGCGATTACATCAGGGATCAGCTCTGAGCCCCTTCTTGTTTGCCAAGGTGACGGACAGGCTGACAGATGAGGTCAGGTAGGAGTCACCGTGGACCATGATGTTTGCAGATGACATTGTGATCTACACTGAGAGTAGGGAGCAGGTGGAAGAGAACCTGGAGAGGTGGAGGTATGCTCTGGAGAGAAGAGGAATTAAAGTTAGCAGAAGCAAGAAAGAACACATGAGTGTGAACAAGAGGGAGGCAGGTGCAATGGTGAAGATGGAAGGAGTAGCGGTAGTGAAAGTAGATGAGTTTAAATACCTGGGGTCAACCATCCAAAGCAATGGAAAATGCACAAGAGAGGTGAAGAAGAGAGTGCAGCAGGGTGGAGTGGGTGGAGACGAGTGTCTGGGGTGATTTGTGACAGAAGGGTAGCAGCAAGAGTGAAAGGGAAGATTTACAAGACGGTAGTGAGACCTGCTATGATGTATGGTTTGGAGATAGTGGCACTGACAAAAAGACAGGAGGTAGAGCTGGAGGTGGCAGTGTTGAAGATGCTAAGATTTTTATTGGGAGTGACTAGGAGGGACAAGATTAGTAATGAGTATATCAGAGGGACAGCTCACAATGAGTGGCTTGGAGACAAAGTGAGAGAGGCAAGGCTGAGATGATTTTGACATGTGCAGAGGAGAGATAGTGGATATACTGGACAAAGGATGTTGAAGATGGAGCTGCCAGGCAGGAGGAAAAGAGGAAGACCACAGAGAAGATTCATGGATGTAGTGTAGAAGGACATGGAGAGGGTTGCTGTTAAGGTGTGTTCACACCAAATGCGAACGGGTGGCACGAATCCATACAAAGTGAATAGGAAGACACAAGTATGTGCGAATTTGCATAGTCACGCGTTCACATCCGCTAGCTAGCTAGCTAGCAGCTAGTTCTGCTGTCAGCACTGCAGAGTAAACTAGTTAGAAAATGAAACTCACTCGCCGGCAGACAAGAGGACCGGGACCTCTTCAGCTGAATTGGGATTTTGGAGTTATTTACCCACGGTTTCCGGCCACAGACGTCCTAGCAAGCTAGCAACATAAACACCCATCATCTGTGAAGTTTTGGAGGCTTCAGACGATATTTTCAGGTGAGCCCCCGGTCAGATAATGTAAACCTAAGCATGACATTATTTTGGGAATTTCCACAGCAGGTCGAACACAGCTGCAGAAGTTTTAAAGACAACTTCACCTGTCTGCATCTCACTATTCATGTCTGTTGGCGTGTTTACATTGACTTATAATGTAATCGTGGTGTGCGAAAAATTCGCCTGTTCGAGTTTGGTATGAACGCACCTTTACAGAGAAACATGCAAGGGATAGGGTGAGATGGAGGCAGATGATCTGCTGTGGCAATCCCTAAAAGGAGCAACCGAAAGAAGAAGTACATAAACCTTTGACGAGGTAAATGTCTCTTTCCCCATAGCATGAATGGACCCACATAGCCTGCAGCAGCTCTGTTCTTGGTAGAAACACTGAAAGGACTACAGCTATGGCGACTATGAACTGAATCCCAACAGCCAGTCACAGGGTACAACTATAGCCACAAACAACTAAGCACCCTGTGGTGCTCAAATTGATGAAACTCAAAGTGCCATCCATAAACCTAGTAAAATACTGGTGGCTGCCAGTCAGGTACGCCTCAGCCTGCTGGCATTAAGAGCACTGGCTGGCTAAATGTTTGTACAAAGTCACCTGAAATTAAAATCATCCCAGACTTTTCAGAGATTCAGCTATGGGCTCAATATGAAAACTCTACGCCATTTCATTCACAAGTTATCACAATTACAGTTTTGTTTTTTTTTTGAGAGTTGATCTTTGACTTGGTTGACAAAGTCTGAACGCATCCCAGATTTTTTAAAGATAGAACAGACCTATGGTGTCAATGTGAAACATGTTCATCATATCCTCTCTGAGTTATCATGCTTACATTGTTTTTGGCAAGATTGACCTGTGACCTTGACTTTGAGTTCAAGGTCACTCAAATTTGAACTTGTCTGAGATTTGGTATGGATAGAACTAGAAAATCTCCAATGGAAATTTTGATAGTGCGCCAATGTGATTCTTTGTTGGTTGTGGGTTTAATCCTTGAGAACCTAGAGAAAAACTTTCTTGTTTGACAAAGCTTTTGATTAGACTCCTCACATTATAGTCATATTTCCTATTATTATCTACTATGTGTACTGTTATATTAGTAGTCATGTGAATAGTGTGAAGGAACCGCCTCACCAGTGTCTGGCTACGCATTCACTTGACTGTGTGTATGAGCTATGTGATAAGCTGGCTAGCTAGAAGGTGATAGCATGTTGTAATTCAATGTTATTCACAACTGTAGATTGGATTTTGCATGTCATAGTTATGAATTTTACTCTTACTTGATACTGTATCCACTGCTACACTGCTAGTTCATGTACATAGTGTTTGGCCATTACATCACTAGGCCTAGCTACCCATGCATCTGCTTGTAGTGCTACTTGTGAGACTTGCTAGCTAGTTTTAAAAGCTTAAAAAAAGCCTATAAAATTGCTGTAATCCGAGGCTAATCAAGCTTTGACACAACATTGCACACATTGTATCTGCACAAATGTTGTTCTACCCGTATGTTTTTGTTATCTGTATGAATAGTATGTCTCCATCCATCCATCCATATTCTTCCACTCTCCCCACCACCACCAGTGGTGCTCCTCCCTGAGCTTGGTTTTGCTGGACTTTTCTTCTAATAAGGCAGTTTTTCCTTCCCACTGTTACCTAGTGCTTGATCATAGGGGATCACTTGATCACTGGGCTTTCCTCTGAATTACTTATGACTTGTGCCTTATGTATCTAGTGCTAAGACAACTTTTTGTTGTGATTAGGCACTATAAAAATAAAGATGAATTGAACTGAATTCAAAAAGAAGGCATGAAAATCAATTAAAATGTGAATGAAAATTAAAAAAAAAACTTTGACCTTTTCACCCCACACCAATAGCTTGTGGTCAGGATCCCAAACTATTGGGCTTGTGTACCAAGTTTGTTGACCATAGCTTTACTTGTTCTACAGTAATAATGCATAGGGAATGTTAACCTTGACCTTTGAGCTTTTGGCCGCCAAACATATAGTTGAAGGTGAGGGGCCCAAGGTGAAGTCATTGTGATTTTAATTAACTGTTGGAAAATTAACTTCCTTTTTACAAATTCTGCATGTCAAAATCCTTCTTAGCTGGATTTCTAGAAAATGTTTCTGGACAAACTGTGAACTGACTAAACAGGATACTACAGATTCTGTGATATTCACACCACCCACTCCTTTTACATGCTGCATTATAAATCAAAAAGGAAATCCAAACGGAAGCTGGAGCCAGCATCACAGACAAAAGAAATGATAGGTCTTCTAAATAAAAAACGACAAGCTGATCTAATTGCCACTGTAAAGGCCCAATTTTCTGCTTAACCTTATCAGCACAGCACTTACACAACTCCAGAGTAGCATCTGAATGCATGCATCTTCCTGACAGATTTCACAGCATCTTACGAGGGGGGGGGGGGGGGGGGGGCTGAAAAGTTCATAGGCTGAAAAGTTCATAGTTGTGGGGAGACTTGAATAATGAAACCGAATTGTCTTTCATTCCAGTTTATTCAAGTAATCATTCCACTGTCTGCTCTCATTCTTGAGCAGCGAACAAAGAGAGTGAACACACCAAAGTTCTCTCATTTAAACATTCTGACATCAAACCATTTCCCTCGCGGGGGAAATCACACATCTCTCTCAAAATCTCTTTATTCACATTCATTAGCCTTTTATTTACATAACTCCCCCTTCTCTCTTCCCGAGCCTCAGTGGTCAGGAAGTCTTCTGTCCCCTGTCCTCCGCAGGGGGTCCAGGCTCTGTGGCTCCGCACCGCAGGGGGCTGGCTCTCCTTCATCGTGGTTAAATCACATATGCAGTGTCCAACATATACATGTCTCACAACACAGCCATATAACCCCCCCCCAAACGATGAAGAACAGACTAATTCCTAAAATTAAATAGCACCTTACTCACTACTGAATAATCAACACCAACATTCAGTCTGTGCGCCGTTTGGGCTTCAGCCGTCTGCCGAATCTGCTGTGCGTTGGCCCCGCCTTGCCTGCGGTGCGTTTCTGCTTCGGGTCTGTTGACTGAGGGAGAGAGTGATTAATTGCCCCCTGCGGGGGCCTGCCTCGTCGAGGCGCCACTGCGACCGGTACAGACACGTCCTTCATGACAAAAGCAGGTTTTAGTCTGTCAATACTGACTGTCTCTTTTCTGTCTCCAAAATCTAGCACAAATTGCTTATCACCTGCCTCCAGCACTCGAAATGGCCCTTCGTAAGGTGGTTTGAGCGTTGCTTTTAGGGCTTCGCGCCTGACAAAAACGAAATCGGCATTTTTCAAAGCCTTGGGGACGAAAACTCGTGGAAAAGCGTGATGAACCGGACCCGGGAGCGTGTCTGCCCCCGTGCCGACTAACGGTCCCAGAGCCGAGAGAGGTGGGGGCTCTGGGTGCTCTGGTAAAAACTCGCCCGGCAGCCTCAGAGTTTGTGCGAATACCAGCTCCGCTGGGGAGGCGTCTAAGTCCTCTTTAGGCGCAGAACGCAACCCTAATAAAACCCATGGAAGTTTATTCACCCAATCTGCATCCGTGAGCGACGCTCTGAGTGCTGCCTTCAAAGACCTATGAAAACGCTCGCATAAACCATTGGCCTGAGGGTGGTAAGCCGTAGTGCGGTGAATTTTGGCTCCTAAGCCGTTGGCCATCGCTGACCACAGCTCAGAGATGAATTGCGGTCCTCTATCGGACGTAATGTCCGACGGAACCCCGAAACGCGCCACCCAAGCCGTTAAAAAAACGCGAGCCACCTCCGCGGCCGTGGTCGTCGCAAGTGGGACCACTTCCGGCCAACGTGTGGTGCGGTCCACCATTGTCAAAAGATACG
Source organism: Pholidichthys leucotaenia (assembly GCA_020510985.1). NCBI lineage: Eukaryota > Metazoa > Chordata > Actinopteri > Cichliformes > Pholidichthyidae > Pholidichthys > Pholidichthys leucotaenia. Next base: position 390,682,019 of record CM035844.1, on the reverse strand, counting down.
TGAACCCCTGTGATGCCGGTAGGGGGCCCACAAGGTCGACGTGCACATGGTCGAACCTTCTGGCCGGAATGCGGAACGGTTCTAACGGGGCTCTTGTGTGCCTGTGAATTTTGGCCCGTTGACAGGAAATGCAGGTTTTTGCCCATTCCTTCACGTGCTTGCGCAGGCACGGCCAAACAAACTTTTTCGCCACTAGTTTCACCGACGCGCGCACCCCCGGGTGCGCCAGTGAGTGGACCGAGTCAAAAACACGGCGGCGCCACGTGGCCGGAACCACCGGACGCGGGCGCCCCGTCGACATGTCGCAGATCAGGGGGGGCATACCGGTTTGTAAACACTTGCTCTCCAGCCTCAACCCTGTTGGTCCAGACTGGAGCGCGCGCACGTCTGCGTCCGCCCCCTGGTCCGCTGCCATGGCTGCGTAATCTATACCCACGTGCACCGGGGCTGCGCGCGCCACCGTGCCGCTCTCCTGCGGCGCGGTCACGGTGGCCCGTTCTGCCTCTGCGCGTGTTGGGGTCGTGAACGCGCGTGAGAGACAATCCGCTACTACATTGAATTTGCCCGCGACGTGCCTAATGTCAGTGGTAAATTCCGAGATTGCGGCCAGCTGCCTCTGCTGCCTGCCGGACCACGGGTCTGAAATTTTGGCCATGGCGTATGTGAGCGGCTTGTGGTCCACATAAGCGGTGAAGCACCGTCCTTCCAGCCAGAACTGGAAATGACGAATAGCCAAATGCAGCGCCAACAGTTCTCTGTCAAACGCGCTGTATTTTCGTTCAGCCGTGCTTAAAGATTTGCTAAAGAAAGCCAAAGGCTGCCAAACTCCGGCTACCTGTTGCTCAATAACGGCCCCTATGGCTAAATCTGAAGCGTCTGTCGTCAGCGCGATACGTGCTGCAGGGTCTGGGTGGGCCAGGAGCGCAGCGTCAGCCAAGGCTTTTTTAACCTCTGTGAACGCGCGCTCCCGCTCCGGGGACCATTCGACCGCCTGGGTCGGTTTTTGTTTTTTGAGCGCGGCATATAACGGTTGCATGATTTGAGCTGCGTGGGGCAGGAATCGGTTATAAAAATTCACCATCCCCAAGAATTCCTGTAGTGATTTGACCGTTTGTGGACGGGGAAAATCCGCTACCGCGCGTACTTTCTCTGGTAACGGAACCGCTCCCTCCGGGGAGACGCGGTGACCCAAAAAATCGATCCGCTCGACGCCGAACTGGCACTTGGCTGGGTTAACTATTAAGCCGTGCTCTCCCAGCCTCCTAAAAACTGCTGTGAGGTGCGTTTCGTGTTCGTCCTCTGAAGTACTCGCGACCAAAATGTCGTCGAGGTACACAAACACGAAAGGGAGATCGCGTAACACGGCATCCATCATCCGCTGAAATGTTTGCGCCGCCCCTTTGAGACCAAACGGCATGCGTAAAAATTCGAAAAGTCCGAACGGGGTTATTACCGCTGTTTTAGGAATGTCCTCCGGTTGGACCGGGACTTGGTGATAGCCGCGAACTAGACCAATCTTTGAAAAAATGCGCGCCCCCGCCAGGTGCACCGAAAAATCCTGAATGTGCGGGATGGGATAACGATCGTGCGCCGTAGCGTTGTTTAGCCTGCGGTAATCCCCGCACGGTCTCCAGGAGCCATCGGCTTTCGGTACCATGTGCAGCGGCGAAGCCCACGGGCTCTTCGACCTACGAACGATGCCCAGCCTCTCCAGGCTGGCGAACTCCTCGCGCGCAATGGCGAGCTTAACTGCATCCAAGCGCCGAGCTTTTGCAAACACGGGAGGACCAGAAGTGGGGATAAAGTGTTTCACCCCGTGCTTCGCGACCGTCGCTGAAAAAGTGGGCACAGTGAGCGCTGGAAATTGGGTGAGGAGTGTGTGAAACTTACCACCTGCTGTAGCGACGTGGGTCTGTACTGGTGGCGGGGACACTCGAGCTGAACAGGGGAGAGAGTAAAAAGAGAGTGCATTTACCAGCCGTCTATTAGCAAGATCAACTAACAGATTGTGTGAACACAAAAAATCCGCGCCCAACATGTTGAAACTCACCGCCGCTATCACAAAAGTCCATTCATATGTGCGGCCATGTAAGCATAAAGGCAAGGTCCTTCTCCCGTAGGTGTTGATGTTCGAGCCATTTGCCGCTGTAGCTCCGCTACCGTGGGGTCCAGCCACCCGGTCCGCGTATGTTGGGGTGATGAAGCTCACTTGTGCTCCGGTGTCGATGAGGAACTCTCGTCCGGAGCGCGCATCCGTGATGTAGAGCAGCTTGTTGCGTTCTCCGAGGGTCGAAGCTGCTAGCGACCCCCGGTCTTGCCGTTTCCCGAACTCCTGAAGATGCAGGGCGGCACACACCTGCGTGCCTTCTCTGCGAACCTCCGATGGTAAAAGCAGAGATCTTCTCCTCCGCTGTGTCGTGCCCGCGCCTCTGCCGCCGGGCTATTGGCTCCCCCTCGTCGCGGCCGTGTTGCCGCCGTCGTCGGCCAGTCTGGTTCTGCCGCCTCTGGCTCCCCGCTGTCTCGGGTCGCTGCTGTGGTTGCTTGCCCGCCGCAGGCGTCCAGGATCCCATCTGCCTCCTGGGCCAGCTCCCGGAACTCCTCCAGGGTGTGACACTTTTTGCTGGCCAGCGTGCTTCTCGCATGCGCCGGGAGGTTGGAGAGGAAGATGAACTGAAAAATGAAATCATCGTTGTCCAACCCTCTCAGCTGTATCATCTCCTCCATCAGGGCGCTCGGCCTGTGTCCACCTTGGTCTAGCAAAGACAGGATCCTCCTCGCCCTCACTTCAGCCGAGGGGGTGAAAAACTTGATGAGGGTGGATTTCAGCTTGCCGTACCTGTCGGTCGCGGGTGGCTGCTCCACCAAGCTTTGCACGCACCGAGCTGTGCTGTTGTCCAGTTTAGCGATGACATGGTGGAACTTAGTGTCATCCACCGTTACTCCTGCGAGCGCGAACTGCGACTCTGCTTGCAGAAACCACGACCGTGGGTTATCCTGCCAGAAATCAGGCAGCTTAACGGCCACTGCGCTCGCCAGCTCTGAGCGCTGTGAGTCCGGGACCCTGAGAATTTCTTCGTTCATTCTCAACGTCGTCAGTCACCAATGTGGGGAGACTTGAATAACGAAACCGAATTGTCTTTCATTCCAGTTTATTCAAGTAATCATTCCACTGTCTGCTCTCATTCTTGAGCAGCGAACAAAGAGAGTGAACACACCAAAGTTCTCTCATTTAAACATTCTGACATCAAACCATTTCCCTCGCGGGGGAAATCACACATCTCTCTCAAAATCTCTTTATTCACATTCATTAGCCTTTTATTTACATAACTCCCCCTTCTCTCTTCCCGAGCCTCAGTGGTCAGGAAGTCTTCTGTCCCCTGTCCTCCGCAGGGGGTCCAGGCTCTGTGGCTCCGCACCGCAGGGGGCTGGCTCTCCTTCATCGTGGTTAAATCACATATGCAGTGTCCAACATATACATGTCTCACAACACAGCCATAATAGTGGTCAAATTTGACCAAATGTGGTTTATTTTTCAACCACAGGGATTCAAGCGCTGCAACACTGATGGAAGAAGTGTGTGGACCGAAAGGGAGACTATGTTGAAAAATAAACCACATTTGGTCAGATTTGACTACTATGAACTTTTCAGCCTATGAACTTTTCAACCCCCCCCCCCCCGTATTGTGTCTAATGTCTCACTTTTACACTCACTCACCTACACTTAAACATTCACACACCTCTACTTGTGCCTCTCCCTTTTTACTCTTTTGCTCTCTGTCAGGGTTGCCATGGAGGGAGGTTTTCTTTGCTGCCATGACAACATGAGTCTCTTCGGTCGCCCCTAACGACAGTAGAGCTGAGCAGACATCACCCCAGTGATGAAGATGTTTTGAGAACAGGTGCTGGGTGACTCACACACAGGCTGCTGAAATAACCTGATTTACCTTGTGGTGGAAGATCTCAACTCCTTTTCTTCAATAAGATGTCATGTAAACATTGTTAAAAGAAAGTAAACACTACTACATTTAAGCAAGTTTACCTAATCATCTGTAACAAAGATGAAAGTATCATCAGCAATTTTTACATAATGCATCCAATAAAAGTGCACAATCTGCAGCATAATGAAGCTGTTAGATATACAAATATACACAAATAGTAATAGATGTTAACTACTTATGGTTTCCTCATTTTCATGCTGTTTGTGTGTGCAAAATGGGCTAAACAGAGTAGTAGAGATAGAGGGAGGAGAAGACTATTAGATTACTGTTTGAGCTGAAGACTGTCACAGCCTAAGACTGAGTAATTAACATAAAATCCAAGAAGGACGGGCAACAACCGAATCTTCTGAAAATCTGATGACAAACACTAGGAACTAGGATCTGGATATACAGTACACTAGGTTGAATGATAAGTCTCACGGCCACTGGCTGACATGCATGATACATTCTCATATGACAACACTGTATGTTGCTGTTCTGTCAGGGTTCTTCTGCATCCGTTTTGTGTGCATTTTATATCCAATTTCTGGTGCTTTCACACTGTCATATAATCCAGTGCAAGCTTTTCTCCCCGATACATTTGAACAACAACAAAAATGTCACACTATTTCAAGAGTTCTAAATTCTGTCTCAGGAGGTAGGTTGCATTGGAAAAGAATGACTAAAACAGTGGTCTGATAGGTGGGCAACCTGAGTTTGCATCTTCTTATTCGTCTTTTCTTCAGTTGTGTGTCTGTGCTATTTTCTACACCCTCTGTACTTTAGACACTGAATACACACTTTGGGGGTTAGGCACTAAAACTATGTGGTTAAGACTAGGGTCAGAAAAAGGTGAAGGTATATTTTTAACAAGCTGCTGCAGTAACCCTTACCACTCGCTAATGCGTCAATAATGTCACCGACAAGTGCTTCGCTTTCTGGGGCCAAAGGGCTCACTCCAAGTCTGTCCTTTGGCACAGAAAGGCTCTGGGAAAAACGATATACTACACCCCCTGCATGAGATGGGAGTGGGAGATGTGTACAGTCCTATTGTGTGATCAATTCTAACCTGGACTAAACTAGTGACACAACGCCTGTTCCTTTAGAGACTGTAAAGCGTAACATATTGTGCAACCTGTAACCTGCATTTCAGAATAGATCTAACAACATGGAGCTGGCTTACCTCATATACAGCTCTGGAAAAAAAAAAGAGACCACTGCAAAATTATCATTTTATCTGGTTTTACTATTTATACACACTAGTGCATACCCGTGTATGCCTGTAGAAACAAAGTATAAGCATGTATTTCTGCATACCCGTAGAAAGCAGGTGTAAGCAAGGGTGTAAGCAAGCAGGTCAGCACTCGTTCAGTGATGCCTGCCTTTGATCTTTGATGGTGTCATAGAGAGTCCTATGATCTTTGATGATGTCATAGCGACTCCTATGACTGTGAGTGATGACTGCCTTTTTTTTTTTTTGTTTTTTTTGTTTTTTTTTGTTACTTATTTGTACCCGTAGGTAGACTTGGTTTGCAGTCTGGTGACAAGCCACCGGCTGCTGGTCGCTGCGTGCGCGAGCGCCCTAAACCTACATGTTTTTGGTGTGCGGGAGGAAACCGGAGAAATCCCGGAGTAAACCCGTGCAACACGGGGAGAACATGCAAACTCCACACAGCTCACTGTTGGTCGGGGGCTGGGATCGAACCCACGATCTCATGATCCCCGCGGTCCCCCGGCCGAGGGTAAAACTGTGCTGCCACAGTGCTAAACCACTGCGCCACCGTGCAGCCCCTTTGATCTTTGATGATGTCATAGTGAGTCCTATGATCTTTGATGATGTCATAGTGAGTCCTATGATGCCTGCATTTTCTCTTTGCTGATGTCATAGCAAGTCCTTTAATCTTTGCTGATGTCATAGCGACTCCTATGACCGTGAGTGATGACTGCCTTTGATCTTTGATGATGTCATAGTGAGTCCTATGATCTTTGATGATGTCATAGCGAGTTCTATGATGCCTGCATTTTCTCTTTGCTGATGTCATAGCGAGTCCTATGAGCTTTGTTGATGTCATAGCGAGTCCTATGATCATGAGTGACGACTCTCTGATCTTTGAGATGTCATAGCGAGTCCTATGATCGTGAGTGATGCCTGCCTTTGTTACATAGGAACATCATAGGACATTTCACACATAAGGAGTTGTTATACATAGGAACATCATAGGACATCATGTAGACATCATAGGAACATCATAGGCGCTTGCATCAAGACGCGCTCGCATCAAGGCGCATCCTTGGACTGCGGTCCAAGGACGGATAATTTTTTCACATATAAGGAGTTGTTCAGAACTCCTTATACAAAGATACAGAGTGATGATGATCAAGTCAGTGGCGGTAATGCACCTGTAAGCTGGTTGCCAACCGCCAATCAAATCTAAAAGAAGAAGATAAATCGCCCCTTTTAAAGAGCTGACTGAAGACGCCACATGCTGACAGTGAGTTTGCACATTTAATATTAGAAAGACCCGGCCAGAGACAGAGTGATGATATAGAGTGAAGTACGTGGCGGTAATGCACCTGTAAGCTGGTTGCCAACAGCCAATCAAATCTAAAAGAAGAAGAAAGACGTACAAGTACACAATACACAAGACACCAACTTGTGGAAACAAATGAGAGAGAGACGGGGGATTCGTAACACTAACGTCTGGTAATAAAAGACTGATGCAAAAAATGAACTACACAGGCCTGCTTAAATGGGAATGGACCAGATGATTATCAGGTGTGGGAACATGAGTGAGAAAATAATCAAAACAACAAGTGACAGCTGTGCAGCCCACGAAACAGAGTTTGACAGCCGGAAGCTGCACAGCACTGCCAAAATAAAAGCACAGACTGGAAACTAAATAATACACGAATAAAATAACACAACCCCAAAATATGTAAATAATACCATAAATACAAAATGACACAATAACTAGACAAGACTATAAGGACACATCTAAGAATACAACTCATAAATGAACAGAGACCTGATACAGTAAACCATAATAAACAGAGAGACAAACAGAAAAAGACTAAACTCAAACTGGAGACTGAGCATGGCCCCCAGCCATGCTCAGGATCATGACAATGTGTTTGAGTAAAATGAACAATTCTATTTTATTCTCTAACCTAAACAGCTCACCCAAATTGCAAGTCAAAATATCATCATTTAGGGCATTTATTTACATAAAATGACAACTGGCCAAAACAACAAAAAGGATGTTGCTTTTTGATGTGCTTTTCAATCAAAAACTGCAAAGAAAACAAGTTCATGTTTATTCTTAAACACTACAATACTTGAGTTTTAACTTACAAAGAACTAAAAGAAATCTGTATTTGTGGAATAACTCTGATTTTTAGTCACAGCTTTCATGAGTCTTACCATGCTTAGATGATCACCTAATCTACCCCCTTAAGTAGACTGAGGTGTCTTTGTGTTGGAATTCAACAGATATTCAAATTGAATGGCTGCTATACATGTAGAGATGGCAATTTAGAAAAGATTTTGCAGTGGTTTCTTATTTTTTCCGTGGCTGTAGCTCCTACATACAGTAGCTCATAAGGGCCATGGCCATTTAGCTACGGATGAGCCCATGAGATTCTGGACGTGATCTGAGAGTGCATACCTCCACCAAGGCCCTTGTTTGTTTATGCACAGAAGGATTACACAAAAAAGATTTGATGGCATTTTAGGATGCTGTGATTCAAGTAATGTCACAGGAAACTGCCTCCTACAAAAGCAGAAAAGGTATTATTCAGGAGTTTTCAAGCTAGATTATGGCCATTTTACAAGTGCTGACATCCATGCTCATCCCTGAAAACCCTGTCTTACAGGTAGAAGGTCTTGTACAGAAAGTTAATTCAGCATTGGCAACAGCTGTCTATGTTACAAGAAACCTGACAATAAAACTATCAAAAGAAACCTGGAGAAGTGTACTCAAGCAGTGACAATACTCTGCCTCTTCATTTTATGTAACGGCTCAGTGTGTTCATTCACGGCAGTTTGCCAAGGAAGAGATGCAGGAGGGCCGTACTTTTAGTTTCATACCACATTCTTTTTCTGACATCTACCAATTCTATGAGATCTAGTAAGATACAAGACCAAATATTTATCACATGGATCACCTTTTCTAACAATATTCTCGGTTTCTTTTCCCCACTGAGGAAGAGAGGGTACTTGAATACATGTGTATGATTATGTCTGCAAAAGCCAACAGTTCTCATGTGTCTGCATGAAATAATCACATTATTACTAATTTGTTTATCCGCATCTCAACTTCCTGACTATTACACCACAGAGCATCTCAGATGGTTGTAGGTGCATTTGTAAATGCAACCGGCAGCTCAAACTGGTCACATGGATTTAATTTGGGTAAGCCAAGGGAGGGATGCAACAGGAATCAATAGCCTCCATATAATTAGAGTTGTAATGACATATCCCCCACTGGACACCATCATTATAATTGTTATTTCTGCATCACGGAAGCTCACAATAATTAAGCACAGCATGAGTTTCTATCATATTAATTCTTACCTTAAGTCTCTCAGACACCCCGTCAGTAAAACTGATGGTGAATTCTTCCACCTTGGGAACCTTCAGCCGCTTTTTCTCTGTCTGGAACTCCGTACGAGTTTTCACCACCACCTGGAGAACAGTTCCAGATAAGCTATTAAACATTAATTTATGATAATGAAAACAGCAAAAGAGGTATTGGTATTATTCCAGTAAAGCCAAGCCATATTATATACTAATTGGCCATGAATACATTTACATGCAGATGTTATATACAGAGAACAACAGTGCAAATGAGACACAAAGGTAGGGTACTGTTACATATGAAAATAGGCAGTAGCAGTAAGATGGCGGCTGGGTTGGCCAGGGAATAGATGGGGGTGGCGAACTGCCGGTTCCGGTGGTGACATGATAGAATAATTTTGAGCATGTTCTATCAGACGCCACCCAGAGTATAAAGGGCAAGAGCGGAAGGGGTTTGTCCTCTTCGCCTAGTAGACGCCTAGTAGACGCCCTGGCCTGCTGGAGAGTGCCGGAAGTCTGTACGGTTCTGTCAGTGAGTTCTGTTAATAAAGCTCCATTAATGGTACTCCCATTCTGTCATTATTTAAGTTATGGACACAACATTTGGCGACGAGGTAAAAGTGGTTATGGAGAGGTCTGTTGCCAATATTAGGCCATTTTTGGAGACACCAGGCGAGCCACCCGTGGCGTGGTCTCAGTGGTTCACCGCATTTACTAACTATTTGGTGGCCCTGAACCTCGGTGAGCTGGAGAAGCTTCGCGCGAAGGCAATTTTAGTCCATAATTTGGGCATGGAGGGACAGAGGATTTTGGAAAACTTAGGAGGAGCCGATAGCTTTCAGGAGGTCGTGGGGCTAATGGCGTGCTATTTTCGCGCTCCTGAAAACGTCACTGTCCGACGCAGCCAGTTCCGACAGCACCACCAGCGGACAGGAAAGTTTGTGAGAAAATTCATTGCGGACCTCCATGAGCTGGCAAGGGAATACAAGTTTGGGAACCTGGAGGATGAAATGGTCCGGGATCAGCTAGCGGAACATGTCCGGTGTCCTGCTGCTCGGTCAAGGCTTTTGACCCACCCAGGTGAGCTGATGTTGGCCGCTGCTATTGAGCTGGCCCAGCAATTTGAGACAGCTAAGACAATAGCGAGAGGTCTCCGAGAGAGAACTTCTCCGACCCAGGATGAGCCTCGCTTGAGGGCGCTCCACGGGGTGTATTAAGAGAATGGGGAGTGTGTTTGTTTTACTGTAGTGAGTTTATCCCTATGTCACGTTGTGTATAGTTGCTAGCCTTATTGGGGTAGGCCCTGATTATTTGCAGTGAAAGTAAAGTAATATTTTAGTAACTGACTAGAGTTAACGGAAAAATTGTAGGAAATGGTGATCATATTAAAGAAATTGTGTGATTTGCTTTGTGTATATATATATATATATATATATATATATATATATATACAGTATATATATATATATATATATATATATATATATATATATATATATATATATATATATATATACATATACATATACAGTGGGGCAAAAAAGTATTTAGTCAGTCACCAATTGTGCAAGTTCTCCCACTTAAAAGATGAGAGAGGTCTCCAATTTTCATCACAGGTATACCTCAACTATGAGAGACAAAATGAGAAAAAAAAATCCAGAAAATCACATTGAAGGATTTTTAATGAATTCCTTGGTAAATTCCTTGGTAAAATAAGTATTTGGTCACCTACAAACAAGCAAGATTTCTGGCTCTCACAGACCTGTAACTTCTTCTTTAAGAGGCTCCTCTGTCCTCCACTCGTTACCTGTATTTATTTATTTATTTATTTAGCGAATGCAAAGTCCTTAAGCCAAGCAGTTGCCTCCTGGTTTGCTGTATGGAGGGTGTGTAATCCTCCTTCCAGTCTTTGGAGCGGGCAAGTCTCTATGATGTGTTCCATAGTTTGCTCCTCTCCACATGCGCACAGTGGGCTAGGGCTACTGCCCCATCTGTGAAGGCTGGCCAAGCAGGGGCCATGTCCAGTCCTGAAGCGATTGAGTGTAGACCACTGTCTCCTTGGGAGGTTGGTGCCCGGGACCTGTTGGTTGGGGTTTATCACCAGCTGTTTGTTTGGGACCTCCTTGGTCTCTCATTCCTCTTGCCAAGCTGTCTGGATGGTAAAGTCAGCTGGGGGAGGGTTTTTCCAAATCGGCCGTCTGGATGAAAGTCGGGCAGTGGGTGGGGTGTAGATATCTGCATGGATTGGTAAGTGAGGAAAATCTTTAACTTTTTGGAGCATCCTTTGAGTTAATGCTGCTCGCCGGATGTGTGGAGGGGCTATGTTTGACAGTACAGAGAGCCAGGGGAGTGGTGTTGAGCGGATTGTTCCAGTTATAGTTCTCATGGTTGAGTTGAGCTGGGTGTCTACATAGTGTGTGTAAGATGACCTGGACCAGACAGGGGCACAATATTCTGCTACAGAGTATGAAAGGGCCAGTGCTGAGGTGCGCAGGGTGGAGACTGCCGCCCCCCATTTTGCACCAGCGAGCTTGCAGAGCAGGTTGTTTCGTACTTTCACCTTAGCAGCCGTCCCCTTTAGATGTTCCTTGAAGGATAAGGTCCTATCAAGGGTCACTCCAAGATAAGTTGGATTTGGGGCATGCTTAAGCTTGAGTCCGCTCAGGTGGATGTTTAGTTCTCTGGCAGCTTTTGCATTGTGGAGATGAAATACACTGGAGATGGTTTTTGCTGGGCTTGGTTTTAGGCGCCAGATTTTGCAGAACTGGTCCAGTTTAGCAAGATCTTCCGTGAGCACCCGTTCCAGTGGTTCAAAGTCTGGTGCTTGGAATGCCAAACAGATGTCGTCTGCATAGATGAATTTGCGGGATTTTGTAATAGGCAGGTCGTTTATGTAGAGGTTGAACAGAGTTGGAGCTAGAACTGAGCCTTGTGGGAGTCCGTTTTTCTGCATTCTCCATGCACTTGTGCTCTGACTGAGGTGGACTCTGAACCTTCGGTTGGTCAGCAGGGTTTTTATAATTGCTGTTGCCCAAGCAGGGATCGCCTTTTTAAGTTTCAGGAGGAGGCCTTTGTGCCAGACCGTATCATAGGCGGCTGTAAGATCGAGAAACACAGCCCCTGTCTTCAGTCTGCTCTCGAAGCCATTTTCAATGAAGGTGGTTAGGGCCAGTACTTGTTCTCCTGTACTGCGGTCCTTGCGGAAACCTGCTTGATCCACACTTAGAATATCCTCTATTTCTGGGGAAATGCGTTGCAGTATTAGGCGCTCCATGATTTTGTAAGGAACGCTGAGTAGGGAGATTGGGCGGTAGCTTGCTGGTAGTTTGTGGTCTTTGCCAGGTTTTGGGATGGCAATGACCTTTGCTGTCCGCCATTTCTTTGGGATCGAGTTTGTTTGTGTGATCCTTGTGTAGAATTGTGTCAACCAGGTTAGGGCTCGGGGGCCAAGATTTTTCATGAATTCTGGGAAGATGTTATCGTATCCTGCTGCCTTTCCACATTTCAGGCCCTGTAGGACTTTCTCCAGTTCAGCAGCCTCGAAGGGTTCAGGGTTCGTTTCCTCTACAGGCATTTTTTGGTGTTTTTTTAGCTCAGTTGTAACTGCTCTTCTGGTGTCTTTGTCTTGGGGTGCTTTGGCGATAGTCAGTAGGTGGGATGCAACTTGGTTGGGTGTGACGGATGCTTGGCTTTGGCTAGGGGGCTTCTGTGCAGCTCCTAGGCGACGGATGAGGCTCCAACATTTCCTGCTAGAGTGGGTAAAGCTCCGGTCAGCAACTGTCTCCTCCCATTTCTTTCGCCGGGCTGTATTTAGCGATTCAATGAGATGGTCTGCTATCTCTGGGTCCCCTGATGTTTGATAGGATTGTAGGAGGGCAGCACTTTCTCCGTCCAAACATGGGACATAGAGGGGTCGGTAGCCTCGTGGGATTGCAGTATGGGCAGCCTTGAAGATTGCACTGCAGAAGCGGTTGTATGCTTCATCTACAGTGATGGTGTGGAGTGGGATGGTAACAACGCTCCGGTCCAGAGTTTCACTGAATTTCTTCCAGTTGGCTTTGCGGAAGTTCCAGCGCATCTTCCTTGGGCTGTATATGACTGGAAGTTGTAGGCCAATGTGTACAAGCAGGGGCCGGTGTTGGCTGTGTGGAAAATCATCAAGAATGAGGATCTGTGTAGGATATGGCTCCCCATTCAAAGAGCTGACCCAACACAGGTCAGGAGAATAGTCCTTCTTCCACCTAGCAGAGTGGAAGGTTCCTCTTTGTTTGGGGTCGTATATCAAAGCGAGGTCATTTCTGGCTGCCCAGTCTGAAAGTGCCTCCCCATCACTGTCCACTGCTGGGTACCCCCAGTCAGGGTGATGGCTGTTAAAGTCCCCCACATAGATGGCAGGGTGGGGTAGGGTGGGTAAGACCTGCAGATCCCAGTTGGCATTAGGGGGCTTGTACACATTGACAATATGGAAGCCACCAATGATTATGGTGTCTGAGAAATGTGTTGTTATCAGGTGATTTGCTTCAACTATGTCAGAACGCACATAGGTGGCACGTCCATGTTTAGCATGTAGAACATAGCACAGGAGGTCAAAGCCTTTGATGGTGAAGCAGCCAGCTTCCTCTGTGCCAATATGAGTCTCTTGGAGGCAGATTACATCAATCGAATGTTGGAAGGTGAGGACTTCGATAAGGCTTCGCTTGGCTGCAGATAGGCCTTCAACGTTTAGTTACCTGTATTAATGGCACCTGTTTGAACTCGTTATCAGTATAAAAGACACCTGTCCACAACCTCAAACAGTCAGACTCCAAACTCCACAATGGCCAAGACCAAAGAGCTGTCAAAGGACACCAGAAACAAAATTGTAGACCTGCACCAGGCTGGGAAGACTGAATCTGCAATAGGTAAGCAGCTTGGTGTGAAGAAATCAACTGTGGGAGCAATTATTAGAAAATAGAAGACATACAAGACCACTGATAATCTCCCTCGATCTGGGGCTCCACGCAAGATCTCACCCCGTGGGGTCAAAATGATCACGAGAACGGTGAGCAAAAATCCCAGAACCACACGGGGGGACCTAGTGAATGACCTGCAGAGAGCTGGGACCAAAGTAACAAAGGCTACATCAGTAACACACTATGCCGCCAGGGACTCAAATCCTGCAGTGCCAGACGTGTCCCCCTGCTTAAGCCAGTACATGTCCAGGCCCGTCTGAAGTTTGCTAGAGAGCATTTGGATGATCCAGAAGAGGATTGGGAGAATGTCATATGGTCAGATGAAACCAAAATAGAACTTTTTGGTAAAAACTCAACTTGTCGTGTTTGGAGGAGAAAGAACACCATACCTACTGTGAAGCATGGGGGTGAAAACATCATACTTTGGGGCTGTTTTTCTGCAAAGGGACAAGGACGACTGATCCATGTAAAGGAAAGAATGAATGGGGCCATGTGTCGTGAGATTTTGAGTGAAAACCTCCTTCCATCAGCAAGGGCATTGAAGATGAAACGTGGCTGGGTCTTTCAGCATGACAATGATCCCAAACACACCGCCCGGGCAACGAAGGAGTGGCTTCATAAGAAGCATTTCAAGGTCCTGGAGTGGCCTAGCCAGTCTCCAGATCTCAACCCCATAGAAAATCTTTGGAGGGAGTTGAAAGTCCGTGTTGCCCAGCGACAGCCTCAAAACATCACTGCTCTAGAGGAGATCTGCATGGAGGAATGGGCCAAAATACCAGCAACAGTGTGTGAAAACCTTGTGAAGACTTACAGAAAATGTTTGACCTCTGTCATTGCCAACAAAGGGTATATAACAAAGTATTGAGATGAACTTTTGTTATTGACCAAATACTTATTTTACTGAGGAATTTACCAATTAATTCATTAAAAATCCTTCAATGTGATTTTCTGGATTTTTTTTTTCTCATTTTGTCTCTCATAGTTGAGGTATACCTATGATGAAAATTGGAGACCTCTCTCATCTTTTAAGTGGGAGAACTTGCACAATTGGTGGCTGACTAAATACTTTTTTTCCCCACTGTATATATTTAAAAAAAAGGAACTAAAGTGTGTTCATGGGTAAATTGAATTGCTGTAAAATAGAAATCACAGAGTTGATTAGATTGCTTGTAAATGGTGTAATTTTGGAAAAGAATTGGTACTGTGTATGTTGGCTGAAAATGTGAAAACACGGGTTGTTTGATTTATGTACAGTATTGCTTTGTGGAATTTGAAATGTTTATTTGATGTGTCCAACACGTTTATGTTGTATGCCCAAGTGTGGGGGGTGTGTTGGGGTGAAGGCCGAAAATAGGGGTTTAGATCTGTTTATGTTTATTCTGTTCACTGTTTACTGTTTTCCTGTATATAGTATAATTGTTCTGGGATTAATTTTCGTTTAGAGACACGGCTTCTTTTACTTTGCTGGACTGTTAAGGATAAGGCGGCTGAATAATCCGCCTGGCCGTGTAGGGGGCTCTGGTAGTCTACCCAGTGTCCCCAGATTTAGTTGTGTGAATGGATAGGTGTTTATTTATTTTTGTATATATTTTGGTGATTAGAGTGTGAGTCGGGTTATAAATTTGGGGTGGGCCAATCTGTGTGCTTGCATTTTTTTCAAGGAGGGAAAATGTTACATATGAAAACAGGCAGTAGCAGTAAGATGGCGGCTGGGTTGGCCAGGGAATAGATGGGGGTGGCGAACTGCCGGTTCTGGTAGTGACACCACCCAGAGTATAAAGGGCAAGGGCAGAAGGGGTTTGTCCTCTTCGCCTAGTAGACGGCCTGGCCTGCTAGAGAGCGACAAAAATCTGTACAGTCTTGTCAGTCAGTTCTGTTAATAAAGCTCTGTTAACAGTACTCCCGCTCTGTCGGTATTGTCTAAATTATGGACACGACAGGTACAACCAAAGCATCTGTGACGGAGTAGCTCATTCTGGCCTGAAAAACCACCCCAAGAGCAGGCAGATCTCCAGACCACCAGACCCTGACCTTGACTTTGACTTTGAGCACTACCGACCCACCTGAGAATCATTGTGTATGAGTTTGGTGAGCATCAGGGCAAATACCTAGGAGGAGAAGCAATTTTTGTGAAATGTGGACAGACAGATGGACATGTATTATCACGTGACCTGCCAGGGGACTGCAGATGCAAACTAGAAAAGCACTCGGACAGCGCAGACCTCCGCCAAGCGCCACAGTTTCCCCCATACAGTGTTTGTGTGTACATTTTCAGATTCCTTGACCATGAAAACATATGACTAGCAATTGGATTCACAATGATAGGATTAGTGGTTCAGTAGTTATTGAGGAAAATCGCATTTTCCGTAATGGTGGTTTTCTTCTGGACGGTGATCCAGATCACTACCAAAATACAATCATCTGTAGGATACCCCATTTCTGACAATCTGTGAAAATTTCATGAAAATCCGTCCATAACTTTTTGAGTTATCTTGCTAACAAACAAACAAACAAACAAACAAACTGACAAACAGACAGACAGACAAATCAACGCCGATGAAAACATAACCTCCTTGGCGGAGGTAATTAGCACTATTGCTAAATCTGAAATACTTACATTTGTATTAATGTTCATTAGTAGGTAATGTCCCTTTCAAATAAACATTAAACTAACCATTTGCTCATTTGGCTTCATTGGAATGAACTAAAAAGTTGCTGATTTACATGAAGAAAGTCACAAATAAATGCACAAAAATTTTGCATTAAAATGACTAAAATCAATGAGGAAAAATCTCGCAAATTCACGTTAAAAATCAAATGCATCCATCTACTCTCTACCTCTTATCCAAGGGTCCGGGATGCGGGTTCAGCAGTCCAAGCAGAGCAGCCCAGACTGCTGCCTGGTTCACATAGCACCATGATCCCCATGATCCCTCCTGCAAGTGGTGAGCCCACTGGAGGGTGGACCCATGTGGCTTCTTTGGATACACTGGGTCCCTTTAGCACTTTTGACAGGAATCCACTAGACCACTCTTGGTGTGGCTTTTCACCCAGTTCCAGTTTGCCTTGGGAGACCCTACCAGCAGTAAGTTGCCCTCAACAACATAGCTCCTGGGATCATTAGGACACACAAACCCCTCCACCACGATAAGGTGGTGATCCACGGATGGGCCAGTTTCAAATGTGCAAAAAAAACGTCACAAATTAGGATTTTAACAAGGGCAACGCACACTGTACATTACACGCCCATCCATTGCTATTATCAATAGTGCACAGCTAGCACACCAACAACCAAAAAATGAATTACAAATTCACAACTCAAACTGGAACAAATGTAGAGAAAACATCAAAAAATTATTTAACCACCTACAATATGCGCATCTTCAATACATGTGCAAAAACACTATGAAATAAAAAAAAGTTGTAGCTTTAAAACTGTGGGAGGAGTTTGAAGGACAACCTGTACAGATGGGCGGACATCATCATACCATAATACGTCCAGTCTTCAGAGATGGACGCATAAAAAAGCCAAGTTATGAGTAAAAATTTGAGCTTACATTAAAAATGTTAAACATTTATGAGAAAAAAGTCTTTATTAACCCCCACCCCCCAAAAAAATCTGAAATCAAAAAACAAATATGAAGCAAACAAAAGCAAATTTCTAAGAAAATTTCACATTAAAAAAAAAAATCTAAATGTATGCAAAAACATCAGAATTTACAGGGAAAAAGTCTCAAATTTATGAGGCAACACTATTTCAACCTGAGTACAGATTTTGGCTGGTCTACCCACTTCTGACTTCAGTACACATAAATAATAGATAGGAAATAAAACACTGCATTCTGGGGCCCAGTGAAGTCTGTTTCTTTTTTCAGATTCTATTAGATTTTTTTTCCCCCAAAATTTGTTTTTTTTATATCAAATATTCACATTTAATTTTAAAAGATTTTAATAATGATGATATATAAAAATAATGTGACGATGATAATAATAACAAACATAGCAACTTTTCAAGACTGTCTCCTATATGTGTAAGTGATTCTTTTGTTTTTCTGCTCTCTTCTCATTCTTGTCAACAGAAAACGACAAAGAATACTGAACTGACAGTGTTTTAAACGAAAACAAATATTGAAAATCTCTATTTGCAGTTACTGTCTTGCGCACTGAAAGTATCAATATTAACAACTACATGACATTGATGTATCTGAATCAGAATCAGAATCAGAATCAGAAAAGATTTATTGCCAAGTACATTAACAGATCACTGATAACATACGAGAGAATTTGACTTGACACAGAAAATGAACCTGCATTTCCAGTGACACGGCTGCATCGGGGACGCGCCTGCCCACAGGATAGAGGGTACAGGTAGCATAAGAATAAGAATAATACGAGGAACAATAGGAAGGAGCAAAAAAATCATTGATTCAGAATACTGGTTGCATAATCAATCAATATTATGATTACAAGGAAAAAAAAAGCTCTCGATGCACATACGCAAAACAGGATTCACAAGACACAAGACACAAGAGAGCAGTGATCAAGAGAACTTGATGGGAAGGTTAAAAAGAATATTTTCAGTTCCTGCTCTTTTTATTGTGATGTTTATTTGTTCATCACAGTCATTCATCACAATACTGTACAGTTCTGGTAACGTTCAGCAGAAACCAGTCTGCTGTTTTATCTGTGTAACTTCACATACATTATTAAACATCTACAACACAATATCCATCTTCTTCCGCTTAATCCTTTTCGGGTTGCGGGGGGACTGGAGCCTATCCCAGCATCTTTGGGTGAGAGGCAGGGTACACCCTGGACAGATCGCCAGTCCATCGCAGGGCCAACACAGAGAGACAGACAATCATTCACTCTCACATTCATACCTAAGGACAATTTAGAATCCCCAGTTTGATGCCAATTAACCTAACTTGCATGTTTTTGGCATGTAGGAGGAAACCGGAGAAATCCCAGAATAAACCCACACAGATACGGGGAGAACATGCAATCTCCACACAGATCACTGTTGGTCGGCAGCTGGGATCAAACCCGGGAACCCCCGGCCAAAGGTGAGTTGCTGCCTATACAATATAATCTTACTAAAATGTCTCCAAATGCAGTGAAGGAAGTTAATCATTTCTGCATGTTATGCACTTAACATAATAATCAGAACGGCATTCTGATCCAGTGGCTTTCTACAGCTGGACACAACAAAAACAATAAAATGAGATTTAAATCAGGACATATTCTCATTAAAATTTGTGCTCATAACGTTCTATATGCATATCTTACTTACATGTTGACAATAAATACTACGAACCATTATTTGGATATCTCCTTATTGCAACACTACAAGCGCTGTCAACAGGACTATACCCAGTACCAATATGGCGCATGAATTTGCAGTCAAAATGTTAGCCGTGAGCACTCTAGCCGATTAAATCTCTAAGTTACGCACCCGCATCACATTGCTCAGCAGAATCCTACTAAAGCAGACACAAGCTGATGGTTCTTGACAAAGCAAATAACTTACCACCAAAACATCTTACCCGGGATACAACGTGAAATAACACAGCAATGGGGCGCACAGAAGCAAGAGGTCAGAACACGCTTTCTACAGGCATGCAGAAATGCTTGCTTACACTTGCTTTCTACGAACATGCAGAAATCCTTGCTTAACCGTGTCAAAGATCAAAGGCAGGCATCACCATGGTTACTGTTGCAATGGTAACAGTAACTTTCTGCGGGTATGCAGAAATGCCTGCTTACACCTGCTTTCTACGGGCATACAGAAATATTTGCTTATACAGTGATCCCTCGCTACTTCGCGCTTCACCTTTCGCGCCCTCAGTGCATCGCGGATTTTTCAAAAATATTCATCAAAAATTCAAAGTTGAGAAAAAATGGGCGGGCGCTAGCAGAAGGCAGGGAGACTACATTAGAACATCAGGTATCAACACGGAGAGCCCGCACAACTCAAAATCCACCTCTCTGTTCGCTGTTCTCGTGTTGGCTCGGCTTGGGAATCTCGCAAGCTGATTGGCCGAGACGTTTTTTTTTTCCAAAACTTTATTGAGAACAAAGTGAAAGTACAGAATTATGACATAGAAAGCGCCCATACCCAGCGAAGGAAGACCGCATTCATTGTTCTTTATCGCTCGTGTTGCTTAGTCTCGCCGCGTGGAACTTTTCGCTGTTCTCTTGTGCCTTTTTGTGCGAAATAGTCTTCCCGTCGAGCCACTACGCCGCCTCCTGCAGCTTCTCCAGCTGCCCTCGACGATCCTGCGCCTCTAGCACCTGACGATGAGGCGTCACCTGAGGAGCAGTAAAGCTCTCATTAACCTGTGCAGTAAATCATCTTCATCTTGAGTTACGTATCTTGTTATAAGAATAAAAGAGTTCTAAAAACATATTTATGTACACTTTATTTACATCTACGTATGTATGTACACTTACACACACACACACATATCATATGAGAGAGAGAGTAAGAGAATGAACGTACGTATTATTTATGGGTGACGTCATTAGGGGTGACGCTACTTCGCGATTTTTCACTTTTCGCGGTCGGTTCTGGAACCCATTAACCGCGATAAGTGAGGGATCACTGTACTTGGTTTCTACGGGCATGCATGGGTATGCACTAATCATATTATAATGCAAGAAATTTCTGTGTGTGTGTGTGTGTGTGTGTGTGTGTGTGTGTGTGTGTGTGTGTGTGTGTGTGTGCGTGCTGCTCCTCAGACATCTCCCAAACCGTTCAACAGACTGACCTCAGATTTTTTTACGTGCTTTGCTGAGGTTACGGGGGTGTGCATCCCTGAGTATGGAGTTGCTCAGTTACGATATGTAATTTTTATCAAAGTTTAGCCACCGCTCTGTCACCATTCTGTCTCTTCATGTCCTGGCTTCAGGAAGTGTGCGCAGGGTTTCGGATTGACTCCATGCTGATTGGATAATACGCGGCATCACGACCATGCTGATTGGATAATATGCGGCATCACAACCAGTGAGTCACCACAGCGCTTCGCAAAGATTTTATAAGTGATTTGCTGAGATTATGAGAGTGTGCATCCCCGAGTATGGAGTCGCTCAATCAAAATATGTAATCTGTCTATAATTTAAGAAATCTCTGTCTGTGTGTCTGTGTGTTCCGCACATATCTTCCGAACCGTTCGTCGGACTGGCCTCATATTTGATACGTGCTGTGCTGAGGTTATGAGCGTGTGCATCCCCGAATTTCAGCCTCCCCAGATATGCAGAGGTTTACTATGGGAAATCTTTATTGAACGTCCGTAGGGGATCCATAGGGGAGCTGTGGGCGTTCATACTGTAGCTATGACATTGCAGGTGCACACTGTGCTCCTATGATGTCACATGACCATAGAAGGAGCTCTGAACAACTCCTCCTATGATGTCATACAGACATCATAGGCACACTGTGAGGTCAGAACACTCTTTCTACGGGCATGCAGAAATGCTTGCTTACACTGGCTTTCTACGGGCATGCAGAAATACTTGATTAACCACGTCAAAGATCAAAGGCAGGCATAGTAACAGTAACTTTCTGCAGGCATGCAGAAATGCTTGCTTACACCTGCTTTCTACGGGCATGCAGAAATACTTGCTTAACCATGTCAATGATCAAAGGCAGGCATCGCCATGGTTACTGTTGCCATGCTAACAGTAACTTTGTGCGGGCATGCAGAGATGCTTGCTTACACCTGCTTTCTACAGGCATGCAGAAATGCTTAGACTTGGTTTCTATGGGCATGCATAGGTATGTACTAGTTCTTATCAATAAAAGTTTAGCCACCACTCTGTCTCATGCCCAGGCATCTAGAAGTGTCGGCGGGGTTTCAGATTGACTCTGTACTGATTGGATAATACGCAGAATTACGGCATCAGTAACCACAGCACTGCGGCATGAGCAGAACAAGGAGGCGAAAAGCAATAAATGTGACGAGAAAAAGATAATATTTAAGATTTAATGCTTAAAAATTATACCATAAAGTTGCTGTGATTGCACATGTCTAATGGATAATTTGGCATGGAGAACAGAGGCATGCGTGTGTGCGGGGGGGGGCGGGTGGTGCTGGTGGGGAGTCGTGGTGCTGCAAAGGACATCACTGGCACACAGGTAAAGCAACAGCTGAGTCTCCCGTTAACCGGGAAGGCTGGGCTTGGCTCCCTGTGAAGGCCTGCGATACGTCAGTTCGGCTGCTTCTTCTCCAACACCAGTGTCTGACCAGGTGCTCCACGACCGTTCTACTTAACCAGGCACGCCCAGCCTGCCTGGTCAGTGGTAGACGGCAGTCCCGACTGCTGCTTCACTGTGGAGCGGAATGGCCAGATCAATTGTATACCATATGCGGACACATATGCACGCTTTTACTAAACAAGATGCAAAAATGGCCAAATGATGAACTAAATCATTTTTATTTAAATATTTACAGACAAATGGGCAACTCTGATGCAACAGTTGCAGCCAAACGGGTCATTCTGCTGTGTATAAAAAAACATGCAAGTTAGGGAGTTAAGTTTGTTAGTGAACAGCAAGTTACGCAAAATGTACTGAAACACTGAACAATTGGACATGTCCATTCAAAAGGTTAGAGAAGATCAAATTACGTTCACCTGTAAAGGTTACAGTGCATTTTAGGTGCATCCTGAAATTTCACCTGAAAGCTGAATATCCCTAACTTTTTGTGAGTAGTACATATATATATATACAGTATATATATATACTATATATATATACTGTATATATATATATATATATATATATATATATATATATATATAGTGGGGAAAATAAGTATTGAACACATCAACATTTTTCTCATTGACCATATTTCTGATGGAGCCATTGACCTGAGATTTTCACCAGACATCAATAACAACCCAAGTAATCCATATACTATACAAAGAAATCAAGGCAACTGTGTTCATAAAACAAGTTATAATTACTAAAGTGGAATGACACCGGGAATAAATATTGAACACACTTGCTGAAATTCATTTAATATTTAGTAGAAAAGCCTTTGTTGGTAATAACAGCTTCCAGAAGCATCCTGTATGGAGAAATTAGGTGGAGGCATTGCTCAGGAGTGATTTTAGCCTATTCTTCCATACAAACTGTCTTCAAATCTTGAAGCTTCCGTGGGTGTCTTTTATGAACTCTGATCTTCAGTTTCATGGATTTTCAATTGGATTCAGGTCAGGTAACCGAATGGGCCATTCTAGCAGCTTTATTTTCCTTCTCTGGAGCCAGTTGAGTTTCCTTGGATGTGTGTTTGTGATCATTGTCTTGCTGAAATGTCCACCCTCATTTCATCTTTAGCGTAATATAAAAAAATTACAATAATCTATCTATAAATGCAAGGAATCTCTGTCTGTATGTCATATAAGGGTTTTTAGTTCAACAGGAACTCCTTATAAGATAAGGAGTTCTTATAAGGAGTTCTGAACAACTCCTTATAAGGCCTTCTAAGGAAGAACTGGTTCCACAGCTTGGATCTGGCCCAAATTTTTAACATTTTATCCCACCAGCCTCCAGAGTTTCTATGAATTTCAGCCCCCAACTCCCAGCGGCTATACCTTTTCCACCTCTGTGTTCATTTACAGTAATAGCTCCCCTATGGATGTTCAATAAAGATTTCCAATCATAAACTTCCACACATCAGGGGGGAAGCTGAAATTTACAGGGGCTATTGGGCTTAATATTATAGCCATAAATCCAAATTTTCAGCCCTCAAATCTCAGTGGTTATACCTTTTCCACCTCTGTGTTTATTTAATAGCTCCCCTATAGATGTTCATTTAACATTTCCCCTCCAAAACTTCATTCAGGTAGGCTGAAATTTGGGGATGCACATCCTTGTAACCTCAGCAAAATATATGTCAAATCTGAGGTCAGTCTGACAAACGGTTCAAGAGATATGCATAGAACAGACAGACAGACAGACAGACAGACAGACAGACAGACAGACACACAAACACACAGAATCCTTGCATCATAATATGATTTATACAACAATTAGTTCTGACCAAGCAATTTCATTGGACAATAGAGATTTCAGGAGTTACTATAATCCGAGGTAATTGCACTCCAATTTCACTGGATATGTATGACTCTGCTTCAAAAGTGTTCTAGTAACATTGATCACTAACAGTATTTTTCTATCAACTCTGACAATTGCAGTACTACTTTGGATACCTTAATTTCCCCAGTGAAGCGCTGTTTTGACAAGAAGAAATTATACATCTGTGACCCGGAAGTCCCACCCTTTTGCAAAGGTCTACTTCCGTCACAATCATTTTAAGATCATTAAACGATTTCACACCTGTTTGAAAAATAGGCAGTGCTAGAGTTTGTTTATTGTCTTGATTAACAAACCACAGTACCTTTGTGGTGATGTACTTTTTGTTTCATCTGAAAATGTGAAGAAAAGTGAGCAAAATGTGCTAAATCGCTAGCATGTGCCAAATCACTAGCATGCTACTTACACTGGTATTAGATACGTTTTGATCTGGGATTTTTTGAAGTACTGACTTAGCAAGTATGTCTTATAAACACTTATTACTTTTGCACTTGACAATATTTAATTTATTTACATGTGTGTGAAATGACAATAGATGTCTTCATGCTGATTGAGATGTTTAGCAGCAGTCCGTGGCTAGTAGCTACATTCAGAAGGGACTTTTTTGTCTCAGCTGTGCAAAATAACTGGTTAAACAAACAAATCATAATATTTTGTCCAGTACTGCTGTCATTTAATAAATTTTGCTTGCTGGAACTGTTGTATCAAAGCAATATTACACTCAAGTTCATTATGGTATCATGAATGCCAAATCACGCCCTGCTAGAGTTCGTATATTCATGATACTGAACTCCCTCTCGCGTAATATTGCTTAATTCTTAGATGTTTATGGAAGTTTCATTTACCTGTCTTGTGAAAAGCTTTCAGCTTTTTCTTACATCAGAAGAAACAAAAGCAGGCAGATGATCACTCACATTATTGATAATGATACCTGCTTTTACAGTGACATTTGTGAAAATATTGTCAATAAGTGTAGCAGAGTTTGTGGTTATCCTACTGAGGTATGTCATAGAGGAGTAGAATCCCATGCAAAACATTGAGTTGATAGAATTAGTTATTTGTGTTTGACCGTGTGGATTTAAAAGATCAATGTTAAAATCTCCACAAATAAAAATAAAATTCTTATTACTAATTTCACTCAATATTTCAGACAATTTAACTATGTCAGTGTTTGTACCTGGAGCTCTCTATACACAACTTATGATGATGTTCTTTGTATTTTTTGTAATTATTTCCACGGTAACACATTCCATAATGTTTTCAACTTAAAAAGACATATTTTCCACAATTTGACTCTGATAACAGGACCTAATACACAGACCAACACCACCACCCCTCTTTTTAGACCTATTGGTGGTATACAAATCCTAAACCCTCATTTGCACCATGTTAAGCTGTTCACTGTTTAACCAGGTCTCCGAAATGGCAACAATAGAGAAATTTATGTTGCATTGTAGCAAACAGTCCTGGAGAAACTAGTGATGTCCTGTGGGCGCAGATGTGCTGGTTATTCAAAGCAAGGGCCTCTACACGTCCTATTAATTTTTGAATCCTATAGCCCTAAAAAACATTGTTTAAATCTTCTCTTCTGACACAGTGGTCACTGTTCTCTAATTTTGCTCGCTGTTTTGTATTTTTTTTACAAAATAAATGTTTGTGTTGAAGTGCCTTAGTGATTTTTTTAAAAAAAAAGAAACATGGTAGTACAGCAGTGGTATAGCCACATCTGATATTCTGTCAAATTCTGAACAATGAAAAATAACAATATTTCAAAATAAATCAAGTATTAATATGTTGTTCTCTAATTTTGATCCCCACTGTACATGCATGGCCATGATACCAGTTTGGTGACACAGAAAAACAACAGTGCATATTGAGACCAGGATGCAACAAACAAAACATTTTGTGTTAAAATGGCTGTTGGGATACAGACTTATTTTGAAGCCTCAACATTAGCTACTGTGCTATCAGTACATTGCAGCGGAGAGACTAGAGCGCTATACAATCAGGTTCTAGAAAACTCTGTTGCAAACCGTTACTAGAGGGCACTCAGAGAGTGCATGCATCTGGCAAGGCCCGATCTCACAATGTTAATGAAAGTGAAAAAGTGAGCCAGAATCTGCATCCTGTCCCAGATCACCTCCAAAATTTAATAGGTTCATGTGTAGCCCCTTTTAATCAAAATCCATCCAGGAGATTTTGTGTACAGGTACATCTCAAAAAATTAGAATATCATGAAAAAGTTCAATATTTTTGGTCACTCATTTCAGAAAGTGAAACCCATATATTATATAGATTCATTGTATAGAGAGTGATATATTTCAAGTGTTTATTTATTTTAATTTTGATGATTATGGCTTACAGCCCATGAAAACCCCAAATTCAGTTTCTCAAAAAATTAGGATATTACATAAAATTAATTTTAAAGAATAGTTTTTTAATAGAAATGTTGGCCGATTGAAAAGCATGTCCATGTACACACTCAATACTTGGTCGGGGCTCCTTTTGGATTAATTACTGTATCAATGTGGTGTGGCATGGAGGTGGTCAGCCTGTGGAACTGCTGAGGTGTTATGAAGGCCCAGGTTGCTTTGATAGTGACCTTCATCTCGTCTGCATTGTTGGGTCTGGTGTCTCTCATCTTCCTCTTGACAATCCTCCATAGATTCTCTATGGGATTTAGGTCAGGAGAGTTTGCTGGTCAATCAAACACAGTAATGCCATGGTCATTAAACCAGGTTTTGATACTTTTGGCAGTGTGGGGGCCGGTGCCAAGTCCTGCTGGAAAATGAAATCGGCTTCTCCATAAAGCTTGTCAGCAGAGGGAAGCATGAAGTGCTCTAAAATTTCCTGATAGATGACTGTGCTGACTTGGGTCTTGATAAAACACAGTGGACAAACACCAGCAGATGACCTCTGTTCACATAAAAGTAAATTTTGCATTTCATTTGGAAATAAAAGTCCCAGAGTCTGGAGAAAGAGTGGAGAGGCACAGAATCTAAGTTGCTTGAGGTTTAGTGTGAAGTTTCCACAGTCCGATGATTTGAGGAACCATGTCATCTGCTGGTGTTGGTGCCAGTCGGCCAAAATTTCTATTAAAAAACTATTTTTTAAAATTAATTTTATGTCCATCCATCCATCTTCTTCCACTTAATCCTTTTCGGGTCACGGGGGGCTGGAGCTTATCCCAGCATCTTTGGGCGAGAGGCAGGGTCCACCCTGGACAGATCGCCAGTCCATCGCAGGGCCAACACAGAGAAACAGACAACCATTCACTCTCACAGTCATACCTAAAGACAATTTAGAATCCCCAGTTTGATGCCGATTAACCTAACTTGCATGTTTTTGGCCTGTGGGAGGAAACCGGAGAAATCCCGGAGTAAACCCACGCAGACACGGGGAGAGCATGCAAACTGCACACATCACTGTTGGTCGGGGCCTGGGATCGAACCCAGGATCCCCCAGCCAAGGGTGAGTTGCTGTGCTGCCACAGAGCTAACCCCTCCACCACCGCACTGCCTGAATATTCTGGAGAGTTTTTGTCATTTTGGATATGCTGAAAGCTTTAATAAACCTGTAGGTAAAGACAGCAAGCATAGTTGTCCACTCCCATGTTCATAACAGTATGACAAACTTCAAAAATTATTGACTTAAGGTACAATGTATGTGTGTGGAAAAACATGTGATTAACGAGGTATTAATCACGATTAACACAACATTTCAAAAGATTAATCACAATTAAAAATTTTAATCATCCAACGCCACTAATTTTTTCTCATAAATTTTTAGTAGGTTTTGTGATAAATGTACATTTTCATCACAATTTTTTTCTTGTAAATTTGGTACTTTTTTCCTCATAAATGTTTGGCTTTTTTCTTCATTCATTTACAACTGTTTTCTGATAAATTTGTGGGATTTTTTTTGTTAATTTCCAACTCTTCTTGTAAAATATTAGGTTTTTTTTTTCCTGAACTGAAATTTTTCATGTGAGTTTATGATTTTTTTATTACAAAGGGGTATTGGGTGGATGGGTGTCAGCACCAACATCTGTCATGAATGTCCCTATGGGACAGGAGAGACAGACCCACTCACAGGCTGTGTCAGTGCAGTTTATTAAATAACGGGAAAATACACAGTGCGCAAATCAGCCTAATGTGGCAAGCAACATAAGGAGAAGCACATCACACTCCCAAATAGACTGATGAGTGGAGGAAACACACATGAAAAAACCCTGAATGCTCCTAAGTATGAAAACTGGCAGGTGCCGGGCAACAACACAGAAACACTCCCAAAACAATCCAAACATGCACATAGGACAGCGCCGGGAAAAATAGAGAAAATCCAAACACTCCAATAACTGGCAGGTGCTGGGTACTGACAGATAATCACACCAGAGCAGACCGTGCTCCAGTGGAGGGAAAGGCAATACAAACTAGCCACACTGCCCAGGGGAAACGGCAGTGCTTAAATATGCACAAAGAATCAGCTGCAGGTGAGTAACAGGCGAGCAGTGACCTAATTACCAAGCTGCCACAGCTGAACAGGCAGACAATGGCAGCAGGTGGGGAGCGCCCGGTAGGGAAGGACTCTAACTCTAACAAAACTCTAGGTTTTGTCACAAACCAAATCAGAACTCAGAAACCCCTGAGTTCAGATACATGACAGAGCCCCCCCCCCCTTCAAGGGGTGGATACCAGACAACCCCAGGTAACACCAAAAAAGACCCCCCTCCCCCAAAAAAAGAAGGAGTACAGCAAAAAAAACACCCCGGGAGGGAGTTGGGGGAAAACGGCTCATCATCATCATCATAGCAGTCTGTCGGGGGCAACAATGACTGTTTCATTTAGGTCTGATCAGATTCCTCCACGCAGCTCTATCCTTTGCCTTCAGATGCCAGGAACTCCTGACCTTGTTAACCCGGGCAACGTCTGAGCCTGTATGAGTTGCTTTCTGACTAACCATTTCATGAACTGCTTGCAAAGTATTTGAGTACTGCTAGGAGGGGAAAAAAAAACAGCCCAAAACTCACACCTGCGCCCCAACCAACCCTAAGCCCCCACAGTCCCAGAGGTCCAGGGTTCAGGTGGCCAGCCAAGGTCCCAAGCCAAGCAGATGGCCTGATGAACAGAGTCAGGCGGGCTGCCGGAGAAAATGGACCGCCCAACCCAGAGACTCAGTTCTTCGGGTCGCCAGCCAGCGTTGTTAAGCCACCATGACCGGATGGGTGAACAAGGAGGCGGCTCACCCACTGGAAGGCTCAGAGACGGGAAGCCCGTCCGGAGGAGGGGAACCCCAACGGTGACCGGTGGTGGAGGAAGGGGGACCACGATGGCGTTCAGCAGAGGAGTGAAGGCCTCGGCGTCCTCAGGCTGGTCGGCAGCACCCTCGGTGGTCCCGGCTTCGGACACAGTTGCACCCTTGATGGTCCCGGCTTCGGACACAGCTGCACCATCGGCGGTCCCGGCTTGGGACACAGCTGCACCCGTGGTGGTCCCGGGCTGGAGCATAGCTGCACCCGCAGTGGCCCCGGGCTGTAGCGTAGCTGCACTCGCGGTGGCTCCGGGCTGGAGTTCTGCAGCACCCGTGGTGGCTCCGGGCTGGAGCTCTGCAGCACCCGCAGTGGACCCTGGTTGGGTCACGGCTGCACCCACGGTGGGCCCGGGCTGGGCCAACGCTGCACCCATGGTGGATCTGGGCTGGGCCAACGCTGCACCCATGGAGGTCCCGGGCTGGGACAGAATGCCTGCGATGACCTCAGTGGGAGGAGCTGGACCCGGGCCGACCTCCAGTGGCAAACCTGGATCTACCGAGGCCTCAGGTGATGTTGGATCCCCTCCGGAAACCCTGGGAGAGAGCTCAGAGACAGCACAGAGAGAGGAGTGGTCAGGGTCGCCAGCAGTGGCAGAGCACGGCAGGGTGAGCTCAGGTGCAGTGGGCAACTGCACCCGGCCCTCCTCACCAAGAGCCAGGCAAGATTGCTCTAACACTGAGAAGAGATAAACAAAAGAGAGCACTTGCCTGAGCTTGAGCTCCACCACTGTCTAGGACTCCGACGATCCAGGCGACAATCGTCCTACAGGCTTGGCCCTTAGGAGGTCCAGCTCAGGAGTCAACTCTGCTGCAGCGGCCCCCACAGCAGGCATGATGGTTGTGACAGTCCCTTCGGCCCCAGGCGTAATGGTCCATACAGGAGGCTCATCCAGCGTGGCAGCTGGGGTCCGGATCACCGTAAGGGCTGGACTCGGCGTAGTGGGCATGGGTCCAGCGCCTTCCCTCTGCCCGTAGGGAATCTGTGGGGCAGGGATGGTGTCTTTCAGCACCATGGGCTCCTCCATCATCCAGCGGTTGAGTTCCAGGGCTGATGGACACTCAGAAGTGAGAGGAGGAGCTATGGAGAGGGTAGGTGAAAACTTATTTTCTGCAGCAGGCAAAGAGCACTCAGGGGACTGTATAATCTGAGTCTCTTTACCAGGAGGCAGGCAACACAATTCATCAACAATTAGAATAGAATGAAACTGTACTTGCCTGTTCTCCTGGTGTGCAATGTTGCCTGCTCCATCCGGACCACATACAGCCCTCTCTGTGTCTATGGGCCTGGGCTTCTCCCACTGTGGAGGGAAGGTTGCAGATGAAGGGAGCAGCTTCCTCCGGTAGGCCCGTCCAGGACGACACCGTTTCCGCAGAGTGGACCCCTCAATGACCTTTGGCTCCTCCATCATCTAGAGACCTCCTCCCAGGACTGGTGGAGATTTGGGGGAGACTGGAGACACAGGTGGAGAAGCAATAACGACAGCTGATGATGGAGACTCAGTAAACTGTAACATCTGAGCCTCCTCATCAGGAATCAGGCAAGTTATTTCAGGGGAAAGAACGAGTGAGTGAATAAGGACTTGCCTGAATTCCTGGGGGATGACGATGTCAGCTGTCATCCCGAGGTCGTGCTCCGTCTCCCCGGGAGCTAGAAGGAATTCTGCTGCAGAATACCCCCCCCCCCCCCCGTGAGGGAGGGGTCGCTGAGTGAGTAGTGGTGGAGTCTCTCTGCCAAGATTTCCTGGTACGCCAGTGATGAGCGGGGGAAGGAGACATTGGCTCATCTTGGAGAGAAGGCATCGAGGTCAGGGAACGCTCACTCCCTGGCTCCACTTCTGTCTCCCTCGGGAGAAACTCCTCCGCTCCGTGGATCCAGTCCGGGAGGAGCCACAGCTTCACCTCGAGGAGGAGATCTGCCTCAGCCAGCAACACCTGTCTTTGCTCTTCCAGCTCCTCGGCGGCTGGAGCGGGCCAGGGCTCTGGAGGAGGAGGCGGAGCTGCCGTGGGAGAGGCTGAGGGCTTTCTGCAACGGGAGCACTTCCTCTTCACTGGAGACGGCTCAGGCGGCGAAACCTCCTCCCTCGGCTCGTCACATGGCTGGGACTATATGGAGAGGATAATTTCGGTAGCCTCCGGGTAGCTCCATAGACAAGGAAACGCCTGCATGACCCGGGCCGCTCAATCCTGACCTCCCTGGACCCTCTCAGGGGAACGAGAATTTAGCGTCTGCAACCAAATGTCCTCCAGATGGCACACCGCCCGCCGTTCCACCTCGCTTAGGGCTGACATGGTGAGTTTCGGGACAGGTGGGTCAAAAAAAGCACAGAAAAAGTGAAAAAATATGCTGACACAACCGCTGGGTCTTCACAGGCAGCTAGTTTCTGTCATGAATGTCCCTACGGGACAGGAGAGACAGACCCACTCGCAAGCTGTGTCAGTGCAGTTTATTAAATAACGGGAAAATACACAGTGCCTAAACCAGTCTAATGTGGCGAGCAACATAAGGAGAAGCACATCACACTCCCAAATAGACTGGTGAATGGAGGACACACATATGAAAAAACCCTTAACGCTCCAAAGCATGAAAACTGGCAGGTGCCGGGCAACAACACAGAAACACTCCCAAAACACTCCAAACATCCACATATGACAGCGCCGGGAAAAATAGAGAAAATCCAAACACTCCAATAACTGGCAGGTGCTGGGTACTTAGGGAGATAACCACACCAGAGCAGACCGTGCTCCGGTGGAGGGGAAGACAATACAAACTAGCCGCACTGTCCAGGGGAAACGGCAGTGCTTAAATATGCACAGAGAATGAGCTGCAGGTGTGAGTAACAGGCGAGCAGTGACCTAATTACCAAGCTGCCACAGCTGAACAGGCAGACAGTGGCACCGGGTGGGGAGCGCCTGGTAGGGAAGGACTCTGTCACAAACCAAATGTGCAAAAACTAACCACAGAATAAAGATAACAGACAAAACTTAGAAGCAAAGTGAGGATCTGAACTCAGAGACCCCTGAGTTCAGATACATGACAATACCTACCTTGTGAACCTGATAACTAAGGAAGGAAATGATGTAGGCTTTTCAAATTGATACCACAGTGGTATCCTTGAAAAATCTTGGACGGGTTTCAATATGGGTGACCTCTGACCTTGGGGTCAAGGTCAGAATGCCATATAAACTATGGCCAAATCTAAATCTCTTTCCTGAACCCTCAAGCCCTGAGCCCTTGTAGACTTAGGCGGCTGCCATCAGTAATGCTTGAGTGTGCGAATCTGTGAGGGGATGAGGTGGTTCAAAATGGCAGATATGGGACACACTTTACGTTACCTTGGCAACACTAAAAGTGAAACAAAGTTCAAGGCTCTGTGTGTTTTCAGGGTCTTTACAGATTTTGTTGTAACTTCTTAAAATAAAATCCCAATTCTGTTTTACATTTTTACATTCTCCTTCATTTTTTGCTCATCTACATTTATAATTGTAATATTTTCTTATTGAACTCTTCTTCTTCATAGCAGTCTGTTGGGGGCGACAATGACTGTTTCATTTAGGTCTGATCAGATTCCCTCACACAGCTCTGTCCTGCGCCCTCCGCTGCCAGGAACTCCTGACCTTGTTAACCTGGGCGACGTCCAAGCCGGTATGAGTTGCTTTCTGACTGACCATTTCATGAAACTGGTTGCAAAGCATTTGAGTACTGCTAGCTTTTGCTGGACTAGCAGCACATTCTTGGTAGATAGAGGTATTATCAGTGGCAAGGACAGGCCAAGACAAACTGACTCCAGTATCTGTTGCAGTGACTGACCAGATGATAGGTTTGTTTAATTCTGCTCTTTGTATAGTGCATGTCACAATGCACCGACTGGCAAAAGTCCACCACAGACCTTTGGACAGATGTGTTTATCTACAAATTATGTCTTATTTCATTTTCAGCATTATCATTAAGAAAAATATACCTTTTTAACCAATTATTTTAACCATACTTTTAATTGGTGTGACATGAAAACATGAGACCATCTTATTTACCTTTTGTTCTTATTAAAGACAAAAATAGAAAGGAGATGTCTTTACCTTCTTAACATGTTTCGACTTTGCACTGCAGCCTTCATCAGAAGGCTTGTGGCATCATATTCAAAAAAACTTGAGGCTGTAATTGCTGCCAAAGGTGCATCAACAAAGTATTGATCAAAGGCTGTGAATACTTATGTACATGTGATTTCTAAGCTTTTTATTTTTAATAAATTTGCAAAAATCTCAAAACAACTTTTTTTCACATTGTCAGTATGGGGTATTGTGTGTAGAATTTTGAGGAAAAAATGGATTTAATCCTTTTTGGAATAAGGCTGTAACATAACAAAATGTGGAAAAAGTGAAGCACTCTGAATACTTTCCAGATGCACTGTAGGTGGCGTACATCACTACTCTACACTTCCACATGGTAGCGCTCTAGCCATATCTGTCTAACAAAAGAATGTAGGATAGATTTATGTAGCTCTTGTTCCTCTCCGAAAGAAAATAAAGCGGTGTCTATTAAAAGCGGCGTCTTTAATAGCAAAACCCAGTCCGTAGAACAAATCACAGCCCATGATGTTGTCACCTTGGCCCGTCACGTTGAATGTGAAGTCAACCATCGTTGCAGACTTATACTGAACTGTTAACTCCAAATTCCCAACCGTGCACAGCCTGCCACCTCCATAACCATAAAGCAGCACTGGGTTACTTTTTATCCTGTAATAGGGGAAAAACTTCCTCACGGTGGCCCAATTCAGCATCGACCCCTCTGCCCCCGTGTCGAGCAGCAGCAGTACCTCCACACCATCCAGCTCCACTGCACAGAACATGTACCCGTTGATACTGGGGGACACCGTATGGATGGTTGTTGGGGGCGGGTGCAGTGATCTCTTCTGTGGGCTCTCCGGCTCAGATACACAGCACACTCTAGCATAATGGTTCAAGTGTCCACATCTGCTACAACGCTTCCCTCTAGCCGGGCAGTTCTTAGCCTTATTTTGGTGTTTCACGGATCTACAACCCTTGCAGAGGGGTTTTCCCGGGGCAGACCTTCGGCTGGCAGCATTGGCTTCCATAGTATTGTCGTCCAAGCTACCCTCGCTTTCCCAGTCCACTACTAATGCTGCGTCGGGAGGCTCTGGCAGCCATTGTGACTGGCGCCAATTTAGCTCCAAAGCTAGCTTGTCTGCGGCCTCCAATTAGAGAGCAAGCTCGACAGCCCTGGCTAATGTTAGATCACTCGGCTCCATGAGTAGCCTAGCCTTTACAGCGGTGCTGCTCATGTGCTCCGCAAGTTGATCACGTACCAATTCATCCTCCAGCGGCCTAAAATGACACTCGCTAGCTAGCTGCCTCAAGTCAGCAACAAACTGATGGATAGGCTCACCCACACGTCGATGTCGCTGCCGGAACCAAATCCTCCGGATAGTCACGCTATCCAGGGTGTGAAAGTGGCTTGCTAGCAGCTCGACGACATCTTCAAAAGAGTCCGAAGTACCGAGTGTGCGCAGGACACGCTGGCCCTCAATCCCGAGGTTGTGAACAAGAAGCACACGTGCTCCTAGCTTGTCGAACTTGCCCAGGTCGAGCGTGTGATGTAATTCTGGAAAGCTTCAAACTATCTCGGCCAAGGCACTAGCAGCTCACCTGGGAGCTCAAGGAAGGGGTGAAGTGGTGTGATACATGCCTTCATGAGTTAATCCTCGATCGCTAAATGTTATGTATGGTAAAATACCTCTATAAAGGATGAGGCCAGGTGACTGGACAAACTCAGCTTTATTGAACTTATGCAGTCACACGGACACACACCAGACACAAGGCAGAGGACACTGGTCGAAGAGACCATGTAATGGATGCCCTCTGCTATTTATAGGGTGGTGCAGTGGCGGAACAGGAAGTGGCCACCACTACACCACACTTCACAATAAAGGTGTTAAATCCCAACACCACAGGGGGAAATGTCACAATTTAGGCTGCAGTTTTACCTTTAAAAAGCAACAGATAACTTCCGGTTATGGCTGCCACGTAGGACGGACGTGTCTCGCTCTGCTCTGCTCCTGGAGAAAAAAAATCGGCAAATAACTCTCTCATTTGGGACAGAACGTATCCCAGCATTTGGGCGAGGATATGTCGGCGAAGCCTAAGGCTGGAAAACCAGGAAAAGGAAAAAGCGAGCCGCCGAAACAGTCCAAATTAACGGACTTTCAGGTCTGTGACGCAGCAAACAAGGCTCCATATATGGCGGAGGAGGCTGGCGGCGGTGCGATTTCTGCGGGGAATGGCGCAGATGCGCTGATGGCTGCCATGAGTTCAATGAGAGCGGACTTTTCCTCTAGATTTGATGGGATTATGACAGCGTTGGAAGGAATAAGAAAGGAATTGGGTGACTGTGTAGAACGAACGGCGCAGATGGAGCTCCGTCTCGCTAGTGCTGAAGATGACGTCACCCGTCTTCAATTAAAGGTGCGCACTTTGGAAAAAAAAAATAAATCTCTGGAAGATAATATTTTGGATCTGGAATCTCGGTCGAGACAGAATAATTTGAGGCTGGTGGGTCTTCCAGAGGAATCAGAAGGTCGGGA
This sequence comes from Pholidichthys leucotaenia, assembly GCA_020510985.1. NCBI lineage: Eukaryota > Metazoa > Chordata > Actinopteri > Cichliformes > Pholidichthyidae > Pholidichthys > Pholidichthys leucotaenia. The sequence goes on along the minus strand of CM035844.1, from coordinate 390,646,509 downwards.
CGTATGTTCCTTTCTGGAAAAGTGGATTCCGGAGGTGCTGGGCAGCGAGGAGTTGCAATCAGCAGTGGTTCTGGAAAAAGCACATCGTATTGGCCCACGGAGAGATAAGGGACCGCCGAGGACCTTAATTATGAAGTTTCTTAGCAACAGAGACAGGATGAAGATCTTCAACGCTGCACGTGCTAAAGGAGAGATTAAACACCAGGACCAGCAGGTGCGGTTCTACCCAGATTTGGCCACAGGAATCCAGCAATTGAGGAAGCAGTTTGATCCCGTACGTAAGGAGCTGCGCAACCTTGGGATTCGTCATGGTGTAATCTATCCTGCGAGACTGCTGACCACGTATGAGGGCAGAACCCACATCTTCAAGACCCCAGAGGAGGCACAGGAGTTCATCAAGAAGATCAAAGAAGAAGAAGAGACTGGTGGGAGCTAAGCATGAACAAAATATAAGGTAGAATAATTAAGCATTTGCACAGGCATCTGACTGACTTGAAGTAAATAGTAAGTTTACAAAATATAGATTGTATTATATATTAAAAAAACAAAACAAAAACAAAACAAACACAAAAAAAAAAAACTATGATGTACAAAGTTGTTAAAAATTTTGGAGTTAAGTTGGAAAACTACAGAGGAGAGTTAATGTTACGTCATTAAAAGCAGTAGAGTTAGGGTGATTGGGAGGATGAAGAAGGAGTGGCTTAGGCTGTTCCCCGTGGGTGTGGAACGGTCGATGGCTATATCGGGAGACAGAATTTTTCTTTTGATTTTGGGGGGTTTGCCACAAGTGTGGGAAGGGGAAATTTGTTTGTGTGTAGTTTGTAGGATGAATGTTCAACCACTCATGTTTTTGCTTCTCTGTATGAGCATGTTTACACTGCAAGGTAATCCCAAACTCTCTATTGATCATGGACCAAAGTGTTAACCTTAATTTAACTTCATGGAATTGCAGAGGTCTACAAAATTTAAAAAAACTTAAACAAGTTATGAATAAAATAAAGGACATGGGTTCAAGAATTGTGTTTTTACAAGAAACTCATCTGATAGAGGAGGATGTTAAAAGAATTAGGAGTAGATGGCAGGGAAGTGTATTCACCTCTTCATTTTCATCCCGAGCCAGGGGAGTTATGACTCTCATACATAAATCAGTTCCTTTTCAAGTGAAAAATGTAATTGGAGACAAATTTGGAAGATATGTAATCATTCAAGGTTCTTTGCTATTAGAAAATATAAATCTTGTGAACTTATATGGTCCCAATATAGATGATCAGAAGTTCTTTGCTAATTTATTTCTCATCTTATCATCACTTACAGGGCAACATATAATAGCAGGGGATTTTAATTGTACATTGAATCCAGGTGTGGATAGATCAACAGGACTGGATTGTACGCACATTGGATGTAGGATGACTATTAATCATTTTATGAAAGAATTGAGATTGTTAGATATATGGAGAGAAATGAAACCACAAGTTAAAGCCTATTCTTGTTATTCCAGTACCTACAAGACATTCTCACGTATTGATTATTTTTTGATTTCCACAGAATTAAGGTCCAAGATTCAAAACTGCTTTTATGATAACATCGTGATCTCTGATCATGCACCCTGTTGTCTAATATATGTAGATAAAAAATTGACAAAGGAATCAGGTAGATGGCAATTTCAGCATAAATGGCTTCAGGATGAGGAATTTGTCAAGTATATAGAAAAACAGATAGACGAGTTCTTTGACATCAATACTACACAAACATCAGCATGTGTAAAGTGGGAGGCTTTCAAAGCTTTTATTAGGGGACATATTATTAGTTATACAGGATCAAAATCTAAGAAGACTCGAGAGGAGAGAGCTAAATTGGAACATAAAATAAAAAATCTTCAGGAAAAAGTGTATGCAGGAAGTGACCCAAGGTTGGAGAATGAATTACTGATTTTGAGAGCTGAATACGACAAAAAATCAGCGAATAGAGCTGCCTCGAGTCTTCTAAGATTGAAACAATCTTTTTATGAACAAGGTGAAAAATCGGGAAAATTATTAGCATGGCAGATTAAACAATTGGAAATTAAAACACCAATTACCAGTATTATAAGTAACGGACAGGTAGTTATAGATCCTTTAGAAATTAATAGAGCCTTTAGAGATTACTATGAAAAATTATATGATACCAAAAATGAACCTGATTTAACAAAACTAAATGGGTTTTTGAACGAACTATCTATACCGTGTATTCCAAATGAAAACAGGGAAATATTGGATTCTAAAATTAGTCAAGAAGAAGTTGGGCTAGCCATTGATAATATGAAATCAGGAAAAAGTGCAGGACCAGATGGTCTTCCAGTTGACCTTTATAAAAAATTTAAGAATAAATTAATAAAACCTTTTTTGGAAATGGTTTTAGAAGCATTTCAAAATAATAATTTACCATCATACATAAATAATGCCTTAATTATACTGCTGCCAAAACCAGGTAAGCCCTCTAATAAATGTGAAAATATGAGACCAATAAGCCTATTAAACGCCGACCTTAAGATAATCTGTAAAATTTTAGCAAGACGAATACAAGAAATTTTACCAAATATTATTAATCGAGATCAGAATGGCTTTATAAAGGGTAGACAAGGCTTCCATAATGTAAGAAGACTATTTAATATTATTTATTTTAATAAAGAAGCACCGGATACAGCTCTCCTATCATTGGACGCCGAAAAGGCCTTTGATAGAGTTGAATGGCCCTTTCTTTTTGAAGTCCTACAAAGGTTTGGACTTGGAAATAATTTCATAAAATGGGTTCAAATAATATACAATAATGCTACAGCAGAAATCCTAACAAATAACAATATTTCAAAACCAATAAAAATCAATAGAGGATGTCGACAAGGCTGTCCACTTTCACCTTTACTGTTTACTATGGCAATTGAACCTTTAGCGATAGCGATACGTTTACATTCACAAATATATGGAATTAAAGTTGGACCAACAGAACATAAAATCTCCCTGTACGCCGATGACATAATTTTGTTTATGTCGAATCTAAAAAAATCAATTCCAACCTTGTTGAATTTAATAAAGAATTTTGGGGAAATATCAGGATATAAAATAAATAAAACTAAATCTTCAATATTAATGCTAAATGAGACCCAGAGAAATTACCCAGCCCCTGAGGTAAATCAATTCAATGTTGTAAATCAGTTTAAATATTTAGGAATCCAAATTATGCCTAAGCTAGAATCAGTCGCCAGTGTCAACTATGAAGCCTTAATGTCAGATATCAATGAGTTAACTCAGAGATGGATGTCACTACCAATGTCGATGATCGGGAGAATCAATATACTTAAAAGTAATATTTTACCTAAAATACTTTATTTATTTCAATACATTCCCTTATCACCACCTTTAGATCTATTCTCAAGAATAAAAAAAAAGTTAGTGGAATTTATATGGAACAACAGGAGGGCTAGATTACGTTTGTCTTTATTATATTTACCATTTGATCGTGGAGGTCTGAAATGTCCAAATTTTATGTTGTATTATTGGTCGGCACAACTGAGGTCTATGACATATTATTTTTCATCAAATGATCTCCCTCACTGGACTGAAATGGAATCATACAATTTACCTTTACCTCTTCCCATATTCATATACTCAGATTCGGCAAAAAAATTACAAAAACAAGTTAAAAATCCATTTGTAAAGCATATGATCAAAATATGGTGTGAAGCTAAAAACTATTTAAAAGAACCACAGTTATTGTCACAATTTAGTCCAATATGGGGTAATCAATATTTTAAACCAGGGAGAGCGGACGCTGTATTTAAAGTATGGAATTTAAAAGGGATACAAAAGATTCAGGATTTATATTTGCCATGTGCAGACAACATAATGTCTTTTGAAGAGCTGAGGATCAAATTTAATCTCAATAGAACACATTTTTTTAAATATCTTCAACTTAGAAACTTTATTCGATCAAATCAAAATAAAGCTCTCACTCGACCTATTTATTCATCCTTGGAAAAAATGATGATGAAAGATAGTAAAAGAAAGGGTATTATTTCAGAGTTTTATAACTCATTGACACTATCTTCAAGTGAAAATTCACTGAAAAGATTAAACTACTGGAAAGAAGATCTGCAAATTGAAATTTCAGAGGAACAATGGGAATTGGCTTGTACAGAAGCTCAAACCAAATCAATAAATGCACGCCTTAAATTGATACATTTCAAATGGTTAATGCGGATGTATGTTACACCGGAGGAGTTAAATAGATATAACAAAAATATACCAGATACATGCACAAAATGCATGGAAAGTAAAGGAACCCTATTTCATTGTTTATGGGAATGTAGATTAATAAGAATGTTTTGGGAAGAGGTGAGGGTAACAATTGAAAAAATAATCTCAAAACAAATCATATTGAATCCTAAACTGTTTTTGTTGGGTCTGTACCCAGAAAAGCATAATTTTAATAAAAGTGAAAGAACATTCATAGACCTCAGTTTGCTTAATGCCAAAAAATGTATTGCACTATTATGGAAAAAGACTCATAGACCAGATGTGACTCAGTGGTTAAGACAGATGTTAACAAACCTTCCATTAGAAAGAATAACATATATACTAAAATCAAAGGAAATTGTGTTTGAGAATATATGGAGACCTTTTATTGATTATGTAAAAAATTTAAACATAACTCTTGAAGAAGAAGGTGAATGATGTGTGTGGACCTTGTAAATTCCAAACTGGTGAACATAATATGTATACTTATGTATTGGATTGTCTAGACTAAACAGAGGAGCATTGTTGAAGACTTGATTTTGTTGGTGGTTGTTGGTGTTTTTAGTGCATTTTTTTTTTTTTGTAGTACTTTAGTGTTAGTGTTTGATTGTTTGTATCATGTTTGTTAAAAAAAAAAAAAAAAGGTTCAATAAAGATATTGTGGAAAAAAAAAAAAGCAACAGATTTTCAAAGAAAAATATGACAAATTTATTAGAAAACCAGAAAATTTATGCCAAAATCTTACAAATTTAGGAAAAAAGTTACAATTTTTTGAGGAAAAACCTCTCAATATTGAAGGTGTGGGGCCAGTTTGTACTGGAAAGATTGCTGTTTTACCTTAGTTTTCAGGCTCAGACATTTTTGTGACTCCATGCAGATTTTACTGGTCAAAAATCTCTCAGAATGGCTCTTTGTGTAGTAGAGGTGGCTGGTCCCAGATTTAGACAAATGGAAACGTGAGATGTTTAAAAATGGTATGCACCACTGCACTGTTATTTTAATCCAATAACGTTTAGACACCGGTTCAGAATGAATGCAGCACCCACGTTTCCTACAAGTGGATATTTTGTGTTTGTTTGCAGTAAGGAGAATCATTTTTATTTTTCTTGTGTTTTCCAAGATAATCTTTGTCTGTCCCCTCCATGGATCGCCATCTTATCGTGATGGAGGTATTTGTGTGCCCTAATGATCTCAGGAACTATGTTGTCAGGGCAACTTGCCCCTGGTAGGGTCTCCCAAAGCAAACTGGTCCTGGGTGAAGTGCCGGACTAAGAGCAGTCCAGCAGATCCTATATTTTTATTTTTTTATACTCTTTCATTAGTCCCACAATGGGGAAATTACAGGGCATCCACCTGGGTGGATGAGGCAGCCACGATGCAATGTCAAACCTTTCACCATTCACACGCACATTCACACCTAGGGCAACTTCAGAGCCTCCAATTAACCTAACTTGCATGTTTTTGGCCTGTGGGAGAAAACCGGAGTACACCCACGCAGACACAGGGAGAACATACAGATTCCACACAGAAGGATCACTGATGGTCAGGGGTTGGGATCGAACCCATGATGGTCAGGGGTGGAATTGATCCGTGACCTTCTTACTGTGCTGCCACAGTGCTAACCACTGCACCACCGAGCCACCCAAACTGTAATAATATACTGTATAATAGTACATTTTGGTTTGAGTTTATTGCATTTTGGGAATATCTTCATGATCCAGGTCAAGAAACTGTTCCACATATTCCTGTGTTCAGTATCTTAATTCACAACTGTTTCTCGTATGTGATATGCATCCACATTAAATGGTATATTAATGGTTTAAATCTCAAATTTTGTACATTTAGACTATGTGTCACTGTGAAAACTAGTGAAAAATATAAAGTCAGTGCACACCCTTTCAAGGAACCATTTTGTCTAACATAAAAATCTTGAAAAGCACTCAGAGAGTGCATACCTCCACCAAGGCTCCTTCCTTGCCTCCCTTTGTCCATCCATCTGTCCATACCTCCTTGCCTCCATCCCACCATACATTGCAAGATAGGGCCTTGGTAGAGGTATGCGCTCTTCGATCAGCTCCAAAATCTAATTGGTTCTTCTGCAGCCCAAGGACCATCTCTGGTGAAAATTTCAGCAAAATCCATCCAGTAGGTTTTGTGTAATCCTGCTAAACCACTGCAAGAAAACTGAGCGTTGATGGGGGTATGCACTCATGGACCACCTCGAAAATGTAATGGTTTGTATGTAAGCCAAGCCACCTCTGGTGAACATTTCACCCAAATCCTTCCAGTAGTTTTGGAGTATTGTTGCTATCTGTGAGAAGATAAGAACCTTGGCGGAGGTATGCATTCTCAGATCACCACCAAAATGTAATGGTTTTGTCTCTAGCCAAAGAACCCGCCTCTGGTGAAAATTTCTTTCAAATCCATCTAGTAATTTTTGTGTAATCCTGCTGCACAAATACAAACAAAGCCCTTGGTGGAGGTATGCACTCTCAGATCATCACCAAAATCTAATCACCTGTTCCCTGTGCCATTACGCACCTTTCCTGAAAATTTCATCAAAATCCGTTCATAACTTTTTGAGTAATACTGGAAACAGACAAACCAACGGTGGTGAAAACATTACCTCCTTCCTCAGCGGAGGTAAAAAACAGAAATGGGGGAAAATATTTCTCAGTGGTGACATGGAGCGTTTGCTGATTGTGTGCATGACACTGTTGTTGCTCTGGTGATAGAGATTTCCATCAGAGACTAGTTGCAGAAAGAAAGATTGTTTATCTGCAAAGCCTTGCCTTTTTCCCCTTGTTTTCATATGTTCAGCCTAATGCAGCTTTAATTTACAAAATACTACTGTTAACTCTCCTGTATGAATGATAACATGCTGAATTACATAACAGAATGTGTACTGAATTTCACTTATGGAAATACTTTTCTACATTTCTGCTTGTTTTACACTTCTGTAGCTGGTAGCGTTAGTCTTATAAGTGGGCAAACACAATGGATGAAGTACAAGAGAGAGCCAAACGCTGGGAGGGAGGCTTTGAGAGGACATGGTGAGTCCGGTAAATGATGGAGATTCCTGGTTGTCTGTCTGTATTAGGGGTGGGAATTTTTAGGCACCTCGCGATTCGGGCTGATTACGTTGCAGGAGCTTGTCAGTTTAAGGACATAACAATCACAGAGGAAAAGAGTATGGGGCACACTGTCAGATTCATGGCCTTTATTGGTGCTAAGAATCAGACTCAGAATCAGAATCAGATTTATTGCCATTGTTCATGTAGTACACAAACTAGGAATTTATCTCGGTGCAATGCTGCAACATTAAACATGATAAAATAAAAGAAATAAACTATACATGCAATAAAGTGTAGAATAAGAGTGAGTAATACTAGTCAGCAGTTTAAATATATTAGCGAGCAGCAGATAATGTGGAGAACCATATAGTGCAGTTGGTTATGCAGGAAGAAAACAGTGATGATTGACATGAGTCTGGTTGAGCTGCTGTACATAGTGCACGAGAGTCAATAAGTCACTTAGTGTTCAGCAGTCTGATGGCAGAGGGGAAGAAGCCGTTCATGTGACGGGAGGTTTTAGTCTGGATGGACCGAAGTCTTCTACCTGAGGGGAGAGGGGCAAACAGTACGTGACCAGGGTGTGAGGGATCGGCTATGATCCGGCCAGCATGCCTCCGGGTCCTGGAGATGTACAGATCCTGGAGAGATGGGAGCTTGCAGCCGATCACCTTCTCAGCAGTGCGCACGACGCGCTGCAGCCTTAGTCTGTCCCTGGCAGTGGCTCCTGCATACCACACGGTTATGGAGGAGGTGAGGATGGACTCGATGATGGCTGTGTAGAACTGCACCAACATCTTGGTGGGTAGCTTGAGCTTCCTCAGCTGCCGCAGGAAGAACATCCTCTGCTGGGCCTTTTTGATGAGGGAGCTGATGGTCGGCTCCCACTTGAGGTCCCTGGTGATGGTGGTGCCTAGGAAGCGGAAGGAATCAGCAGTGGTGATGGGAGAGCCTGTGAGGGTGAGGGGAGTGTAGAGGGGTTGTGACTTTCCTGAAGTCCACAATCATCTCCACTGTCTTCAGTGAGACTAATATATAAAGACTAATATACATACATCCTCTTCAGTCTTCTCAGCTTGTAGACTTATTACTTATTTTAACATTTATTTTGTTTTATTTTTTGGGACACTGCATGTTAATTAACACTTCACATGTAAATACAGTATGCCTGATTGTAGCCAGAGATGATTTGCTATATCCTTTTTAACTGTTCTTATTCACATGTGTCAGGGAGTGGAAGACGCCAATAGCATTTATCAAGTGCATAATAATAGTAATGTGGGCGACACACATTGTGGGCTCACATTTCCACAGAGATATGACTGCATGCGTATTGGGGGTTTCACGTCTGGAAGGACAAAGGACTCGAATCTGCAGAAGATAACGAGGAGGTGTGAGATTGGTCTTTTTGTCCCACAGAAGATGCCCCGGAGGGATTTCCGGTTCATCAAGGAATGAGAGACAATGGTGAAGGTTCAAAGGGATGCTTTGTGACTGTATGTTTACTGAAAACACCATGTGACTTGAGTTCTGATGCTGGAAACATATAAAAGGGTGATATGATATGATTCTTTCTCTTCTTCCTGCTTTGAGAATGCTAGACGATGTGTTCTGTTAATAAAGCTGACTTAAGAACTAAACTCAGCCTCATCATTCGAGCACATCCTCTACACTGGTGACCTACGACAAAGAATGAGCAGACAGAATTCTCCCGAGCGGGGCTCGGCGGAAGCCAGCCTGATGGCCGCCTCCACGATCCAGCTGCCCGATTTCTGGCAGCACAGCCCACGCTCATGGTTTAGCGCAGTCGAGGCGCAGTTCAACCTCCGGAGAATCTCCAACGACGACACAAGATTCTACCATGTGGTAGCGAAGCTGGACAGCAACACGGTCCAGAGAGTGGAGGATCTGGTTAATCATCCACCAGACAGCGACAAGTACAGCGCATTGAAGGACGCGCTGATCAGCCATTTCACCCCTTCGGTCCAACAGCGAGCAGAGGGGCTCCTGACGTTGACGGAGTCAGAGAACGATAGACCTGCGGACCTGATGGTGAAGATGCTGAGGCTCAAAGACTCTGAGGATGGCGAATTCATTTTCGCCCACCTTTTCCTTCGGACTCTGCCACCAGCAGTGAGAGTGGCCCTGGCAGAGTCGCCCCGATTGGCCAGGCAAGACTACCATGGGCTGAGCAAAGAGGCGCAGCGGCTCGTCGACGGCCACAAGCGGAACGTGGTTTCGGCCGCGGCAGCTAGCCCAGGAACGGCATTCGGAGACAGCGCAGGTCCAGCGGCCGCGGCGCCAGACGCACCAACGACGGCGGCGATGGGGGCCAGGCGACGCGGAGCGGAGGACGGCCGGTGTTTCTACCACCGCCGTTTTGCAGAGAGAGCGCACAGGTGCGTCCCGCCGTGCAACTTCAAGCGCCAGGGAAACGCCAAGACCGAGGGCCGGTAGCACCTGCGACCCTCGGCGACGAGAACAAGCTGCTTTACCTGACGAATGCACACTCGGGGAAACAGTTCCTCGTGGACACGGGCTCCCAGCTGAGTTTCGTCACACCCACCTACGCGGAACGGCTGATGCCGTCTAAAGCTCCCTGGGTGTCAGTGTCAGCAGCGAACGGCTCTGCGATTAAAACGTTCGGTGAGAGGACCATGCTTCTGTCCTTACAGGGCCGTTCATTTGAGTGGACATTTATTGTAGCAGCAGTCAGTTTCAACATGTTAGGGGCTGATTTTTTGTGCTCACATGGTTTATTGGTTGACCTTGCTAATAGACGTCTGATTAATGCACTGTCCTTTCATTCTATTCCCTGCACAGCTCGGGTGGCCCCGCCGACTGCACATGCCAACGTCTCAGCTGCGGGTGGTAAGTTTCACACATTGCTCGCTCAGTTCCCAGCACTCACAGTCCCCACATTTTCGGCGACGGTGGCTAAACATGGGGTGGAGCATTTTATCACCACCACCGGGCCTCCCGTCTTTGCAAAAGCTCGGCGTTTGGACCCAGCTAAACTGGCCATCGCGCGCGAGGAGTTCACTAATCTGGAAAAACTGGGCATTGTTAGACGCTCCAAAAGCTCCTGGGCTTCGCCGCTACACATGGTCCCAAAGGCTGACGGCTCGTGGCGACCTTGCGGCGATTTCCGCAGGTTGAACAACGTTTCAGCTCATGACCGCTACCCGATTCCGCACATTCAGGATTTTTCTGTTCATTTGGCGGGGGCGCGCATTTTTTCTAAAATAGACTTGGTGCGCGGTTACCACCAGGTTCCAGTGCGCGCGCAGGATGTACCCAAAACAGCAGTCATAACTCCTTTCGGCCTTTTTGAGTTTTTGCGCATGCCTTTTGGCCTCAAGGGGGCCGCGCAGACTTTCCAACGCATGATGGATGCAGTTTTACGCGACCTCCCTTTCGTGTTCGTTTATTTGGACGATATTTTAATAGCCAGCGCGTCCGAGGGCGAGCACGAAAAACACCTCACAGCAGTTTTTCGGAGGCTGGCAGAGCACGGGTTAATAGTTAACCCAGCGAAGTGCCAGTTTGGGGTGGCGCAGATTGATTTTTTGGGGCATCGCGTTTCGGCAGAAGGAACGGGTTCCTCTGCCAGATAAGGTGCGGGCCATAACAGATTTTCCGCAACCTCAAACGGTCAAGGCGCTTCAGGAGTTCCTAGGGATGGTTAATTTTTACAACCGGTTCCTCCCAAGCGCAGCACGGCTCATGCAGCCATTGTACACCGCGTTAAAAAAACAAAAGCCCGCAAATAAAGTTGAATGGTCTCCGGAGCGGGAGCGCGCTTTTGCCCAGGTCAAATCATCCCTGGCAAACGCAGTTTTGTTAGCGCACCCAGTTCCAACGGCCCGCATGGCGCTCACCACTGACGCTTCCGATGTAGCGGTGGGGGCGGTAGTTGAACAGTTTGTGGCAGGTACCTGGCAACCCCTCGCGTTTTTCAGCAGGACTTTGCGCGATAGTGAGCGTAAATACAGTGCGTTTGACAGGGAGCTTTTGGCCCTACACTTGGCCACCCGCCATTTTCAGTTCTGGTTAGAGGGGCGACGTTTCACCGCGTTTGTGGATCATAAACCGCTAACGTTTGCGATGGCCAAAATTTCAGAACCCTGGTCAGGCCGACAACAAAGGCAACTAGCCGCAATATCGGAGTTCACTACTGATATTCAGCATGTCGCGGGTAAACACAATGTTGTGGCAGACTGTCTCTCACGCGCGGTAGCACCACCAAGCCCCATGGGGGCAGACTCTGTAGCTGTGGCCGCGGGCCCGGGCAGCGACGTGGGAGCGCGCGCAGCCCCGGTCTGTGTAGGGTTAGATTATGCAGCCATGGCTGCAGAGCAGGTTAACGACGCGGACGTGCACGCGCTCCAGTCTGGACCAACAGGGTTAAGGCTGGAGCACAGGGAGCAACAAAGAGGTATGCCCCCACTAATCTGCGATGTCTCCACGGGACGGCCCCGCCCCGTGGTGCCAGCCGCGTGGCGTCGCCGCGTTTTTGACTTGGTCCATTCTCTCGCACACCCGGGGGTGCGCGCATCGATTAAGTTGGTGAGGGAGAAATTTGTTTGGCCCGGGTTGCGCAAACAGGTCAAGGAATGGGCGGCAGCCTGCGTAGCGTGTCAGCGAGCCAAAATACACAGACACACTAAGGCTCCGTTGGAACCTTTTCACATCCCCGCTAAGCATTTTGATCATGTGCATGTTGACATGGTGGGCCCGCTCCCACCATCACACGGGCACACGCATCTTTTGACGATGGTGGATCGCACCACGCGTTGGCCAGAGGCGATTCCTCTAACATCAACCACAGCGGAAGAAGTTCTGCGAGCATTTTTAGCAGCGTGGGTTGCGCATTTCTGTGTACCGTCGGACATAATGTCCGACAGGGGTCCCCAATTTATTTCCGAACTATGGTCATCGATGGCCCGCAGCTTGGGAGTGAAGATTCATCGCACCACCGCGTATAACCCCCAGGCTAATGGTTTATGCGAACGCTTTCACAGGTCATTGAAAGCAGCCCTCAGAGCGTCGCTGACGGATACAAATTGGGTGGACAAACTTCCATGGGTTTTATTGGGGTTGCGTTCTGCACCTAAGGAAGATTTGCATGCTTCCCCGGCTGAATTAGTTTTTGCACAACCTCTCCGTTTGCCGGGGGAATTTCTCCCCGATAACCCCGCACCAAATGGCCCCCCTGCTCAGCCGTGGCAGAGCGACTCGGGAGCAAACACGCTCCCTGGCCCGGTCCATCACAGTTTACCACACATTTTTGTGCCAAAGGCTTTAAAAAATGCAGAGTTTGTTTTTGTTAGACATGATGCTCAGCGTCCAAGTTTGCGGCCGTTTTATGACGGACCGTTCAGAGTGCTGGAGACTGGGCAGAAGCATTTTCTGCTAGATTTAGGGGGCAGAAGGGAGTTGATTTGCATAAACAGGCTCAAACCCGCTTTTGTTTTGGCCGATGAGGAAATGCAGCTCGCGAGGCCCCCCCGCCGTGGCAGGCCGCCGAAAGGACATTCTCCAGAATCTTCACAGAAAGGTGCTAACAGCTTTAATCCACAGATGCAGAGAGATGTTGCAGAGGTAGCAAAACCAGGTTGCAGCAGATTCGGCAGAAGGTTAAAACCCAGGCAGTTGGTGGATTGATTAGCGATATATGGAGTGTTTTGTGTTTTTCTTTTTTTTTTATGCCATGCAGGTTTTGCCCTTACTAGACGTTTGGGGGGGGGGGGGGGGGGTAGTGTGGGCGACACACATTGTGGGCTCACATTTCCACAGAGATATGACTGCATGCGTATTGGGGGTTTCACGTCTGGAAGGACAAAGGACTCGAATCTGCAGAAGATAACGAGGAGGTGTGAGATTGGTCTTTTTGTCCCACAGAAGATGCCCCGGAGGGATTTCCGGTTCATCAAGGAATGAGAGACAATGGTTAAGGTTCAAAGGGATGCTTTGTGACTGTATGTTTACTGAATAATAATAATGTTTCAAGCACTTTGTGTCATCTATACAGTCAGACACAGAAGTGTTAGTCTTAACACCAGTAAACGTTGTGAATTTGACAGTGTGTTCTGACTCTTTTCTTCTGTGAAAGAAATATTATCTACACTTCTAATGAAAAATAGAAGCATTTTTTCCAGCTGGTTTCAATTTTTCCATGTTTTAATCTAGCCGCGGCTCTGCAGGTCAGATGACCTGCTCGCTACAGCCATGTTTCGCACATGTGCATCTACAGTCCGTATGTCCATATACTGTAGGATGACAGCGACACTCCAGTAAACTGATCCGAACACCCATAATTAAATAAAATTAGGAGTTTTTTACTGGCGTTGAGTACCGCGACCACAGATATGAGCATATTTACTGTATATGCCATGACAAATACTGTCCAGGTGTAAACTTCTGCTTTTTTCATGCTGTCAAAATTAATTATGACATTAATCTACGGTCCATGTACAGTGGTGCGAAAAAGTGTTTGCCCCCTTCCTGATTCCTCATTTTTTGTTTGTCACACTTTAATGTTTCAGATCATCAAACAAATTTAAATATTAGACAAAGATAACACAAGTAAACACAAAATGCAGTTTTTAATTGAAGGTGTTGATAAGGGTAAAAAAAAATTCAAACCTACATGGCCCTGTATGAAAAGATGATTGCCCCCCTGTTAAAACATAGATTAACTGTGGTCTTATCAGATCTTTGAAAGCTGAATTCAATTTTCTAGTCATTTCTAAAGCTTTGGGATTCCAGCGAACCACAGTGAGAGCCATTATCCACAAATGGCGAAAACATGGAACAGTGATGAACCTTCCTAGGAGTGGCCGACTGACTAAAATTACCCCAAAGAGCGCAGTGAAAACTCATCCAAGAGGTCACAAAACGACCCCACAACAACATCCAAAGAACTGTAGGCCTCACTTGCCTCAGTTAAGGTCAATGTCAGGGATGGCAATTTTCCACCGATCCACGGATTTCCGCCAATTTATTTTCAAATTGATCATTTCTGTGAATCGTCTAAATCCGTTGAGAAAATTTTAGGGGGGGTAAGGTACCTTATTGTTACCGATTTTAGCAAAAATCAACACGATTACATAAGCGCTCGGCGCTTCCCCGGAAGTCGTCTCCCGCAATAACCCGGATGTGTTGTGTTCAAGCTACTGCTGTATTGTAAACAGCCCTGCGATTGGATAGTTGCAAACGATTGGATCAATCAAATGGCTCGTTGTATGCTTTTTCAAAAATTCATGGCGGCGTGTTCTCAGGGATGTGATTTTCTGCTAATTCGCCGAATTCCGCTTTATTTTATCTTCCAGGAAGATAAAGTACGTTAAGTACGTTAGCGGCTTGTGTTCCACGAATGCAGTGAAGGTGCGCCCTTTCAGGCAGGACTGGAAGTGGCGTATGGCCAGGTGGAGAGCCATTAACTCTCTGTTACTGGCGGCGTAAAATGGCTGTATGAGCTGGGCTGCGTGGGGGAGGAAACGGTAATAAAAGTTAACCATCCCCTTTTATGATTCCAAACAGTTTGAAATTGACAGCGCACAGTGGACATTGACTCATAACTTTTGAATATTTCTAAGACTTGACTACATCAGTGATTGTGCAAAATGAACTGCTCAAGTCTCAATGGAGATTGAAACTGGTGATCTGAAATGAATGCTGAAATTATAAAAAGTAATGGTATGTTGGAATTTTATTTCTATTATGGAATAGATAAAATTAACTGATTTTGATTTGATCAAGTGTTAAAGCATGTGATGGATAATGCTTGTTGGAATATTTACCTCCGCCAAGGAGGTTATGTTTTCATCGGCTTGGTTTGTCTGTCTGTCTGTCTGTTTGTTTGTTTGTTTGTTTGTTTGTTTGTTAGCAAGATAACTCAAAAAGTTATGGACGGATTTTCATGAAATTTTCAGAGATTGTCAGAAATGGGGTATCCTATAAATGATTAGATTTTGGTGGTGATCCGGATCACCGTCTGAATCCAGGAATTTTTTTACTTATTGGGATTTCCAAAACGGGAATCACAGTAATTTGCTTAATACAGGACAAGTTTTCAACAGCTTCTACAAGACATTTAAGACCTAAGGAAATGGAATAAATCTGGATAATGATGCAAAAAAATTAAAAAATAGGGAACCTTTGAAATTTTTAAAAGAACAAATGAAGCTACAAACACGCAACAAGCATCACAGTATAGCTAATATATGCCACTTGCGAATGGCATTTTTTTCATGGTCAAGGAATCTATAAAGTTACACAAAATAAATGGAGGATTAATATTTATGATGTTAAACACTGTATGGGGGGAACTGTGGCGCTTGGCGGAGGTCTGCGCTCTCCGAGTGCTTTTCTAGTTTAGGAATGCTATCTTCTTGGAATATAAGTCAATATTATACAGTAATAAGTCATTTAAGCACAGTTCTGGTACTTAAAAATCATAAAAACCCAGGAGCTTCGGGGGGCTTCGCCCCCCTTGCCCCCCCCCCCCACACACACGATAAATCATTAAATTTAATGATTTATCTAAGTCTAGTATTTCATTTTTTTTAATCATTTTTTTCAGTCTAAATTACTTCTGTTTTACTGAAAACCTCCCAGCTTCAGGGGGGCTGTGCCCCCCCAGCACCCCCATAAGTCAATCGACCAAATTAGATTTCAGCTGAAATCAGAATTTCCTGTTGCCATCCCTGCAATGTTCATGACTCCACCATAAGAAAGAGGCTGGGTAAAAATGGTCTGCATGGCAGAGTTCCAAGATAAAAACCACTGCTGAGCAAGAAGAACATAAAGGCTCGTCTCAGTTTTGCCAGAAAACATCTTGATGATCCCCAAGACTTTTGGGAAAATACTGTAACGTCGGGGCCATTTTAAGGGAGCCAGGGATTTCCCAGCATGCTTTGCCAGTTTGAAACGTTACTGTGTGTGTTAAATGTGTTACTTCTGAGTTATACTGCTGTGTCATTATAACTGCATTATAATGGCCCAGCAGTGTTTAGCAGGATTAGGGCAAGATGTATCATGTGTGTGTAACCATGATTGAAACGGAGGTCTGGGAGAATGACCTCCACTGCTCTGTGTACTAAGTGGCAGGTTGGGGGTCGGGGTGTGTGAAAATAAATCTGGTTGATCAGAGCCATCTGCTCCATTGTCTTTTTGTGTGAACCCTTGCAAACGTCACACTGGTGTCAGAAGTGGGATATGGAGCGAGATGAGGATCCAGGCGGAGGTACAGCGGCCGGAGCGATTCATCGCTCAGCCGGGAACGGAGTATAGAGCAGAGACGCCGGTCCCTGGAGAGCTTCGCTGCGATGGACGGAGCAGAGCAAACCAGCCCCGTTTCCCGCCCTTTTCAGGGCAGGACGGGCTGGCGATTCCAGAGCAATTAGGAGCGGCAATCTACCGGGAGATGACCGTCCCATCCATCCAGCAGCGGGCCAAGATTCCCCGCTACAACGGCGAGAACCTGTTGGATGACCGCCTGGCCCAGGTCGAGTTGGCTGCCGCGCTGATCATCAGAGGAAACCACCGTGCTGAGAGCGAGTGGAGGAGGAGCTACGACAGATCACAGCAGCGCGTGCACGAAGGAAACAGCCGTGGCGACGCGAGGAAGGACGGCTTCCGCTGCACAGAGCCAGGGTACATGGCATGGTACCGCCCCGCACACAGCACACGACAAACTGGCCCCTCGCCGACGCTAAATTAGAGCGAGGTGGCATGGTCGGGGAAAAAGCCGCCTCCTGCAGATGCTTCCCCCGGCAGATGACGTCACAGAGGCGCAGGAGCGACGCAGCGGAGCGAGCAGGACGAAGATGCGGCCACTTTCCAGGCGCGGCAAGGGCTGGACGCATGGACGCGGGCCAGCGGCCGCCTGGGACAACTGGCAGCGGTGGGAGTCGGCCGGAGCGGGCCTGGGACTCCCGCTGCCAGGGAAGGGACTGTGCGTGGTCCTACAGAGGCTGTCAGATGTGTCCATCCGCCCGCTGATGGCCAAACCGGAACCCTACCCCAACCAGATGCTCTGACCGAGACTCAGATGGCCCGTGCATGCCGCCCTGGCACCGGGCTGACTCGTGTTGGATTTCTGAAAGTGGACTTTGAATTTTCTGGGGACAGAAACCAGTCCGGGGGGGGCAGTGGTGTCAGGAGTGGGATGTAACGTAACGTGCTGCTCGACATGGCGACGTCCCACCGGGAGATTCGAACTCACGCCTCCCGCTCCGGAGTCCCGCACTCTACCTGTGTCGCCAATAAGGTCAACCCACTTGGCAAGCCAAGTAGGGTGCTCATATTGAGTTCGCTACACTACTCCCCTCTGGTTCTCGACATCGTCCCGATGTCAGCGCCCCATTACTGCTTTGGACAGGAGATCCCACTTCTGACACCAATGTAACGTGCTGCTCGACATGGCGACGTCCCACCGGGAGATTCGAACTCACGCCTCCCGCTCCGGAGTCCCGCACTCTACCTGTGTCGCCAATAAGGTCAACCCACTTGGCAAGCCAAGTAGGGTGCTCATATTGAGTTCGCTACAATACTATGTGGACTGACGAGACAAAAGTTGAACTTTTTGGAAGGTGTGTGTCCCATTACATCTGGCGTAAAAGTAACACAGCATTTCAGAAAAAGAACATCATACCAACAGTAAAATATGGTGGTGGTAGTGTGATGGCCTGGGGCTGTTTTGCTGCTTCAGGACCTGGAAGACTTGCTGTGGTAAATGGAACCATGAATTCTGCTGTCTATCAAAAAATCCTGAAGGAGAATGTCCGGCCATCTGTTTGTGAGCTCAAGCTGAAGCGCACTTGGGTTCTGCAGCAGGACAATGATCCAAAACACACCAGCAAGTCCACGTCTGAATGGCTTAAGAAAAACAAAATAAAGACTTTGGAGTGGCCTAGTCAAAGTCCTGACCTGAATCTGATTGAAATGCTGTGGCATGACCTTAAAAAGGCGGTACATGCTCGAAAACCCTCCAATGTGGCTGAATTACAACAATTCTGCAAAGATGAGTGGGCCAAAATTCCTCCACAGCGCTGCAAAAGACTCATTGCCAGTTATCGTAAACACTTCATTGCAGTTGTTGCTGCTAAGGGTGGCCCAACCAGTTATTAGGTTTAGGGGGCAATCACTTTTTCACACAGGGCCATGTAGGTTTGGATTTTTTCCCCTTAATTATAAACACCTTCATTTAAAAACTGCATTTTGTGTTTACTTGCGTTATCTTTGTCTAATATTTAAATTTGTTTGATGATCTGAAACATTTAACTGTGACAAACATACAGAAAATGAAAAATCAGGAAGGGGGCAAACACTTTTTCACACCACTGTATACAGACAGCACGACAGAGACACCCTAGCAACATGACCCAAATAAAATAAGAAGTCTGTCTGCAGTGTTGTGCGTCACATGAAAGACCGTCCGGGCAGGCGCCAACTTCCGCGTTTAAGGTTCCGCTTTTTTTCGTTCCAGCAATATAAAATTACATTGTAAATACATATTTAAGAATCTGAATTTTGCCATTTGTGCATCAATTCAGAATCGTTCACGTCTGCATCAAGAGGCATGGGAAAAAGTATTATTTCTTCCACCCCTAGTCTGTATGCATGTATGTGTAATAAAGCACCCTTCAGTATAACATCAAGTTGTAAAATAGTTCCACAAACAGTTTGTC
The DNA here is from genome assembly GCA_020510985.1 of Pholidichthys leucotaenia. NCBI lineage: Eukaryota > Metazoa > Chordata > Actinopteri > Cichliformes > Pholidichthyidae > Pholidichthys > Pholidichthys leucotaenia. Next base: position 390,627,474 of record CM035844.1, on the reverse strand, counting down.
AGTTCTCAGTAATAAGCGACAACAGATTATGAGTTAAAGGTCCCATATAATATATGGGACCAACCCAAAAAAGGCAAAATTATTGCCTTAAATGCCAGGTTTTTTCATGATGCCACCATGTTTTCAGATGAGGAAAAAAATGAAAAAAAAAATAATATACTGCTGTATACGCAAAGCAATTTTTTTTGTGTTGAGTTATTACAGCCTGACATGTCAATGGTTCGGACTCCTTTCCACAGCTTGGAGATCGTTGAGTGATTGGGCCAATTTTTGATGTTTGGGATCATTTGGGAGATCTTTGTCTGTTTTGGACTAAGTCCAAACTTTGAGGAGACCATGGTGACTGTTGAGATCAGTGGAGATCATTGATTGATCAACAATTGGCCAGCGCTTTCAATGATCTCTCAATAATCTCCACCCCTGTGTAAAGGGGGTGTTAGCAGAGAGGGGGTTGTGACAGTGTCATCGTGACAGTGTCATCTAGTGGACATAGCACATTTTTTTCTCAATATGCCAAATATGGTCAAAATGGCACTATCTGGTGGAGAGTAGAAAAAATATGAATTCCAAGGCAAGACCCCAGATTGACACCCAGATATAATAAAATGCATGTATTGTGCTTTAATGGCAAAAATTGCAGTTTGAATGGGTTTCAAATAGCACATATTTTTCACTTAAAGGTATGAGTGTAGCAGTTGCTTTTACTCAGTGTAGATTTACTGTAGGAGCTGAGCGGGAAATAACAAACTCAAATAAAAATACACAATCTTGCCACAATTCATTCCATATGCATGAACACAGCCAAAATTATCAAAAAAAAAAAAAAAATAAGAACGAAAAGCACGTAAATTACACTCACAGGTCCCTGAGGGTTAAATATGACTACATTAAAGCTTTCACTAAAAACAAAAATAAAAGGATAATGGGCCTTTCCAGTGTATAAAGCAGAAATGCAATAATGTAAAACTGAAATGAATGAACTGCTCAGAATCCAGTGGCAGTCATGGGAGTAAACAAAAGTTGGTATAGAATCCGTGTTTGGGAAAATGTCGATCCACCCTTCACTTTCTTAGCTGTCTGCACAATTTAGGGTCATGTGCCGGCAGTAGGACTTGATCTCAGAATATCCGTTACGATAGGAAACCATCACAAAATAAAAAGCACTGTTGTCTGACACTGAGAAAAAGAGAGCAACAGCAGCACAGTCCTGTCCCAGTAATGTCATTCTTACACTGCTCAAACAAACAAAGAGGTTTCGAGCTGCAGTCAAAACACAGAGGAAATTCTGTCTACTTTTTCACTTTCACTTGGGCTGTGTGAGGAAACGGTTCAAAAACTGTGGGTGGAGATTTCATGGTCTAGCAGGAATTATAGCAGGAAGGTGATGTTATGTGAGGTCTCTTCCCACACAGCTGAAATTAAAGGAAAAATTACTAGTTATTTTAATAGCTGATGAAAAAGTAAATTACAGTATATAAAATGAACACATTCAATAGCAGAAAAACATGTTATTCCCACAACATTTACTGTGCCTCTGCTGTTTTTATGCCGATTCTAAATATGGACAAAGTAAATCCTGGATGGAAAACCATAATCGCATTAACACCAAAATGAACATTAGAGTCCCATATTGTACATTTTCCAGGGATTAACTTTAAGCCTGGACACCCTCAACGAAATATATACGTCTGTGTTGTTTTACACATCCTGCTCAGTAGTGTTACTAAGATCCTAATCTAATTGGGTAAAGGTTCTGGACCAAACACAACTGAGGAGGAAGTCAGGATGTGTTTGTTTTGCTAACCTAGAAAACTGAAGGCGTGGCTTGCTGCAAAATGATGCCACATTACCCAGGAAGTGTAATTTGGTCATTTCATAAGAGAATTTTCATGTTTTAGCACCATATATATGATACATACACTTATTTTTTTAAGGTTAAATCTCAGGGAAACACTTGTTTGTAAGAATATTTACCGTTGGCAGGAGTAGATTAATGGGTGCTCTATAAAATGTGCATAAAGCTGATGGAAACAGTTTGCTTTAATGACGAAAATGTCCACTTTGACACAAACAAATTTTGTGTGGAAGGACCGGGTTGAGTAAATACTCCGCAGACCTGTGCGCAACTGCTTTGCCTCCATGGCATGACGCAAACAAACATGCCACCCAACACCCGACACGCAGCACAAGCAGCCAACTCATGAAGCAACACAAATTCAACGCACCGATCAGTCGGTGCAGAAGGTTGGTGACCTGAAGTGATACAACCCAGAAGTGATTCTAGAAAATCATAAAACCTACCACGGCTCTGCAAAATTCACACGAATGAGCCACCAAAACCACTGCAGTTAGACGATGTGGTCTAATGCATGTCACAGATCAGTTTGATTAAAGAAACGACAGACACCATTTCAAATTTTCTTTAACTGGATTGTCAAAAATAGGTCATAAAAATGTGAAAAAAGTTAATGGATGCCCAGTAATCACAGTACAATCTCCATCAAATTGGGGTTTTTTTCACTTATTTTGTGGCTCAAACTTCCTTGAATAACTGAATAACAGCAGCAGTGTTTTCACAAGGTTTGACTTCATCACTGCAATTACTGAGAAGACAAAGAGTCCCTACTGCTTTATGCATTCTCTGTATACTAATACACATCAGAGGACGGGGCAGGGAATGGCGCACAAATGACAAAGCAGAGGAGAGGTGGATGAAGGAAAAAAGAACAAGAACAATGTCTCTGTGTCCTTGAGGCTAATTGTGCTGCCTCGGAGCGGCACTCCGTCACTTTGAGACAAAGCCAGAAACTGCTGTGCACAGAAACTGGCTCCACTATCAGAATAACAAAGCTGTCATTTGGCTCTAGAAAGCTCTTATCTAAGAGTTGAAGGCCACAGTAGGTGTACCGAATACAACGCATTTGATTGGACCCCTGAGGCTTCAATGCCCCAAAGGCTTTCAGCGCCACAAAACCAGACGTCAGGCATGCCATAGTCACAACTAATGTCTCAATTTTGGCCCAAATTTCTTCTTCTCTATCTCATTTCACAGCAACAGGGCCTCCGGGCTGAAACACAACCAGCACTTTATGTTGCTCCATTACTCTTTCCCCTCTTCTACCTTTCACTCATTTATTTCATCTTACCTAATGAAGTTGGCATCAATCAACATTGCCTCATTTATGCAGCCCCAGAGCTATCAGTGGCTCATAGAAATCTTATGAACAAAGTGGAAACTTCACTGATTAGACAGGTCTAAATGTGCATTGGGTAACAATTTAAATTATAAACTGAAACTTTCTGTTAAATGATAGATGATGCAGTAACATAAATGACGTCTCCATGAACGGTTGTGGTGGAAGGAATAAAAACAATTTCCTGCTGCAGAAGACTTTAATTGTTCATATATGACTTAGCATGAGAATCTGATATCCATATGGTCATGTAAGCATTTGTATGAGGGCTGCTCATTAAAGTTCTCCCCAGAACCACTTCCAGTTATCGTAGAAGGCTGAAATTGCATGTCTGTAATAATACATATCTCTATAGGTCATGTGGTAATTTGAAGCTCTGAACTCCTAAGAGTTTCTCTTTTACAGGCGCTAAGGTGGAGAAAAGTCTGATAATGGAGCCAGTTGAATGCAGAGCGGTCATCAGGTTCCTGTACTTGAGAGGCCGCAAATGATGGGAGACATTTAATGAGATGAAAGAGACTTATGGGGAGGATGCCCCATTGTATTACATAGTCAAGCACTGGCATCGACAGTACAAGTGTGGCAGGATATCAGTGGAAACGACACCCATTCCCGAACGACCACAGCGCACCATTGATGAAGACGCTATCTGGCAAGTGGAGGCCACCATCTTGGAGGATCGCCACATAACCCTTCACCAACTAGCCCAAGATGTCAAGATTAAAGTGGAGTCTGTGAAAAAAAAATCATCCATGTCCATTTCCACATGCAGAAGTTGTCTGCTTGATGGATTTCCTGGTTGCTCACACCTTGCCAGGAGCAGGGATGAGTCACAAGCTCAGGCTCTTTTGGTCGTGTGTCAAGAAATCCAGGAGGACTTCTTCAACAGACTAATCACTCAGGACGAAAACATGGGTCCATCACTATGATCCAGGGGCTAAAGCGCAGTCAAAGCAATGGAAGCATTATGACTCACCACCTCCAAAAAAGGAACGTGTCAAACCCTCAGCAAGCAAGGTCATGGTCATGGTCTTTTAAGGCCAGCATGGAGAACTGACAATGGATTTCCTGGCCAAGGACACCACAATTACCAGGACTTACTATGCTTCATTGCTGTGGAAATTACAGAAGATCATCAAAACCGAGAGGTGTGGCATGCTGACAAAAGGTGTGCGCCTCCTGCAAGTCAACGCCCCCGTTCACAACTTGTGTGTTGCCCAGAGGGAAGTACGGTCCTGCAGCTATGAAATCCTCCCTCACCCCCTTTACTCTCCTGACATCCCACCATCTGCCTTCCACCTCCTCCCAACCAAATCATTCTTGAAGGGCAAGTACTTCCGAGATTTCCGAGGTCAAATTGTGGTTTCTGACACAACCTGCAGATTTCTACAGGTGAGGTCTCCACAGCTGCACAAAGCGATGAGGGAAGTGTGTGATCCACATTGATATATCAAAAATTGGCCAGATCTCTCCACGATCTCCCAATGATCTCCACCCCTGTGTAAAGAGGGTATTACTGAAAAAGAAAGTAAACAATTCTATGACAACCTTGGCACCTGAGGGAGAGGCATGTATTATTATAAACAGGAGGACATCTGCATATTTGTAAGCATAAACGTAGATTAATACTGCCGAACGCTAGTCAAATTTGCCTTTGTACTGAGGGAAAAATATTTGTGATCTGACAATATAAGCAAGCTCTTCTACATCAGGAAGGAGCAGGTTAATGATTCCACTGCCTGCATGAGCTTTTGAGAGCATATACTGATGTTCAATGAATCAAGTATTATTTATATAAACATATTGGTTCAATGTGACCTATTACATTCTCTGTCTGACTCTCAATCATTTCTAGATAAATAAATAGATCTTAAATCATCTCACAGTGGTGAAATGATGATTCCATACAATGTGATGCTTGCAAATATGGGTAAAACAAAGTGCTTTTTAGTTTTCATTTCTGTATTTATTTGAAAAACTGAAGGAGTGACTGAAAGAGACATGAAGAAGAACATCTTAGAAAAGATGGTTTTGGCTCATCAAACTTGCCTGCTGATCCCTCCCTGTGTCTCTTCATCCTTCCATCTCCTGTCACTGAATTCTTTTTTTTCCCCGACATGATATTCCCTGTGGGAAAGCTGTCAGAACTTTTCTTTTCTGCCCATCTTCCCCAGTATGCTATTCCTCAGACCTGTTATCACAGTGATTGCTGTTTCATATTCCTTCCCGAGACTGAGCTGTGTGAGGTGTTTCCATATGGAAGGCAGAAGGTTTTTTTGCCACCTTTGATCCCTGTGTTTCCTTATGAATAAAACAGTGAATGAAATCCATTAAATAAAACTGAGAGACTGGATCTATCCTTGAGCCAGCTGCACTTGTGTAACATGAGGTTTGTCAGAATAAAGTGGGGGGAAAATCAAAGGTGGCTTGATTGAACTTACATAGACATGGTACATATACAGTACATATATATTAAGCAATTGTGGTAAAAATGTGGATTTAGCTCAGGGGCAAGGCAATTTCTATTATGGAAAGATTATAAATTAAGCCTTTTTTCCTCCTTAAATTTGCAACTTTTCCTTTTTCTCTTTTCTCAGATTTGTGACTTTAACTTCGTGAATTTGTGACTTTTCTCATAAACTGGCTGCTTTTCGTTAAGTATTTTACAATTTTCTTATTTATTTATGAGACTTTCCCTCTAACTTTGAAACTTTTTTGTAACTTTTTTTTTTTCCAATTTCTTCCAGGAAATTTAGACATTTTCCAGTACATTTTATTCTCGTAAATGTTTATTTTCACCAAAATGTGCAACTTTATGCTGGTAAATTTGCAGCTTTTTCTCATGAAGTGGGGGTGCAGGTTTTGGCCAAAAGAAGCACAGGTTGAGACTACTAATTCAGTCACAGCCAAAGCTGCAGATTTTGGGATGTTGTCATGCTGCAGAGTGATTTTGGGGCTAAAATTTTCTTACTGGATGTCATATCTGAAATGCCTAAAAGATGTTTTGTAAGACTGGATGCTTAATGAAGTCAGTACTTCCACACAGACTTTACTCGGGTTGCATATTAATGACTGCCATCTCAAAGAACTACACAATAACTGTATGTTCCGAGTTCTCAAAGTTCTGTCACTGCTAAACAGCAGAGCTTGAAATGTGCAAACTGCAAACTGGGAAGGCAAATGACCTGATGTGTTGAGAACAAAAATGACTGCAGCAAATATAAAGTTGCTGGAGTCCTGCAGGATTTTCTGTCTTCTAGAGGATGAAATAGACAGAGAAGGAGCTGATTATCGCTCCATTATCCAATGTCACAACATATTTACATCCTGATTTAATACTTGATTTGATAAAGCCTCTTTCAGCATGCTCAAACTTACTCATGCACCACACTGTTCCACTACTGCTACAAATACAAATTAAACTGTGGGAAATGCAATAAATTGAGGGAAGCAGAAAGAAGTCGGCAAACCACATAAAGCCTTTTAGCAAACATCTCATTTATGAATATTTTAAAAACTATGTATTTGTTTCAGAGAGAAATTCAACAGTATACAGTTGAAACCATTTCCATATACTGCATAAAAACACGCATAACTGTCATAAACGCCCCTCAGGGCAGGAAGGAGGCCCAAACGCTGGAGCTGTGAGTTCTTCGTCTTCTTCTTCCTTTAGATTTGATTGGCAATTGGCAACTAGCTTTCAGGCGCATTACCACCACTGACTAGATTACACTGGTCAACACCAAATTTACTAAGTTTTTTTTTAGCTGATTTAGGACAATTTTGATGTGCTGAATCCAAAAATCGCATTGGTTTTGCTCAATCAGGTCAACTTTTTGAATTATGGCCACATGTTTTATACATTTTTGTTTACATGTATGGGTATTTTCACTTTATATGATGCAAAATTCTTTTTTATGTCTTGAAATTCTCTGAATTTTGAACAATGACGACATGGCATTCAATTTACATGTACTTACCTTTATGTAAAGGTAAGTACATGCACAGTACTAAGTAAGTACTAAGCAAGTACAGGTTTTTACTTAGCACCTGATCGAGAGAAACGGATGTCATTTTCGGATTCAGCGGTGTAAAATTGTCTTAAATCAGTTGAAAAAACACAGACAACTTACAAAAAATTATTTTTGTAACCCTGTGTTATCGTCACTCTATATCTTTGTATAAGGAGTTCTGAATAATTCCCCATGTGTGGAAAAAATTATCCATCCTTGGACTGCGTCCGAGGTGCGGCCGATATCTGTGTCTGTTTTTCCTCAGATCAGAGGACCTAACATTTAATACAAAAACACAAAAAGCACAATAACAAAACTTACAAGGCTTGAGTAAAGCAGGTAGGAAACGGGAACAGCCAAAATAGCTCAACAGCTAAGGCATGTGGAAACACCAGCTAAACCAGGAAAAAGGTGTGTGGAAACGCCAGTGCAGACGTGGGGCATACGTCTGGAGACAATGAGAGAATAAGCGTGAGACTCATGCTGGGAAACAGGATAAACTAGACGTAGAACTAACGTCTGATAACTAAAGGACCCTGCACCGAACTGCGGTGCAGCAGCCCTTAAATAACACAAAGGGGAATGATCACAAATGATAACAGGTGTGGGTAACAAGCGAGGAATAATGAACTGAAATCATGACAGCTGTGACAGCCCTCAAACTTGAGCTAAAGGAGGAAGTACACAAGGAGTGCTGTCATAATAAAAGCATGGGAGAATATAGCCACAAGAAACTAGCAATGAATATGAAATGATACAAAATGAGAAACAGACCAAATAATACAACAGGGAGAAATAACCAATAAGGTGCAAATAAGATAGATACAAAGACAAGAGAAGCAAATACTGAAATACTACATTACAAAAAGAGAACTAAGGCAAAGGTAGAGGATAGGCTCATGTCTGAACAGGCAGATGATATTAATAATACAAAAACTAGATGGTCATAGACACAATATGAAACTAGATGGGACTAGAAATAACTAAATGTAATAATAATAATACATGTTAAATACAAAACAGAAGTGGGGAAATTACAGAAACTAATCAGACTAACAAACAGCACAATTCTCTAACTGTGCTCTGCGTCATGACTCATAACCTTTTTTTTCCTCACTGTCTGACATTAAATCAGACTAAACTTTTCTTGTTTTAGGTCAGTTAGAATTACCTAAATTATTTCTTTCTTTTTGCTGAATAATTTTTGTCTTTGCTAAAAAAATTGAAAGATTTTTTTATTACTTCCTCAAAGTCAGAAGTTTACATATACTAAGATTACTATGCCTTTAAATGATTTGGAAAAAGCCCAGATGATGATTTTGGAAGCTTCCAATAGGTTTATTGACAACATCTGAGTTAAATGGAGGCACACCTGTAGATATATGTTAAGGCGCACCTCAAACACACTGCTCCCTTGTGTGACATCATGGGAAAACCAAAAGAAATCAGCCACGATATCATGGAGAGAATTGTGGACCGCCACAAGTCTAGTTCATCCTTGGGTACAATTTCCTGATACCTGAAGGTACCACCTTCATCAGTTCAAATAACTGTCAGTCCCCCCAGGATTTCGTGGGATGTTTTTATGATTGCTGTGGCCCAAAAAGCCTGAATTCACAGGAGCTTTTTTTTTTTTTTTTTAAATTGTGATGTTTTTAGAGTGCTTTTTGCTCTAAAAGTTGTGGAAAGAATTCCAAATTTTAAAGCAGATTTTTTTTTCCAGTTTACTGCAGTGATATTCTACTGTATATAACAATACAACAGAAGCACAGGATTGTCAAAAATTTCCTATTATAGTGATTTGTAAATTAAGCAGAAACTTCTGCTATACAGAAAAACTCTTGTGCAACAGCAAATACAGACTTTAACACAATATCCATTACAACAGCTAAATTGCATTAAATGCATGTTAAAGAGTAGAGATTGGGAAATTATTTGCAGCACCTTCATTTGAAAACTCCCCACAGTCCCCAACCACTCAATACCGAGCAGAGAGTAAAAAAAAAAATAAATAATTTAGTCTGTTGTTCTGTATTATCTATTGGAATCTGTGTTTTTCTGAAAAAAAAATACAGAGCATATTCTCTGTCTTTCTGTACCTAACTCCTACCTGTCTATCTGCTTCATGTCAGTCTTGACACACACACGCTTGTCTCTTTAGACACAGATCTTTCATTTATGGCAGGATGGTGGGGGAGAGGGGTACGTTTGTCCATCCAGACTGGAGAGCCACAGCTTTAAAGCTCATTGACCAGATGTAGTAATGATTTTACCTCTAATGATGTGTAAAATGTTAACACTCGCTGTAGTGTTAATAGTTTTATGGCGTCGCTCTTCATGCACACTCCCGCAATGGGGTGCTTTTGTGGCAGGCAGACGTTTTTCAACACAAACCCAGCACTTCGTACATGCGGCCAGAATGGAGACGTGGTGAGATGTCCACCGGCAGGCTGGGGGAGACGGAGGAAGCGACAGTGTTGGAAACCTCGGGGGTGAGTGTTTTTTTAAATTACATACTCTGTTTGCTGATACTCACTGTAAAAATTGAAGTGAACATGGTGCAGCAATGCATTTGGTTGGTTAGACTGAGTGTTTCAGCGCCAGTGAGAGACAAATTTGATTGGTGAAACTGGCGGAAGCTGACGAGGACTGGCCAAAATTGCGGGAAAGTTGCGGTGATTGGACAAAGTTGCAAGGTCATGCAATAGTTGCGCTGATTGGCTCATTTTGCATGAATTGACGTGATCACAACCTCGCGAAATCCTGGAGGGACTGAATTATACACAAGTATAAACTTCATGGAAATGTCCAGCCATCATACTGCTCAGGAAGAAGACGGGTTCTGTGTCCCAGAGATGAACGTGTTTTGGTGTGAAATGTGCGTATCAACCCCAGAACAAAAGCAAAAGACCTTGTGAAGATGGTATTTTCTGGAGACATGTCCTGTAGTCTGATGAAACTAAAATTGAAATGCTTGGTCACAATGACTATCGTTACATCTGAAGAAAAAAGAGGTACACTCGCAAGCCTGAGAACACCATCCTGACTGTGAAGTACGGGGGTGGCAGCATCATTTTGAGGGGTGTTTTGCTGCAGGAGGGACTGCTGGACTTCACAAAATATGAGGAAAGAACATTATATAGAAATATTGAAGCAACTCATCTCAAGACATCAGCAGGAGGTTAAAGCTTGGGTGCAAATGGATCTTCCAAATGGACAATGAGCCTAAACATTCCACCAAATTAGTTACAAAGTGGCTTCAGGACAACAAAGTCGGTATTTTGGAGAGGTCGTCACAAAGTCCTGATCTCATTCCCATAGAAAATTTGTGAGCAGAGCTGAAAAAATGAGCAAGGCAGCCTACAAACCTGATTCAGTTACACCAGCTCTGCCAGGAGGAACGGGCCAAAATTCCAGCAAACTATTGTGAGAAGCTTGTTGAACGATACCCAAAACATTTGACCCCAGTCATACAGTTTGAAGGCAATGCTACCAAATACCAAAAAAATGTACATAAACTGACTTTGAAGAAAGTAAGAAAAGATTCTCTAAAAAAAATATTTAGCAAATATAAAAAATAACCAGCAAATAGAAATAATTTTGGTAATCCTAATTGACCTAAAACAGGAAAGGCTTAGTCTAATTCAATGTCAGACAGTGAGAAAAAAAAAAAAGCTGTCTTTTTAAACATGGTATGTAAACTTCTGGTTTCAACTGTAAATGTTTAATTAGGCAAATTGTACATTTCCATTCCTCAGTTTCACTGAGAGCTCCCCACATACTTTGACAGCTGTTGTTCGTGCAAAAAAACCCCAAAAACCTGAAAATACACACAATGATATAGCATAACGGCTTTGAAAAAAAAATCTTTACCATTCTGAAATGCTGGTTTATTCTCACAGGACTAGCTTTCACTGCTGGTTCTCTTAACAGGTAAATAAGTTATTTCTATCCCCTTATATCTGTGGTTACACAGCTAGAATAAGAACCAGCAACAGGGCTCTGAGTCCTAAGAAAGCTCTGGTCCAACCTACATGATACACCGTAGAGCTGTGTTTAAAGGATTCCCCACTTCCCATTCACTGTTTATGTACTTTGCAATGCATTCTAGTAGATGTGCGTTAGGATTTGAGAGACAGAGAATTGAGTCGCCCACACCTCATTTGCATAAAGCTGAGGTCTAGTCTGCTTTATGCAAATGAGGCATCAGCTACAGGGAACTCATGTGAAACAATAAAATCAGCCACCGTTGGTGTTAAATAAAAACAGATTGAGCAACACCTCATTTCTTGATTCAAGATGTTTTCAGAAACAGTTTTTGAGGAAGTCTGCTGCCGAGCCAGGCACAGTCCACCCACGAGTATAAGCATAGTCCATTCAGGTGCAGCAGCTGTAGGATGCTGTAGATGCTGTCGGTTATTTATCATTACTCTCTGGAGGTTCACTCACCAAGTATGAGAGGAGCAGTGTGATCCCATCCATGAAAAAATGCCCCTGTTGGCATGGACCATGAGACTGTACAAGAGCCTGCCAGAGCCATAGGTAGCCCTTAGAGCATTAAATATTTAGAGTCAGCCATCACGTGGTACTGACACTGATGTTTAAAGATCCCATTCACTGCACTGTTTCTACGTGTTGACAGGTCCCACAGGTCTTAATGAAATGTCGTGACATACTTGAGTTAAGCTGCCTTAATTATTAGAGCATCATTGTGAATCATCTTTTGCAGCCTTCAAAAGAATGGCTCATCTCAAATGAGGAACACAGGTACAGCATTTCTAAAAGTTTTCACCATGAATACATATTTATCAGTCAATTCTTCATTAAAGCTGTGGTTTTCTGCATCAATTTTTCACTTAAGGCTCTTCGTGAGTGCCATTTTTGTTTATTTATTTATGTATTTACTATTTATTTTGCATGTACTGTATGTGCCACCATCATACACTTTTGAATCTTTAATAATTTTTTTTCAGACAAAACTAAGAAACTCAGCAGTAATTTACCGAAAAAAAAAACAAAAAACGATGGTCTGCTACGGTTTCAAGTTAGCACAACTTAGCTTAAATGACAATCATTTAGCATTTTATAATTAAACATGGTGTTAACGTCACTTACCTCCTATTAAAATGAGGTTAGCAAACTATCCTCTCTGATGCAGCACAATGAAAAACGGTCCCACATCCCTGGCAAACAGGAGTAGCAGCTATCTGAGCCAGTAGCTTGGAGTTAGCATTAGCAACCACTGGACTGAAGCCTAGCCAGCTACCCACAACATCTGTTCCGCTGCGCACAATCACGCACTGCAGGAAAGAGACGGGGCGCTGCCAAGTAGTGGTGAGGTAGGAGCTTTACTGAATAAAAAGGGGTATGGGCATTTTAAATATGATATTGTGGAGGAATAAGATCAGGTGAGATGTGACGAGCTGGAAGGTTGTGGAGTTTTATTTTCCCCCAACATAATGAGACGCACTTTGTAGCCCTGTGCGCCACTGTGGCGCCACTGTGCTCTACTGTGCTGCTGAGGCGTGTATCGTAAGCTCTTTTGTAGATGTTGAACAAACAGAGAGAATGCATGGCACATTAGCATACTGATATACATGTCAGTCAATACAGCTCATTCGCGTGACCAACTGGCGCCCGGATGTCCGCTCCCTCATCCAGGGGATGTATATACAACAGTCCATTGTTCTGATTGCCCCCAGGGGCTCTCTGTCCGTATGCAAATTGTCCTCCGTTTCCTCCAGCCCTGCTGAGCGTGAATTAGAGTCAATCTGCAGTGTGCTGGGTCACCACAATATAAACGATAGAGTATTCTATGAAATGACAGATGTTTTTATATTGTCATCCAATGTATATCATCATATCACACAGCCCTACCAAAGACTATAAAAATGCTACTTTGCAAATTCTAGCTTGGTGTTCAGTAGAAACAGAATGGAGAAAGGAAAGTTAGTCAGGAAGGAAGGGCATCCGGTGTAAAATCCTTGCCAAATCAACCATGCTGATCCATGATCCACAGTTGTGAACCCAAAAGGGAGGAGCTGAAAAAGTGAGTGTGCATTGACAGCAGTAACAAAATAGGTATGTGTGTACAAGTACTGCACGTGCATGCTAAAGTAATGCTTTGTCATGAAAATAATGAGTAGAATTTTTTTAGCTACTGAGGCAATTCAAGTATCTCTCAAGCCAAACTTGTCCCAGTGTCAGCTATTCACTTATGTTCTGAGGACTTGCTGCTTTTCTCCTTTCAAATGGAAATGGGCTTTTTGAAAATATCATTCTCGACTCTGGGAAGCATTGATGGCTCTATTTTTTTCTTTTTACAACATACTTATAAATTAACTGAGAACATACTAATTCACCACTCATTTTTGAGTACACATTTGAATATAATGTGACATCTGACATGGCCTCAATCCTTTGCGCACATCCAGCCAGATAAAAGAATTTATTTGTCAAGTCAAACTCGGACGAAGCTTCATCTGGTTATAAGGCCTCGTGTTTGTCATCCACTGATCCATAACTAATTTGACACACTGATGGAGGATCCCTGCTCCAAGGAATTCTTTCTTTATTTATGAGGATGAGAAAAATAAATGGGACTTAAAAGCAACTCCAGACTAATGGATGAGGGAGATGAATAAAAGAAGGTGTGACACAAACATGTTGAACAGGATAACAGAACGATTGTGAGTCAGATGAAGACTTCGAAGCCGGTCTTTGTATCTCGGCTCTGTTCTTGACAAACACAACAGATCTGTGTGCTTTTCTGTGTCTCTGAGTCTATTTCAGTCTATTTCCACTCTCCTTTGGCTTTTTGGGTTTTTTTCAAGCTACCAGATATCCAATCAAGATATTGGCGGCACAGCAAAGGCTGCGAAGCGTCCCTTCCCAGATGGAATCAAATCTAATACCTTTCTAATGCCTCAGACTCTGTAGGCCTCAGTAGCATGGTCACATTTGTGTGTGTGTGTGTGAGCCCGTTTGAACTTCACTGCCATAACTTCACCCTGTCCCTGCGAATATCCGTGGGTAACCCTGTAGTTGGCAGGGTCGCACAGTCATCAGGCAGGATCAGGGTGAAAACAGCTGGGCTCACATTTGCTGCTGATCTGCAGTACAAGTCAGGTCACATGACCTAATAAACCTTTTAAATTTAAAGGACAAAGGGATGCAAACTGGCCTCAGATCAGACTCAGAAGAGCTGATGAAAGCTGATTACCAGTGAACTCTTTCTGGATTGGGCAAGTGGCAAAAACAACAACCTTAAATTCTGTGGGATTAAAGCAATTTTTCATCACAAAAATATTATTGGAGTCCAGCTTTGGATGTGAAAGGAGAAATCCAGACATACTGTTGTTGTCAGTAAAACCAATGTGAAAACATTAATCTACACTCTGTAGCTCCTCCTAGATTTCCAAAACCACATATAGCAAGTTTAAGCTCATTGTTCAAATCATCAGCCCACATCTTAGAAGAGGTGGTAAAAATCAATACAGCATAATATCGCAAAACTTTGGGGTGATATTATTGTATTATACAACAGTCAGTTCTAACAATCACCAATCTGGTAGGGCAACAGGCATTCCAGGAGTTACTAGATTCCCTGATATCCCCATGCAGATGTTTCTCCTGATAAGTATCACTCCATTTCAGCGGTGTTCTAATAATTACCAATTACAGTGACCTGTCTGTGGTTTTTTATAATGTGTCAAAATTGTAATGCTGTGTTGTGTGCCTCATTTTTCACAGTACGGCACTATTTGAAAAGAGACAAGTGTTCACAACCCCAAAACTGTGTTGTTGTGTTCTGGGTTCATGCTAAGATTTAGACCGGTTAGCATTTTATTTTTAAAACAGGTTACCCCAAAGTTTAGAATTAAATCTCACAGCATACAGTTTCTGCTATAAAGTTGGCAATGTAATGCATGCTTTTGACTCTTTACTTCATCTGAAGATGCCAATGAGAAGTCACAAAGAGAATGTAAAGAAAAGTGGAAATACCCTTGTGCTAGCGAACTGGACAGACGGATTCTGGGAAAATATGAATACAAAGAATGACTTGTGGACAAAAGGAAATTTCATTACTGTAATGTAGTGTTCTGGCACATTAGTGTGAAGTGCGGTGTAGTAACGTGCACTTCTTGTCACGTCACTGCACTGCCCTATATATAGCTGAGGGCATCCATATTGCCGCCTCTTTGACCAGTGCCCTCTGCCAGGTGCCTACCGTGTTACCGCTGTTCAACATCTTTAATAAAGCTATGTTCGTCCAGTCACCTTGCCTCATCCTTCCCCCAAGGTATTTTACGTACACAGCATTTTGTGATTGGGGATTAACTCGTGGAGGCGTGTATTACACCACTTCGCCCCTTTCTCAAGCTCCAGGGCGAACCGCCGGTGCCTTGGCCTATGTGCTTTGAAGCTTTCCAGACATGCACCACCGCACTGGACCTGGGTTAGCTTGACAAGCTAAGAGCACGTGCGCTACTTGTTCACAACCTGGGTATTGAAGGCCAGCGAGTCCTGCGCACACTCAGAGCTTCGGACTCTTTTGAAGATGTTGTGGAGCTGCTAGCCAACCATTTTCATACCCCAGATAGCGTGACTGTCCGGAGGATTCGCTTTCAGCAGCAACATCAGTGAGTAAGTGAGCCTATTCATCAGTTTGTCGCCGACTTGAGGCAACTAGCTAGCAAGTGTCGCTTTGGGCTGTTGGAAGATGAAATGGTGACCAGCTTGCAGAGTACACATGCAGCACCGCATTGCGGGCTAGGCTACTCACGGCACCCAATGACTTAACATTACCCAGAGCTGTCGAACTAGCTCTCCAGCTGGAGGCAGCAGACAAGCTAGCTTCAGAGCTAACCTGGCACCAGTCACAGCAGCCACCACAGCCTCCTTCTGTGGCAAATGTTGCAGACTCAAATAGCGAGGATAGCTTGAACGACGATACTACAGAAGCCAGTGCTGCCAGCCGAAGGTCTGCCCCGGGAAAACCCCTGTGCAAGGGTTGTGAGTCCACGACTCACCGATATAAGGCTAAGGACTGCCCGGCTAGGAGAAAACGTTGTAGCAGATGTGGACGCTTGAACCATTATGCAAGAGTGTGCCACGTATCTGAACCGGAGAGCCCAAGGAAGAAATTACTCCGCCCATCCCCGACAACCATCCACACGGTGTTCCCCAGTACCAACGGGTACATGTTTTGCACAGTAGAACTGGACGGCTTGGAGATGCAGCTGCTGCTCGACACAGGGGCGGAGGGGTCATTGCTGAATTGGGCCATGCTAAATTGAAGAAGTTTTCCCCCCACTACAGGATAAGAGGTAACCCAGCACCACTGTATGGTTATGGAGGTGGCAGGCTGTGCACAGTTGGGACTTTGGAGTTAACGGTTTGGTACAAGTATGCAATGATGGTTGACTTCACGTTCCACGTAACAGCCCAAGGTGACAACATCATGGGCTGTGATTTGTTTTACGGACTGGATTTCGCCATAAAAGACGATGCTAGGAACGAATGGTCGAGTTGTGGCCAGTGGAACCTTCCAGTTCTGATGGTCGATGAGGACGTTGTATAGGACGAAAAGCTAACGGACACCACGGCGGTCAAGCAGGATCAGCTTCACTCAGGTTCGGCACAGGAGGGTCTTAGTGCCAGCGCTTGAGAAACGGTAGAGGCAGGTACCAAGCGTGGCAGAGATGGGCCTGTGCCGGCGAGTGACACTGATGTGCTAGCCCCAGATGCCTCCGGAGCTTGGCCACAGTTGGATAGATGGTCTGCAGCTATGATGGTGAATGCTATGACGGTCTCAGAAAAAGTCGGGGCCAGACCGACAAGCGTGGAGGAACAGCATGCTCAGCAGCACCATTTCAGGTCGAGCTGGGCTCCACTGAGGGTTTTGGACTTGGGTTTGGGGTGAAGAATGTCCACAGCAAAGATGGGCCAGACGACAGCCAGCTAAACATCATGGGTGTCTGAGCATAGTGGATAGGCTGGGCGCAACATACTACAGGTTGTCCGATGGCTCAGCAAGGCACGCCAATCAGCTTCGGCGCGTCCAGAATTAGACTCCAGGTGATGGGGCTGGACGAGAGCCAGAGTTGGTGGTGAAGAAGCGGGGCTCTGTCATCCGGAAGATCGGCCATCGTCCCAGGGATCTGCTACTTCCAGTAACGCGCTTGCTGAGGGGCTACCCTGGGCGCCCCATGCCGATTCTACTCCTCCTGCCCAAGGAACAGTGCTGTAAATAATTGTGTGTTTATAGTTCTGGAGTTTTAATGTATGTATGTTGTAAAATGGGATTATTTTGTATATTTTTTTTAGTTTAGGAGCACGGCATGTAATTTTAGTTTATGTATGGGCTCTTTTTAGTTTATTGGGTGGCGGAATAATCCACCCCACCGTGTGGGCTGCACAGTAGTCCACCTGTCAACCCTGTTTTAGATTGTGTTGTGTGAATGTGTTAAGCCATTTCAGTGCATTCTTTTTCATCAGGTTAGTGTGTGATTCGGGTCCCAAATTTGGGGAGGCTTTCAACTGTGTGCAAGGTTTTGGACTTTTCTAAAGGGGGGAGAGAATGTAGTGTTCCGGCACATTATTGTGAAGTGTGGTGTGGTGACGTGCACTTCCTGTCATGTCACTGCACCGCCCTATGTATAGCTGAGGGCATCCATATTGCGGCTTCTTTGACCGGTGCCCTCTGCCAGGTGCCTACCGTGTTACCGCTGTTCAACATCTTTAATAAAGCTGTGTTCGTCCAGTCATCTTGCCTCATCCTTCACCCAAGGTATTTTGCATACATAACAATTACCTCCACCAAGGATTTAATGAAATTGGGGTGGTTTGTCTGTCTGTTTGTTTGTCTCTCTGTTAGCAGGATTACACAAAAACTACTGGATGGATTTTGGTGAAAATTTGACCAGAGGTAGTCCTTGGGCCAAGGGTGGACCCATTAAGTTTTGGTGATGATCTGAGAGTCCATACCTTCACCAAGGGCCTTGATGGTATATTTGCAGCAGGATTACACAAAAACTACTGCATGAATTTGGATGAAATTTTCACCAGAGGTGGTCCTTGGGCTACAGACAAATGCATAACATTTTGGTGAAGATAAGATAAGATAAGATAAGATAAGCCTTTATTAGTCCCACAATGGGGAAATTCCAGGATTGCAACAGCACAGGGATAGCAACACTCAGAGCAACAATCAGAAGGCAAGAAAAAAAAAACAAGCAAGCAAGAGCAGCTAATAAACATATGTACGTATTACTATAAAATATATATATATACACACACACACAGACACACAGTGCAGAGCATTGTAGCTGGATGGAATAAATATATGAATATCCGAGATCCGAGAATGTATACCTCCACCAAGGCTCTTAGCTTCTCACACAGTTTTAGCAAGAATACTCCAAAACTACTGGGTGTGTATGGATGAAATTTTTACCATAAGTGGTCCTTGGGCTAGAAAGGAACCCATTACATTTTGGTGATGATCCCAGAATGCATACCTCCACCAAGGCTCTTCTCACAGAGTGTTAGCAACAACACTCCAAAACTAATGGACAGACTTTGATGCAATTTTCACCAGAAGTGGCTCTAGGCTTGCACACAAACCCAGTACATTTTGGAGGTGATCCATGATGGACGGAAAGGAGCCTTGGTGGAGGTATGCACTCTCTGAGTGCTTTTCTAGTTTAACATAGTATGTGTAAAATAATAATAAAGCTTTTAATTCTACATTATAATTGTTTGTGTTAGTTAACATTCAAGAGCAGTAGTTGGGAACGACTTGTTTTTGTGTAACGATACTAGTCTTAGCAGTGCAATATACCAACTAGTGGAGTGGGGGAAAAATCAGTATATCATAGTATTGTGATACTGTATTGATTAAGAGATACCAGTATCATGATACTTTATTAAAAATATTCATTAATGCTGCAAATACAAACTTACCTATTTAGGTCTCAAAGTAATAAGAAACAATTAACTTTTCAGTCCACTATCCATCCATCCATCTTCTACCGCTTTTCCGGAGGTCCGGGTCGCGGAGGCAGCAGTTCAAGCAGAGAAGCCCAGACTTCCCTCTCCCCAGCCACCTGCTCCAGCTCTTCAGAGGGGATACCAAGGCGTTCCCAGACCAGCTGGGAGACATAGTCTCTCCACCGAGTCCTGGGTCTGCCCCGGGGTCTCCTCCCAGTGGGACGTGCCTGAAACACCTCAAGTGGGAGGCGTCCAGGAGGCATCCTAATCAGATGCCCATACCACCTCAACTGACTCCTTTCAATGTGGAGGAGCAGCGGTTCTACTCTGAGCCTCTCCCGGATGACTGAGCTCCTCACCCTATCTCTGAGGGTGAGTCCAGCAATCCAGCAAGTAACTTTTCAGTCCACTAGATGGTGCTAAATGCTCACTGTCTGGTTAGGTCAACACAGTAGAGGAGTGGCTGCTGATATCTAGCTGGGAGTTGGACAAGGTAAAGATCAGCATGGGAAATTGCAGTATATATGATATTACAATACTCAGCGTTTCACAAGATCATGGTAAGATTGCATCACGGTCGAAGTATTGTGATAATATTGTATCATGGACCCACTGGTGATTCCCACCCCTAGTTCTGCCTGGGATTTTTTGAAGTAGTCATCTTGTGACTAGTCTTATTTGATCTTCTAGCTAAAGCACCAAATGCTGTCCCCACAATTTCTAGTGGTACTGTTACATTTGAGTCATATTTTTCAGCTTTCAAAAAAGAAATATGGACAAAATGAACACAGAGTGCAGAATGAAGCCTCCATCCATCTCTTAATACATATCTACCGTAAAACATAAATAAGCCTGAAAAGCTATCTGAGTACATTTTCTTGCTTTAGTTCAACACTTTTTCACTCATTCCTACAGTATGACACTATTTGTTTACTGGAAGGCAATCCTCATTTATATTTAACAGTTCATTTGCTGGCATCAACCCAGTCCCAACCCTGCTGCTGTGTGCTCCCCTACTATCAGGTGGTCCTGAATGACATTTAACTGTCTCTCTAGATAGACTCGTACCCCACTGCCATGGACTGCAGCTGGTGAAAGTTGTTTGTTCGACATATTAACCAGGCTAGCTTTCAATAACCTGCCTCAACTAAGCGTGCATCTGAGGAGACTCTTTGTCGCAGATTTATGGACCAGTGATTGATGTATACTTCAATCAGAGACTTTATTAGAGAAATACATCATGAGGAAGTAAGGATCCCTTTACGCAGCATGGAGATCATTGAGATTGGGCCAATTTTTGATCTTTGGGATTGTTTGGGAGATCCTTGTGTGTTTTGAACTGAGTCTGTGGAGACCACTGAAGATCACTGATAGATCAAAAATTGGCCAGATCTCTCAACAATCTCTCAGCGGTCTCTCAATGATCTCCACCCCAGTGTAAAGGTTATTAATGAATGAAATCATCATTTAAAAACTGCATTCTCTATTTGATTGAGTTATATTTTTCTACTATTACAATTTGTCTGATGATCTGAAACATTTGACAAATATGCAAAAATATAAGAAATCAGGAAGGGGGCAAATATTTTTTCATAGCTTTGCACCACTTATCCCACAACTGCCACGTATACAAACTAGAAAGCACTCAGAGAATGTAATCCTCTAAAAAGGTACCTAATTTCTTCCCATTGTATTTTGATTTTCTACCAGACTGGTGGCCTAGTGGTAGAGCCTCCACAGCCAGGAGGTTGTGGGTTCATGCCTAAGCTGAGTCATACCAAAGCCCATATAAAAATGGTACTTTCTGCCTTCTAGCTTGCTGCTTAGCATAACAGAGGACTGACCCCTCAGTGTAGCTTTCACTACTTACAGTAGCTGTGTGGCCTAGGATCATAGAAACAGAGACACGCGCTGCCACTATACACATAGTGTCTCACACGCTGTGGAAGGGAATTAATTTTAATTTTCTCCCTTAAATTTGCTCTCAACAGACAGTGAGTCTGTTAACTGTCAGCAGACAGCACGCTCTTTTGGGGACTATCAGAATCCTGCAAAGTGAAGCACTAATTTCCCCCCTAGGGAGATTTAAAGATGGTGACCCAAACACCACGTGAAATAAACAGACTGACCTCCCCTTAAAATGTAATTAAACAACTTTTTCAGTGATGATGTTAACACTCAAAAATGCAAATGAAAAGATGAACTTCCTTAAAATTTAAACCTCCCCTTTGGTAGACGTTAATTATTTTTGATGGAAGCACTGAAATGCATTGATAACTCACTGCTCACAAACCGCTAAATAAGAGTGACTGATAGATTTATATAAATCAGGGGACCAAAGAGTGTATAATATTTCTATGCACCTTTGGGCAACTGTCAGCTAGCGTGTTCACCACACTAGCTAACAGAATAGAAGTATAAAGTTCAATTAAATTAATTTTCCTTGAAACTAATAAAACTCCATAAACTCCAATTTCCAGTTACTAATATTAGTTTTTGGCCTCAGCTACATTCATGATGGAATTTTAAAATGTGCATTATAGATATTGCAGAAATTGGCTGAGCGAGAACAAATACCCTATTGCATTTACATAATAATACAATAAATATTGATATATTATCATTTTATGAGAGGTTTAACTAACAATTCCTCTAAGCATAAAGCAATAGGGACAATCTACATTGGCTGTTAGTGAGTTAACTAAAAGCAGCATACTAAAACAATCACTGCAGAAGTCTCTCCTGAGGCACGTAAAAATTCACAAAAACAGCACACTTTCCTCTCTGACCTCCTTTCCTTTCAAATGTCAATGACAATAACTCACAGAGCTGGGGCTTACACTCAACTCAGGTTATTCTCTCTGTCAGTCATACCTTTTCAGGTGATCAGCAGAACCAAAATGCATGTGTGCAGTCACACAGTACAGTAAGATACTAAATCCCCGCACACTGGCAGCATCCAGCACGGTTCTTGGTCCAGTGAGACTGATTTAATCAGAGCAAAATGACTGACAGCCCTACGAATGCCGTGTCACAAACCGGTGGCGGCTGACAGAAACTATATGTCACTCATGCACAGACACACTCCCACATGCTTGCAATGTACATACACACTCCTGAAATGTGTGTGTGTAGTGAATGACAAGTGCCTCGAGTTAACAGGTGTACAAAAAGGGAAGATGCTGTGGCTCCATCACCAGAATGTACAATGTTGGTCCAGGTTTTGCTGCTTGCCTCTGAGCGAAAGTCCACATGGAAGCTCACTGCAGGAATACTGGAGGACAGTTTAGCGTGAAACCTTAACAATAAAGCTTCTTATCTTTGACTCAAAATTAGAAAATACAGAAAAAAAAAATAAATCTGGCAACTGCTGTTATGAAATAATACAATTAGTTTTTCTAATGTTCCAAAATGTTTGTACTTAGTAACTCGTGTTTATTAAAGGTTCCGTTATGCTCAAACATGGTGTGCTTACATGTTTTGACCTTCTAAAAGGCTTTCTTGGATCATAATAACAGTAAAAATGTTTAAATCTCTCTTCACTTAGAAATAATTTTAACATTTCTTTTTCCCTACGTCACTGACAAATGCTCCGTCTTCAGTTACAACCCATTACTGTGCTATAGAGAGTCGAAGTCATGCCCCCTCTATTTCCACATATAGGACCTTAAATCAGAAAAATTCTCCATGGGAATTAATGACAAGAGCAAAATTATCTTTTGATCCCAATCAGATTTTGCCACAAGTTACACATATGATGTTTTTCAATTTACAAGATAATTTTCCATGTAATTAAAGTTGTTGGCTGTCGTATAATAAGAGAGTAATTTTAGTTTTTGTTTCAACGATTAGCAGGCAACAACTTCCATCATCCCACATCACTCAACACGAGCATGGCGGGAGATTACTAAAACCTCACCTCCCATTTCCTGACCAATGAAAGAAGGATCCAAAGAGGAGTAAAACAGCACAAAGGTATTGTTTTGTATTTTGAGCGCTGCAGCTGATCCAGAGGATTGTTAGTTACTTCACCCTGGGCGCGCTTTGAAAAGATGACATCCCTGTGTGTTTTTAGTTTTTTTTAATTTACGTATTCTCATAACCCTATACCTTAACAGTTAGACAACAACCCACATCGTCATTTACATGGAAAATTATCTTTTAAGGTGACAAACATCGCATGTGTAACTCATGGCAAAATTTGATCAGGATCAAAAGATAATTTCACTCTTGCCATTCATTTCAATGGAGATTTTTTATGATTTAAGGTCCCATATGTGGAAGTAGAGGGAGCGTGACAGGATCTCTATTGGCTGACTTCACCCAGATCATGAGCCACACCAGAGCTAACAGTGCTACTATGAAGTTAGTTTACCTAGTGCAGTTTATTACCTCCGCCAAGGAGGTTATGTAATCAGAGTGGTTTGTCTGTCTGTTAGCAACATTACGCAAAAAAATACTCTACAAACTTGGATGAAATTTTCCCTAGAAGTAGCCCTTGGGCCAAGGATGAACCCATTAAATTTTGGTGATCAGAGAATGCATACCTCCACCAAGGACCTTGTTTGTATTTGTGCAGCAGGATTACACAAAAACTACTGGATGGGTTTGGATAAAATTTTCACCAGAGGTGGTCCTCGGGCTAGAGAGGAACTCATTACATTTTGGTGATGATCCGAGAATTCATACCTCCACCAAGGCTCTTATCTTCTCACACTGTGTTAGCAAGAATCCTCCAAAACTACTGGATTGACTTTGATGCAATTTTCACCAAAAGTGACTCGTGGCCTAACACACAAACCCATTACATTTTGCAGGTGATCCATGAGGGACAGAAGGAGCCTTGGCAGAGGTATGCGCTCTCTGAGTGCTTTTCTAGCATTGTTATTTTCTTTAATTTCCAGTTAGCCTAATAGACATCAATCTTCCCACCTGGTTCACAAATTCACAGTTGATAACTGTCATGGATGAGACGCTGCAGGCCAGCCGATGAGTTTGCATAATTTATTAACAAAGCACAAAAGACAAATAACGAGCCACGGGGGTCAAAAACACAACTAAGGTTCAACTCAGATACAGGAATACAGATACTTAGGGAATACACTTACAGGAACGGATGGTAGATGAAGGAATCTTCAACGAGGTCGCAGCCCCGAGCAAACAGAGCTGCTCCCTTAAATAGCGTTTGACAGATTGATCAGCTGATGGAATCATCGGCTGATTGGGATCCAGCCGTCCCCCGGAGCTTGGCTTCTGACAGCCGGAAACACCGCCGAGACACTGTCAAAATAAAAGCCCGAAGGCCAAGAGGTGCGCCAGAGAAGAGAACGAGAAACTACCGCACAACCCGAGTGCAGACAAGAGTCAGCACACGGACCATGACAGTTGCCCCTGTTGCCGACGCAGATTGTAGACGCGGTGGAACATCGCGCCCCCCCACCTGGAAGGTCCATAAGACCGCCCCAGGGAGGGAGGAGGGGGAAAAAGGCCAAGGAGGGCCAGAATCCAACCTAATCACAGAAAGAAAAAAAAACTCAAAATGACAAGCAGAACCTCAGAAGACAGAAACTCAATGCAGGCACAAAATTGCAGCATGTCCCATAATAACAGGGGGAGAAAAAAAAATCGCATGGCACAGAGCAGCGATACATACAATTCAGCGTACAAATACCACACAGGAGGAAAGGAAAAAAAAAACCCACACGCTACCTGGCGGAGACATACAATAGTTCAACAAGGATGGGCAGATGGGCACATCAGCAAATACAGAGTACAAAAAAAAACACGCACAGAGTGGAGATATAGGCCAAATAACGGGCACAGAAAACAACCCTCAGACTACAGAGGAGTGGAA
Source organism: Pholidichthys leucotaenia (assembly GCA_020510985.1). Lineage (NCBI taxonomy): Eukaryota > Metazoa > Chordata > Actinopteri > Cichliformes > Pholidichthyidae > Pholidichthys > Pholidichthys leucotaenia. The sequence goes on along the minus strand of CM035844.1, from coordinate 390,602,419 downwards.
AAACAGGGATGACGACAGGCAGAGCATAACAAAGTAAAAAAAACACAAGTTCAGACGGTCTGCCTGCATCTAGCGTCCAGATCGCCAATAGGGGGAAAATGATTCTTTTGGGTGGTCTACCCCAGTCCCAGGCCCAGAGAGACGGAACCTCCGGCGGCCGAACCAGGTCGCCCAGTAGAAAGAACAGTACGTCGGGTGGCCGACCCAGAATGCCAAACCGGCGAAAAAGTTTCCCAGGCGGCCAACCCGCATCGTCAGGCCAACAGGACCACAGGGGAGTGTTCGGAGACGGCCTCCTAATGGCAAGGAGCGACGAGGGAGAGCCGAGCCGATTACGGGGAACCCCTGTGGCACCCGATGGAGAGAAAGAGGAAATGGGAAAAGGATGAGGAACCAGTCCGGCGTCGCTCAGCGGAGGATCTGCAGCTCCACCTCCGAACGTCACCAGAACAGGCGTTGTCCTCCTGTTGGACCCCAGGTGAGCCCACGCTGCACCCACGATGGACCCGGATCGGATCACAGCTGCACCCACGATGGACCCCGACTGGGTCGTGGCTGCACCCACGATGGACCCCGACTGGGTCGGAATAGCACCAACGACAACCTCCAACCCCGAACCCGGAACCTTCAGAGCTGAGACCAGGACCGACTCATCACCGGCGACCCTGGGAGAAGGCTCAGGAGAGGGAATAGAACCGGAATCAGGATTACCGGTAGTGACAGAACCCAGCGAGACAAGTTCGGGTGCAGCCCTCCGCTGCACCCGGCTCGTCTCCCCAAGAGACAGGCAAAAATGCTCCAGAGTGGAAAGAAGGAAGACAAAGTAGAGCACTTGCCTGATCTCAAGTTCCGTCGCCGTCCAGGACTTCGGCGATCCAGGCTCAGGATGAAGGAGGACGTCCTCGGGCTCCCACTCGGCTACGGCGGGCTCCGCAGCTGGCATGATGATCTCCACAGTCTGAGGACCCTCCAACACTGACATCCACACCGACGACCTGCACGGCGTGGTGGCAGGGGATCCTTGACCTGCTGGATTGAACCGCTCCTTCATGGAGACCCGGGGACGCTTCGTCATCAGCGCAGGCTCCAAACTGCAGTCCGCTCTCCTTCTCTGCCCGTTACGTGGCTGCAGGGCTGGAACCAGGCTCTCCAGGCCCACAGGCTCCCTCCCCGTCCGGCAGCGTAGGCCTAGCACCGCGGAAAGCTCAACGGAAGGAGACACAGAGGCAGCAGGTTCAATGTTAGAGGCTACAGCGGGTGGAGAGAGCTTGGGGGACTGCGAACCCCAAACTCCACCCCCAGGAGTCAGACAAGGCAAATCACAAGGACGAGGGGAAGAATGAAATTGCACTTGCCTTTCCTCCAGAGGGCTGATGGTGCCTGCTGTAGCAGGCTGAGCTCTTCCCTTTCCCCTGCGGATGGTGATGGAAGACCCCCCGGGAAGACGAGGAGGAGCCACCTGCACAGGATCGGGGACGGCAGCGGCTGTTATACCCCTCTGACAGGACGCAGGAGCATCAGCTGACTGGGAGATGGAGTCTCTCCGATGACCTGGCACTGGATCCAGACGGGGTTCTCGCTGAGGCTTATTTGAAGCATGGCGACAACGGTTACTGGCTAATGGCGAGACGAAGATGGGACCAGGAAAACATGGCACCTGGGCTGGACGGGTGACAGATGCTGAATCCCAAGGTGAGGAGCGGGGATGCCTCTCCGTCGGCCTCCTGCTGGGGTTACCCTCCAGCCCGCGGATCTCCACCCTCATCGGGGACGCCGTACTCGGGGGAGAAGGTGAGGGTTCCTTGGCCGCCTTCTCGAGCGCTCTCTCGATCAACTTTCGTTGCACCACAATTCACGTCACCCTCTCCTTTCCTTCCGGAAAAGAGGTGAGGTGATACTTTAATAAAGTCCTCTGGGAGAGAACCAGGTAGTCATGTGCCGCATGGGTGGGCATGAGGAGACAGGCCTTGGCCAGGTAGCCATCTACCTCCTGAAACCACTCAGGGCAATACCCACGCTCGAGAGCGGACATTCTAACACCATACAAGCCCCAGCGAAGGGAAAAAAAACTCAAGCCCATGGCAAACTCATGGTGACCGGCGTCTCTTTTGGGCTGCAACCTACTGTCATGGATGGCCCTCACGAGCCATCACTGAGACGCTGCAGGGCAGCCGATGAGTTTGCATAATTTATTAACAAAGCACAAAAGACAAATAACGAGCCACGGGGGGCAAAAACACAACTAAGGTTCAACTCAAATACAGGAATACAGATACTTAGGGAATACACTTACAGGAACGGATGGTAGATGAAGGAATCTTTGACAAGGTCACAGCCCCAAGCAAACAGAGCTGCTCCCTTAAATAGCGTTTGACAGATTGATCAGCTGATGAAATCATCGGCTGATTGGGATCCAGCCGTCCCGCGGAGCTTGGCTTCTGACAGCCGGAAATACCGCTGAGACGCTGTCAAAATAAAAGCCCGAAGGCCAAGAGGTGCGCCAGAGAAGAGAACGGGAAACTCCCACACAACCCGAGTGCAGACTGAGTCAGCACACGGACCATGACAATAACCTATTTATTCTGGCTTACTTTTTTATATTTTAGCCATGACAGTCAATGAACCATTAGTATTAGCTTGGCTAGGCCATTGGAGATGATCTGCCTATCGTTAGCTCAAGTGTCAATCTGGCTGGTTTTTGATGATTCTCTACTAATTCTATCCACCCCCAGTGGAATCCTTGTTCATCTACCAACACATGATGACCATATACAGTATGTCATTCTTTTATGCTAGTTTAGTTTTATTTTACTCTGACCGGGACCAAAGATGGCTATCAGCGATTAGCAGTTTCTCATTCTCTCATTCATGCAGTGTTGCCAACTTGGCGATTTTGTCGTTAAATCAGCCCCCCTTGATGACTTTTTTGTCAAAAACGACTAATCTAACGACTTTTCCTGGTGTTATCAAAGACTTTTCTGGTGTTTTGGACACTGACATGAAAGTGCACGATTGCTCTGCAGTTATCATCCTCAACAAGCAGTGGGTGGTACCGTGAGGCTCTCCTGTCCCCTTCCCATCCCAAAGCAATCACAGGCAGTCTCGGTCAGTCTCACAGTAGCCTCGTGCAGCAGTAGTGTTGCAGTTATAATAAATTAATATTTTTTTTCAGAACTGCAATGTCTGATACCAACTGAATTCTGCAGCAGCGGCAAAGTGCTTCAGCCTTCTTCCCAGCAACAGGTTGAAGCCGTCCCTTAAATGTACGCGGAATTGTATAACGCCAAGACAGGGCGATAAAGCTGCTGTGACCACCCCGGCAGGTTTGCTTTGTTTTCTTACCAGCGTCTGTGCCAGTGCTGCTGGACTCTTTTCTTTTTTTCCTCCAAGTCCAAACTCATGTTCACTTTTTATATTTGTGGTTGCACGTAGAGCTAGCAATTTCACCCACATAACAGTCTTTTGATTAAATTTGATATTCTAACATTTAACAATGAAGGACAATGTTGATTTATGTAATGTGGGTCTAGACACAGCATTAAAGTCATGAAGTTATGTAAAGAAGTGATGGCTTATTTAAATGGCAAAATTAAAACAAACAAACCAAGAATCAACAGAAGAAAGTTAATTTGTAGTTTTTAACATATTTAGGGTGTTTTTTACTCACTTTTTGTCTCTCCCGTGACATTATTCTTCTCTACTACAGTGTCCATTACAATTACATGCAAATAACCAATTATGCAGATTAGGTGATGGCATCATTTATTGACTTTTGTCGACTTTTAGGACAGCCAATAGCTACTTTCCTTACTGAGGAGTTGGCAACAATGCATTCAGGGTTGTTTCTGTGCTTATTGCACTTGAGGTACCAGTTGACCACTGAAACCTCACACCCCCGTCCACTAGTGATGCTTTATTTCATTCATTCTTTAAGATGAATTTATGGTAGTTAGCTCAGGTTGTGTTAGCCACCTGAGCCAGGATCTAGCCAGCTAATGTGTAATGGACGTTGGACCAGTGAGAGAGAACTTTTGCTTCCGGCGATGTCATGTCTGGGTCAAAATTCAGAAGGAGTAAAAATCTCATTGGCAAATATCACTGAAGTGGCTGAAGCGGAATGAAAATGGAACTCTGCACACCCAAAATTTTGCACCGGGCCTGCAGGAATTGATGTGCAGAAAAAAACACAGTTGAATTGTCTGCACTACTGCATGACATTTTCGTATCACAGCAGTGTGAACAAGCAGAACTGTCTTTCATTGTTGCGGTTTTCTGGCATTTGGGTTGGACTTTCAATCATGCAGAGTAGTTTGCTTGTTTTAGGCTCCATTTTAAAATAAAACAGTAACTTCTGTGCTAATACTGTTCTGGGGCATAGAGAGCCAATCAGGACAAACTATGTGGAGCCCATATGGTAATGTCATTTTCATGGAAAAAATAGGGGGGGGGGCAGAGGCTGTCAAATAAAATCGACCACAGACAGTGATAAAGTTAACAGAGGAAAATAGGTTACTGCTTCTGTTTACATCAGCACCAATACTGTATTTACAAAAAAGTGATAAATAAGTGATAAACTGATTAGATAAAGAAAACATGTTATGCAGTTCTCTTTTAAAAATTACATAAATGCATTAATACCCATATATTTACTACACATTTAAAAAAAATGTGTGCATATAAATGTCTGATTTAACCATTTATATGCTCTGAATATTCAGAACTTTTTCTAGTGAATATGTTTTTACTTTCTTCTTGAAAATTTGCAACACTGTTTGGCTTAGATAAAGATGCAAAATGAACCCTTAAAACAGCTGACTTTGGACTTACTTTAGAGGGTTTGACAAGCTGCTGAATTAAGCTCACAACACAGCCTCACACATTACCTCATACGTGTACTTTAGCAGCCATATGCTTATTTACACATCCAGTTGTCATGCAGCAGGAGCATTAATATTCATCTGGAGACATTTTTCCAAACAACAAGGCAAAGTGACTCCACTTTACTTGACTTTCTTATAGGTCAGCTGTTCTCCTGAGGGAAACGTCTGCATCCTCTGCTGCTACATGCTCCCCTGCGTGCTTCAGCTAGTCGTTAACTTTGTGGGTTTGTTGTGTGTGCATTGCAGCTAGTGTGCATTTATTCACAAAAGCCTTTTACGTTTAAAAAACAGAAACATAATATGGGGTGGAAAGGTGCAGTGATGCCCCTTTATGACTGGTGTGATAAAATTCATCCATGCATCCATCCATCTTCTTCCACTTAATCCTTTTCAGGTCATGGGGGGCTGGAGCCTATCTCAGCATCTCTGAGCGAGAGGCAGGGTACACCCTGGACAGATCGCCAGTCCATCGCAGGTGATAAAATTCAGTGAGGTTATACATTCAAATGACCCCTTTCCTTTGGGTTAAAGTTATAAAAATCAGTTATGATCAAAAGAAAAAAGCTATCCAGTTGAAAGGGTGACCAAAAATCAGTGGCCAGGTTTATAGGTGCACAGATAAACTGATTATAATTACATTTCTGGAGTTATCTCATTATTCAAGTAGTCATGTAAACAGAATAGTCAAATAAAGACCAATATCAGGGTAGAAGAAATGACATAAACACACCCTTTATTGTCAAATGCTCCATTTATTCAGTGTATGTAAACACATAAAATTGGATTATTACCATTATCTGCTCATTCAAAGTCATTGGATTACTGTGCCCATGTAACCGGGCTCACTGAGAAAAAATGTAACCTTGCTTAGTTCTACAATATAGTGGAGAAGGAATTACAAACCACAATTCCAATGAAGCTGGGACATTGTATAAAAGGTAAATAAGAACAGAATACAATGATTTGCAAATCATTTTCAATCAATATTTGACTGAATACACTACAAAGACAAGATATTTAATGTTCAAACTGATAAACTTTGTTTTTTTTGCAAATATTTACTCATTTTGAATTTGATGCCTGCAACACGTTCCAAAAAAGTTGGGACAGGGGCAACAAAAGAGTGGGAAGGTGGAGGGATGCTCAGGAAACACATTTTTGGAACACTCCACAGGTGAACAGGTTAATTGGAAACAGGTGAGTGGCATGACTGGGTATAAAAGGAGCATCCTCGAAAAGCTCAGTCATTCACAAGCAAGGACGGGGTGAGGTTCACCACTCTGAGCAACTGTGTGGACAAATAGTCCAACAGTTTAAGAAGAACTTTTCTCAATGTACAGTTGCAAGTAATTCAGGGATTTCATCATCTACAGTCCATTACAATTACAACTAGAAAAGCACTCAGAAAGCACATACCTCCCCCCAAGGCTCCTTCCACCCCTCATGGATCACCTCCAAAATGTAGTGGGTTTGTGTGTAGGCCACAAGCCGCTTCTGGTGAAAACTGCATCGAAGTCTACCAGTAGTTTTGGAGGATTCTTGCTAACACACTGTGAGAAGATAAGAGCCTTGGTGGAGGTATGCATTCTCGGATCATCACCAAAACGTTACGGGTTCCTCTCTAGCCCAAGGACCACATCTGGTAAAAATTTCATCCAAACTCATCGAGTAGCTTTGGAGTATTCTTGCTAACACACTGTGAGAAGATAAGAACCTTGGCAGAGGTATGCATTCTCAGATCACCACCAAAATATAATGGGTTCCTCTCTAGCCGAAGAACCACCACTGGTGAAAATTTCATCCAAATCCATACAGTAGTTTTTGTGTAATCCTGCTAACAGGCAGACAGACAGACAGACAGACAAACCACCCTGATTACATAACCTCCTAGGCAGAGGTAATTAAATGAACTGGTTGAACCTAACAAATACAAAACCTTGATAAGGAGATATATTACAGAGGATTGTAAATGCTTTTCCTGAGCTGGAATTTTTTTGGTAATGTTTTTTATTGGTTTTTACCGATTATTTTAATTATTTTTTTTTTTGTTTTATATTGTCTTAGATATGCTGACTTTTGCTGTCCTATTGTTCTATATACTGGTGTGCAACTTGGCCAGGTCTCCCTCGAAAAAGAGATGCCAATCTCAAGGGACCTCTTGGTTAGATAAAGGTAAAATAAAAATTTGTAAAAAGTGCAAGTTAAAACTCTGCCATGCAAAGCGAAAGCCATATAAAGTATCAACAACACCCAGAAATGGCGACGGTTGCTCTGGGCCTGAGCTCATCTGAGTTGGACTGATGCAAAGTGGGAAAGTGTGCTGTGAAGTCCACACTTCAAATTGTTTTTGGAAATCATGGTTGTCGCGTCTTCCGGGCTACAGAAGAAAAGGACCATCCAGATTGTTATCAGTGTGATAAGTTCAAAAGCCAGCATCTGTGATGGTATGGGGGTGTGCTAGTGCACATCTGTGAAGTCACCATTAATGCTGAACAGTACAATACGCTGCCATCCAAGCAACGTCTTTCTCAGAGACGTCTCTGCTTATTTAAGCAAGACAATGCCAAGCCACATTCTGCACATGCTACAACAGCATGGCTTCGTAGTAAAAGAGTGCAGATACTAGACTGGCCTGCCTGCAGTCCAGACCTGTCTCCCATCGAAAATGTGGTGCATTACGAAGTGCAAAATACGACAACAGAGACCCGGACTGCTGAGCAACTGAAGTCGTACGTCAAGCAAGAACCGGAAAGAATTCCACCTACAAAGCTTCAACAATTAGTGTCCACAGTTCCTAAATGCCGTTCCAATACTGTTAAATGGAAAGGTGATGTAGCACAGTGGTAAGCATGCCCTTGTCCCAGCTTTTTTGGAACGTATTACAGTCATCAAATTTAAAAAAAAAAAAAAAGTGAATATTTGCAATGAATCAATGAAATATTTTGTAATACAACAAAAAGCTCAACCTGTTGCTAAGAACCAGGCCAAACAGTGCATAAAAATAAAGCTTTCCTGTGTGCAAGAGGCGACATTAAGCTGGCCAACTGTCTAATTCCGCTAATTCCTATTATGTGCAATCAGCGCAGCTCTCTTCCCCCCAAAGCCCGCAGACACACCAGTAGGCACCGCACTGCCACCATGGTAACTGGATTAACGAGCGGCGGCGGTGCAGTTACTATGGGATGACAGGATGATAAATGACAGTCTGTCTGGCACCAAATCTGTCTCCTAATCTCAGCTGGAAAAACAAAGGACATGAGCTGCACGGGAGACAGCTGAGATGAATGAACGGCGTGGATGAGTGAGGAGGGCCTTGTGTGCGTGCAAGAGAGCGCGTGAGCCCAGATGGGTGACGAATTAAAGGAAAACCCAACCAAACGTGTCGTATTATTGAAAGTGTTGCGTTTTGCACAGGAGTCCCATCATTTTCACAGCAATCAGTCTCATTCGGTGACCCCTCGTGCTCTTTGGGTGTCATTCAGGAGGAAACCACTCCATGGGGGGGGGGGGGGGGGATGCTTCGTCACAGGAAGGATCTGATCATTCATAGCAACTTCCTGTTGGAGATGCAGCGGCCAAGTGGGAGCAACCCAAAATGCATACCAGTTTTTACTTTAATGTACCACAGGAGTCAACGGTAGAAAAATAGCTGCGCAGAAGAGCAGAAAGAATGGGCTACACCTCGCACACGCACACGCACAGCCGAGCGGTGGGCAGTCTCTCACCTTGTCAGGTGCCTGGCTCTGGAGGCTGCCAACATCCAGCGGAGTGATGAGGGGCACATTTTGAAAGCCATCCTCCACGCTCGCAGGCTTGGCCGCTTTGTCTTGCAGATTACTCCCCAGTTTCACCATCTTCCACCTTTCTACAGAACTATATCCCCCCTTATTTCCCTGGAGGCTGCTTCTGAACAGAGGAGGTGCTGGGGGGGGGGGGAGAAAAAAGAGAGGGGGGAGGTGATGTTTTCTTACCTCAAGTCAATGAAACCTGCTACATGCGGAGTATGTGATGGGGGGGGGGGATTTAATAGAGCACGAAATTAAACACAGGAACAACTGAAAATGCAACAAAAATGTTGTTTTTGCAGAGTGGTGCCATCAAGTTTGGTGCTCAGCTGTTAATTGGTAAATGGTTGGATAAATTTGATGCATTTTAGACACCATGGCGCCAATTAAAAGAAACTGCCTAAAATCAAAGAGGGACAAATGCCTTGGCTTGGTAAACATTTCCCCCTGACAAAAGCGTGCAGATTTAAAGCACAAAAAGGTGTTACTTACAGCTGTCGGCGGCTGCTGCGCTGCGGCAGTGCGTGCGTGGCTGCGCGGGGACGGACGGGAGACCGGAGCAGGTGCGGCTGGAGGCGGCTCTGCGGCGCTGAGGCTGCGGGCGGGCAACGGTCGACCGCCGGAGACGGAGCGGGTGTCTGGCGGCAGGTTTTCCTACCAACGAGCAGCCCAACCCCCAAATCCAAACCAAACACACAGGCTTCTCCTTCCCAGAGCCGCTACGCTAAACTCCTTGAGCTGCCACTAGGGGTGTGTGAGCGGGGGGGGGGGGGGGGGTCTTCTTCTGCCCCCTGGACTTGGGAGTCGCTTTTGAGTTTTGAGTCATTACGGCTGTACAACGGCTGAGTAAAAAAATCGCAGTATCATAGGTTTAAAATTATTTTTTTTTAAAAAGGAAAGAAGGATTTTAAACTATAGTGTTGAATAGTTACAAATACTATGGCAATTCGACTTCCCAAGTGGTTTTCTTTGGTCCAACAGCTCCCCCTGGTGGTTTAGTTTGTGAGACACAGTCAGACTATTCGATGAATAAAGTTTTTGTTTTACCTACAATAATTCGCGAGGTGCGGACTCGAGTCACATGACCTGGAAAGGACTCTGATAAAACACATAACATTTTTTTTTCTCTCTGTCTGGCATTAAATCAGACTAAACTTAGTGAGGATTACCAGAATTATTTCTTTTTGGCTTTTTCTTACTTTCCTCCAAGTCAGAAGTTTACATACACTGAGATTACTATGCTTTGAAACAATTTGGCCAAAGCCCAGACGATGATGTCATGGCTTTGAAAACTTCTGATAGGTTGACAGCATTTGCGTTAATTGAAGGTACACCTGTGGATGTATTTTTAAGCTTGTAGGAGACATCAGGGAGAGCCACAGTGCCCCTCTGTGGCTTCATGAGTAATGTGGTTAACAAGCAATCATCACTTTCATCCTTACAATATGCAGAAAATAATAGTCTACGTTGCGATCTGTCCAGGGTGTACCCTGCCTCTCACCCAAAGATGCTGGGATAGGCTCCAGCCCCCTCGCGACCCAAAAAGGATTAAGCGGAAGAAGAAGGATGGATGGATTTGCAAACACAGCAGATAATCAGAAATGCACTCCTTGTGTTTCTCAACTATTGTTAAAACTTTTGCTAGCCAGGGGCAAAATTCATCCCATAACAAAAAGGTGACTGGCCCTATTATTTATCCATCCATCCATCCATCTTCATCCGCTTAATCTTTTTCGGGTCGCGGGGGGGTGGGGTGGGGGGGGTGGCTGGAGCCTATCCCAGCATCTTTGGACAAGAGGCAGGGTACACCCTGGACAGATCGCCAGTCCATCACAGGACCAACACAGAGAGACAGACAACCATTCACTCGCACAGTCATACCTAAGGACAATTTAGAATCCCCAGTTGATGCCAGTTAACCTAACTTGCATGTTTTTTGGCATGTGGGAGGAAACCGGAGAAATCCCGGAGTAAACCCACACAGACACGGGGAGAACATGCAAACTCCACACAGATCACTGTTGGTCGGGGGCTGGGATCGAACCCACAATCTCCCGGCCAAGGGTGAGTTGCTGTGCTGCCGCAGTGCTAACCACTCCGCCACCGCGCTGCCCTCTATTATTTATCACTGGCTTAAAAAAAAAGTAAAATTTGGTATTCACTTTGCTCAGAACTTGATGTGAAAGATTGGATAATTTCAGTGAAAAACACAACCTCCTCACAGACAGTCAGTATGGTTTTAGAGCGGATAAATCTACATCTTTGGCACTCTCTGAACTTGCAGAAGAAATCAAGTTGTGTAGATAAAGTTTGCTGTGGGAGTATTTATAGATTTAAAGAAAGCTTTTGACACCATTGACCACAGAATTCTACTGAGTAAATTGGAAAGGTATGGGATAAGAGGGGTCAGACTGAGTTGGGTGGAAAGCTATTTAAGAAACAGACAATTTGTACAAATAGGTGAGCACAAATGACATCACTTGTGGTGTGCCCTAGGGGTCAGTTTTAGGACCCAAACTCTTTATTTTATATATAAATGACATATGCCAAGTATCAAAAATTCTGAAATTTATTTTGTTTGCGGATGACACAAATATCCTTTGCAATGGTGAGAATTTACAGTAGGTTTTCGAGGTGGTCACAACAGAAATGAAAAGGTTAACACAGTGGTTCAACAAAAATACATTATCTCTAAATCTGAAAAAAAAAAGATTATGTTGTTTGGAAATCCTAAACTAAATTATGAAATAATGGTAATGATACATGACACCAGAATTGTAATAGTACAGAAAAATAAGTTTCTGGGGGGTGACGTTAGACTGGGCCAAGTTAGCAAAGTGCATAGGGATACCGGGGAAGATAAGACACATTTTGGACTTTAAATCATTACTGTACAATTCACTGTTTTTACCATATCTTAACTACTGTGTAGAGGTCTGGGGAAACACCTTCAACAACCTACAGCCAATATGCACATTACAAAAAAAAAAAAAAAAAAGCTACAGTATCTCACAAAAGTGAGTACACCCCTCACATTTTTGTAAATATTTTATTAAATCTTTTCATGGGACAACATTGAAGATATGACACTTTGATACAATGTAGTCAGTGTACAGCTTGTATAACAGTGTAAATTTGCTGTCCCCTCAAAATAACTCAACACACAGCCATTCATATCTAAACCACTAGTAACAAAAGTGAGTATACCCCTAAGTGAAAATGTCAAAATTGTGCCCAATTAGCCATTTTCCCTCCCCGGTGTCATGTGATTCATTAGTGTTAGGAGGGCTCAGGTGTGAATGGGAAGTAGGTGTTAAAATTTGGTGTCATCGCTCCCACACTCTCATACTGGTCACTGGAAGTTCAACATGGCACTTCATGGCAAAGAACTCTCTGACGATCTGAAAAAAAGAATTATTGCTCTACATAAAGATGGCCTAGGCTATAAGATGATTGCCAACACCTTGAAACTGAGCTGCAGCACAGTGGCCAAGATCGTACAGCAGTTTAACAAGACAGGTTCCACTCAGAACAGGCCTCGCCATGGTCAACCAAAGAAGTTGCGTGCACGTGCTCAGGGTCATATGCAGAGGTTGTCTTTTGAAAACAGACGTATGAGTGCTGCCAGCATTGCTGCAGAGGTTGAAGGGGTGTGTGGGGGTAGGGTCAGCCTGTCAGTGTTCAGACCATATGGCGCACACTGCATCAAATTGGTCTGCATGACTGTTGTCACAGAAGGAAGCCCCTTTTAAAAGATGATGCACAAGCAAGCCCACAAATGGGTTTGCTGAAGACAAGCAGACTAAGGACATGGATTACTTGAACCATGTCCTGTGGTCTGATGAGACCAACATAAACTTTTTTGGTTCAGATGGTGTCAAGCGTGTGTGGCGGCAACCAGGTGAGGAGTACAAAGACAAGTGTGTCTTGCCTACAGTTAAGCATGGTGGTGGGAATGTCATGGTTTGGGGCTGCATGAGTGCTGCCGGCACTGGGGAGCTATGGTTCATTGAGGGAACCATGAATGCAAACATGCACTGTGACATACTGAAGCAGAGCATGATCCCTTCCCTTTGGAAACTGGGCCGCAGGGAAGCAGGGCAGTATTCCAACATGATAGCAACCCCAAACACACCTCTAAGACGACCACTGCCTTGCTAAAGAAACTAAGGGTAAAGGTGATGGAATGGCCAAGCATGTCTCCAGACCAAAACCCTATTGAGCATCTGTGGGGCATCCTCAAACAGAAGGTGGAGGAGCGCAAGGTCTCTAACACCATGATGTCATCATGGAGGAGTGGAAGAGGATTCCAGTGACAACCTGTGAAACTCTAAATAACCTCCATGCCCAAGAGAGTTAAGACAGTGCTGGAAAATAATGGTGGCTGCACAAAATATTGACACTTTGGGCACAATTTGGACATTTTCACTTAAGGGTGTACTCACTTTTGTTGCCAGCAGTTTAGACATTAATTGCTGTGTGTTGAGTTATTTTGAGGGGACAGCGAATTTACACTGTTATACAAGCTGTACACTGACTACATTGTATCAAAGTGTCATATCTTCAGTGTTGTCCCATGAAAAGATAGATTCACAAAAATGTGAGGGGTGTACTCACTTCTGTGAGATACTGTATAAGGATAATAAATAATGTAGGCTATAGAGACTACACCAACTCACAGTTTTTAAAGTCACATGCAATAAAAGTTCATGGATTTAGTTATTTTGAAGACAGCACAAATAATGTACAGGGCAATTAATAATCAACTTCCAGCTAATATACAAAAAATATTCAAAGAAAGAGACAATTACAATTTGAAAGGACTTTACAAAACCTAAGGTTTGAACAGCAAAGAAATGTATGTGCATACAGTATCTGTGGGGTGGATTTGTGGAAACAGTCTGGCGTTGGAACTGAAACTATGTACAAACAGAAACTTTTATATATCCTTTTAGCGAACTTTATTTGCATAAAGGATATATGTTAGAGATGTAGTATTAATATGTAAGATGCATTAAACTCACTCTGGGACACTGGCTGAATACTTGTATGGCAGGTGGGACGGTACTCTGTATCTATGTTGTCTGGGGCTGGGTATATACAGTATGTATGCATATGTATGGACTACAGGTGCATCTCAATAAATTAGAATGTCAACAAAAAGTTGATTTAGGTAATGCAATTCAAAAAAATTAAGCTTTTATATTATACAGTCATTACACAGTGTGATATATTTTAAGTGTTTTAATTTTGATGATTATGGCTTACAGCCCATGAAAACCCCAAATTCAGTTTCTCAAAAAATTAGAATATTACATAGTTAATTTAAAAAAAATAGTTTTTAATAGAAATGTTGGCCAACTGAAAAGTATGTCCATGTGTGCATGTCTGCGTTTGTCCAGTGTTTAATCAAGACCAAAGTCAGCGCAGTCGTCTACCAGGAAATTTTAAGAGCACTTCATGCTTCCCTCTGCTGACAAGCTTTATGGAGAAGCTGATTTCATTTTCCAGCAGGAATTGGCACCCCCCACACTGCCAAAACTATCAAAACCTGATTTAATGACCATGACATCACTGTGTTTGATTGGCCAGCAAACTCTCCTGACCTAAACCCCCAGAGAATCTATGGAGGATTGTCAAGAGGAAGATGGGAGACACCAGACCCAACAATGCAGACGAGCTGAAAGTCAGTATCAGAGCGACCTGGACCTTCATGACACCTCAGCAGTGCCATAGGCTGACCACCTCCATGCCACGCCACACTGATACAGTAATTAATCCAAAAGGAGCCCTGACCAAGTATTGAGTGTGTACATGGGCATACTCTTCAGTCGGACATTTTTACTGAGAAACTATTTTTTAAATTTTATGTAATATTCTAATTTTTTGAGAAACTGAATTTGGAGTTTTCATGGGCTGTAAGCCATAATCAAAATTAAAACACTTGAAATATATCACTCTCTGTGTAATGAATCTATAGAAGTTTAATTTTTTTGAATTACCAAAATAAACTTTTGGTTGACATTCTAAGTTATTGAGATGCACCTGCATGTATGTAAGGATGGATGGGTGTAAATGTTGATATGTATAATAATTTCTACTTAGGGTTCTTAATAAGAGTTAATATGCATTTCACATGGGTTGTATTTAGGGGAAAAAGAGGAGTTGGAGTAGATAAGTATTAACTTCTTCCTTCTCCTTTTCGAGCACTGTACACTTACCTTTATTGCACTTGTCATTTTGTTTGAAATAAAGTATTTCATCATCATCATCATATGGTATTATGTTGCTTTCCTAACAATGGCATAGTCACATATGTCCTCCCCACATTCTGTTTAAAGATTACTAGCCTACATTCTGTCATAATGCACTCATTTATCCAGTGATCGTTTATAATTCCTATCACATTGTCTGAAGCACTACAGTATGACATAAAATGATTTTGCCCCCATTTGTTTCAGCTCTTACGTCATGTCCTCTTGTGGGAAATGTAGCTGATGAGCCTTTTGCTTTCTGGTGTGACTTAACAAAACTGATTTGCTTCATTCTGTTCTCTGCAATCTAAAAGGAGCTTCCCTTTGTCTATGGAAATTACCCAATTACTTATTGATGTGCAACCTTGTTAATCCTGTAGTGGTGGGTGTTAAGGATATCAGCTCCATGATTCCAGACTCCAGATGAGAATAGAAACTTGCTCCTCTTTATTAGTTGGGGGTATTGCTATCAGCTATCAATATTGTATTGACATACTTGATGTAACTTGAGCTTTTATATTGATAGCACTTGATGCTTATCTATATGAAACATCATATAGTTGCTTCATATAGTTGGTTGAATAGCAGAACAGAATGTGACCAGCTGGTGGCGTTACTGATCTGTCAGCTACCCTGAAGAAACAGCATGTGACCTATACATACTGTAACTGGGCTGTTCAACTGGCATCTAGTGTGGATTACTACTGTGACATCACAAAATGAAATGTCATTGGTTGATGCATGTCTTTTACAAAGCTGGAAAAAAGGTTTTGGCATTAAGTACAACAATAGCCCAGACTAGCTCAGTTTTCTTTTTTCTCTCAGTCACATTTTGTCTTAGCCTTGTTTTAAATTGTAATCGCTCTTGTCTTGTTTTCTCTTTTTTCTCCTTTGAATTCTTGGATGGAATATGGGTGGGCAATATAAGCTGCGGCTTCAGCCATCACCCATTTCGGATAACTCACGTGGAATTGTATAGTAGAAGGAGTCTTTGTCTAATTTGACCTTGTTGTTATATTATACAGTTTCTTTTAACCTGTAATGTACTATCCGAAATAAATAAATTCATTCATTCAATACACAGACGCAGTTCTAGAAGTCAAAGCAGAGATGTCGACTCAAGACAAACCAATTCAAAAGATGACAAACGCAAAAGCAAGCTGTTCGTCACGTCCACCTGGGCCAAAGGACTCCTTTGTCATGTCAAAGGTTATACTAAAGGTTGTTTGATAAATGTGTGACAGATCTCGCAACATTGACCTCCTGGCCAGTAGGTGTCATACTTACTCTTGCCCCAACTGGTTGGTAGAACAAACACGCAACACAGACTACAGTATTCTACAATCTCAGCTCTTTGGTGATTGTGAGCCAGACACGGCATGTCAAGGGAGGACTCTTTTGGTATGAAGTTAATATGAGGCAACAAAACGCGGCTTAACAGCCAACATAGTTCTCGGGATCCAACTGTTCAGATGTAAATGTTATTTTGGACTCATAAAAAAATAAGTTTTTTTAATCCATCTACCCTGAAGAACATAAATGCTTTAATTCTGCACCTTTCTAAATACTTTGTTGATGCATTTTTTTTAAAAAAAATATTTGTTTTCATGAAAATGCTATCTAGTACACCCCTCTAGTACACATTTCAACTGTTAAGTTTGCAAATTTGTTTCCCTGGAAATTAAGGGGGGGAATGGATGCCAAAATAAACAAATGGTATTTGGCAAATTGCTGTTTGTGCCTATACTGACCTAAAAGTTCACAATCTGTGCATCTCTGTAATTCCAATATTGTGACAATCCTGTGTAAGTAACAACAATAGTATTCCTGTTACCCGTTCTCACTTTGTCAGAGTGGTTAGTTGTCAGCCTGTGGTTTCATACACAGATTAGATGTTAAGATGTATAGTGCACATTACACACGCACTGATTCTTTTATCAGTTCTCTGGCTGTCTTTACACAATGCTTTAAGAGTAACTGTTCTTTTTGCACTGTTAAGACGTGCAATATTTACCCCCAAAACATGCAATAGCAACCACCTGAGGACCACTGTGTGTGAGTTTAGTGACCACTGGGGCAATTGGCTTGGAGAAGTAGCAAATCCTGTGAAATGTGGACAGATGGATGGATGGACACAGCGCCATCGCATTAGCTCCTTTTGGCTTCACTTGAATGAGGTTTAAAAAAAAAATGAGCTGCAACAGCTGAATGTCTTAAAACAGAGGGCTGTCCACGCAGAGGAACGATACTCGCCGCAGCCATGCTACAATGCTCGAAACCTGCAGAACACAAATAAGCACACTACGCACATGCTTTCATCACAGTTAAGATTTATTTCATTCAACATTTCACATTACAAATATTTAAAAATTATGCATACTGTTATAAATAGTTGGCTGCAAACAATTAAATAACATTAGATTTTTCTTTTTCGTTTCACTAGCACTTCTACAGACCAACTCCTAGAAATATGGACATATCCGTATTACATAACTTAATTAGAAAGGAAAATACAAAAATAGGAACTTATAAAGTGAAATGACAATAAAAATTAAGGTGATATCTTAAGTAAAAAAATGCTATTAATAAATACAACAACCTTCCCATACACAGTTAAAAACTATTGAAATCTTGCCATTAAGTAACATTAACAGACAAATATTTAAATATTTATTTTCCTTCAGAAAATGTGAACCATATATTGTGGAGCACAATATAGCAATTAGTAAAAACTAGACACTTTAACATATTAAAAGCTTCACCTCAAAAATATAACAAAAATCTGATCAAAATTATAAAAATCAATTATACATTCCAATTAAAAATATACCAATAAACAGCTAAATACATTGTTGACCTAATAATTACAATGCAATCAATCACAGTAGCTTAAAATAAACAATAAGCAAATGAGCACAAAACCTTTAATGTTTTAAAAATAACTTCAATTATTTATATTAGTACAAATAGTTTGATTTCTTTTATTTTTTACAAACACCAGCATGAAAAGGATTACAATAACAGTAGAAAATGACTGTGAAAAACATATTAACATCTTCTTTTAATTAAATGTCTGCAATTAAAAATGGCATTAAAGAATTACATTGCAAAGAGTCTTTATCTGGAAAAAGGTTCAAAAGAAGTATTGCACATAACAACTTGAAGTTAACTTGCAACATTTACCACATTCAAGTCTTTAAGCTCCCCTTCACTCCAGATAGGTCTCTATAAGATCACCTCGGGCGGACAGCGGGGATGGGTTCTCAAGTCTTTAAAACAGTGTTCTAGAAGGATGCTCAATAATCCCACGCTGCCGCATCTACTCAAAAGTTACTTTTCTCTCTCTGTCATGTGCATCCTGCAGAGGTCTGCGAATGGGGAAGCGAGGAGATCGACACGAGGGGGAGGGGGGAGGGGAGGTGAGAGCGGGGTTTTTTGGGGGGGTGGGGGGTGGGGTGTCCTTAACATAATAGTTGAGAAACATTTGGTGCACACCACAACGATTAATTTTAATAGCTAATTCATGTACTTGTCATTTTCTCTCTTTTTTTTTCTTTGTCATGCATGCTAAGGATTACAATAGGTGCTAGTTGGCAAGTTCAAGAATATATATATATACTTTTTTTTTTCAAATATTAAAATATCTAAACACCAAACATCCATTCTTGTGATACGAGATTCAGCGTTAAGCATGAACCGAATTTTGCATTCTCCTTATAAGTTATGCTCCATCTATGGAGAGGAAACCAAGACAGAAGTTACCATTTCCAACTAGTATAGTCATGTTTAGAGACATTAACATCGAGTTCAAATTACCTTTTTTTTTTTTTCTTCTCACCATGCTGTTATTGACCAGATTGACTGGAAAACATCTAGCGTAAGAAAAAAAAAGCTAAGACCAAGAGAGCGACACTCTTTGGTCTCTCCTCTGCAGATCTGAAGTCGCATCAACACAAGTGCGCACTTAGTTGTAAAGATTCCTCAGCACTGAAATGTATAAAAAGCATAATTGAAAATAATATATATTGAAACCACTCAACTTTTTTTTTCTTAAAATGAACATTTCCATATATGCAGTTCTCTCAGTAACAAAAGTACAAAAGCTACCTTTCACAATGTGAAAAATTGAGGTATTGCAAAAAGGAGTTTCCCCATTTGTGAAAAATGTGCCTAAAATGACTGTTGGAAAAAAGAAAAAAATATTTAGAAAAGTAGTGCATAATAAATGTTTATATGTGCATGACAAAATAATTTAGCTAGAAAACACTGTACCAAAAATCAGCAGGCCATGTATAAAATAATCTTTTTTTTTTCATCTCATTTAACAGCAAATTCTTCACAAAGTGTTTTAACTTCTAAAATGCTCACCCACCACGCCCACAAAACTAATGTCCAGGGTGCAAAACGCGCCGAAATGAGGATTCTCACTAGTGTGTATAATCAAGTTTCTGTACTAACTCCCTGACATTTAAATGCTCGGCTAGTAGGTTAACCACTGAGTGATTTAAACAAACGTGCGGATTGGTTTTAAATTCGCCGTGCAAACGTGCACAAAAACGCGGGCCTATTTCGTATCTAGCGCATACGGAGAAATGCGAGGCCTCGTTTGTTTGTCCACAAGCCCCGTGGCTCTCCCCTTGGTGTTCTGATGAGTTCTGACCGCCCTGCTCATACGGTATGCATACAGTTACATGTGCACACCATATCGATGATATTTAAGGCCAATCTTTGGTTTGCTGGACTCCATCAGGGCTTGGTAAGTTAAGCTAAACTGGGCAGAAGTGACACATTTGTCAAGTATATAATCCAAAGAACACCCTCGACGAAAAAATGAGGAAGAAAAACGACAAAATTCTAGACGAGAAACGAGCTACAGTATGACCCACTACTGCACGGCCATCTTTGGTTCCCGGGATCTCGTCATCGAGGGCAAACTGCACGTGGGTCAGAAGTGTGTAGTAGTAGAGCACACTGCAAAGAATATCTTCATTTATGCTTCAAAAACACTGGATGCTGAGTTGGATTAGCCCGGCAGGAGAAAGGATAGAGGGGGTTTTTGCTGCGAGGGCGACTCCCTCCGCAACCAGAACCTGTGCCGATCATTTGGGAATCCAATCTCTAACTTAAATTGCTTCTCTCGTTAAATGCGGCTAACTCTTGGATGCAAAGTAGATCTTTCTTCTTTTTTTGTCCTGTAAAGTCTTGGGAGAATTGCACAAACCATATTTAAAAGAAACTAACAAATCCAGGTATGCCTCCAGTTTGGTAGTAGCCCCATTACATACTACAATAATAATAATAATAAAAAGGTGGGCATTGGACTTCGTCCCTCTGGAGGAGTTCTTTAGCCTCCATCCTGAAGAATCTGGATCTAAACGGCAGGTTCTGATCCATAGATGAGGCTCTCCTTTTTCGATAGCTTTAAGTTTGGCTGCAGGCAAACATAAGGAAGGGTAGTCGGGTTGGATTTATATATTATGTACATATATTATCTTTATTTTTTACCAGTAACTCTCCTGTAGCCTACCAATGCCATACATTCCATTATTACACTGTATAGTGTACAACGCTCTGTCCATTAGCACAACCCTGGGTTTGATTACAAAAATAAGGAGGTGATGAAGCAAGTGTGTACAAAACTGTGCCAGTTGCATCACATCTGCCTGTTGCGATACTTCCCCCTGATTAGACTTCTGAGGAAAGGAGAGCAACAGAGAGTGATCGCATTTTCCTTCTTGCTTTCTTTCCTTTACTGTGTTCGGCACATTAGCAGCTGAGTCTGAGGTATTAGTTTTTGCATGTCAAAATGGAGATCAAAACCCAAATGTGTGTTTGCTAAAATCTTGTTTGATTTTTCAAGTAACATCAAAATATTTGTATGGTCCTGGAAATCATTTAAAAAAAAAAAAAGATCTCAAACAGGGAAAAGAATCCATTTCGTTTTGCAGCGGGCCTTTTCTGTTCTTCAAAATGAAATAAGATTCAGCTTTGGTTAACTACTAAGGGTCTCGCTTATATTCTATCATCTGTATTTAAACTGGAAATAAGTGCACTCTTCTTTACCAACACCTTTTTCTTTATTAAATTCACATTTGCTCTTGGGCCTCTGATGTCGATAATACATTACCCCCCCACCCCCCCCAGCCAATTATGTTTTAGGGGGATTTTTTTCTATTAGCTTGCCTGTTTTTTGACCATTTAAAAGGTCTGTAAAGTCAGAAAGGCCAAATTTTGTTTTCTCCCAACAAAACACTGCATGAAACGCCTCATGGGTGTTCCGGGCTTTTCTATGCCACTAGGGGGGGCTAAAGAGAGGACTCCAAACAGATGATGGAAAATGTGCACCTCTGTATAGTTTTTGTTTTTTTTTTCAAAAATAAAGATAAATAGTACATGAGCAAAATAGAGGCACTTTAATGCCACCTCCAAGAAATAAATAGCCAATAATATATTGTTTCAACAGCAAATGCTCTGGAGTCTCAATACCAAATAAGCCAAAGCTCTGCTACAGAAGAATATAGTTGAATATTGAGTGACGAGCATTTGCTTTTGGGGCATTTTATACAAATTTTTAAATAAAAATTAAATACAGTGTTCATAAAAAGATGCCAATTAAATAAGAGTACCATATCACTCCTCAACTCAAACTTTCCTACTGTATATGTGCATTTTTTTTAGAGAACTTAAAAATAAATAAATACAAAATTACAAAGTCATAACTAAAATTATGTTACACATTTTTTTCCTGTGCTGGACATTTTTAAGAACTATTCCAGTTTTCTTTCAATATTCCCAAAGAACTGATAGAAAATGAGATACATGTTTAGTGGAATTGGAGCAAAAGGAACCAGCAACAGAAAAGTGCATTTATTTGTACGATGATTTGCGACTCCTGCACTACCTGCCCTCCTGCTCCTCTGATGCCTCTCCCTACTCTGATGTCTGCTCAGTTCCAGCGGAAGGAGATGTGGCGGGGTCGGTCGCCTCCCTCCTTCACCAGAGGTTTGTGGAACTCTCGTCCTGCGCGCGAATGGATGGCCGCCCAGCAGTACTCGCAGTAGTACTGCAGACAGGTGACGTTGGCGCAGAAGAACGGGGCGAACTTCCCGCCGCAGCGAGTCCCCTGGCACTCATCACACAGCTGGTCATCCAGCACATATGGCTTCACTTCCACCTGTGAATAAATGTACAAATATGTACCATTTACCTATGATAATTCATGTTTCTTTGAACACCTGCCTGGGATCTAAACACACTGGATGATTTTGCAAAAGAAGAAATTGTAAAGCAGCTTCAGCAGCTGTTATTTTTTCATTACCTCTGCCAAGGAGGTAATGTGATCAGGGTGGTTTGTTTGCTTGTCTGTTAGCAGGATTATGCAAAAACCGCTCCACGGATTTTGATGAAAGTTTCACCAGAGGAGGCCCTTCGCCTAAAGATGAACCCATTAGATTGGAGATGATCTGAGAGTGCATACCTCCACCAAGGTCCTTGTTTGCTTGTGTGCAGCACATTTAAACAAAAACTATTGGGACAGATTTTGATGAAATTTTCACTAGAGGTGGCCCTTGGGCAACAACAACAAAAAAAACCCACTAGATTTGAGATCTGCAAGCACATACCTCCACCAAGGCAAAGTTTTAGAAGGATTACGCATAAAGTACTTGACGGATTTTGATGGAATTTTCATCAGAGGTTGCCCTTGGGCTACAGATGATGAACCCTTAAATTTTGGAGGTGATTCAAGAGTGCATACCTCCACCAAGGCCCTATCTTCTTGCAACGTGTTTGAAGAGTTGTGCAAAAACTGCTGAATGGGTTCTGATGAAATTTTCAACAGAGGTTGTCCTTGGGCTACAGATGAACTCATTACATTTGAGGTGATCCAGCAGCGCATGCCTAAACCAAGGTTCTATCTCACAATGTATGGATGAATGGCCAGATGGACGAAGCTTTGGCTGAGGTATGTGCTCTCTGAATGCCCTCTAGTTAAAGAGTAATGAAATATTCACAAATCAGGCTTGAAATTTCCACATAATGAAGAGCACAACAAAAGATGTACACCAAAGCCAGATCCATGGTTAAAAATCTGATCCACTATGATAATCAGAAAAAGTCAAATTATCTAGAAATCAAGCATCAAGCAATACAAAACCCCCTACATAACGCCTTCAGTGGTCCTTAGAGGCTTTCAGTGCCGTGGCTGTGAGTGTTTCAGAGTCAAATCCCCTGCTCCTGATCGCTAAAACAAAGAAAAAAAAAATCTTGATTTTCAAACTTGCTCCTCAGGTCTCTCCAGTTTAAAACGCACTTCTATTTTCTACTGCTTTGCCATGAGGGATTAAGCTATTAGCAAGCAAATGTCACTGAGGCGCTCTGCTCCGCTACAAAACGTGCAAGCCAATTATGCTAATGTTCTAGTATTCTAAACTGTAATGTTACCGCTGTGTACATGTGCTCAAGTTATCACTCAGATATTGTGCACATGTGTATAGAATTTGGCTCATTTACAGGCCACTGCAAACTATGATGCAACAGACCTGAAGTTACCTCTGCTATGGACGTTATATTTTCAGTCCTGTTTGTCTTTTGTCTGTCTGTCTGGCAGCAGGATTACACAAAACTGCTGACCTAATTTCAGTGAAATTTGGTAGAAGAGAGGCACCTGAGCTATGGAAGAACACATTCATTTTCTTTGACAATTATGCATGGAACATCCTGAAGAATTACCAGGCGTATATGAGTGTGCAGAATATGCTGTGGATCCAAATAAAAATCTAGCATGTAGGTGTTAGCAGAGGTACGTGTTCTCTGAGCAGTTTCTAGCTATCACTGTGATTGCTGGACTGCTGACAGCAACGCCGACGTCAACGACAGCTTTAGCTCATGAAAACACAACAATAACTCGTAAGACACATACTGTATGTAACTTTGTGATACAAATGTACACAGATGACAGGTTATATCAGGGGTCTGGAGAAACCTCAAAACCATCTCTGGGCTCCAGAATACCTCCCCCCAGGCCACGGGGGGCAGGGAGTGGGCGAACAACCTGAATCTGTTTTTCAATAGGTTTGACCAACCGCCCTCCCCCCTGTCTGCACAACAACCACTGCTGCCTCTGAAGAAATCAAGTCCTGCTGCCCACTCCCCACTCCACCAACACCCCCCCCACCCCCAACACACAGCCCCCCATCCTGACCCTGACCAGGACCCAGGTGAGGACGGAGCTGAGGAAGATCAAGGCGAGGAAGGCGTCGGGACCGGACGGCATCAGCGCAAAGCTCCTCAAGTCCTGTGCAGACCAGCTGTGTGGGATTGTGACGTACATCTTCAACCTGAGCCTGAAACTGGGGAGGGTACCACAGCTGTGGAAAACATCTTGTGTGGTACCTGTACCAAAAACTTCCCACCCCAAAGACCTGAACAGCTACAGACCGGTGGCCTTGACGTCCCACTTGATGAAGACCCTGGAGAGACTGCTCCTTGCTCACCTCCTCCCCCTGGTGGAACCAGCGATGGATCCACTCCAGTTCGCCTACCAGCATGGCATTGGGGTGGAGGATGCGGTGATCTTCCTCCTTCACCGTTCTCTGTCCCACCTGGAGAAGCCCAGGAATATGGTGAGGATCATGTTCTTTGACTTCTCCAGTGCTTTCAACACCATCCAACCGATGATCCTGAAGGACAAGCTGCTGCGCGCAGGGGTGGACCAGCACCTGTCATCATGGATCCTGGACTACCTCACGAACCGGCCTCAGTTTGTGAGAACCCGGGACTGTGTGTCTGACACGATCATCAGTAGCACGGGGGCCCCCCCAGGGAACGGTGCTGGCTCCCTTCCTGTTCACTCTTTATACTGCGGACTTCTCACACAACACAACACACTGCCATCTACAGAAGTTCTCTGATGACTCTGCGATCGTTGGCCTCATCTCCAATGGAGATGAAGCTGAGTACAGAAGACTTATCCAGGACTTCGTAGACTGGTGCCATCGGAACTGCCTCCAGATCAACGCAAGGAAAACTAAGGAGCTGGTGGTGGACTGCCGCAGGCATGGGCAGCCCCTCACAGCAGCAGTAAATATACAGGGAACAGACATCGAGATGGTGACATCCTATAAGTACCTGGGTGTTCATCTGAACAATAAACTAGACTGGTCACACAATACTCAGAATCAGAATCAGAATCAGAATCAGGTTTATTGCCATTGTTCATGTAGTACACAAACTAGGAATTTGTCTCGGTACAATGCTGCAACATTAAACATGATAAGATAAGAGAAATAAACTATACATGTAATAAAGTGTAGGATAAGATTAAGTGATACTGGTCAACAGTTAAAATATATATTAGCCAGCAGCAGATACTGTGGAGAACTATATAGTGCAGTCGGTAATGCAGGAAGAAAACAGTGATGATTGACATGAGTCTGGTTGAGCTGCTGTACATGGTGCACGAGAGTCACTTAGTGTTCAGCAGTCTAATGGCAGAGGGGAAGAAGCTGTTCATGTGACGGGAGGTTTTAGTCTGGATGGACCGAAGTCTTCTACCAGAGGGGAGGGGGGCAAACAGTACGTGACCAGGGTGTGAGGGATCGGCTATGATCCGGCCAGCACGCCTCCGGGTCCTGGAGATGTACAGATCCTGGAGAGATGGGAGCTTGCAGCCGATCACCTTCTCAGCAGTGCGCACGACGCGCTGCAGCCTTAGTCTGTCCCTGGCAGTGGCTCCTGCGTACCACACGGTTATGGAGGTGGTGAGGATGGACTCGATGATGGCTGTGTAGAACTGCACTAACATCTAGGTGGGTAGCTTGAGCTTCCTCAGCTGCCGCAGGAAGAACATCCTCTGCTGGGCTTTTTTGATGAGTGAGCTGATGGTCAGCTCCCATTTGAGGTCCCTGGTGATGGTAGTGCCTAGGAAGCGGAAGGAATCAGCAGTGGTGATGGGAGAGCCTGAGAGGGTGAGGGGGGGCAGAGGAGTAGTGACTTTCCTGAAGTCTACAATCATCTCCACTGTCTTCAGAGCGTTCAGCTGCAGGTTGTTATTGCTGCACCAGGACGCCAGCTGGGCCACCTCTCTCCTGTAGGCGGACTCGTCGCCGTTGGAGATGAGCCCGATGAGGGTGGTGTCGTCCGCAAACTTGATCAACTTGACAGACTGGTGGCTGGAGGTGCAGGAGTTGGTGTAAAGGGAGAAGAGTAGGGGGGAAAGTACACAGCCCTGGGGTGATCCGGTGCTGATGCTAGTATAGTCTGAGACAGTCTTTCCCAGCCGCACATGCTGCCTCCGGTCCGTCAGGAAGTCGATGATCCACCTGCAGAGGGAGTCAGGCACGTTGAGCAGGGACAGCTTGTCCCGGAGCAGAGCGGGGCGGATGGTGTTGAATGCGGAGCTGAAGTCCACAAACAGGATCCTGGCGTAGGTTCCCGGGGAGTCCAGGTGCTGCAGGATGGAGTGGAGGGCCAGGTTGACTGCATCGTCTACAGACCTGTTGGCTCGGTAGGCAAACTGCAGCGGGTCCAGGAGAGGGGTGGTGATGGACTTGAGGTGGGACAGGACCAGGCGCTCAAAAGGACTTCATGACTACAGAGGTGAGCGCTACAGGTCTGTAGTCATTAAGTCCAGTGATCCGTGGCTTCTTGGGGACAGGGATGATGGTGGAGGATTTGAGGCAGGACGGCACGTGGCATAACTTAAGGGAGGTGTTAAAAATGTCTGTGAATACAGGAGCCAGCTGTTTCGCACAGAGTCTCAGGGTGGAGGGAGACACGCCGTCTGGGCCGGGGGCCTTGCGCGGGTTCAGTCTGGAGAACTGTTTGAGCACATCCTGCTCACTGATGATAAGGGGAGGGGGGGAGGAGGGGGGGGTGCCTTAAATGAAGTAGCGAATGTGGAGGCTGTGGAGCTGGAGGGAGGGGGGGAGTTGGACACAGATGACGAGGTGTCAAAACGGGCATAGTGTTGGGACAGTCTTTGACAAAGGGCTTTGTCATCCTGACCTTTAGGAGCCTTAGGTCGATAGTTGGTGATCTGCCTCAGTCCTCTCCACACGGAAGCCGAATCATTAGCAGTGAACTGCTGCTGGAGTCTCTCTGAGTACACAGATTTAGCCCTCTTCAGCTCTCTGTTAAACCGGTATTTAACCTCCCTGTAGCAGTCCCTGTCTCCACTTTTCAGCGCTGCTTCCTTCTCCTTCCTGATCTGTCTGAGCTTAGCTGTGAACCAGGGTTTGTCATTAGAGTAACTCACCCTGGTGCGTGATGGAAGAATGTTCTCTTCACAAAAGTGGATATATGAGTTCACAGTGTCCGTGTACTCATCCAGATCATGCGTGGCTCCTTTAAGCATGCCCCAGTCAGATATTTCCATGCACGTTTCCAGCTTCTCCTCAGCATCACTGGTCCGTATCTTCGTAGTGCTCACAACAGGTTTAGTGAGCTTCAATCTCTGTCTGTATGTGGGAATGAGGTGAACCATCACGTGATCAGATAATCCCAGCGCAGCTCGAGGGACAGCGCGATATGCGTCTTTCACTGTGGTGTAACAGTGATCCAGTGTGTTTAATCCTCTGGTGGGGCATTTAATAAACTGTTTGTAGCGGGGGAGATCGTGGCTCAGATTGCACTGATTAAAGTCGCCAGCCACAATAATCAGCGAGTCTGGAAAACTCCGCTCTGTGTGTTGAATGTGATCCGCGAGCACGCGCTGAGCTTCGCGCGTGTCCGCGTCGGGAGGGGCGTACACAGCGATCAGTATAAAAGAAGCAAACTCCCGTGGGGAATAAAAAGGCTTGCAGTTGATAACAAGAAATTCCAAGGCAGGAGAACAGTGTTTGGAAATTTCCGTTACATCAGAGCACCAGCTACAGTTGATGTAGAAGCAGACACCGCCTCCTGTGGTCTTGCCGGAAAGCTCTGTGTCACGATCAGCACGGAAGAGCTGGAAGCCGTCGAGGCGCAGCGCGCTGTCCGGTATATTTTCCCGGAGCCAGGTCTCAGTAAAGCAGAGGACAGCTGAGGAGGCGAGGTCCTTAAAACGCATCAGCAGTCTCAGTTCATCCACCTTGTTAGAGAGAGAGTTGGTATTGGACAGAAATATGCCAGGCAGCGCCGTTCGCGAGCCTCTCCTGCGAAGTCGTACGAGAGCGCCCGCTCGTCTTCCTCTCTTCCGCCGTCTCACTTTCCGAGCCAAACAATAAACCAGATCGGCGGCAGGGGCTAGAAAAACTGGGAGGAGGTCCGTGGGGGTCAAAGTCCTGATATTTAAAAGTTCTTCACGGGTATAAGTGCAAGCAGACACACAATTGACAAACAAAAACAAACAAAGAGCGCAGCGAAGCACCATGTCGACCGCTGTGGGCGCCATCTTGGGAAGGTTACTTCCCAAGTAACCTTGGGAAGTACTGACGCACTCTACAAGAAGGGACAGCGCAGGCTGTTCCTGCTGAGGAGACTCAGGTCTTTTGGTGTACAAGGGGCGCTGCTGAAGACATTCTACAACACGGTGGTGGCATCAGCCATCACTTTTGGAGTGGTCTGCTGGGGCAGTGGCATTACAGCAGCCGATAGGAAGAGACTGAACAAACTGATTAAGAAAGCTAGCTCTGTCCTGGGGCAGCGCCTTGATCCGGTGGAGGAGATAGGAGAGAGAAGGACGGTGGCTAAACTGTCATCTCTGCTGGAGTCCGAGTTCCACCCTATGCAGGACGTACTGAATGCACTGAGGAGCTCATTTAGCAGCAGACTACATCATCCCAGGTGCACAACCGAGAGGTTTCGCAGGTCCTTCCTACCAACAGCTGTCAAGACTGTACAACCTAAGCAGGGCTGCTCGCAGAGATAGCAAAAAGACGTAACAAACTAATAGTTTTTTGAATGCAAAAGATGCAATAGACTTACACAATGGTCCCCTCCGGCATACAACTAGGAACATACCGGTCACTATGGAGGGTGAGAATATGTATGGGCACATAATCATACCATGTAGGATAACTAAGTAGAGGGTTATGCTGTTTCATCCCATCTAGCAACAATGCTCTGCACTGTGTGTGTTTATATATTTACATATTTATTCCATCTAGCTACAATGCTCAGCACTGGGTGTGTTCATATTTATATATCTATATATTTATTCCATCTAGCTACAATGCTCCGCACTGGGTGTGTTCATATTTATATATCTATATATTTATTCTACCTAGCTGCAATGCTCCGTACTGTGGGTGTTTATATATTTACATATTTATTCCATCCAGCTACAATGCTCTGCATTGTGTGTCTGTGTGTGTGTATATATATATTTTATAGTAATATGTACATATGTACATTAGCTGCTCTTGCTTGCTTGTTTTTTTTCTTGCCTTCTGATTGTTGCTCTGAGTGTTGCTATCCCTGTGCTGTTGCAATCCTGGAATTTCCCCGTTGTGGGACTAATAAAGGCTTATCTTATCTTATCTTATCTTATATCAGATCATGTTAGAAAAGCACCGATATAAAAACTGCATCTGATGGTAGCCAAAAAACTATATGGTCAGTTCAGTTTAAGGGTTCTGTTACCGCAAATACAGGTAATGGAGAAGCTCCAGTGTTCATGATACTACGTGTCATTTATTGCCTGTGGAAAATGACTTCTACTACAGAACAGCTCAGAGAGTCTGACAATTAAAGACGGAATCCTGGATGCCTCTGGTTTGGGGTTTAATTTTTTTTAGACAGATGAATTCCTCTACCAAAGCTTTGTCCATTGATTAAAATGTGATAAAAATTTGTCAACTGATAAAGCATCATGGTGTTAGTGCCTGTGTAATTTAATGTTAATTAGCCCATTTTCATATTATTCCCAAAAATTTAAAAAAAAGCAGCCCTCTCTCACAATGATGAAAAAGTGATCCAGAGTCCACATGCTAGTCCTGGTCTCCCCAGAATCTAATGGGTTCTTCCTTGGCCTGAGGGCCTCCTGTGACTAAAAGTTCATCACAGTTCATCCAGTAGTTTCTAACACTGCAAACAGACCAACAAACCACAGTGAACACATGATCGCCATGGTGAAGCCTTAAATAAATAATAATAATGATCTCAGTGGTGTAAGAAGCCATAAACCAGGCACAGATCATCTGTAAAGATGGAAATTATAGCTCCAAAGGTTCTGAGAATTTTAGCTTTACTGAACTTACCACTTCAGCAGGTACTGCAAGTGTCAAACTTGCTACCATTTAATACTACTTTATATAAATAACGGTTACATTAAAAGACAAGCACATTTTTTCCTATTTTTGAAATTATTAAGGTTGGAACACACTTTTTAATAAAGATATTGCTTTCGTTGTTTGTTAAACATAAGGTCGAATATTTTTCAGTCCCGTAAGAACTGGTAAGACTTCTGTAAAATTCAGTGAAATGAGGCAAGGGCAAAATGTTCAAAGGCACGCAGAAAAGGAAGTGAGGTGAGGAGAGAGCGTGAGAGAGACAAAGAAAAGAGGAGGCGTGAGAGGAGAAAGTAAAACTCTCTCGCCACTCACCCGTTTATCGATTTCTCCATGCTGCAGCTGTACAAAGCGAGCACTGATAGCAGCAATGTAGCTCTGCTGATTAGAGAAGGCGACCCGCCCTGCTCCCTTGGGGTACTTCAGCTCAGGGTCTGTGTCGATGCCTGCATAGCAAACTCCCCCATACAGACGGTCCATGATCATGGCCAACTCCACTGCGGAAACAAAAGAGCAGAATTAAATGAAGAAAACAAACTACAAAACGAGCTTGATGACAGAAGTCAGAATTGGCAATACCTGCAGAACCCGGGTTAACACATAATGTCAGCCCCCCCATGTAGCGAGAGAAAACAAGTCGATAAGGGTTGCTGATCTGAGAGTTTAAACCATCAACACAGATGGACAGAAATCCAGTTGATTTTATTGGACCAAACACAAGAGCAGTGCCCTTCAGGAAGCTGGAATAAATCCCTTAAAATTTAAGATTTTGGGTTTTTTTTTTTCAAAAAGAATAAAAAACTGACTGAAATCCCTGTGATTTTTGGCAGTCAAAACATGCCAAAAACTAGTCGCAGAATTTTTTAAAATGTGAATTCAGGACTTCCGGTTATGGCTGCCACGTAGGACGGACGTGTCTCGCTCTGCTCTGCTCCTGGAGAAAAAAAATCGGCAAATAACTCTCTCATTTGGGACAGAACGTATCCCAGCATTTGGGCGAGGATATGTCGGCGAAGCCTAAGGCTGGAAAACCAGGAAAAGGAAAAAGCGAGCCGCCGAAACAGTCCAAATTAACGGACTTTCAGGTCTGTGACGCAGCAAACAAAACTCCATATATGGCGGAGGAGGCTGGCAACGGTGCGATGTCTGCGGGGGGAGGCGCAGATGCGCTGATGGCTGCCATGAGTTCAATGAGAGCGGACTTTTCCTCTAGATTTGATGGGATTATGACAGCGTTGGAAGGAATAAGAAAGGAATTGGGTGACTGTGTAGAACGAACGGCGCAGATGGAGCTCCGTCTCGCTAGTGCTGAAGATGACGTCACCCGTCTTCAATTAAAGGTGCGCACTTTGGAAAAAAAAAATAAATCTCTGGAAGATAATATTTTGGATTTGGAATCTCGGTCGAGACAGAATAATTTGAGGCTGGTGGGTCTTCCAGAGGAATCAGAAGGTCGGGACATATGTTCCTTTCTGGAAAAGTGGATTCCGGAGGTGCTGGGCAGCGAGGAGTTGCAATCAGCAGTGGTTCTGGAAAAAGCACATCGTATTGGCCCACGGAGAGATAAGGGACCGCCGAGGACCTTAATTATGAAGTTTCTTAGCAACAGAGACAGGATGAAGATCTTCAACGCTGCACGTGCTAAAGGAGAGATTAAACACCAGGACCAGCAGGTGCGGTTCTACCCAGATTTGGCCACAGGAATCCAGCAGTTGAGGAAGCAGTTTGATCCCGTACGTAAGGAGCTGCGCAACCTTGGGATTCGTCATGGTGTAATCTATCCTGCGAGACTGCTGACCACGTATGAGGGCAGAACCCACATCTTCAAGACCCCAGAGGAGGCGCAGGAGTTCATCAAGAAGATCAAAGAAGAAGAAGAGACTGGTGGGAGCTAAGCATGAACAAAATATAAGGTAGAATAATTAAGCATTTGCACAGGCATCTGACTGACTTGAAGTAAATAGTAAGTTTACAAAATATATGTAGATTGTATTATATATTAAAAAAACAAAACAAAAACAAAACAAAAAAAAACACAAAAAAAACTATGATGTACAAAGTTGTTAAAAATTTTGGAGTTAAGTTGGAAAACTACAGAGGAGAGTTAATGTTACGTCATTAAAAGCAGTAGAGTTAGGGTGATTGGGAGGATGAAGAAGGAGTGGCTTAGGCTGTTCCCCGTGGGTGTGGAACGGTCGATGGCTATATCGGGAGACAGAATTTTTCTTTTGATTTTGGGGGGTTTGCCACAAGTGTGGGAAGGGGAAATTTGTTTGTGTGTAGTTTGTAGGATGAATGTTCAACCACTCATGTTTTTGCTTCTCTGTATGAGCATGTTTACACTGCAAGGTAATCCCAAACTCTCTATTGATCATGGACCAAAGTGTTAATCTTAATTTAACTTCATGGAATTGCAGAGGTCTACAAAATTTAAAAAAACTTAAACAAGTTATGAATAAAATAAAGGACATGGGTTCAAGAATTGTGTTTTTACAAGAAACTCATCTGATAGAGGAGGATGTTAAAAGAATTAGGAGTAGATGGCAGGGAAGTGTATTCACCTCTTCATTTTCATCCCGAGCCAGGGGAGTTATGACTCTCATACATAAATCAGTTCCTTTTCAGGTGAAAAATGTAATTGGAGACAAATTTGGAAGATATGTAATCATTCAAGGTTCTTTGCTATTAGAAAATATAAATCTTGTGAACTTATATGGTCCCAATATAGATGATCAGAAGTTCTTTGCTAATTTATTTCTCATCTTATCATCACTTACAGGGCAACATATAATAGCAGGGGATTTTAATTGTACATTGAATCCAGGTGTGGATAGATCAACAGGACTGGATTGTACGCACAATGGATGTAGGATGACTATTAATCATTTTATGAAAGAATTGAGATTGTTAGATATATGGAGAGAAATGAAACCACAAGTTAAAGCCTATTCTTGTTATTCCAGTACCTACAAGACATTCTCACGTATTGATTATTTTTTGATTTCCACAGAATTAAGGTCCAAGATTCAAAACTGCTTTTATGATAACATCGTGATCTCTGATCATGCACCCTGTTGTCTAATATATGTAGATAAAAAATTGACAAAGGAATCAGGTAGATGGCAATTTCAGCATAAATGGCTTCAGGATGAGGAATTTGTCAAGTATATAGAAAAACAGATAGACGAGTTCTTTGACATCAATACTACACAAACATCAGCATGTGTAAAGTGGGAGGCTTTCAAAGCTTTTATTAGGGGACATATTATTAGTTATACAGGATCAAAATCTAAGAAGACTCGAGAGGAGAGAGCTAAATTGGAACATAAAATAAAAAGTCTTCAGGAAAAAGTGTATGCAGGAAGTGACCCAAGGTTGGAGAATGAATTACTGATTTTGAGAGCTGAATACGACAAAAAATCAGCGAATAGAGCTGCCTCGAGTCTTCTAAGATTGAAACAATCTTTTTATGAACAAGGTGAAAAATCAGGAAAATTATTAGCATGGCAGATTAAACAATTGGAAATTAAAACACCAATTACCAGTATTATAAGTAACGGACAGGTAGTTATAGATCCTTTAGAAATTAATAGAGCCTTTAGAGATTACTATGAAAAATTATATGATACCAAAAATGAACCTGATTTAACAAAACTAAATGGGTTTTTGAACGAACTATCTATACCGTGTATTCCAAATGAAAACAGGGAGATATTGGAGTCTAAAATTAGTCAAGAAGAAGTTGGGCTAGCCATTGATAATATGAAATCAGGAAAAAGTGCAGGACCAGATGGTCTTCCAGTTGACCTTTATAAAAAATTTAAGAATAAATTAATAAAACCTTTTTTGGAAATGGTTTTAGAAGCATTTCAAAATAATAATTTACCATCATACATAAATAATGCCTTAATTATACTGCTGCCAAAACCAGGTAAGCCCTCTAATAAATGTGAAAATATGAGACCAATAAGCCTATTAAACGCCGACCTTAAGATAATCTGTAAAATTTTAGCAAGACGAATACAAGAAATTTTACCAAATATTATTAATCGAGATCAGAATGGCTTTATAAAGGGTAGACAAGGCTTCCATAATGTAAGAAGACTATTTAATATTATTTATTTTAATAAAGAAGCATCGGATACAGCTCTCCTATCATTGGACGCCGAAAAGGCCTTTGATAGAGTTGAATGGCCCTTTCTTTTTGAAGTCCTACAAAGGTTTGGACTTGGAAATAATTTCATAAAATGGGTTCAAATAATATACAATAATGCTACAGCAGAAATCCTAACAAATAACAATATTTCAAAACCAATAAAAATCAATAGAGGATGTCGACAAGGCTGTCCACTTTCACCTTTACTGTTTACTATGGCAATTGAACCTTTAGCGATAGCGATACGTTTACATTCACAAATATATGGAATTAAAGTTGGACCAACAGAACATAAAATCTCCCTGTACGCCGATGATATAATTTTGTTTATGTCGAATCTAAAAAAATCAATTCCAACCTTGTTGAATTTAATAAAGAATTTTGGGGAAATATCAGGATATAAAATAAATAAAACTAAATCTTCAATATTAATGCTAAATGAGACCCAGAGAAATTACCCAGCCCCTGAGGTAAATCAATTCAATGTTGTAAATCAGTTTAAATATTTAGGAATCCATATTATGCCTAAGCTAGAATCAGTCGCCAGTGTCAACTATGAAGCCTTAATGTCAGATATCAATGAGTTAACTCAGAGATGGATGTCACTACCAATGTCGATGATCGGGAGAATCAATATACTTAAAAGTAATATTTTACCTAAAATACTTTATTTATTTCAATACATTCCCTTATCACCACCTTTAGATCTATTCTCAAGAATAAAAAAAAAGTTAGTGGAATTTATATGGAACAACAGGAGGGCTAGATTACGTTTGTCTTTATTATATTTACCATTTGATCGTGGAGGTCTGAAATGTCCAAATTTTATGTTGTATTATTGGTCGGCACAACTGAGGTCTATGACATATTATTTTTCATCAAATGATCTCCCTCACTGGATTGAAATGGAATCATACAATTTACCTTTACCTCTTCCCATATTCATATACTCAGATTCGGCAAAAAAATTACAAAAACAAGTTAAAAATCCATTTGTAAAGCATATGATCAAAATATGGTGTGAAGCTAAAAACTATTTAAAAGAACCACAGTTATTGTCACAATTTAGTCCAATATGGGGTAATCAATATTTTAAACCAGGGAGAGCGGACGCTGTATTTAAAGTATGGAATTTAAAAGGGATACAAAAGATTCAGGATTTATATTTGCCATGTGCAGACAACATAATGTCTTTTGAAGAGCTGAGGATCAAATTTAATCTCAATAGAACACATTTTTTTAAATATCTTCAACTTAGAAACTTTATTCGATCAAATCAAAATAAAGCTCTCACTCGACCTATTTATTCATCCTTGGAAAAAATGATGATGAAAGATAGTAAAAGAAAGGGTATTATTTCAGAGTTTTATAACTCATTGACACTATCTTCAAGTGAAAATTCACTGAAAAGATTAAACTACTGGAAAGAAGATCTGCAAATTGAAATTTCAGAGGAACAATGGGAATTGGCTTGTACAGAAGCTCAAACCAAATCAATAAATGCACGCCTTAAATTGATACATTTCAAATGGTTAATGCGGATGTATGTTACACCGGAGGAGTTAAATAGATATAACAAAAATATACCAGATACATGCACAAAATGCATGGAAGGTAAAGGAACTCTATTTCATTGTTTATGGGAATGTAGATTAATAAGAATGTTTTGGGAAGAGGTGAGGGTAACAATTGAAAAAATAATCTCAAAACAAATCATACTGAATCCTAAACTGTTTTTGTTGGGTCTGTACCCAGAAAAGCATAATTTTAATAAAAGTGAAAGAACATTCATAGACCTCAGTTTGCTTAATGCCAAAAAATGTATTGCACTATTATGGAAAAAGACTCATAGACCAGATGTGACTCAGTGGTTAAGACAGATGTTAACAAACCTTCCATTAGAAAGAATAACATATATACTGAAATCAAAGGAAATTGTGTTTGAGAATATATGGAGACCTTTTATTGATTATGTAAAAAATTTAAACATAACTCTTGAAGAAGAAGGTGAATGATGTGTGTGGACCTTGTAAATTCCAAACTGGTGAACATAATATGTATACTTATGTGTTGGATTGTCTAGACTAAACAGAGGAGCATTGTTGAAGATTTGATTTTGTTGGTGGTTGTTGGTGTTTTTAGTGCATTTTTTTTTTGTAGTGCTTTAGTGTTAGTGTTTGATTGTTTGTATCATGTTTGTTAAAAAAAAAAAAAAGGTTCAATAAAGATATTGTGGAAAAAAAAAATGTGAATTCAGGCACTATTATTGAAACATTTGGTGAGGTGTAAGGCCTAATGACCTTGGTGATTCCACAGTAAGCCATAGCTAGAACCAGTACAAGAAACAAAACTACACAGAACACCTAACACTGCTAATGGGGGGGTGGGGGGGGGATTAATATTCCACATATCACAATTTACAATCAATGTGCTTCCTGATATAACCACAGCGAGCCAAACGCCTTTATGCTCTCACTAGCAGGTCTAATTTTATGACAAACTGTTCACAAAAAACAGAAATGTGTTTACATATTTCAAAATACATAACCGAAAAAGGAACCGGCAGAGGCCATTGGCTGACTTTAGCCTGCCGTCCACATCATTTAAAGAATAAAACCCTTTATTTCCAGTTTTCAAAGTCAAAATCTGGAAAGAAAGGTCTAAAGTTCTTCTGAAGAATACGCAGATGTACGGTATGAAAAACACGGTTGAACATAAAAACAAAAAACAACCTTGAAAAAGCTTTTGGTAAAAGACTGAAAGTAGGAGAAAGAGAGTAAACATCTGTAAGGTGTACGTAGTGCATGTGTTTTTATTATAAACACTTATTTGATGTTAATCTCCGTGGTGAAAAAAACACACGCATATATGACGAGCATACCTGCACGGAGTGGACGAGGAACTCCTCCTACGAAGATGGTTTTCCTCGGGTCCAGAGGCTGAGATCCATCCATCACAAAATCGCTGTCGTTCAGATTCCACGGGCGGATCTGGACCTGTCACATCAAAGAAAAAAAAAAAAAAGACTGTCACTGAGGGAGTAGCTCATTTTGGCCTGATGGAACCACTGCAAGAGCATCCACATCTCACGACTTTTAAACTGAGCTAGAGCCCAACCTGAATGCAGACCCACCTGAGGATCTGTGTGTGTGTGTGTGTGTGTGTGTGTGTGTGTGTGTGTGTGTGTGTGTGTGTGTGTGTGTGTTCAGCAAGCGTTCGGACAATTGCCTGGAAAGAACAGCAACTGTTCTGAACTCACATAAGTGCACAGACCTCCTGACCTTTGATCCTGACCTTGAGGACAACCTGAATGCAAATCCAACTGATTATCATTGTGTGTGAGTTTGGGGAGCATCAGGGCTGCCTAGGAGGAGCAACGATTTTTGTAAAATGTTGGATGGATGGATGACAAGACGCAGCGCCATCACATTAGTTCCTTTAGGCTTCTCGGAAATGAGCTAAAAAAAAAAAAGGTTCAGCTCCACATATCAATCCAGTGTCAAACAAAAAGCATGTAAGGTCAACTAAAAGTCACAAGCAATGAGTTTCGTCAGTTTTCAGTTAAAATGGCTAGATCATTAAGTGGATGAGTGAATGTGTTTCCACTGACCGGCTTATCTTTGATAGTGGGGCTGGACACGCAGAGGTACAGCTTGCCATCCTCCTCCATGCAGGCATCAATCAGCGCCTGAACTGAACTCTCATCCTGGAACAGCAGGAAGGCATAGCCTACACAAAATACAGCGAGGGTTACTCACGCTGCTGGGGCAGACGGGGGTAAAAAAAAAAAAAAAAAAAGTTGCGTTGGAATTTAGATTATCCCGTGTATACTGTATATCTAATCATGACACTCTGCATTCACAGCAAGAATGGTATGAAATTTTACAAACAGCTTGGTGGACAAATGTTCCAGATAACAGCCTGAAGACAAAAAACAAACGGCACAGATGCATACATATTCAGAGGAGATTCATATAAAGTTCGGGGACCACATACTGGATCCTGATGATTTAATAGAAAAATACAGTAAGAGGAAGCTGTGAGGACAACTCAAAATACCTTTTGGGGGAAAATAGGATTTGCTCTCAGCTTTGTGAGGCCAGTCCACAAACAGATGTCCAAAACGCCGGAAACTGGCCGTTATCTCATCTGAAAAGAAGACGACAAGAAGTGTGTACTTTCTGGGTGTTTGTGAAAGACGTGAATGAAAAGGTAAAGCAATTTCTACTGTTGCAGATTTCATGAATGCTTGGAACACAGATATTGGTCGATGGATTATGAACACAGTTTTCCAAATGCCTGCTGGTCAAGCCTGTTTGCAATGGGTTTGTTGTTGCTTAGATGGGAAAGAAATACAGACATTTGTTTATAAAAATA
Source organism: Pholidichthys leucotaenia (assembly GCA_020510985.1). Lineage (NCBI taxonomy): Eukaryota > Metazoa > Chordata > Actinopteri > Cichliformes > Pholidichthyidae > Pholidichthys > Pholidichthys leucotaenia. The sequence goes on along the minus strand of CM035844.1, from coordinate 390,563,758 downwards.
CATAACCTCTCGCGGCTGTTTTCCCATTTCCCACTGGAATACAAGACCAGCAATGCTTCATATATATCCATTGTTAATTGGGCATTTATATGCTTTTGCAAGAGATACTAATTACTCACATTGTGACACTAAATGTACATTGACTTAGTTCTTGTGCAAACCACTGCCAGAAGAAAGCAGTCATTAAGTTATCTCCAACAAGTGGAAACAGTATTCAGGAATGTTTCAGGTCCTACACCCCTCCAAAATGACTGGGCACCAATGCACAAAGCAAGGTCCATAAAGACATGGATGAGCAAGTTTGGTGTGGAGGATCTTGACTGGTGAAACACCAATAAAACACCTTTGGGATGAATGAGAGTGGAGACTGTGAGCCAGGCCTTCTTGTCCAACATCAGTGCCTGACCTCACAAATGTGCTTCTGGAAGAATGGTCAAAAATTCCCATAAACACACTCCTAAACCTTGTGAAAAGCCACCCTTTGCAACTATAACAGCTTTAACTCTCCAGGAAATGCTTTCCACAAGGTTTAGGTCTTTATGAACCATACTCTATGCATTGGTAAATTGGTAAATGGCATTCACTTATATAGCGCTTTTATTCTCATCTCTTGATGACCAAAGCGCTTCACAGATCCTGCTATCCACCCATTCACACACATTCACACACTGATGGTGGCATGCTGCCCAACATGGCACTTCCAGACCCACCAGGAGCAACTGGGGGTGAAGTGTCTTGCCCAGGGACACAACGGCAGGCTATCCGGGGAGAGTGGGATTCAAACCGCCAACCATGCGGTTATTATTGGGACGACCCGCTCTATCTCCCGAGCCACTGCTGCCCCCAGATAACAGCCTTGGTGAACTGGTGTCCATTCATTTGGAGGGGTGTCCCAACACTTCTGGCAATATAGTGTATTCAGTTGTGGAGCAATCTTAAACTGCATTCTCTCAACAACAGAAATGGCCAAAATTGGTGGCCTACAATCAGGTTGTCTTAATGTTATTACCGCACCTTCATCTATATCTGGAGGCAGCCCTCCAACAAAGACCTTGCGTGAGTAGCGCTCCACGCGCTCTCCATTCTGGTGTGGAAAACAGTGTGGAGAGCCCAGTCCGGCAAGGCCCTGATCAGCACGCTCATCATCGGGAAAACCATCCTCTATGGGAAAGAGAGAAGAGTGGCCTGGAAGACAGGAAGAGGAGGAAACCAAAGAATATATTTATTTCCTAGAGAGAGACTAGGCAAAAAAAGAATAAACACAAGATCCATTATAACAGACAAATAAAGATAACTGCACATTTGCAATTTATTTCAACTGCATTGTGTCATCTGCTTGGTTCTGTGTATAATAAAGTTTACTACATAGAAACATTTATTTCCTTAAACATCTCATTCTTATCAATAAATATGACCGCCACTTTTGTATTAAACAGAATTCCACAGATGAAAACAATGCTGTCTAGGAGAAACAGAAGGGAAATTTAGCACATGGCACACAGAGATAAGCAGAGCAAGAGCAAAAAAAACAAAAATCAGATGAGAAACAACCAGGCAAATATTCTAGCTTAAAATAGCCATGGAGCAGAGGTTAAAATGTGCATATCACAATCATAATCAAAACAAATAAGATGAATGGAACTGAATGTAATTTTATGTGTTTAAGTACAGATTTCATTATTCTCAATATTTTTTGATACATCACATATGTGCATAAACTTCACTAATAGTCCCTTGCACACATATGCAGGTACACAACGGCCCTTTAAGAGTGAAGTATGGCCTCAGCTCTAATGCCCATTTTCCTGAGCTGATTTATAAAGATTTATGAGGGAGTTAGCCTTAAAGTGCACCGTGTCCATACGTGTGTGTCTGGTCATGTACCTGCTTCGGCTTCAATTAAATTACTACACTATTCCCCTCAATCACTGAAGTTAAGCCGCACTCGCTGGTGCTGTCTGACTGAATTGAGAAATATGAACGTGGGCAAATGAGGAAAAACAAAACAAGCAGAGCAAAGCACAATGATGGCAACAAAGACGCAAGGATGAAAGATGCATACATTTCATTCGCAAGTTTAAACAAAGATCAATGCATTACAATCATGCAAGACGACACGTCACCTCACTGTACAAAAAAAGCAGATTCATTCAAAACTGCATTACTATTATTGTGACAAACAGCCCACACACAAGGAGACTATAAGATGGCTAAATTAATTAAAAATCAAGGTCAAAACACTGAGCCCCACAGAGATATTAAAGCATGATATTATGTAGCCATGATCATATTTTACCTCGTCTCCTGCTATAATTCCTGGCTGCATGTAGAATAAGAACAAATTAAATAAGGACGTTTTAAAAACTGTGTAATACCAATATAACAGGGTCGGGTTGTACATGAAAATAATGATCCACTGTCCAACTGCCCAGCTTCAGTTGTGTTCATAAGTAATGACAAACAGCTTGTTCTGACATCATGTTCATGTACCAACCCTAGTGTGCAGTTAGAGATAAAAAATTACTGTTATTTCTATGGCAGAAAATATGTTCTTAGGCTTGTAATTTAAACATTTGCACAATTATTTTGCTCCACTGTAATTTTTGGAAAGGTCTGTAGATACCTTTCACAATGAACTGCTACTTTGTTTCAAAAAGAGGCAATGTTCAAAACAGACACGGGGATTAAAAAATTAATGCAACTGAAAGACAGCACAAGTAAAATTACAAGAGTTACACTTCTTTTTTCAGCTGCTTCCTTTAGGGGTCTCCACAGCAGATCATCTGCCTCTATCTCACCCTATTCCTTGCAACTTCCTCTGTAACACCAACCCTCTCCATGTCCTCCTTCACTACATCCATCAATCTTCTCTGTGGTCTTCCTCTTTTCCTCCTGCCTGGCAGCTCCATCTTCAACATCCTTTGTCCAATATATCCACTATCCCTCCTCTGCACATGTTCAAACTATCTCAGCCTTGTCTCACTTTCTTTGTCTCCAAACCGCTCAATGTGAGCTGTCCCTCTGATACGTTATACTCATTTCTAATCATGTCCCTTCTAGTCATTCCCAATGAAAACCATATCACCTTCAACTCTGCCACCTCCAGCTCCACCTCCTGTCTTTTTGTCAGCACCACCATCTCCAAACCATACATCATAGCAGGTCTCACTACCACCTTGTAAATCTTCCCTTTCACTCTTACAGATACCCTTCTGTCACAAATCACCCCTGACACTTGTCTCCACCCACTCCACCCCACCTGCACTCTCTTCTTCACCTCTCTTGTGCATTTTCCATTGCTTTGGATGGTTGACTCTAGGTATTTAAACTCAACTCTTTTCACTACCACTACTCCTTCCATCTTCACCATTACACCAGCCTCCCTCTCATTCACACTCATGTCTTGCTTCTACTGACTTTCAGTCCTCTTCTCTCCAGAGCATACAGTGGGGCAAAAAAGTATTTAGTCAGCCACCAATTGTGCAAGTTCTCCCACTTAAAAGATGAGAGAGGTCTCCAATTTTCATTATAGGTATACCTCAACTATGAGAGACAAAATGAGAAAAAAAAAAAAATCCAGAAAATCACATTGAAGGATTTTTAGGTTCGGGTTCAGGTTACTTTATTTGTACCCGTAGGTAGATTTGTTTTGCAGTCTGGTGACATCCATATTTACAAGCCACAAATTACATTCAACATAGACACAAACACAGGCACACATGAAATTGACTATAAACATGATAAAAATACTCAAGGCACCATCAATCAAGGTATAAAAAGACAGAGATGAGAGAAAAACCAGAGGTAAGAGAGAAGAGTCATATTAAAAGTTAAAAACTAGTCAAAGAGGTTAAAAACTCAAAGGTCTAAAACTCAATAAAATATTTGGAACTTAGAATATTTAGAATTTTAAAGAATTTATTTGCAAATTATGGTGGAAAATAAGTATTTGGTCAATAACAAAAGTTTATCTCAATACTTTGTTACCCTTTGTTGGCAATGACAGAGGTCAAACATTTTCTGTAAGCCTTCACAAGGTTTTCACACACTGTTGCTGGTATTTTGGCCCATTCCTCCATGCAGATCTCCTCTAGAGCAGTGATGTTTTGGGGCTGTCGTTGGGCAACACAGACTTTCAACTCCCTCCAAAGATTTTCTATGGGGGTGAGATCTGGAGACTGGCTAGGCCACCCCAGGACCTTGAAATGCTTCTTAGGAAGCCACTCCTTCGCTGCCCGGGCGGTGTGTTTGGGATCGTTGTCATGCTGAAAGACCCAGCCACGTTTCATCTTCAATGCCCTCGCTGATCGAAGGTGGTTTTCACTCAAAATCTCATGATACATGGCCCCATTCATTCTTTCCTTTACACGGATCAGTCGTCCTGGTCCCTTTGCAGAAAAACAGCCCCAAAGCATGATGTTTCCACCCCCATGCTTCATAGTAGGTATGGTGTTCTTTGGATGCAACTTCAGCATTCTTTCTTCTCCAAACACGTCAAGTTGAGTTTTAACCAAAAAGTTCTATTTTGGTTTCATCTGATCATATGACATTCTCCCAATCCTCTTCTGGATCATCCAAATGCTCTCTAGCAAACTTCAGACGGGTCTGGACATGTACTGGCTTAAGCAGGGGGACACGTCTGGCACTGCAGGATTTGAGTCCCTGGCGGCGTAGTGTGTTACTGATGGTAGCCTTTGTTACTTTGGTCCCAGCTCTCTGCAGGTCATTCACTAGGTCCCCCCGTGTGGTTCTGGGATTTTTGCTCACCGTTCTCGCGATCATTTTGACCCCACGGGGTGAGATCTTGCGTGGAGCCCCAGATCAAGGGAGATTATCAGTGGTCTTGTATGTCTTCCATTTTCTAATAATTGCTCCCACAGTAGATTTCTTCACACCAAGCTGCTTACCTATTGCAGATTCAGTCTTCCTAGCCTGGTGCAGGTCTACAATTTTGTTTCTGGTGTCCTTTGACAGCTCTTTGGTCTTGGCCACAGTGGAGTTTGGAGTCTGACTGTTTGAAGTTGTGGACAGGTGTCTTTTATACTGATAATGAGTTCAAACAGGTGCCATTAATACAGGTAATGAGTGGAGGACAGAGGAGCCACTTAAAGAAGTTACAGGTCTGTGAGAGCCAGAAATCTTGCTTGTTTGTAGGTGACCAAATACTTATTTTCCACCACAATTTGCAAATAAATTCTTTAATAATCCTTCAATGTGATTTTCTGGATTTTTTTTTTCTCATTTTGTCTCTCATAGTTGAGGTATACCTATGATGAAAATTGGAGACCTCTCTCATCTTTTAAGTGGGAGAACTTGCACAGTTGGTGGCTGACTAAATACTTTTTTGCACCACTGTACCTTCACCTCTCCAGTTTCTCTTCCACCTGCTCCCTACTCTCACCACAGATCACAATGTCGTCTGCAAACATCACGGTCCATGGAGACTCCTACCTGACCTCGTCTGTCAGCCTGTCCATCACTATGGCAAACAAGAAGGGGCTCAGAGCACTACATGTGTGGTTTATGAAAGGAATCATAAAACCTTTTCCCTTAGTTAAGACAAGAGCACTCTGAGGCAAGTGCAATACCCCCACCCCTATTTTCTTTGAAGATCCCAATATGTCACTGAAGAGCCATTTTCAACTTTTCCATATAATTATTGGGGCAGAACTAAATTATGATAAACCTTTCATCCGTGAGTATACAACAAAAATAGTTGTATACAACCCATATTTGTAGGGCAGAATCTCAAGGTGAACCTGTCTAGCAAGTTTGGTGACCTTAGCTTTATTAGTTCTATAGTACAGTGATCCCTCACTTATCGCGGTCAATGGGTTCCAGAACCGACCGCGAAAAGTGAAAAACCGCGAGGTAGCGTCACCCCTAATGATGTCACCCATAAATAATACATACGTTCATTCTCTCACTCTCTCTCTCATATGATACGTGTGTGTGTGTGTGTGTGTGTGTGTAAGTATACATACATACGTAGATGTAAATAAAGTTTACATAAATATGTTTTTAGAACTCTTTTATTCTTATAACAAGATACGTAACTCAAGAAGAAGATGATTTACTGCACAGGTTAATGAGAGCTTTACTGCTCCTCAGGTGACGCCTCATCGTCAGGTGCTAGAGGCGCAGGATCGTCGAGGGCAGCTTCCGATAGAGCTGGAGAAGCTGCAGGAGGCGGCGTAGTGGCTCGACGGGAAGACTATTTTGCACAAAAAGGCACAAGATAACAGCGAACAATGAATGCGGTCTTCCTTCGCTGGGTATGGGCGCTCGACAGGGAGAGAAGCTGTGTAAAACGTCTCGACCAATCAGCTTGCGAGGTAAAACGTCTCGGCCAATCAGCTTGCGAGATTCCCGAGTGGTGAAGAGGTGGGCGGAGAGGAGGGGAGCGGTGGTCAGAGAGGTGGATTTTGAGTTGTGCGGGCTCTCTGTGTTGATACCTGATGTTCTAATGTAGTCTCCCTGCCTTCTGCTAGCGCCCGCGCATTTTTTCTCAATTTTGAATTTTTGATGAACATTTTTGAAAATTTCGCGATGCACTGAGGGCGCGAAAGGTGAAGCGCGAAGTAGCGAGGGATCACTGTAATAGGGCAGAGGGAATGACAACCTTGACTTTTGACCCCCAACCCACAGTCAGAGGTCATAGGCTCAGGGTGAACCTGTGTACCAATGTTGGTGACCATAGCTTTACTTGTTTTATAGCAAGAATGCAAAGGGAATATTAACTTTGACCTTTTGACCCCAAACCCACAGATGTAGGTCAAGATCCCAAGATGAATCTGTGTACCACGTTTGGTGACCTAGCTCTCTTTTGTTGTTGAGATATAGTTACTATAGTTTCTATGGCATTTTGACCCTGACCTTGACCTTTGACTCTGTGATCCCAAACCCACAGCTTAGGGTCTCAGGGTGAACCTGTGTACCAAGTTTGGTGACCCTATATGTATTCATTCTATAGTAATAGTGCAAATGGAATTTTAACCTTGACCTTTGACTTTTTGACCCCATACCAATAGTCAGAGGTCAGAATCTCAAGGTGAACCTGTGTACAAAGTTTGGTTACCCTAGCTTTACTTGTTCTTTAGTCAAAGTGCATAGGGTAGTCCAATCTTGACAATTGACCTTTTGCCCCCAAACTCCCACAAATCATCCAATAGAAGTCAAATTGCAATATGTGCATCATCAGTTATATCAAACCCTTGTACCAACTTTGAAAACTGGAAAAAAATCTATAGGACAAGTTGATGTCACAAAAGTAGGACAGACCACCCCTTGACATAATCCCCCTTTGGTCTTAGGTCAGCAGAGGATAATAGAAATGGCAGAAACCTAAAATTCTAACGCAAGGATGACTGGAAAGGGTTTTTACTTTGCAGGATCCTCAACATGGGTTTTTGCGTTGAATCTAACAGCCTCTGCAGAAGAAAAACTCAGAGGAAAAAAAACTGCAGCTTTGTTTGAATCTAACTGGCAGAAATGATTAGCTACTCAACACTACCTAAACAGCTGTGCAACTTAATCCAGTTCACTCCGCTTAACTGGAAAGTACCAAAACACATGCGCATATATAACCATGCATCATCTGTGGAGGGAAATGTCCCGTCTTTTAATTATGACTCAGAATTAGGGAGAGGGAAACTGACAGAGAAAGAAGAAGCCTTAAAACTGGCAAATAAGAATGAGTTACCAATAATATTAGCTAATGCTTTGATACTTTTAGGACACAGTAAAACAAGCTAATCAAGTTTAAAGGAACAATCAATGAATGATTACATGTTAATATGCAAGGACATTACAAGCACGTGGAAAATTGCCACAAACTTGTTTTTACATGTGTCGGCATCACATAGTGTTCTTTACTGACAAAACCAAGAGTTTAACTATACTGTTGAGTCTCAAACACCCACTTAAGGCAGGCTGTTCAGGCTGGGAATCATGAATATTTGCCAGAATTTATACAATCCCAGTTCAGAAGGTAATGATTCAATTAAATTTCAATCCGATTCAATATCAGTTCAATCAGGGATTGTGCCAGTATAATACTATTTTCTTTGCATATGAAAGAATTTCTTACAGACCAAATGCTGTAAATGTAAAATACAGTGCTGGGAAAAATTACGAAAACAAAGACTACTGCAAAATTATCAGTTTATCTGGTTTTACTATTTATTCATATGTGTTTGAGTAAAATTAACAATCTTGTTTTATTATCTAACCTACTGAAAACAACTCATCCAAATTCCAAGTCAAAATATCATCATTTAAAGCACTTATTTACAGAAAATGACAACTGGCCAAAACAACATAAAACACTTTGCTTTTTGATGTGCTTTTAGATCAAATAATGCAAAGAAAACACATTCAAGTTCATTCTTATAAAAATAAAAATTATGTACACTACCGTTCAAAAGTTTGGGGTCACTTAGAAATTTCCTTATTTTTGAAAGAAAAGCACTTTTTTTCAATGAAGATAACTTTAAACTAATCAGAAATACACTCTCTACATTGCTAATGTGGTAAATGACTATTCTAGCTGCAAATGTCTGGTTTTTGGTGCAATATCTACATAGGTGTATAGAGGCCCATTTCCAGCAACTATCACTCCAGTGTTCTAATGGTACAATGTGTTTACTCATTGCGTCAGAAGGCTAATGGATGATTAGAAAACCCTTGTGCAATCATGTTAGGTCTGCAATGCTGTAATTGCTGCAAATGGAGGATTCTTTGACGAAAGCAAAGTTTGAAGGAAAAAATTATTATTTCAAATACAAATCATTATTTCTAACCTTGTCAATGTCTTGACTATATTTTCTATTCATTTTACAACTCATGGTGGTACATAAGTGTGACTTTTCATGGAAAACACAAAATAAATGTCTGGGTGACCCCAAACTTTTGAACGGTAGTGTATGTATAATAACTCTGATTTTATTCACAGCTTTCATGTGTCTTGCCATGCTTAGATGGTCACCTAATCAGTACCTCCTTAGACTGAGGTGTCCTTGCGTTGGAATTCAACAGATACAAACTGAATGGCCACCATACATGTAGAGGTGCTAATTTAAAATTTTAAGGTGGTCTCACATTTTTTTTCCATATGAACGCCAGAGTTCAGCTGCACGAGAGACCTCTAAGCAAACCTCTCAAAAATTTCGCACATGAAAAGCCATCATATTAAAAAGATCAATCATAGGATTTTGTGAATCGATATCGGATCATTCTGACAAAATTGTTTCAATAATGATTCTTCAATCTTTTGAATGAAACCCCTTCAGACTATTCATTCATCTTCTTCCGCTTTATCCATTTCGGGTCGCGAGGGGCTGGAGCCTATCCCAGCATCTTTGGGCGAGAGGCAGGGTACACCCTGGACAGATTGCCTATCCACAATTAAAATGCCCAGCTTTAGAGGCAAAATGATCACGTTTACAGCCTTTAACAAGACTGCTTTTACTGTATTCAAGATTACGGCTCCTTTATGATTCCATGAGAACTGATTATTCCATTTTAATCTACAATTCATCCTTTTAGCAAGGTTTAAATTTGGGATGGTTTAAATATAATTTGATAAGTACCCTTAGCAGTCAGTGATCAGTTACACTACAGGTGTCAGGGACTGCTAGACTTTATCGCTCCTAATCTGAGTCACACTATTGACCTTTTGACCATAGTTGTGATATTTAACAAAAATAACCTGCTGTAGGATACACTGGGAGACCAACAGTTTGTACACTGAATCCATAAAATTTATAGACACACTTAAGCTAAGCAGGACTGCCAGAATTAGTGTTAACCTTCTCTTGGCCAAAAATTGACATTTCCATCTTAAAAATGCAATTTTTAAAATGCGCAAAACCTCATGGTGGCTTCACAGTGCCCATGTCTATCTTGTAATGTCCAGCATTATTTTCTGTTACTACTCCACAACAAAAACCATGTTTTGATGGTTGACACACTAAGCTGCAAAAAAACAGAAATGTTCAATTTGCATTATTCTGACTCATAATAATGCAGGATTGAAAGCCTAATCTTAAAATGCTGTTTTTGTTGGTTTTTACAATTATAAAATAAAGTCATGGGTCACATATATATCGTTAAAATGCTTACTTCACATGGCTGCATTCCAATTAACAGTGTGCTTCAACAGTTTTGCTTGCTTGCTTGCGGTTGTCCATCGAGTCCGATGATGACGTCCACTTCTATCGGTGAGTCCTTTGATGGCTGTATAGTCCTATCCTGGACCCACATGTCCTGTTGCAGGTAGGGCATGTAAAAGTTGTGGTAGTAGCAGCAGGGGCTGCAGGTGCATTCCTCCTCAGTCTTCTCTCCTGTCTCCTAGCTGTCCTGTCCTCCTCCATCATACGGGTCCCCACAAGGCACTGCTGTCGCCAGGTGTTCCGGTCAGCAGCAGCCTCCTCCAGAGCCTCAGGTCTGATCCTGCACTTCTTTAAGGCCATCTTTAGCTGGTCCTTGTAGCGCTTCTTCTGCCCTCCAGCAGAGCGTCGACCATGGTGTAGCTGGCCATATAACACCCTGCGAGGCAACCGGTTTGGGGGCATCCTCACCACATGTCCCAGCCAACGTAGCTGGTGCTGGGTGATCGTTGCCTCAATACTCCTACAGCTGGTTTTAAAGAGTATCTCAGAATGAGGCACATGGTCACGCCAGGTGATTCCCAGGATGCGCTGAAGGCAGCGTATATGGAACCACTCTAGATCCCTAATGTGGCGGCTGTAAGTCACACAGTATTCACAGCTGTAGAGGAGAGTAGTGACACAGACTGCCTGGTAAACAGAGATCTTTGTTTGGAGATGGAGGTTCTTGTTCTGGAAGACCCGACGCCGGAGTCTCCCAAAAGAAGCTGATGCCTGCCTGATCCTGTTCTGGACCTCACTGTCAATGGTGTTGTCTACAGAGAGGATGCTCCCCAGGTACTTGAAAGATGAAACAACAGACAGCTGTTCACCAGCAACAGTGAAAGTAGGTGGAGTAGATGGGATATTGGTGCTCCATTGGCAGACGACCTCTGTTTTGATGGTGTTCACCGTCAGTCCCATCCTGCTGTATGCTCTCACCGCAGCAGTAAGAACAGACTGGAGATCTTGTGGGCTATGAGATACCAGAGCACAGTCATCTGCATACTGTAGCTCAATGACTCTCACCCTTTGCAGTTTGGTGGTTGCCTGGAGCCTCCTTATATTAAAAAGGTTGCCATCTAGAGGGAAGTCCACTGTTACACTGCTGCTGTCCTCAATCTCCTTGTGGAGAAGTTGGGTGACACAGAGCAGGAAGATGTTAAAAAGTACGGGTGCTAATACACACCCCTGCCTAACTCCTGTACAAACGGGGAAGGAAGGAGATTCCTGTCCTCCTATAGTCACCCGAGCAGTCATACCATCATGAAATTGGCGGAGGATATTGACAAACTTACTAGGGCAGCCAAACTTAAGAAGAACTTCCCATAGGAGTTCTCTATGGACAGTGTCAAAAGCTTTGGAGAGATCGACAAAGACCATGAAAAGGTCCTGGTGTTGCTCCCGACATTTCTCCTGCAGCTGCCGAGCTGTGAAAATCATGTCCACCGAGCTCCTGCCCTTCCTGAAACCGCATTGCGATTCAGGCAGCACTGATTCTGTGATGTTGATCAGCCTGTGAAGCATCACCTTCGCCAGGACCTTACCAGCAACAGCAAGGAGCGAAATACCCCTGCTGTTGCCGCAGACAGCCTTGTCACCCTTGTTTTTATAAATGGTGACAATTGTGGCGTCTCTCCATTGTTGTGGGATGTTATCATCGGCCCAGACCTTGGTGATGTACTTATGCAGGGTTTTTGTACACAAGTAGCCTCCTTGTTTCAACAGCTCGGCAGGGATGTTGTCATTACCAGGGGACTTCTTGTTTTTGAGAGAGCGGGTAGCTGATAGAACCTCCAGGAAGGTTGGGGGCTGATCCAGGTCTTGCATCGGAGGAAGAGTAGGCAAGTCGTCTAGAACAGTGGGGTCTGCATCTGAGTCCTGGTTAAGCAGGGTACTAAAGTGTTCAGCCCATCTCAGCAAGATGTTAGGCTGATCCTGCTTCAACAGTACTCCCTACTCCGTTCTCAGGGAAAAGCAGTTTGAAACACCCCACAACATCACCTCCCTCCTCTATGCATTACCACGGTAACCACAGACATGTACAGACACTACTGTGGTCATTTTATACTTCTTAAAATATTAACCTTAATATCAATTAATATAAACAACAATCAATGTTAGTTTAGCAACAACAGGTTATTTTACTCATATTTGAGGTGCAAAGACTTATGGTGGTAATCTTGTCAGCTTCTGATGAAGTGATGTATGGTTAGTCACGTCTTCCCTACTCAGTTCTCAGCTCCCCTTGAACTGAACATCTTTTGCTGCCTATGGTTTAGAATCTCACTTTTGATGGCTGAATACCCTATGCAGTCTACTTCGTAGGGCGTTACTGGATGACTGTAATGCATCTATACACACTGACTTTATTCAGTTAAGCATTTAAGCAACAGAGACGAGACAAACTACAGGAGTGAGGTGAGCCGCCTGACTGGTTTGTTGTGGACTTCAGAAGAGTGCACACTAAGCATGCTCCTCTGACCATCAATGGTGCTGCTGTGGAGAGGGTGAGCAGCATCAAGTTCCTGGGTGTGCACATCACAGGGACCTCTCCTGGACCACCAACACTGCATCACTGGCCAAGAAAACTCGGCAACATTGTTGTCAAGTCTGCTTATTATAAGCAACTTTGTGCTTGTTTTTCCTCTAAAGTCACTTGCAAATCTCATCAACATAAAATACGATATGTACAAATACTAACTTTCTCAAGAACACTAAACATCTTCATAGCTTTCTTATTTTTATGCTGCCAATAGTGGTGCCATATTGTTTCAGTTCAAAATAAAAATGTCCAAAGTTTGGTTTCATTCTGGAGTATGTCCACTTCTTGTGTATGTGAAACTTTGCTTTAAGCAATAACAAAGTCCTTATCCACTGATTTTTGTTCAAATCTAAAAATAATGTCTCTTTCTTTAAACAGAATTCTTTGTCCAGTCCTCTGCAAAATAAAATGTTCAACATCTGTCCAAAACATCTTTGTGTAAATACAATTAACAAACAGATGAGAGATCGACTCTCTCTCCAGTCCACAAAAAACACAATAATCTATTCTGAGTCTAGACCTTTCAGATAAATCTTTAACAGGGTATATACGATGCAAGATTTTATAAGAAACTTCCTTTTCTTTGTTATTAACAAAACATTTATCACTAACTGACCAAATTTGTTACCAATTTAACCCTTGATACTGAGCTGCCCCAAAACATTGACTTGTATATATTCCCACTGTCTGCATTATGCTTCTTATATATTTATTGCATATGGAACCTTAAATAGAAAAAAAAAAATCTCCATGGAAATGAATGGCAAGAGCAAAATTATCTTTTGATCCCGCTTAAAATTTTGCCACAAGTTACACATATGATGTTTGTCAATTTAAAAGATAATTTTCCACGTAATTAAAACCGAGTAATATTTCCTTTTTGTTTAAACGACTAGCAAACCACAACTCCCATCATCCCACTTCACTAAACACAATTAGTTTTTCAGTGTTTTTGTTGACTCTCAACTTGACTGTCAATTTGCTGTTGCTTATGCAGAATGCATACTTTCCTTTAATTAAGAGTTTATAAAATTCAGTTACTCAATGCTGACTGTGTTTACAGTCAATTCACTGCAAACAAAAATAAACTGACATAGCTATACTGTTATCAAGCAGCCTCTCTTCACAGTGTGGTAGGTTGGCTGTTGGGCTTTTTTGGGGCTTGTTGCCATAGAGCTGGTTGCTTGTTTCTCTCGCAAGATCTGGCAACACTGCTCGGCAGAGTCTCTACTTCCTCTGCAAACTGAGAAGAGCCAAAGCCCTAGCCTCCTTCATGTGTACCTTCTACAGAGGCACCATCAAGAGCATTCTGACCAGCTGCATCACCGTGTGGTACAGCGCCTGCCCCACGTCCTGCCACAAGACCCTGCAGCGCATATAGTGAGAACAGCTGAGAAGATCGTTGGTGCCTCTCTCCCCTCCCTTGAGGCCATCTACAGCACCTGTTCCACCCACAAAGCCCTCTGCATTGCAGGTGATCCCACCCACCCATCACGCAGCTTCTTCAGTTTGCTGCCATCAGGGAGGAGACTGCGGAGTCTCCAGGCCAGGACCAGCAACTCAAGGACAGCTTCTTCCACCAGGCTGTCAGGAAGATCAACTCTCCCTACTTTACCCTCTCTCCCCCTTCTGCCCCTCACGCACACAAATCCTGGACTCTGACCGCCCCCCCTCCCCCACAGCAACTAAACTCTGCCATCCCCAGGGTACTGTTCATTCCCACACACGCACATACACAAGACACTGATTTCAGGAGCTTCAAACTGAACTCTGTCATCCAGGAACTGCTCACTCTTAACACACGCACACACACTGATCTCAGGGCTGCACCAGCCACTTTATACAGCAATGGACTGCTCTCCTTGCACTACATGTCACTTTAACTACTACTATGTGCCCTGATATGTGCCTTAAGTTACTACATGCGGTCTTAATTTTTATCATATTTAGTTATTTTGCACACCCTTAGTATTTTTAGTTAGTTTCTGGTTGGTAGGTTGGTTTTCTTTGCACTGATGTTTGATGTTTAAACGTGAACTGTTTGGTGTTAGATGTTATACTTTATATTCATATTTCTTACTTAGTGTTTACACCTTGTTGCACCGTGGGTCTCAGAGTGACGCAATTTCAATTCTCTGTATGTGCTGTACATTTGGCAAAATTGACAACAGAGTTGACTTTGACTTGACTTTGACTAAAGAAATGCGTGGATTGCACTTCCTGGGTTTTATGACATCATAAACCAACAAGTTACACCTTCAGCTCTCCAAGTTAGCAAAACAAACACACCTTGACTACCTCCTTATTAGTGACTGTCGACTCAGAAAAACTTTACCCATTCAATTTAGTAGCCAATTAATACAAATAAGCACACTGAAAATCAATTGTTTCAGACCAATCATTACAGACAGATCTTTTGAGAAGCTGTAAAAACATCACAAGAATGGTTTAGAATATTTTGAAAATGCCATTTTGATGCTTTAAATTTGTATGATTATGACAGCTCTTTGAATTAAAATACTGAATCCTAATATTCCAATTCTTCTGAGATGCACTCTATGTTCTCCAAGATGTCAAAACAAAATTAATACTTGGAAAAGTCACAATACAGGACTATTATTTATTATTTCAAAGGTTTAAACACAGTATGTTATCAAAATCACCCAGCATCAGCTTGACAACAACAGACACAGTCCAGTCTCCCAAACTGAAACTAATCCAGTATGTCACTAAAGTCCAAATCTCCCCCCAGGCACTGGTACTAAAGACTGATGCAGATAGCAGTGCAGATGAATTGTGTCCAACCTTGGTTTGGGAAATAACAGAAACTCTCACAGAGCCGCAGAGAAAGAATTAAATGTGAACACTGGAGAGATTTTAAGCAGTGACCCATCTAACACTGTAAGAACACAGAGGATGAAGACGAGGCCAGAACACACAAGCAATAATCCTCGCCTCCCTCGGTGGCCTTTTCAACCCAGATGGACATTAACTCTGGGGGGGAAGGTCAAAGACAGCCAGGAATGGAGCATAGAGAACAAGACAAGGAAGCGGATGGAAAGAAAGTGGAGGGTGCTGTTAAAAGATGTTTGTGAGTGAGAGGGAAAATGTGGAGAAACAAGCTGACAAAAAGCTGTGGGGGTGAGAGAAAATAAGACAGAGCAAAAGACAGATCAAGAGAATGAGAAAAGCAATCTGTGTATGCTTATGAGGCAGCGAGAGGGTGCACTGCCTATCCGCTGGCACCATCTGTCCCAGGGGTTGATGATATATACCGATGATGTGATCATTACCATGTGACTGGGCAATTATTAGAAGAAACGACTGGCCTTAGAAAAGTTTGTGAAAGCTACAATTCCATACTGACAGAGAAATACAGCAATTTGTTTGGCATTTCTTGGGGATTTTAATTTTTCTTCCAAATCCTATTAGAGAGAGAGCTATTGAACTACAAAAAAACAAGCAATCAAAGCTTCAAAACCCTGAAATTAGAAGGCAAGGAGGTGCAAATTTAAGAGACCCATACTACACAGTTATAGTCTAACATTTAGATACAGTATTTAATCACTTTAAAAGCCAAAGGGAATTTTCAATCAATTGAACAATTCACTCACTAACTCAATCTCCACCCACTCTGTCCCATCTTCCTCATTTACTTTAAGGGAATATGAATAAGCTGTAGTCTTTTGCCTAGTCCATAGCTATGCTTTTTTGTGAAAATTGTATTGCAAGGCGGGAGCATGAAAATCAGAATTTTATGTCACAAACGTTTCTAGTGACAAATCCTCGGTAAACTCCACCTACTTCTCTACACCTTCTAAACGTAAGTTTGGTACTGAGCTGCAGTTGTGCTAAAGAAGACAAATGATAGTTTTGTAATTCAAGTAATGTGAAAATGGCATTTCTGGACCTTCTCAAAGATAATTCATGAAATAAAAAGCATTAATGGCTGTTGCACTAGGACACAATATTCCTGTTGGTTATTTTATCCATAAACTAGTGCAGATGCTTGTGTACATCTCTTGAGATTGGGAAGGAAAACAACAACTGCCAATGTTTTCAAGCACGCAACATAAGAGACTAAAATAGACTCCATCAATAAACAAAGCAAAATATAAGGCATTATCACAAAACTGGGGATATAAGCAGATTTGATAAAGGTTCAGTATTCTCTAAATAGTCAAACAGCACTAATATGGTAGAGTTAAAGGTCAATTAGTTGTTAAAACTCATTGTCATATACAATATGTGTGCAGGAGACCAGTTGGCAGAAAAAGAAGCAAAACCAATTCAGAACCAAGTAATTAGAACATATCAACATGTCAATGACAAATTAACGGGATTTTATCATGAGAAATATGTAGAATTCATATCCGCTGGTGGCTGTTATTTCCACAGCCAAGAAATGAAGAATTAACTCTGAAAAGGTAAGAACAATATGTATTTCTTTTTTTTGTTTGTTTTAATCTAGCCATTTGATTGCATCTGGGTATGGTCATTTATTGTAGTTGGCTGCTGCTGAAAGCAACCTTTCCTGAAGCTTCTCTGGGTTATGTCTTTATACCATACAAGTGTTGGAAAGCAATTTGGCTAAAAGCCTGACAAGTCTGTTGATGTGAAGAGAAGGTTTTATGATGGTGTTGTACAGTGTCAGCGAGAGCTAGGAGGATGAGGTTACTTGATTAGCATGCGCTCCAGAACAGCTCAACGGTAAAGAAAGTCATCACACACCTCACGTTTCAACTCCGATCTCTGCATTGTGTTTCAGTCACACTGATATTGGGTGGGGGGAGCTGTACTTACTCTGAAATATAACACTTTCCTGCTCTGTTGCTTGCAGTAAAATGTTGTAAATGGACAAAAATCGTTGCTAAAACATTGTCTTCAGCTCTGGGGGTTGTCAGTTTGAGTGAGATTCAATACAATAATTTACCTAACTGTCAGTATTTTTCACATTTTTTTTTTAGCTATATTGCCCAGCCCTAGTTGGCAAAGAAAAGAACACAGAAAAAAGGGACTGGGATCACAATCAATAGTGGAAAAGTAGATGCCAGATCATATTCCATCCCCCATCTAAGCATTGACATGAACCCCTGGGCTGGCTAGCTTTCAGTATCACATGCCCACATCCATCTGAGTTTCGTAGGGAGGGGTTAAGACAAAGTACCCTTTGTCTAAATGACAGAATGCCATCACTGCTACAAATCGAGTTCTATGAATGCCATCTAAAAATATCTTTTTGCATCGATCTAAAAACAATACCAGAGCTTTGGTGCACAGCTGCTTTTATACGTTTACTTGGCTAATAAGAAAAAAAAAATTCTCATGAGGGACCACATTCTACAAAAAGACTTAAAAGAACATGTTTTTAAAGCTTTACATTTACACTTTCAGGTGGGCACATACAGTAAGTACTTGTATCTTATATGGTCAAAATCTTATAAAAATGAATGACAGTTCATCATTTTACAAAATTCTATTCTAAAACAAATGGTAAATTTTCATTTTTCAGAATAAGACTGCACAGCATTTTTAAAAACCTGACTTTTATAATCATTTTTCTGCATATGCATACTGTACCCACTGGGTTTAAGTCATACGTACCATTGAGGGGAAGAGGGTTGTCCCCTCCTGGGTGCGGGAACCCAAGACGACCTACACAGGGAGACACAGAACAAAGAATATAGGTATTACACTGAAAACGTAGAAGTTCTTAAGTAATGCAAGGTCAATGATTCAATGGCACCAACGTTTTAGGCTATTTATTCTAGTTCAGTGCTGCCATTGGAGCCATATGACAAAATGGCTTTTGATGCAATATGACAACCGGATGTACAACATGACCTCCAATACTATCAATTATCAGCACTTAATTTGGCTAAATGATTTTTCCATGATAACACTACTGACAACTGCAACAAATATAAAGATTGACTTCCTGATGGATGGTTCTTAACACCTGGTTACATACAACATAGGAAGATAAATACTGATTTCTTTGCCATGGGATGCCATGTTTTTTAATCATGATTTTATTATGTAGTTTATGTAAAGCACCCTGCATTTTTCCCCAAAATAGTTCCATAATTGTTGGGATCTCTCAGATTTTCTTTTCTTTCTCTATCTGACCTGTGAACTCTCCATTTTAGAATAAGTCATTAATTTACCAGACCCATCTACACTTGCGCTAACACAAACATGTTATGATGCCAAACAAGCTTAGAAGTTATGCAAGGCCCACTTGCTGCAGAGGGATAATGACATGAAAGAGCCCAAATAGTACACCCATTGTTGTATGGAAAATGACTGGCCGGTGATTGGAGCATTCCAATGCCTTGGTCACATGGAAATATGTTGGCCCCTCCCCCATACCGCGCCTATTGCCCCTTACAAAACAGAGAAAACAGAAGTGCCTCACAAAACAGAAAATGGGACAAACCAACTGTAGCTTCAAGAGATAATAATTCCTCATACCTTATACCACAGATTACCATACAACCAAGGATCATCACACTTATTAAAGTTTCCAGTTCAACTAAATGAAAATAAAATCAAATGTGCCAACCAGAACCAGGAGAGAAATGTACATCTTCACACTACAAAGTAAATTCATTCAACTGCACTAGTATTAACTGCTACACATATGTAAATATACAGTATGCATCCAAAATTGAAGTCCATTTAAGCATAACCTAATAAAATGAATTTAGAAAGAAAAGATTCAAATGCACAGGTACCCAAGTACCTGATATTCTTGTGTGATTGCTGCATTTTCAATGTGCCCATTCTGTGAAGCTTATTTATGTGATATTGGCTACAAACACATACAAAACAGTTATATTCAAATCATGTTCATGCATAAGTATACACAATGTGTGTGTGTGGGGGGTGAACACAGGGATCCTTTCTGTCAGTCAGGACAATGCTGGAAGCAATTCAAAGCCACTTCTACTGTAGACATTTTGTCTCACCCATTCCCTTGTCTCAGTGCTCTCACTTTGCTCAATATGTTCTGCTGGAAAGGAAAAATTGCTGCTCTGCTTATGTGCGTCTAAATGTGCTGCATACTGTTTGAGCCCTTTATAGGTGTGGGTGTGTGTGTGTGTGTGTGTCAGAGAGCAAAATTGAACAAGGGTTGGCCTGGAGAAGACTCTGTGCTTGAAGAAAAAGTGCTGCAATTATAATCTGGTTTCTATTTAGCTGTGGAGGAAAACTCACTCACATGGAAGTCACAGCTACTCTTGGCAAAACTGTGTACAAGTCTGAACTATATTTAAGAGAACACAAGCAAAACAGTAAAAGGATCAGATGTGAAAGCTAAAAGGTGTACTATATAACAAAATGAAATGGGGTGGCAGGTGAGGACAGAAGGAAAGCTGATGGAGCGAGCACTGCAGTGAAAGAGACATGCTATAATGAAATATACACCATGGTAATCTGTCCTTAAATATGACAGCAGTGCAGCACAAGTAGACAGAGCATATGTGTAACAGGAAATTGAGATTAAAAAAAAGACTTCCACTATAAGTATTAACATTTTTCAGAATTTGTTCGGTGCAATTTCAAACAAAGGAGAAGATTGGGGCTTTCGAAAAAATACAAGAGCTCGAACATATTCATTCATTGTAACGTGTGACAGCATTTCAAAGCACACTAAATGCTGTTAATGAGGTGGTCTTTCACTCTTCCCATTTCAGTATTAAAGTATTTACTAAACTTTGACAGAGGAACATTATGTTGCTGAGCCGAAAGGGTCTGAGAGAAATGACAGCAGGGTTTAGGCGAAGATCACCAAGCTTAGTTTTCACTCATCACATTATTCTAGTAATGAATCTAGAATGTACTCCATGTGGGTTTTACACAGTTAAGGTGCATTCAGTCCAAACGTGAAGCAAATTTTTTTGCACAGCACAAACACGTATAAAGTCAATGGAAAGAGGCTAGCACATGCGAATCTTGTGCATTCCCACACTCACATCCAAAGGATAGCACTAGCTAGTAATGGGGTTGAGAGCCTGCCATCACCGGAGTAAACATATCACCACTGGAGAGCAAACTAGTTTGAAAATGAGACTTGACACTCACCTGGAGACAGATGGGACTGGGACTGGGACCTCCGCAGCTAAATCAGAGGTTTTTTACCCACAGACTCCTACCACGCATGTGCTAACAAGGCTAGCAGGCTAACAATCTAAACAACCCACCAACCAGGTGAAATTTTTGGAGGCAAGGACAATTTTTTCAGGTGAGACCCCTGTCGGATAATGTAAATCTAAGCATAACGGTTTTTCCACAGCAGTTTGAACACAGCTGTACAAGTTATAAAGGCAACTTCACCTGTCCGCAACTCACTCATGATGGAATTCATGCCTATTCACGTGTTTACATTGAGTTAAAAAGTAATCACTGTGCAAAAAATTCACCCGTTCACGTTTGGTCTGAATGCACCTTTATGCTTTTTAATGGAAAGCTATACATACACTGATACCTTTGTTTTATCTAAACAAGGAGTGCTTGCTGCGATGTCTGGATTTTAACACCCCCTCCCCCCTGGCATTAAGATATACAGATGTTTACTTAAAGGGCCTATATCATGCTATTTTAAGCCTCTCAGAGTAAACTATATGCTACCTTTGGTACATGAAATATGAGTTATTTTCGCAAGCCTGGAAGTAAGATGCCTCGATCTCTGAGGCTCTGCCTCTCCTTCTTGTGGCTGCCGCCCATTTCATGATGTGACCCCTGAGCCGGCTGCTGCAGCGTGTCGCTGGGTTCCGCCCACAAAAACAACACCTACAGTAAACTAGAAAAGATGGATGAGCATGTTGAACTCTTTAGCCTCCTGTTATTATTTTAGCCTATAATATTATTCTTATGGAGTGTATGGTTAATCACGTTTAATATTATGATTTTAGCCTCTGCATTCTGGTCTATTTTGACCATTTCTGACAAGTAGGCTCTTCTTTAGGAAGGCTGAACAAACTCCCAAATCTCTCACAGCCAAAGACACATTTACGCCACTTAGAAGACAGTGTCTTACGTAAAAAAGCAAACAGTTGTCATTGAGCAGATTAGGTGTGAGAGGAACTACTTCTTCACAGCATCAATGCTAAAGTGAAGAGTTTTGCCGATCACCGCTCCGTTAGCTGCATGGAGAAAGTGGGTGTGTGCGTTAGCCTGGGGGCGGTGCTGGCAGCACAGGCACTTCCTGGAGTGGGCGGCTCACCCACATTCATACATATGAACGTGGGGACCCAGTCATTATCAGGGACAAGGCGGAGCAGCAGCTCAGAGAGCAGGGTTGAGGAGGAATACTCAGAGATGCGTGAATGGAGCAAAACACCACTTTGGGGGTGTTTTTGGTGAGGAATTAACATTATAACATGCTTAAAAGCTCAAAAAAGTCAATTTTGCATGATATAGGCCCTTTAACTAGCTTGCACAGAGTTCATCAAGAGTTTAGTTTAAATTAGGGATGTTCATGATTAATTGACTTTCACATGTGAAGGTCACGAGCCCTACGACACTATGACCTAAACCTACTTCTGTCTCTTGCCTTTCATTCTGTTGATGTAAGATTAGGGTTCAGCCATACTTTTATGTTCGTTTTCCAGTCTGTCCGTGGCCTTCATCTTGTCCATTTCGTGGGTTCATGATGTAATACGTCTTGGAATTAAATTAAATTAGTTGTCAATTGATAACTCAGCAGTCCTTTTCAATGGGAGCTTATTCTACAAAATGTAGTGATGTTTCCATCCAGGCGGAGGTGCACATGGTCACTCACTGCCACCTTTCAACCGAAACTAAACAAAGAGCAGAAGAAGTCGCCAAGCCACCAGAGTGCATGCGCTGTACAGAGCAAAAAAACTCAACTCTTCCGGGTTACGTCCAACAGCCACAAGTTCCAGTGACACGCTAATATGAAGATCCACCCGCCTGCTTGAAATCAGCAGGGCGAAGAAATGGACCGGAGGAAGGAAGTACACAAGCACAAAAATCCATCCCTACTGCCTTTAACCCACCGCAAGACAGTAAAGCAGACTGGACTCAAGTAGGGCTGTGTGATATGACGATATATATCAGATGACGATATAAAAATGTCTATCGTTTCATAGAATACTCTGTCGTTTATATCGTTATTTAAAATGCACATACTCCTGTTTATTCAGTAAAGCTCCTCACCAATACTTGTCAGCGCCTCGTCACTCCTCTGCGCACACAGCAGAACAGGTGTGTCGTAGATGGCTAGGCTTGTCCGGTGGTTGCTAATGCTAACTCCAAACTACCAGTTCAGATAGCTGCTACTCCTGCTTGTCAGGGATGTGGGACTGTTTTCCATTGTGCTGCATCAAGAGAGGATAGTTCGCTAACCTCGTTTTAATAGGAGGTAAGTAACATTAACACCATGTCTATGAAATGCTAAATGATGATGCTAAGTTGTGCTAACTAGAAACATGTAGCAGACCATTGGGGGGTTGATTTGGCTTAAATTACTGCTGAGTTTCTTAGTTTTGTCTGAAAAAAAATTATTAAAGCTGTGAAAGTGCATGACGGTGGCACATACAGTGATCCCTCACTTATCGCGGTTAATGGGTTCCAGAACCGACCGCGAAAAGTGAAAAACCGCGAAGTAGCGTCGCCCCTAATGACGTCACCCATAAATAATACGTACGTTCATTCTCTCACTCTCTCTCTCATATGATACGCGTGTGTGTGTGTGTGTAAGTGTACATACATACGTAGATGTAAATAAAGTGTACATAAATATGTTTTTAGAACTCTTTTATTCTTATAACAAGATACGTAACTCAAGATGAAGATGATTTACTGCACAGGTTAATGAGAGCTTTACTGCTCCTCAGGTGACGCCTCATCGTCAGGTGCTAGAGGCGCAGCATCGTCGAGGGCAGCTTCCGATAGAGCTGGAGAAGCTGCAGGAGGCGGCGTAGTGGCTCGACGGGAAGACTATTTCGCACAAAATGGCACAAGAGAACAGCAAAAAGTTCCACGCGGTGAGACTAAGCAACACGAGCGATAAAGAGCAATGAATGCGGTCTTCCTTCGCTGGGTGGGCGCTCGGCAGGGAGAGAAGCTGGGTAAAACGTCTCGGCCAATCAGCTTGCGAGATTCCCGAGCCGAGCCAACACGAGAACAGCGAACAGAGAGGTGGATTTTGAGTTGTGCGGCTCTCCGTGTTGATACCTGATGTTGTAATGTAGTCTCCCTGCCTTCTGCTAGCGCCCGCCCATTATTTCTCAATTTTGAATTTTTGATGAATATTTTTGAAAAATCCGTGATGCACTGAGGGCGCGAAAGGTGAAGCGCGAAGTAGCGAGGGATCACTGTACATGCAAAAAAAATAATAAAATGGGTCGGAGGAGCAAGTTGACGCTTCATGTAATTTATTTGATTTCTAATCATTTTAATTAGTCAGCTATTGATAATGAATAAAGTTAAAGTCATCACATGTATTTTATTACATTACCTTTTGTGTCTTTGATCTTCAGATCACAACCAATCTGAAATATTTTTACTAAGAACCAAACAGGTTAAATCAGGCCAGAATGGCAGTCTGCAGGTCGACACTTAAATTTTCACTCATTTAAACTAACAGCTAATTTGTATCTGTAGGTGACATCCATGGGTAATTTTCTCATTTTCAGACGTTTTTTTATGTTATCTGTTTGTGTGTTTGTTTTTTGCTTTTCTCCTCTGGCTCTGGAAATATTTAACTTATTGATGCTTACTTTTTATTCATATATGATTTAGAAGAAAAACCTGAACTTTATGAGAATCAAGTCTCAAATGCACATTCAAAAACTTTTATAACAACACTGCAAAATTATGAGGGAATGCAGTACATGTAAAAAAAAAAGTTAAAAAAAAAGATGATCCTTTTTATCCATCCATCCATCCCTCCATCCATCTTCTTCCACTTAATCCTTTTCGGGTCACGGGGGGCTGGAGCCTATCCCAGCATCTTTGGGCGAGAGGCAGGGCACACCCCGGACAGATCACCAGTCCATCACAGGGCCAACACAGAGACAGACAACCATTCACTCTCACAGTCAGACCTAAGGACAATTTAGAATCCCCAGTTTTGATGCCAATTAACCTAACTTGCATGTTTTTGGCATGTGGGAGGAAACTGAAGAAATCCCAGAGTAACCCACACAGACACGGGGAGAACATGCAAACTCCACACAGATCACTGTTGGTCAGGGGCTGGGATCGAACCCAGGATCCCCCGGCCAAGGGTGGAGTTGCTGTGCTGCTGCAGCGCTAACCACTCCGCCACCTTTTTATGCCTTTTTTCGTGATCATCTAAACTGTACAATTTACAGAAAATGCATATCGTGATATATATCATTATCGTGATATAAGATGACTTATATCATAATATCAATTTTTTTCGCACAGCCCTAGACTCAAGTTACCACTGAGGTAACAGACAATAGAGGGAGCCAAATCATTCTGAGTTTACCTGGATTGCCGGGGTACTGAATGTTTAACATGCAACAGATGAAGCAGCTCACAATTTATTTTCCCGTTAAAACAGTTTACTAGTGCATCTCAGTAAATTAGAACATGAAATTTATTTTTTTTGTATAATTAAAAAAAAGTTAATTTTCTGTTATTGGTAGTTTTTAACATAAATTAAAAATCACAACATTTGTAATTTACTGAGATGTACCAGCACATAGTACACACTATACAGTACAAAATTTGTTAAAACTACAAAAATGCCATCGTCTGTAGTTTAAAAAATGCAAATGGTACAATAAATCATTGAGTAATATGATATTCATGTTTAATTCAGTATATCAAAAACTAATTAACTTTTTATGTTAAAGATAGAAAGACCATATTGTCCAGAGGGAAATTCAGATTCTTAGGAAAATTGCACTTAATTAATCGTTAATTGATCAATAAGGTGAATCAATTAATGATTAACGAATTAATCAATAACTTGCATCCCTAGTTTAATGCCTGATGGTGATTGAGACTTTACTGAGCCTGGTTATATGGTTAGAAAAGCACTCAAGAGTGCACACCTCCACCAAGGCTCCTTCCGTCACCCATGGATCACCTCCAAAATTTAATGGGTTCATCCTTGACCCAAGGGCTACCTCTGGTAAAAAAATTTCATCAAAGTCCATATAGCACTTTTTGCGTAACCCTGCTAACAAAGAAACACAGACAAACCACCCCAATCACATTACCTCCTGGTGGAGGTAAAAATCCTATCGCTGGGAATCTCAATTTCGTTGCACCGTTTATTAGCAATGGAATGACATGACATTTCATGACACTTTGACTGGACTTTGACTTTTTGACACTTTGACTTTGAATAATCAGATTGGGGTGGGAATCACCAGCGGCACCATGATACAATACTATCACAATCTTGCAACACGCCGAGTATTGCAATATCATATCTTTCAATTTCCCATCTTAACCTCTGTCTTGTTCAGCTCCTGGCCTAGATCTCATGAGTCACTCATTTGCTATACTGACCTAACCAGACCATGAGCATTTAGCACCATCTAATGGAATGAAAACTGAATTCTGAATTATTTTTAACTACTCTGGTACCCAAAAAATTGAATGTGTTACGATACAATACGATACAGTATCATGGACACAAAGTATCACAACAGTACATTGTATCAATTTTTTGCCCCACCCCTACATCAGATAATGGTAATAATCAGATTTGGCATGTTTACGAGCACTGAATAAATGAATTATTGGACAAAAAACTATGACTGACAAAACAATTTATGAATGGTGAAACATTTCAGAAGTAAAAAAAAAATACTTGAATCCAGTTGACATGACTGAGCTTTCAAACAGTATACAATAAACCACGTTTGTTTATATGATTTCTTATAACTCAATAATCACTTTTATACAATTACTGTTTACATGACTACTTGATTAATCAGAAAACTCCAGAAATCCATTCATAATTAGTTTATTAGCGTGCATGTAAACAAAGCAAATATTTTGGCGGGTCACCAAGGTATGTTAATGGCAACTTAATTTTATAGTTCTTGTTAGAGCTGGGTTGTATGGGCCAAAAATCCTATCGATATAATTATTCATTATCTTGACACTTAATCTGCAGTATATCTCATTATACAACAGTTAGTTCTGACCGAGCAATTTGATTGGACAATAGGGATTCCAGGAGTTACTAAAATACATGACAATTGCACTCTGACTTTCACTGGATATGTATCACTTCGCTTCAAAGGTGTTCTAGTAGCCATTAATTACTAACTGTTATTTACCGTCGACTCCTGGTCAGGACTTTAAGACAATATTAATGGAATATAACAAAACAATGGACATTTTTCTGAATACAACATTTGAGTCAAATTATGAATGGTCATCAGAAGAGGAGGAGGAGAACGGAAGAAGCCAGGTTATTTCCATGGAAACCTCCCTGTGTGCAAAAATGTCATCAGTTGACCTGGACAATGTGGAGAAAAGCAAAAATGAGGATGACAGTAAAACCACAATACTTTTGTGATGATGGACTCAGTTTCACCTGTAAATGCCAAGAAAAGCAAGCGAAGTGTGCCAAAGAAACTGCTAGCTACCGGTGTCATGAGTCTGCGCTCCTATTATCCCCTCTGAGCACAGACTCAAGTTATTTCTGAGTTTTGTAGAGGTGTCATTATTGTCAGTTTTCTGTATTTTCTCCTTGTGTGTTCTGAGGTTGATTTATTTTCCTGTTGCACCTGTAATTATTCTCTAGTCCGTATTTGGTTCTGTTTGTTATCCTTAGAGCTGACAGCTTGGAGGTGACATCTCTGAAGTTTGTGTTGGTGCCGCCTGCCAGGCTGACAGACACTCCTCCCTCACCTCTGATTTTTGTCTAGTGATTCCAATTATTAATTGTTGTTCCCTTCTCCTGCTCGAGCTGACCCACATACCTGTTACCACTTGTCTTGTCTTCACCTTGCAGACCATGTAAACTTTCATTTCACCTACACATTGTTTAAGAGTTATGCGCTCCACTGAGTGTTCCTCAGGACATAACCGCCAAGCCTCTTTCCTCGTCTCCTCCTGAGGTAGCAGCTCAGGAGCGCTCCATATCATCCTGCAAGTTTTCCTGACTGAAATTTGGATTTGTGAATTTTTGGACTTATGTTGTTTTCTTTATTAAATGTGCAAACTATCATCCAGCGCCTGGGTTTGTCCTCATCTCTGTGCGTCGCGTAAAGGCACACATGACAACCGGTGCTGTGCTCCACGTTTTGATCTCGGGTCTTCTGTAGTACCAACTCAACAGGTTTAGGTTTTATAAACAATTGACTTTTGCACTTGGGGTGATGGACTCTTTGTTTCATCTGAAAATGCCAAGAAAAGTGTACCGAAGAAATCGCTAGCATACTGACTACTAAACATTGGCTAGCTACCGGTGTTGTGCCCCCCGTTTTGATCTCAGGTCTTCAGTACCAACTCAACAGGTAGAGGTTTTATAAACAATGACTTTTGTGCTTGACAATACTTAATTTGTTTACATCTGTGTGAAATGACAATAGACGTCTTCATGCTGATTGAGATGTTTTGCAACAGTTACTGGTTACATTTAGAAGGGACTATTTTTTCTCAGCTGCACAAAATGTCTCCAGTATTGCTGTCATGTAATAAATTGTGCAATATTACACTCGATCATTACGGTATCATGAATATACTAACTACAGGTGTGATACTCTAATGCCGTACTCCCTCTCATGTAATACTAATTAAATACATTTTTAAAAACTGTATCTGTTGTGTAAACTACAAATGATGTTGAATAAATTATTTTGGTAAAAATCAGCAAATAACAGCTCGCTCTCTCTCTCTCTCTCTCTCTCTCTCTCTCTCTCTCTCTCACTCGTGCGCATGCGTGGGCGTTTGTGGGAGCAGGGGTGTGGAGTGGTGTCGAGTGAGTACTTTAAACTTTGTATTTTCTAACTTTTTCTCTATCTTGTGTGTTTGAGGTGTGTGTGTTTAATATAGTGGGTTGAGTGTGTGTGTGCTGGGGTGTGAGTGTTGGAGTGAGTGTGTTGGGGAACGGTAGCTTCTGCTGCCGGTTTTTCCCGGCCGGCATCATGCCGGTGATTGATGGTGGTGTGGAGTTTGAGCGCTTAACCCGGCGTCATGGTGTGAGAATCCTCCCGACAGTTCCCTGTTCTGTGGAGGAGGCCAGCCTCGCTGTAGGACAGGTGGTTGGGCATGGCAGCATAAAATCAGCATCGAGGATGAACAGCGCAATTGTGATCTTTCTGGATTCGACTGAGAAAGCTGATCAGGTGGTGGCACAGGGAGTGGTCATAGGTGACATTTTTACTCCCGTTTTACCGCTGGCGAATCCGTCTAGGAGGATCACCATCTCAAACGCTCCTCCTTTCGTTAAAAATGATCAGCTGATTAGAGAGTTGTCCCGTTTTGGCCAGGTTGTGTCCCCTATCAGAATGGTCTCTCTGGGTAGTAAATCACCCCTGCTGAAGCATGTTGTATGTCACAGGAGGCAGTGTTTCATGGTGTTGAAAGACAGCTCTGCTGAACTGAATGCGTCTTTTAATTTCAGGATTGACGGCTTTAGCTACTTGGTGTTTGCAACATCTGAAACCATGAAGTGTTTTGCGTGTGGCGCAGAAGGCCATCTTATTAGGTCATGTCCTGAAAAGGCGAACACAAAGAGCACTGGCGGTAAGAAAGGTGACGCCGCTGTTTCTGGTGGTCCGGAGGGTAGCGCTACATGTGGTGCGGCGGATGCCGCTGCGGCGCCCGCTTCTGCTGGGGCGGTCGCGGCCGCAGTCCGCGTCCGCGTCCGCTTCTACTTCTGCGGGGGCGTCCGCGTCCGCGTCCGCTTGTGCTGGGGCGGCCGCGGCCGCCTCTGCTGGGGTGGCCGCGGCGGGCGCGGTAGTTGCCCCCCCAAACAGTGATGGTGGGGAATTTCTGTCTGGCGGCAGCTCTGATCATTGTGACGAGCCTGTCGCCCGGGGTAAACAGGTGGAGGGTGTAAGTAAAAGTGCAGTTAAACGAAGGAACGTAAATGAACAGACTTTGCAGGCGGGGGAGGAGCGGTTTGAGGCTGTAGGGGACACACAGAGCAAACACTGCATGACAAACGTTGCAGTTCATGAAGAAATGCAGGAATGTAGTTTTGCTGAAGAGGATCCTTTTAAAGCTGCACAAAAAAGAAAAAGTGCTGAAAACTTACAGAGCTCTGCTAAATCTAGTAGGGTTGGGAAGTTAGATTTACTAGATGAGAGCGTCTCTGACGAAAGTGGAGCTGAGTCTGAAATGATGCAGACGCAGACGCAGGAGGAGCAAAGCTCCTATTGTTTTTCCAAAATTAGGCAATTTCTCCAGGTGACCAAGGGGAGCAGAGCTGTGAAAGTGGAAAATTACTTTCCAGATCTGGAGTTATTTGTGGCATCAGCTCGCAAGCTGATGAAACTGAATGATGGGAATGAGACTTTTACTGATCAGGAAATTTTTCGTTTAAAGAAACTGGTTGTCAAACTGAAATCACAAATTACTAACAGTCATGTTGACTCTTAGTTTGTTTCTTCCCTTTTATGCTATGTGTGTGTTTTTTTACTGTACCTCATTTTTATCCTTTTTAATGCCCCACCTTAGAATTGGCACTCTTAATATAAACGGGGCCAGGGATGATGTAAAAAGGGCCTCTTTATACAAGCTTTTTAATTTAAAGGCACTTGACGTGCTGATGGTCCAGGAGACTCACAGCACTGTAGACATTGAGTGCCAGTGGAGAAAAGAGTGGGATGGCTGCTTTTTTTTTTAGCCACAAATCCAATAATAGTGGAGGGGTGGCTGTACTTTTCTCTAGGGGTTGTGTGCCTGTCTCTTATGAGGTAGAAGAGGTGGTGAAAGGACATGTACTCTTGCTAAAGGTACAGTTTGAAAACGTAAACTTGGTTCTTATAAACGTGTATGTGCCAACCCAGAGAGCAGAAAGGATCAGGGTCTTTAATATGCTATCAGATACGGTTAGATCCTGTAATCCAAATAGTTTTTTATTTCTGGGGGGTGATTTTAACTGTACATTAAACCACAGACTGGACAGGAACCATCAGGAACCTCACCCTGCTTCTGCCAATAGGCTGAGGGAACTAGTGAAGGCACATGAAATGGCCGATGTGTGGAGATTACATCATGGGGACCAGAGGCAGTACACCTGGAGCCATGCTAAAGATAACCTCTTATCTATGGCTAGGTTAGACCGTTTCTATGGTTTTAAACACCAAATGAGTGTTTTTAAAAATAGTTGTATCTGTCCTGTTGGTTTCACTGATCACTGCCTGCTGATTTGTTCTGTTTTCATTGAAAATGTAAAGTGTAAGAGTGCTTTTTGGCATTTTAATAATACACTTTTAAATGATGTGTTTTTTAAGGGAGTTTTTCATGATGTATGGAAGTCACACAGGGAACAAAAATCTTCTTTTAGTTCTCTCCAAATGTGGTGGGATTTTGGTAAGGCCCAGATAAAACAACTCTGCCAACAGTACACTCAAAATGTCACTCGTAGCTTGACCCAATCCTTGAAAGTTCTGGAGACTGAGGTGGTAGAGCTAGAGGAGTTGCTCAGTTCTACAGGAAAACAGGAGCACTTAGAGGCTCTCAAGTCAAAAAGGTCAGCCTTGGCTAGCTTGCTAGGGGTCACCGCACAGGGTGCTCTGGTCCGCTCACGCTACATGGATGTAGCTCTGATGGACTCGCCCTCCCAGTACTTTTTTGGACTGGAGGGGAAAAATGGACAGAGAAAGCTCATTCACTCCTTGTTGGGCGATGACGGGAGAACAATCTCCACAGCAGCAGAGATCAGGAAACACGCTGCTAGCTTTTACAGTGAATTGTTTAGAGCAGAGTGGAGGGAGGACACGTCACTGGGCCAGGTTTTCCTTGATGGTCTTCCAGTGCTCTCAGAGGACCTTGTTGCCGGCTTGGATGCTCCACTGTCTCTGTCTGAGCTGCATACGGCGCTAATGAGCCTCCAGAATGGAAAATCACCAGGCATAGATGGTCTCTCTGTGGACTTTAAGGAATTCTGGCCCCTGCTTGGTCCAGACCTGCTGGAGGTTCTCCAAGATAGCTTGGAAAGGGGGACCCTACCCACGACCTGCAGGAGGGCCATCATCACACTGTTGCCGAAAAAGGGGGACCTCCAGAGCCTATCCTTAATGGATAGGCTCTGGAGGTCCGCCCCAGCACAAGCGCCGCCCCAGCACAAGCGCAAGCGCCGCCCCAGCACAAGCGGACGCGGACGCGGACGCGGACGCGGACGCGGACGCGGACGCGGACACCCCCGCAGAAGTAGAAGCGGACGCGGCCGCGACCGCCCCAGCAGAAGCGGGCGCCGCAGCGGCATCCGCCGCACCACATGTAGCGCTACCCTCCGGACCACCAGAAACAGCGGCGTCACCTTTCTTACCGCCAGTGCTCTTTGTGTTCGCCTTTTCAGGACATGACCTAATAAGATGGCCTTCTGTGCCACACGCAAAACACTTCATGGTTTCAGATGTTGCAAACACCAAGTAGCTAAAGCCGTCAATCCTGAAATTAAAAGACGCGTTCAGTTCAGCAGAGCTGTCTTTCAACACCATGAAACACTGCCTCCTATGACATACAACATGCTTCAGCAGGGGTGATTTACTACCCAGAGAGACCATTCTGATAGGGGACACAACCTGGCCAAAACGGGACAACTCTCTAATCAGCTGATCATTTTTAACGAAAGGAGGAGCGTTTGAGATGGTGATCCTCCTAGACGGGTTCGCCAGCGGTAAAACGGGAGTAAAAGTGTCACCTATGACCACTCCCTGTGCCACCACCTGATCAGCTTTTTCAGTCGAATCCAGAAAGATCACAATTGCGCTGTTCATCCTCGATGCTGATTTTATGCTGCCATGCCCAACCACCTGTCCTACAGCGAGGCTGGCCTCCTCCACAGAACAGGGAACTGTCGGGAGGATTCTCACGCCATGACGCCGGGTTAAGCGCTCAAACTCCACACCACCATCAATCACCGGCATGATGCCGGCCGGGAAAAACCGGCAGCAGAAGCTACCGTTCCCCGACACACTCACTCCAACACTCACACCCCAACACACACACACTCAACCCACTATATTAAACACACACACCTCAAACACACAAGATAGAGAAAAAGTTAGAAAATACAAAGTTTAACGTACTCACTCGACACCACTCCACACCCCTGCTCCCACAAACGCCCACGCATGCGCACGAGAGAGAGAGAGAGAGAGAGAGAGATTTTGATTTTTAAAAGATCTTTAATAAACACATTTGTCCATCAGTCAATACAATTTCTATGTCATGCTATATTACACAGAAAATTAATCCCCCAAAAAAACGCCCAAAAAAAAGCTGTCCATCATGAACTGAACAGAGGACATTCTCCAGGGACCAGAGGGTCCTGAAACCTTCCACATCCCCATTCCCCATAAAAAACTGAAAGTCCAGCCTGATTCTGGCTTTAAGTAGCCTCACAAATAAAATTTTGACATCAACATCACTCTCAACATTCTCAACTTTTCTTCTCCGGCTTACATAGATAGCCAACTTTGCCTGCCCTAAAACAAAGTTCAGTAGTTGACACTTCTGCTTAAAACGACGATTGTACATAAAACCACAAATGAAAACCTGCTTAGAGAAAACTTCCTTAAAAATATGAAAAAGTTCTGTGAGAAGTTCAAAGAGGCCACTCAGGCGCTGACATTCAATAAAACAATGAAAAACAGTCTCCCTAGAGGAACAAAAAAGACACTGATCACTGACACTGCTGTTAATCACAGAAACAGATCAGAATCAGAATCAGAATCAGGTTTATTGCCATTGTTCATGTAGTACACAAACCAGGAATTTGTCTCGGTACAATGCTGCAACATTAAACATGATAAGAGAAATAAACTATACATGTAATAAAGTGTAGGATAAGATTAAGTGATACTGGTCAACAGTTAAAATATATATTAGCCAGCAGCAGATACTGTGGAGAACTATATAGTGCAGTCGGTAATGCAGGAAGAAAACAGTGATGATTGACATGAGTCTGGTTGAGCTGCTGTACATGGTGCACGAGAGTCACTTAGTGTTCAGCAGTCTAATGGCAGAGGGGAAGAAGCTGTTCATGTGACGGGAGGTTTTAGTCTGGATGGACCGAAGTCTTCTACCAGAGGGGAGGGGGGCAAACAGTACGTGACCAGGGTGTGAGGGATCGGCTATGATCCGGCCAGCACGCCTCCGGGTCCTGGAGATGTACAGATCCTGGAGAGATGGGAGCTTGCAGCCGATCACCTTCTCAGCAGTGCGCACGACGCGCTGCAGCCTTAGTCTGTCCCTGGCAGTGGCTCCTGCGTACCACACGGTTATGGAGGTGGTGAGGATGGACTCGATGATGGCTGTGTACAACTGCACTAACATCTTGGTGGGTAGCTTGAGCTTCCTCAGCTGCCGCAGGAAGAACATCCTCTGCTGGGCTTTTTTGATGAGTGAGCTGATGGTCAGCTCCCATTTGAGGTCCCTGGTGATGGTAGTGCCTAGGAAGCGGAAGGAATCAGCAGTGGTGATGGGAGAGCCTGAGAGGGTGAGGGGGGGCAGAGGAGTAGTGACTTTCCTGAAGTCTACAATCATCTCCACTGTCTTCAGAGCGTTCAGCTGCAGGTTGTTATTGCTGCACCAGGACGCCAGCTGGGCCACCTCTCTCCTGTAGGCGGACTCGTCGCCGTTGGAGATGAGCCCGATGAGGGTGGTGTCGTCCGCAAACTTGATCAACTTGACAGACTGGTGGCTGGAGGTGCAGGAGTTGGTGTAAAGGGAGAAGAGTAGGGGGGAAAGTACACAGCCCTGGGGTGATCCGGTGCTGATGCTAGTATAGTCTGAGACAGTCTTTCCCAGCCGCACATGCTGCCTCCGGTCCGTCAGGAAGTCGATGATCCACCTGCAGAGGGAGTCAGGCACGTTGAGCAGGGACAGCTTGTCCCGGAGCAGAGCGGGGCGGATGGTGTTGAATGCGGAGCTGAAGTCCACAAACAGGATCCTGGCGTAGGTTCCCGGGGAGTCCAGGTGCTGCAGGATGGAGTGGAGGGCCAGGTTGACTGCATCGTCTACAGACCTGTTGGCTCGGTAGGCAAACTGCAGCGGGTCCAGGAGAGGGGTGGTGATGGACTTGAGGTGGGACAGGACCAGGCGCTCAAAGGACTTCATGACTACAGAGGTGAGCGCTACAGGTCTGTAGTCATTAAGTCCAGTGATCCGTGGCTTCTTGGGGACAGGGATGATGGTGGAGGATTTGAGGCAGGATGGCACGTGGCATAACTTAAGGGAGGTGTTAAAAATGTCTGTGAATACAGGAGCCAGCTGTTTCGCACAGAGTCTCAGGGTGGAGGGAGACACGCCGTCTGGGCCGGGGGCCTTGCGCGGGTTCAGTCTGGAGAACTGTTTGAGCACATCCTGCTCACTGATGATAAGGGGAGGGGGGGAGGAGGGGGGGGGGTGCCTTAAATGAAGTAGGGAATGTGGAGGCTGTGGAGCTGGAGGGAGGGGGGGAGTTGGACACAGATGACGAGGTGTCAAAACGGGCATAGTGTTGGGA
Source organism: Pholidichthys leucotaenia (assembly GCA_020510985.1). Lineage (NCBI taxonomy): Eukaryota > Metazoa > Chordata > Actinopteri > Cichliformes > Pholidichthyidae > Pholidichthys > Pholidichthys leucotaenia. The sequence continues at coordinate 390,528,417 of CM035844.1, read as the reverse complement.
CAGTCTCTGACAAAGGGCTTTGTCATCCTGACCTTTAGGAGCCTGAGGCCGATAGTTGGTGATCTGCCTCAGTCCTCTCCACACGGAAGCCGAATCATTAGCAGTGAACTGCTGCTGGAGTCTCTCTGAGTACACAGATTTAGCCCTCTTCAGCTCTCTGTTAAACCGGTATTTAACCTCCCTGTAGCAGTCCCTGTCTCCACTTTTCAGCGCTGCTTCCTTCTCCTTCCTGATCTGTCTGAGCTTAGCTGTGAACCAGGGTTTGTCATTAGAGTAACTCACCCTGGTGCGTGATGGAAGAATGTTCTCTTCACAAAAGTGGATATATGAGTTCACAGTGTCCGTGTACTCATCCAGATCATGCGTGGCTCCTTTAAGCATGCCCCAGTCAGATATTTCCATGCACGTTTCCAGCTTCTCCTCAGCATCACTGGTCCGTATCTTCGTAGTGCTCACAACAGGTTTAGTGAGCTTCAATCTCTGTCTGTATGTGGGAATGAGGTGAACCATCACGTGATCAGATAATCCCAGCGCAGCTCGAGGGACAGCGCGATATGCGTCTTTCACTGTGGTGTAACAGTGATCCAGTGTGTTTAATCCTCTGGTGGGGCATTTAATAAACTGTTTGTAGCGGGGGAGATCGTGGCTCAGATTGCACTGATTAAAGTCGCCAGCCACAATAATCAGCGAGTCTGGAAAACTCCGCTCTGTGTGTTGAGCGCTCCCTAAAAGCATTGACTGCTATAATACCATGCAGGACCCTCCACTGTAAGTCTCCATGCCTCTTAGGGAGAGGGGCTTTATAAAGAGCCCTCCAGGCAGGCCGATGCTTTTTTCCTAGTTTAAAATAGGCTCTCCAAGGAGTGTCCACACAGGTGTTCAATCGGTCCTTGTTGAGTGCCATCACCACCAGTCTGTAGAGTGCCTTACCACTGGCTCCTCCAAAGTCCACACCAGTGGGAGCACAGAATGCCAGTAAGGAGCAAGGAGCGACGTCAAAGTCCATATAGAGCGTGAGAGAGGGAAAGGGGTCCGTGCTTTCCGGCTGCAGCGTGCCATTGCTAAAGTCCATGAGTAGGGAGCGCTCAAGTCCATGAAGCTCCTGTTTCCAGTGTGCAAGAAGACCATCGATGAAACGATTCGACCTGACACCAAGATGAGCTGCTAAAGCTGAGGCGTTGTTGAGGCCAGGACCAGCCAGTTCCACCACTTGCTTCAGAGTGAGAATGTTCCTGGAACACAGCCTATCAAGGAAGGTCCTTCCAACTCCCGGCAGGACACCAAGGCGACCACCAAAAACCAGCGGCTCCCTCAACAACCAGTAGAGGGAATCGCATGGCCCTCTTTGTTTTTTAAAAAGAGTCCACACTGAAAAGAGACTGCGGTAAAAACTGGGTAAAGACAGTGCATTAGAGTTCTTAAAATCCATTAAGGATTAATAAATAAGGAATTCTGGCCCCTGCTTGGTCCAGACCTGCTGGAGGTTCTCCAAGATAGCTTGGAAAGGGGGACCCTACCCACGACCTGCAGGAGGGCCATCATCACACTGTTGCCGAAAAAGGGGGACCTCCAGAGCCTAAAGAACTGGAGGCCAGTCTCTCTGCTCTGCACAGACTACAAGATTCTCTCAAAAGCTCTGGCCCGAAGACTGAGAAAGGTGATGAGCGAGCTCATTCATGTAGACCAGACTTACTGTGTGCCTGGCAGGCTGATTAGTGACAACGTCACTTTAATTCGGGATATTTTGGAGGTCTCTGGTTCATTGGCGGTAGAAACTGGTTTGATTTCAATTGACCAGGAAAAGGCGTTTGATCGGGTTGAACACCAATATTTATGGACAGTTTTAACAGCTTTTGGGTTCAGCCCAGGCTTCATAGCCAGGATACGGGTCTTGTACAGTGACATTGAGAGTGTGCTGAAGATAAATGGGGGCCTGTCTGCCCCTTTAAAAGTCCAGAGGGGGGTTCGGCAGGGCTGCCCTCTCTCAGGGATGCTGTACTCCCTCGCCATAGAGCCTTTGCTTCACTGCCTGAGAAGGGATCTATCAGGAGTTACTTTTCCTGGCTGTGACACCACGTTCAAGCTGTCGGCCTATGCAGATGATGGTAGTCATTCTGCTAAACAAGCAGAGTGACATTGACGTTCTGGTTAGGAGTGTCAATCTTTTTGGCCAACTTTCCTCTGCAAAGATAAACTGGGGAAAAAGCGAGGCTCTGATGGTGGGGGAGAAACTAGAAAATCAGCTTACGCTGCCGGGTGGGTTGATTTGGAAAAAAGGAGGTTTTAAGTATCTTGGTGTCTTTATTGGAAATCAGCAGTTTGAGCAAAAAAATTGGGATGGGGTCATAGAGAAAATTAACGGGAGACTAAACAAGTGGAAGTGGCTAATGCCAAGAATATCTTTTAGAGGAAGAGTGCTCATTTTAAATAATCTTGTTTCCTCATCCCTGTGGCACCGCCTCATGTGCATGGACCCCCCTGCTGGTTTGTTGTCCAAAATTCAGTCTGTTTTGGTGGACTTTTTTTGGGGGGGTGGACTCCACTGGGTTCCTCAAGCCCTGTTATTTCTTCCCAAAGAGGAGGGGGGGCAAGGAGTGATTCATTTAGCTAGTAGAGGTGCTGCTTTTAGACTGACTTTCATACAGAGACTGCTGACGGGCCCCCAGGACCTGGTATGGAGGCCTTTGGCCTGTGTTATTTTACAGAGAGTCCTTGGGCTTGGGCTAGACCTCCCTGTGTTTTTAATGGATTTTAAGAACTCTAATGCACTCTCTTTACCCAGTTTTTACCGCAGTCTCTTTTCAGTGTGGACTCTTTTTAAAAAAACAAAGAGGGCCATGCGATTCCCTCTACTGGTTGTTGAGGGAGCCGCTGGTTTTTGGTGGTCGCCTTGGTGTCCTGCCGGGAGTTGGAAGGACCTTCCTTGATAGGCTGTGTTCCAGGAACATTCTCACTCTGAAGCAAGTGGTGGAACTGGCTGGTCCTGGCCTCAACAACGCCTCAGCTTTAGCAGCTCATCTTGGTGTCAGGTCGATTCGTTTCATCGATGGTCTTCTTGCACACTGGAAACAGGAGCTTCATGGACTTGAGCACTCCCTACTCTTGGACTTTAGCAATGGCACGCTGCAGCCAGAAAGCACTGACCCCTTTCCCTCTCTCACGCTCTATATGGACTTTGACATCGCTCCTTGCTCCTTACTGGCATTCTGTGCTCCCACTGGTGTGGACTTTGGAGGAGCCAGTGGTAAGGCACTCTACAGACTGGTGGTGATGGCACTCAACAAGGACCGATTGAACACTTGTGTGGACACTCCTTGGAGAGCCTATTTTAAACTAGGAAAAGGGCATCGGCCTGCCTGGAGGGCTCTTTACAAAGCCCCTCTCCCTAAGAGGCATGGAGACTTACAGTGGAGGGTCCTGCATGGTATTATAGCTGTCAATGCTTTTGTTTCTGTGATTAACAGCAGTGTCAGTGATCAGTGTGTTTTTTGTTCCTCTAGGGAGACTGTTTTTCATTGTTTTATTGAATGTCAGCGCCTGAGTGGCCTCTTTGAACTTCTCACAAAACTTTTTCATTTTTTTAAGGAAGTTTTCTCTAAGCAGGTTTTCATTTGTGGTTTTATGTACAATCGTCGTTTTAAGCAGAAGTGTCAACTACTGAACTTTGTTTTAGGACAGGCAAAGTTGGCTATCTATGTAAGCCGGAGAAGAAAACTTGAAAATGTTGAGAATGATGTTGATGTCAAAATTTTATTTGTGAGGCTACTTAAAGCCAGAATCAGGCTGGACTTTCAGTTTTTTATGGGGAATGGGGATGTGGAAGGTTTCAGGACCCTCTGGTCCCTGGAGAATGTCCTCTGTTCAGTTCATGATGGACAGCTTTTTTTGGGGCGTTTTTTGGGGGATTAATTTTCTGTGTAACATAGCATGATATAGTAATTGTATTGACTGATGGACAAGTGTGTTTATTAAAGATCTTTTAAAAATCAAAATCAAATCTCTCTCTCTCTCTCTCTCTCTCTCTCTCTCTCTCTCTCTCTCTCTCTCTCTCTCTCTCTCTCTCTCTCTCTCTCTCTCTCTCTCTCTCTCTCTCTCTCTCTCTCTCTCTCTCTCTCTCTCTCTCTCTCTCTGAGCATTATGCATTGGCATTTTCTTATTTCATATAAATTCATTCAATACTGCGGTCAACGCACCAATGGAGAGATGAACACTGCATCCAGCGCTTTCACAACATTAGCCCAGTTGTCGGTAGTTATAGCAACCAGGCTGCTTCACTGAGCTTTCAGCTATCAGAAGTCATATCCTGCATTGCTGCATGCTCCCCCGTGTGGTCTTGGGGAAAATAGCTGATGTGGTCCTAAGCGGGATGCCCGCAACCATGGCCTCCCCTGCCCATTCCCCACTGAAGTGCTGGAGGGCCACAGTAGATGGAGGGATGCTAATTTTTACATCCCCCCGTGGCGTACTTTTTTTTTTTTAACTTGTTACCGGTCCGTGAGGCAAAAAAGGTTGGGGACTACTGCTCTATAAAGTGAACTTTTCGGCAGCCATCCTCTACCTGGATGCAGCTCGGGAGTGAACGGATGGGAGAAAGACAGTCATGTGTTCGGAAGGAGAAGAGGCAGAGAGGGGTGAAGATGGAGGGCAGATGAAAAGGTGAAAGCAGATGGCGTATCAATACCAGCGATACTGGGTCATCCTGTGTCGCAGATGAAAATATAAAGATACATTTTAAAGTATCGACTTATCGCCCAGTCCTAGTTCTTGTCCATTGGAGAGAATGACACAATCCATCTATTGTAAAAATTTTCATATTTTGAAAGCTCAGTTACTACAAAGCAGCCATTTCCAGCTTTTCTTGTTTCACTACAGGAAGACTGGTCTGGTAACTGTTACTTCCTTGTATGGCTTCTCATCTCTCATTCCTTAACTGCACAAACTCCAGCTCTGCCTGCAGCTGATGGAGGTCTCCCCCCCTCCCAGTCATTTGGTTCATCAGCAGCTAGACCTAGATCAAAGAAGCTATTCATTTAGTATTTTAAGAAAACATAACGCACCACGTCTTTGCCACTGCCACTAATATCACTATCAAAATATTGACACAAATACTGCTAACTACTGTGCCCTACACAAATCTTTCAAACTCAGCTAAAGCCTTGTGAAACCAAAGGAGTTGCCTTATAAACAAAGATGATTGTGGGAACTACTCCGACCAGCTCCTCCCTCTTAGCCAACAGCTAATACTGATGACAGTGTTTTCTATTAGCCAAGCACTCACTCTGTCCAATTACTATGAGCTGCACCCTTTAAAGGATAAAACAGTGGCTATTTGGAGCAATAATAGCTACTGGGTTGTGGGTTGTAACTGTCATTATTATTTTAATATTACTACCAAACCAGATGGTTGGTTTTTGTGACTAGTATGCGCATTTGTTTTTGGAGGCATGTTGGTCCCTAGAAGATAGCCATATACTGTAAGGAGGAAAAAAAAAACATGAAAACTGTGTTCAGAGCAGCCTGAATCGTTGACCTTGTAATTAACTAATGAAACTATTCATAAACAGATTCAACTTTAAATTGTGTACAGTTTAGAAAGAAAATACCCCTATCTTTTAACTTAAGGTGCGAAGGATTGAGAAGGAAAAGACAGAGGTGTGAGCTGACTGCTTAACAGAAAGACCTTTGGTATTATTGTTGATTTCAACACCACAAGATTTCACAGCTTCTAGATGTCTGACCTGTGGAGGAAGTGAAAATTCTCTTGCTAAAAACTAAGGTGTTAACTTGTTAACAGGTTTTTGTATTTGAGCAGTTATCTAAGGGGCAAATGAAGCACAATACAGTGCAATGTGGGGACACAGTCAGCTCACACATGCAGCAACCGATTCTGTTTCCCTTTTGAAGAATAGCTATGTAAGAGTTGTTGATAATCTAATCAAATCCCTTGTGTTAAAATGTGCTTGTAATATAAAAAAGAACCAGCAATCAAATTTCCTCTGTTGCCTCGACAACCCTCCATTTTAATTTTACTTAAGAGGGAAAGCATAAAAACACAAAAGCACTGCACACAGTACATTACATGCCCGTCCATAGCCATTATCGATAGTACATAGCTAGCACACCAACAAACAAAAACTCGATTACAAATACAAGATTCGATATACTCTAGATTTGTAATAAAACTATAACCATGTAACTGCAATAGGCAGTGGTGGACTAATGGTTAGGGATGTGGACTAGTGACTGGAGCATTGCTGGTTCGATCCCTGGACCAGCAGGATCAGATCTGCATAAGACAAACGCAGTAGCAGTGTTTGTCCTACCCTCATTAACCCCAATATGGCGCCCTTGAGCAAGGTCCTGAACTCCAACTGCTTCAGTGGCCACAGGTCAGTCCGTGGTTGTACTGGGCAGCTTCCAGGTGTGAATGTGTGAGTATGAACAGCACATCCTTGAAAAAGAGAGTTCACCTCTCAGTGGACCTCCCTTGTATAAACAAAGATTAAATAAAACAAACTGCAAAAAGTTTAAGCAAAGCAAACAACCTAAGATTCAAAGTGAGACAAATTTAGAGAAAATCAGAAAATCATTTAACCCCCTACAATCGACACATCTTAAACAGCATGTACAAGCATTGTGCGAAATTTAAAAAAAAAAAAAAACAGTCCTAGCTTAAAAACTGTGGGAGGAGTTTGCCGGACAAACTCGTATGGACGGACATCATAATCATACCATAATCCATGGTATTCAAGTCTCTACTGAAAGAAAAGAAAAGGATCTTCAGGTCGGGGAACAGGGAGATGCTGAAGTCCATACAGAGGGAGCTAAGGAGGAAGATTAGAAAGGGTAAGGACAGCTACAGGAAGAAAATTGAGGACAAGCTGCAACAGAGTGACATCAGCGGGGTCTGGAGAAGCCTCAAAACCATCTCTGGGCTCCAGAATACCTCCTCCCAGGCCACGGGTGGGGGGGGGGGGGGTGAGTGAACAACCTGAACCTGTTTTTTAACAGGTTTGACCAACCACCCTCCTCTCCACCTGCCCACCAACCACTACTGCCTCTACCGTCATCTAGTCCTGCTGTCCACAGCCTCCCATCCAACACCCCCCACTCCCAGCACACAGTACCCCTGCCCCAATCTGACCCTCACTAAGACCCAGGTGGGGGTGGAGCTGAGCAAGATCCAAGGCGAGGAAGGCCTCGGGTCCGGATTGCATCAGCTCGAAGCTCCTCAAGTCCTGTGCAGACCAGCTGTGCAGGATTGTGGAGCACATCTTCAACCTGAGCCTGAAGCTGGGGACGGTACCACAGCTATGGAAAACATCCTGTGTGGTACCCATACCAAAGACCTCCCACCCCAAGGACCTGAATAGCTACAGGCCAGTGGCCCTCACATCATACCTGATGGAAGACCCTGGAGAGACTGCTCCTTGCCCACCTCCACCCCCTGGTGGGACCAGCGATGGACTCACTCCAGTTTGCCTACCAGATGCAGTGATCTTCCTTCTACACGTTCCCTGTCCCACCTGGAGAAGCCTGGGAGCACTGTGAGGATCATGTTCTTTGATTTCTCCAGTGCTTTCAACACCATCCGACCGGTGATCCTGAAGGACAAGCTACTGTGCGCAGGGGTGGACCAGCACCTGTCATTGTGGATCCTGGACTACGTCACAAACCGACCACAGTTTGTGAGAACCCAGGATTGTGTGTCTGACACGATCATCTGCAGTACAGGGGCCCACCCGGGGAGCAGTTCTGGCTCCCTTCCTGTTCACCCTTTATACTGCGGACTTTTCACACAACATCTGCCACCAGCATAAGTTCTCTGATGACTCTGTGATCATTGGCCGAGGCCATACGGACTGGTGCCATCAGAACTGCCTCCAGACCAATGCGAGGAAAACCAAGGAACTGGTGGTGGACTGCCGCAGGACAACCCCCCCACAGCACCAGTAAACCGGAAACAGATATTGAGATAGTGACACCCTACAAGTACCTGGATGTTCACCTGAACAATAAACTGGACTTGTCACACAACACTAACACGCTCTACAAGAAGGGACAGCACAGGCTGCTCCTTCTGAGGAGACTCAGGTCTTTTGGAGTACAAGGGGCATTCCTGAAGACCTTCTACAACTCGGTGGTGGCATCAGCCATCACATTTGGAGTGATCTGCTGGGGCAACAGCATCACGGCAGCTGACAGGAAGAGACTGAACAGACTGATCAAAAAAGCTAGCTCTGTCCTGGGGCGGCACCTCGACCCAGTGGAGGAGAGAAGAGGATGGTGGCTAAGCTGTCATCTCTGCTGGAGTCCAAGTCCCACCCCATGCAGGACATGCTGAATGCACTGAGGAGCTCGTTTAGCAGCAGGCTGTGCCATCCTATGTGCGCGACTGAGAGGTTCCGCAGGTCCTTCCTACCTACTGCTGTCAGACTTTGTACACTAACCAGCGCTGCTCGTAGAGGTCATACTGAATCCACAAAATGTAACAACATTGCACAACAAATGGTCGTCTCCATTATACAACTAGGCAATATCAATCATTACCGAGGGTGATAACATGGCTGATTCATACGAAATACAGTATACTGTATGGGTACACATTCATATTCTGCGGGGTAACTTAATAGACCATTATGCTGTGTATTCCATCTAGCTGCAATGCTCCCGCACTGTGTATATATCTGTACATATGTACAGTATATTCACTTGTTCTTATTATCTTATCTTTTTAATTATTGCTCTGAGTGTTGCTATCCGTGTGCTGCTTCAATCCTGGAATTTCCACATTGTGGGACTAATAAAGGCTTATCTTAGCTTATCTTAATTTGTCCCGTCTTTCGCCAGGCTTGTAAAAAAGGAAAATTCTGCTGTTTCACATTGCTGCGATGTGAAAATACAGTGCAGCAGTGTGGAAAATTTGGTTGTGATCATTTTATTTTCCATACATTAACAATTCAGACTGCTAAAGTAAGAAATTTCCAGTGTGTAGAGTTCCATTTTCATTCTGCCATCAGTCACTTCAGGCAATGTTTTCGCCTGACTGAAGCAAGTTGTGGCAAGCTCATTTTCCCTTTTGGCCTATAACAGCATTACAAAATGTTTTAAGATTCCCTATGAATGTCAGATGTGATGCTTATGCTAGTGGTTGTGGCTAAAATTAGCAACTTTATGTACCAACAAAAAACACTTCAAAGCAAACATCAGCTCAATATCATCTTAATAGAGCAGTTTCTTGCTATTCTCAAGCCACATACGGTCCTTGAACAGTGGTGTTTATTGTCTAAAATTTGATGGTTTTCTTCCTCCTCATTGTGACCTGTAAGTGCTGTCACCTGAGAAAGTGTCTCACTGGGCCAACACACATTTCTGCAGCAAGAATGCATGGGGACAAGGCCCATGCGGGCATTATTTTTCCAATGTTCCACAGTAGTGTGTATATGCTAATATGAACCCACTGAATCTGTTCAAATGATTTTTTGTGCTTCTTTTCCCCCAGTCAAAAATCCACACTTGGTGTTAAATGGCCTCAAAACATTGTCGAACCAGCCATTTTATCAAAAACAAGGTAGCATAAATGCTAAATTAGCATTTTGTTTGTTTTTATGAAGGATACTGCTACTCACTCTTGATGAATGCACACTATAGCAAGCAGGCAAGGTGGGGGTCTGCAGCTCCGTGAATAAATACATGAGTCACTAAGTATGAACATTTCTGGAACATGACATGTCAACATTATTATACACTAACTCACTGGCTCCTGTAACTCAGGATTTCCACTGATTCCGCATGTGGTCCATTACCACAGCGATACGATTTTGAGTCTTGCGGCCATCCCTGCCAGTTTTGTTTGTGTTTTGAAGCACCACAGATGGGAACATGGTTCGAATTACAAGATCACGTGAGAATTATATAGAATAACACAAGAGCTTGACAAAGACCGGAGAGAGACTGAGGAAAACTGATCGGGATCACGTGATAACCAATAAGGCAGCGTGATGTACCGGCTCTCCATCCTATATTTTTGTGCTCTAATAATACATAAGTACCCTGTTAATTTTAATTCTGTGATGTGTTTGTATGTTATGTCAAAGTTTTTAATCTTCTCTGATATAGTAGTGGAGGAGTAGATCTCAGCAAATAACGGGTGATCCTTTTAATGAACATTTATTAAACACTAGGTACCGGGGCATTTCCTTGCAGACTGGATCCAACATCCATCAGAAATACTGTAGACTCATTGTGTATTTTTAGTGATCCAAATCCAACGAGCCGGATTCACTCTGCAATGGTCTGGACCAGGTGGGGAGCAGATCACTGACTAGACTGGGAACTATTTGCTTCAGAGAATGGATGGCAGCCATAATGAACCACATTCAGAGTCAGTGGAAATCCTAGGTAATAGGTACACCTTTTCAACTGCTTGTTCATCCAAATATCCAAACAGCCAACAACATGGCAGCAACTGAATGCATTTAGGCATGTAGACATTGTAAATATGAGCCACTGAAACTCAAGCTGAGCATCAGAATTTGGTGCAAGGTGCAAGACGGACTGGTCTGAGTATTTCAGAAATTGCTGATCTAGTGGGATTTTCATTTACAACCGTTCTCTGTAAAATAGGGCTTACAGAGAATGGTCTAAAAAAGAGAAAATTTCCAGTGAGCAACAGTTTCCTGGGCCCAAATGCCTTGTTGATTCCAGAGGTCAGAGGAGGACTGCCAGCTGACAGAAAGGCAACAGTAACTCAAATAACCACTCATTACAACCAAGGGATACAGAAGAGCATCTCTGAAGGCACAACAGACAGTAGCTACAGACTTCAACTAGTGCCACTCCTGTCAGCTATGAACAGGAACCTGAAGCCACAATTCACAAAGGCACCACTGTGGGACTTAAAAGACTCATCTTAAAAACTGGACAACAAGAAGGTCAGAAAATTTATGCCTGGTCCGAGTCTCAATTTTTGCTGCAACAATCAGATGGCGAGGTCAGGATTTGGCATAAATATGAAAGAATGGATGAATGCATGGAGCATCAGGGATGCACAGCCAACAAATCTGCAGCAACTATGCAATGCTAGCGTATCAACATGGACCAATATCTGAGGAATGTTTCCAGCACCTTGTTGCATCAATGCCATAAACCAGGGGTGCCCAATCTGGGGCTCCTGGAATGTTCAGGTTTCTGTGGGAAATTTTCTCATTTCACTTCTTAATTTGGTCCAAAGATTTGCAAATAATTTGCTGTCGTTGTGCATGGGTGCCTACAGAACACATGCACAACAATGACAAATTATTTGCAAATCTTTGGACCAATTAAGAAGTGAAATTTGAAAATTCCCCACAGAAACCTGAATACTCCAGGAGACCCAGGTTAGGCACCCCTGCCATAAACAAGGTAGTTCTGAAGGCAACATGGATCCAACCCAGTAACGGCAAGGTGTACCTATCAAGGTGACCAGTGAGTGTATATTGACAAAACGCTAGCTTATTAAAAGTGGCTCAGTGTTAGCATTTGTGCTGGCACTTTGATCATTTAAAAATCATTAAAGTGAGTGAAAGCACAGGAAAACTGTTGGATGTGCTTAGTGTCTCATGTTCTTGACAGACAGCTGGTATCTTTACCTTTCAGCGTGTCCTGCTCAGCCCTCATGATGTCTATCAGGGAGCTCTCCAGAGTGTTCATGTTGAAGCTGTCAAATGACCTGGTACGTTCCTAAAGAGGAGATGACCAAACGAAGAGAAAAGGTTCATTATTCGTTGACCTCCTTCCAAGTCATGCAACTTGTAGTAAAAATGCTGTGGCAACTATCAGTAAAACTAGAAGCTGGGTTAATTTAAGGCTAGTCTCCCCAAGCACCCCCCCCCCCCTTCCCCTGGTATTGACACACCAAACAACAGTACTGACACATTGTTTAATGTGTCATTAGCTCAGCTAGTTCAATAAGGCAAACCTCTGCAATATTAAAAAATAGCATGGCAGCTGCATTTCCTGCTTTAGGCTTGCTGTAAAGAAAAAATACAAACGATATCACACATCGCTTCACTGGATCATCTCTTTTTATGTTTGCTTAATAATCCAATGAAAAACTCCTGCCAGAATTTGAACAGGATTTTAATTAAAGACACTCACACACTGGTTTAACAAGCAGGAACGACTAACAAGGATCTCTGTATTCATCAATCACCTAAAATATATTGTGCAAAAAGAGATCCTCCCCTTGACTGAGTGTAATAAAATTGAACACGACAACAAACAGTTGAACGGGAGCTTAGAGAATTACTGCTGACTGCTTTGTCACCTAAAACAAGGGCATCCTTGGCATACCACTCATGCTGGAGATGTTTGCATGCATGCACGCACAAACACGTGTCACGCTCACACCCATACTGTGTGTGTATATACAAAATATGTTCGCACGCTGAAAACACATACGCATACACAAACACACATACTGCAAGTGCCACGCTGATAAGGTTTCACTCTTGGCCCCACCTTAGCCAGTTAAAAAATGCCACCTATGTCAACAAGCTGTGAAAATTTTGGCTTTCTGCTTGCTTTTTGGGATGTTTTATATCTCCATATCATCTTTTGCTTTTTTCTTCCAACTATTTTTCCAGTAATTTCTACCATGAAAGCATAATTATTGTCAAAAATTAACTCCTCATCCATGTGTCAGAAATCACAACTCACAGAGCCAATAAATCTTCGAGCTTCAAGTTGCTATTCTTGACCTTGACCTGACTAAAATGTTTAGTCATGGTTATTTTCTGTAAACTGGTCATGATTCAGAAATGTTTTTTTTTTCTCTCTACTATCTGTAAGACCGGAGTGGTGGCCTAGTTGGTTAAGCATCCACCCCACAACCGGGTCATACCAAAGACCACATAAAAATGGTACTTTCTGCCTTCTAGCTTGGTGTTCAGCATAACAGAATGGGGAAAGTAAAGTTAATGCACAGAGCTACCAATGGACTGACCCCTCACTGTAGCTTTCACTACTTACAGTAGCTGTGTGGCCTAAGGTCAGAGAAACGGAGATAGGCACTGCCCCTATACACCCACATGGTGTCCCACATGTTGTGGAAGGGAAGTAACTATCTGCAAAACATAAAGTTGACCCTTAGTGGGTGAATGTTCCATAATTTTTAAGACAAAAAAATGCAATCAATATTAATTACTATAGTCTTAAGTTTTTTTTTTTAGCTGATTTAGGACAATTTTGATGTGCTGAATCCAAAAATAACACTGGTTTTGCTCAATCAGGTCAACTTTTTGAACTATGGCCACATGTTTTTAACATTTTTGTTTACATGTATGGGTATTTTCGCTTTATTCATTTTCATCTTCCACTTAATCCTTTTCGGGTCGCGGGGGGGCTGGAGCCTATCCCAGCGTCTTTGGGCGAGAGGCAGGGTCCACCCTGGACAGATCGCCAGTCCATCGCAGGGCCAACACAGAGACAGACAACCATTCACTCTCACAGTCATACCTAAGGACAATTTAGAATCCCCCGTTTTGATGCCAATTAACCTAACTTGCATGTTTTTGGCATGTGGGAGGAAACCGGAGAAATTCCGGAGTAAACCCACGCAGACACGGGGAGAACATGCAAACTCCACACAGATCACTGTTGGTCGGGGGCTGGGATTGAACTCACGATCCCCAGGCCAGGGGTGCATTGCTGTGCTGCCGCAGTGCTAACCACTCCGCCACCGCGCCGCCCCTATTAAGTGATGCAAAATTCTTTTTTATTTCTTGAAATTTCTCGAACTCTGAAGAGTTTGCATGCGCCAATTTATGTCATGACATCATGTCATGGCAATTTATGACATTGCCATGATGGCTGATTACTGTTGGGACTCTGAAGAGAGACATCCCTGCCACTGAGCATTCTAGAGGTTCAAATAAACGTAAGTTGAAGCTCTGAATTTTGAACAATGATGACGTAACATTCAATTTACATGTACTTATCTTTATCAATGTCTACTATTCAATTTACAGTAATTGAAGTTTGTAACATTTAATAAATTGTGTTAGACAACCGATAATGTCACAAAAATAATCGATTTAGTCAGAAGATCAGATTTTTTAAAAATCAACTTAACATAAAAACCTGACCTGATCGAGAGAAACGGATGTCATTTTCGAATTCAGCGGTGCAAAATTGTCTTAAATCAGTTGAAAAAACACAGACAACTTACAAAAAAATTATTTTTGTAACCCTGTGTTATGGTTATAAAGGATTGAACAAAAAGTGGCTGCTTGACTTGCAAGTAAACATAGCAACAACAAAATACAAATTTTTGAAGATCAAACTTATCATAGCTATCTGTTGTGATATACACATGTATGTAACTTAATTGTCAAGCAATCATGAGAATAGTTGCAATATGCAAAGATTTTTACTGTAGGGAGCTTGGCAAAGCATCAGCCTTACAGTGCATGGTTAATAGGAATGGTGACAGTTGCCATTTTCAAGTCTAAAGATTATAAAGAACAATTGGGTCAGTGATGTCAGGAACAATAAACATCACAGTAAAGTATGACTTGTCTTTTTCACACGATTCTTTAATTCTCTAGTCTCTTCTATCAACAGCAGACAGAAGGATTGCACAACTTCAGAAAAGCTTTATTGTGATCATTATGGCAATTATTGCAATTTGTAATGTAATTTTGATTCTTTATATTTTTTTCTTGAATGGATGGTTTCATTGATCAACTTGAAAAATGCAGAGCAAATTAATCATTTTGAGATGTTTATTCCTCAATTCAAATATTATGTTGCATAAAAAACTTACAAGAAGCGTGGGGTGGGGGTAAATAAAAATTGATGCATTGTAATATTTGTTATACTTTGTGGTGATGATACTGTATCAATTAAGAGATACTAGTATGATATTTTATTAAGAATTAAATGTTGCAAACACACATTTACAGACGTGGACAAAATTGTTGGTACCCCTCTGTTAATGAAAGAAAAACCCACAATGGTCACAGAAATAACTTGAATTTGACAAAAGTGGTAATAAATAAAAATTCTATGAAAATTAACCAATGAAAATCAGACAATGCTTTTGAATTGTGGTTCCAACAGAATTATTTTAAAAAACAAACTCATGAAACAGGCCTGGACAAAAATGATGGTACCCCTAGAAAAGACAATGAAAATAATGTGACCATAGGGACATGTTCAACCAAGATGTGTCCTCTAACATCACAGGTGTCTACAAACTTGTAATCAGTCAGTCGGCCTATTTAAAGGGTGACAAGTAGTCACTGTGCTGTTTGTTGACATGGTGTGTACCACCGTAAACATGGACCAGAGGAAACAAAGGAGAGAGTTGTCTCAGATTAGAAAGAAAATTATAGACAAGCATTATAAGACCATTCCAAGTAGCTTGATGTTCCTGTGACTATAGTTGCACAGATTATTCAGAAATTTAAGATCCACGTGACTGTAGCCAACCTCCTTGGACGTGGCCGCAGGAGACGGATAATACGAACAGTAACAAAAGAGCCCAGAACAACCTCTAAACACATTCATGGTGAACTCCATCAATCTCTACTGTGAAACATGGAGGAGGTTCTGTTATGTTCTGGGGCTCCTTTGCTGCATCTGGCACAGGGTGTCTTGAATCTGTGCAGGGTACAATGAAATCTCAAGACTATCAAGGTATTCTAGAGAAATGTGCTGCCCAGTGTGCTGCCCAGTGTCAGACAGCTTAGTCTCAGTCGCAGGTCATGGGTCTTGCAACTGGATAATGACCCAAAACACACAGCTAAAAACACCCAAGAATGGCTAAGAGCGAAACATTGGACTATTCTAAAGTGGCCTTCTATGAGCCCTGATCTAAATCCTATTGAACATCTGTGGAAGGAGCTGAAACATGCCGTCTGGAGAAGGCACCCTTCAAACCTGAGACAGCTGGAGCAGTTTGCTCATGAGGAGTGGGCCAAAATACCTGCTGAGAGGTGCAGAAGTCTCATTGACAGTTACAGAAATTGTTTGATTGCAGTGATTGCATCAAAAGGTTGTGCAGCAGAATATTAAGGGTACCATCATTTTTGTCCAGGCCTGTTTCATGAGTTTTGTTTTTTAAAATAATTCTGTTGAACCACAATTCAAAAAGCATCGTCTGATTTTCATTGGTTAATTTTCATAGAATTTTTATTTATCACCACTTGTCAGATTCAAGTTATTTCTGTGACCATTGTGGGTTTTTCTTTCATTAACAGAGGGGTACCAACAATTTAAAATAAATATTGACTACGTCAACATTTTTCTCAAACATATTTCTGATGGAGCCATTGATCTGTGATTTTCACCAGATATCAGTAACAGCCCAAGTAATCCAGACATACAAAGAAATCAAGGCAACTGTGTTCACAAAACAAGTTATATTTAATAAAGTGGAATGACACAGGGAATAAGTATTGAACACATTAAGAAAAAGCAGTGCAAAAAGGCATAGAAAGTTAAGAAACCAGCTGAAATCCATCAGACTTAGGAAGCCATCTCTTCCCCATCAGTGCAAATTAATTTCAGCTGATTAAGTCCTGACTGATGGCCTTTAAAAAGGTCTGAGAATATCAGATTGTTATACCACAAAGAACTCATGATGGGTAGAAGCAAAGAGCTCTCTAGACCTTTGCTACCTTATTGCTGCAAAACATAATGGCATTGGTTACAGGTGCATTTCGAAACTGCTGAATGTTCCAGTGAACACTGTTGGAGCCATCATTCGGAAGTGGAAAGAACATCATTTGATAATAAACCGGCCATGAACAGGAGCTCCTCACAAGATTTCTGACAGAAGAATCAAAAGAATTATCAGAAGAGTTATCCAAGAGCCAAAGACCACTCGTGGAGAGCTCCAGAAAGACCTGGAGTTAGCAGGTACTGCTGTTTCACAGAAAATAAGTAATGCAATCAACCATCATGGGCTCTATGCCCACTCACCTCACAAGACTCCACTGCTGAAAAAAAAGCATGTTGAAGCTTGTTTAAAGTTTGCTGCACTACATTTGGGCAAGCCAGTAAAATACTGGGAGAATATACAGAGTGTGGTCAGATGAGATCAAAATTCAACTTTTTGGATGCCACAATACACAGCATGTTTGGAGGAGAAATGGCACTGCACGTCCCATCATTGTGTTAGGGTGTTTTTCAGCATGTGGTACAGGCAGACCTCATATAATTGGAAGGAAAGATGAATGGAAATGTACAGAGACATCCTTGATAAGAACCTGTTGCCATCTACTGTATATTTCAGCATGACAATAATCTCAAACACACAGCCAAGAAAACTCTCAACTGGCTCCAGAGAAGGAAAATAAAGCTGCTAGAATGGCGCAGTCAGTCACCTGACCTGAATCCAATTGAAAATCTATGGAATGAACTGAAGATCAGAGTTCATAGAAGACACCCACGGAACCTTCAAGATTTGACTGTATGGAAGAATGAGTTAGTATCACTCCTGAGCATGCCTGCGCTTAGTTTCTCCATACAGGAGACATCTGGAAGCTGTTATTACCAACAAAGGCTTTTCTACCAATTATTAAATGAATTTCACCAAGCGTGTTCAATACTTATATTTGGGAATAACTTGTTTTGTGAACAAATTTGCCTCAATTTCTTTGTATGTATGGATTACTTGGGTTGTTACTACCGTATTTTTCGGACTATAAGGTGCACTTAAAATCCTTCAATTTTCTGAAAAATCGACAATGCGCCTTGTAATCCAGTGCACCTTATGTATTAATTAATTCTGGTTGTGCTTACTGACCTCAAACCGATTTTATGTGGTACACGGCGCTCAAAAATCTGTCATAATGTTTTAGTACGACTTTGGTAAGCTACGAAGCCGCACCACTTGATGGATTGTCGGAGCATTACGGCTACCGTAGTCAGGAGCCTCGCGGAGTAATATGTGCTTCAACATAATGGCCGGATGCCTTTTTCCACAAATCTCTGTCCCTATTGATCTGCGACTCCATGCGCCCATCTCGCCAATACTGTCAAAACCCAAGTGAAGCAAACTAATTCGGAGCTTGCCATCATTCCGGGTGGATTAACCAAAGAACTCCCAACCGCTAGATATTGGAGTCAACAGGTCGTTCGAAGTTAATTGCGAGCGAGTTACGCCACTATCTGCCAATGGATCGTGGATGCCTGGGCTAAAGTATCAGTCTCAAGTGTCGTCTGAGCTTTCACGAAGGCCGGAATCATCACTGAACAGCTAAATAACAGCAACGAGACTGACTCGGATAATGATGAGAGGGATCCGGGGCATGTTTGATGCTGAAGTCGCCCAACTGTTAAACTCAGCTATGTTTACATGAACACAAGTAACCGGATTAAAAGCCTGATCGGAATAAAAATGCTTCATGTAAACATGGCAGTCTGAATATTCTAACCCGATCATGCTCATTCGGATCAAAATTTTGAGAGAGGTGGATTATGCCGATTGTTAATCCGAATGGTGCACATGAAAATAGGGCAGAAAATATGTTTACTGCACATGTTTGTACACCAGCCACACATCGACGTGACGTATTTCCGCCTTAGCAGCAGCTAGCGGAAAACATAGCGGGAGTAAAACAAAACTACAGAACTGGTCTGTATCGTCCTGCTGTCTCCCTCTGTTCGTCATATGCAGAAGTATGTACTTGTAGCTTCATTACTGAGACCAGCAGAAGCAAAAGTACAGTCTGAATAACAATACAGGTCCATTTCGAGACGAAGCGGGGCTTGCTAACACTGGAAGTTGCTTCTTCTATTATTTTTGGAATGTCAAAATGTCGACGTGTGCATGTCAAAATGATTTATTCCATTCAAACGATTTAATGCACCTTATAATCCGGTGCGCCTTATGTATGAAAATAGACCATCAAATAGACTGTTCATTGATATTGCGCCTTATAATCCGGTGCGCCTTATAGTCCCAAAAATATGGTAATATCTGGTGAAAATCTCAGGGCAGTGGTTTGATCAGAAATATGTTTAATGAGAAAAATGTTGACATGTTCAATACTTATTTTCCTCACTGTATTTAGGTACCAGAGTAATAAAAACCAATTCACTTTTTAGTCCACTAGATGGTGATAAATCTTCACTGTCTGGTTAGGTCAGCACAGCAAAGGAGTGACTCCTGAGATCTAGGCAGGAGTGGAACAAGACAAAGATCGTGATGGGAAATTGCAACATATGATATCGCAATACTTAGTGTACTGCAAGAACATGACAGTAATGCATAATGGTCCAAGTATTGTAATAATATTAAGTGTTTCCTCTGGCTTTAAGATTTTGACGTGGTGGCAACGTATTTTTGGGGGGGTGGGGGCGGAGGTATGTGACACGTGTTAAAATAACAAAACATGACACTCAAAAGGGGGAAAAAAAAAACCCATTCATAACACTGTAGTAATTTACTTGCGCATATGTAAACGGTATGATTAGAGGTGGGTAAACCAGCCAGAAATTGTTCTCATATAAAAGCAGTGTTATCTTATGAAATTAATAATTAACCCCTTGCACTCTGGTCAATTCCTCTAAAAACGCCAAAAAATAACGTGCCCAAAGTAAATCAAAAGCTGTTCTTCAACCCTTCGCAGCATCTTCATGGGGTTGGTCTCATTTAAAAGAAAACACTTTGAATTTTTGGGCAAAACAGTCATAATCTCTCTAAGTGCTCCGGCCACTGAGTTACAGTCATCTAAACATACTGAACTTGAAGAAAATAAATTTGGCCTGGGTGTTTTTTTGGATACAAATGCTTGCAAATAACACACAGCTGTCCGATCCGGCTGGAAAATGCAACAGAAATGTAGAGCCAAGTGTTATCCAGCTGAGGTCAAAATTTTGTAACAATACCACAAAAAATGAATACTGTATATTACACAGCTTTTTCCTCAGGTAGTTCCCAGGCGTTTTTGAACTGTGCCAAATTGTGCCAAATGGCACAGTTTGGAAAACCGTCTAACTTTTGAATGATTCAATATAGAAGCTTCATCTTGGGCTCTAATGAAAGGTCACACTCAGGGCTGTGTGTGTGTGTGTGGGGGGTTGCCCCCCCTCGCTACAGAGGACGGACATCGGCCATCGCTACATGACAGAATAGTCATGTGGCGACCGCGGTGACCCCCCCCCCCCCTCGCTGCAGAAGAGTAGTGGGGGGGGGGGCGTTCACGGTCCGGACGCAGCGCACAGACTTTGGACTTCGAAAAAAGTCATTTTTTGATTACAATTTTCAGGGATAAAGAATAATTTAGCTTATAACACTTACCTCTTCACAGCAGCAGTGTCCTGGCGAACTTCTCTTCCTCATTGTCAGACGAACGCGACGCTGGTCCCTTGTTACGGACTCGTGGTTCTGGTCTCGAGACTCGGTCAAAACATAATTGCATTATTGCGGTTTTGCGCTTCCATGATTGCAGTTTTGGCGAATGATTTACGACCTTCGTCATCGGCCTCCGTCGGTCTATGATGACCATGGAAGAGAATCCTAAACGTCTACTCTGCTAGAATAAAAAAAAAAAAAAAAGCACCGCCTGTGACTGAACAGGCTGATGTGCGAATGGCAGTCCCTGTTACACAGGTCGCACTTGTTGGTGGTCTCCGTGCTGCTGGGTCTGTGGGGTTCTTCCTGCGGGTCCTTTTTTCATCTGCTGCTGCAGCAGTCTGTCTTCACCCAGTCTTACACAAAACAGCTTGCAAACTTCTGTGTTTCAATTGAATCAGTGAATTCAAAAAGGGCCCACTTTTGAATTCACCGATTCAAATGGCTCGCTGCATTCACAGCATTGGTAGGCGGGTCCTTCTTGCTAGGTTTTCAGTCATTGGTTCTTCAAGGTTTCAGAAACCCAATTCAAGGCTCTTATTAGTCGAATGAGAGGTCGATCATATCCAATCTGTTCGCGGCTGTGTCTGTAGTGGAACAACGGAAATGCAGCTTTTTTTTCCAGTGCGCTCTTAGGACGCAGGCCCCCGTGCGTCCTAGATCGCACGAGAGCGCCCTCATGCGCTCTAGGACGCAGAGACGTGCCCGTCCGCGATACACAGGAGTGCAACAGTTTAAAGAGTAGACATGCAAAAATTTACTAGTCGAGTTAAGAGTACAAAAGCACCCACTTAAGGTAATACTTGGGTAATGACTTTAGTCTTGAAAGGCTTGAGGTTTTTCTCCTAAATTTATAACAGTTCTCTTGTAGTTTTCTACTTCTCTGTAAATTTGTTTTCCCCTACATTTGCAACTATTTCCTCATAAATCTGTAATTTCCTCTTGTAAATTTATGACTTTTCTTGTGCTTTTTTGACTTTATTACACTGGTCAACACCAAATTTATTGTCTACGTTTTTTTTAGCTGATTTAGGACAATTTTGATGTGCTGAATCCAACAGTCACATTGGTTTTGCTCAATCAGGTCAACTTTTTGAAGTATGGCCACATGTTGTTCTTTACGTTTTTGTTTCCATGTACGGGTATTTTTGCTTTATATGATGCAAAATTCTTTATTTCTTGAAATTTCTCAAACTCTGAAGAGTTTGCATGCGCCAATTTATGACATTGTCATGATGGCTGATTACTGTTGGACTCTCTGAAGAGAGACATCCCTGCCACTGAGCATTCTAGAGGTTTGATTAAACGGAAGTTGAGGCTCTGAATTTTGAACAATGACGTAACCTTCAATTTATATGTACTTACCGTAAGTCTACTATTCAATTTACAGTAATCGAAGTTTGTAACACTTAATCAATAAATTGTGTTAAGATTTTTGAGAAATATTAACAAAAATCAACCGATAATGTCACAAAAATGTAACTGATTTAGTCACATCAGATTTTTTTACCTGATCGAGAGAAACGGATGTCATTTTCGGATTCAGCGGTGCAAAATTGTCTTAAATCAGTTGAAAAAGCACAGACAACTTACAAAAAATTATCTTTGTAACCCTGTGTTATCAATAAATTAATGGGATTATTTTATGGGTATTTTTTTTGCCTATTTTTATAATGAAATTAGTTTTACTTACTGGTAAGTACTTACTGGTTTTTAAATACAGGTAAAAAAAATTTTACTTGAAAACTTTTGATCTTTTGCAGAGCCAGAATAGATTATTAATAAAAGTATTAATAAAATTATATTTAATAAAATAAAATTTAAACAACCAAAGATGCAGTTACAGTGGATATACAAAGTCTACACACCCGGTACAAATGCCAGGTTTTTTGTGATGTAAAAAAATGAGACCAAGATAAATCATTTCAAAACCTTTTCCACCATTAATGTGACCTATAACCTAATCTTTTAAGGGGAAAATTTAAAAAATTAAAAACAACTTATAATAACCTGGTTATAACTGGGGATGTGGCTGTGTTCAGAATTAACCAATCACATTCAAACTTACATAGACAAAATTGTTGGTACCCCTCTGTTAATGAAAGAAAAACCCACAATGGTCACAGAAATAACTTGAATCTGACAAAAGTGGTAATAAATAAAAATTCTAAGAAAATTCACCAATGAAAATCAGACATTGCTTTTGAATTGTGGTTCAACAGAATTATTTTAAAAAAAAACTCATGAAACAGGCCTGGACAAAAATGATGGTACCCCAACAAAACACTGAAAATAATGTGACCATAGGGACATGTTCAACCAAGATGTGTCCTCTTAATTAACATCACAGGTGTCTACAAACTTGTAATCAGTCACTCGGCCTATTTAGAGGGTGACAAGTAGTCACTGTGCTGTTTGGTGACATGGTGTGTACCACACTAAACATGGACCAGAGGAAGCAAAGGAGAGAGTTGTCTCAGGAGATTAGAAAGTTATAGACAATAATGTTAAAGGTAAAGGCTATATGACCATCTCCAAGCAGCTTGATGTTCCTGTGACTACAGTTACACATATTATTCAGAAATTTAAGATCCACAGGACTGTAGTCAACCTCCCTGGACGTGGCCGCAGAAGGAGATGGATAATACGAACGGTAACAAAAGAGCCCAGAACAACCTCTAAACACATTCATGGTGAACTCCAAGGTCAAGGTACAGTGTCAGATCGCACCATCTGTCGTTGTTTGAGCCAAAGTGGACTTCATGGGAGACGACCAAGGAGGACACCACTGTTGAAAACAAATCATAAAAAAGCCAGACTGGAATTTGCCAAACTTCATGTTGACAAGCCACAAAGCTTCTGGGAGAAATGTGCTATGGACAGACAAGACAAAACTGGAACTTTTTGGCAAGGCACATCAGTTCTATGTTCACAGATGCAAAAGTGAAGCATACCAAGAGAAGAACACTGTCCCTACTGTGAAACATGGAGGAGGTTCTGTTATGTTCTGGGGCTGCTTTGCTGCATCTGGCACAGGGTGTCTTGAATCTGTGCAGGGTACAATGAAATCTCAAGACTATCAAGGTATTCTAGAGAGAAATGTGCTGCCCAGTGTCAAGACAGCTTGGTCTCAGTCACAGGTCATGGGTCTTGCAACAGGATAATGACCCAAAACACACAGCTAAAAACACCCAAGAATGGCTAAGAGTGAAACATTGGACTATTCTAAAGTGGCCTTCTATGAGCCCTGATCTAAATCCTATTGAACATCTGTGGAAGGAGCTGAAACATGCCGTCTGGAGAAGGCACCCTTCAAACCTGAGACAACTGGAGCAGTTTGCTCACGAGGAGTGGGCCAAAATACCTTTTGAGAGGTGCAGAAGTATCATTGACAGTTACAAAAATCGTATGATTGCAGTGATTGCCTCAAAAGGTTGTGCAACAAAATATTAAGTTAAGCGTACCATCATTTTTGTCCCAGCCTGTTTCATGAGCTTGTTTTTTAAAATAATTCTGTTGAACCACAATTCAAAAGCAATGTCTGATTTTCATTGGTTAATTTTCATAAAATTTTTATTACCACTTTTGTCAGATTCAAGTTATTTCTGTGACCATTGTGGGTTTTTCTTTCATTAACAGAGGGGTACCAACAACTTTGTCCACGTCTGTATGTTAAATAGGAGTGCAGCACACAACTGCCACCATTTAAAGTGCCTCTGATTAACCCCAAATAAAGTTCAGCTGTTCTAGAAGGCTTTTCCTGACATTTTTGTAGTCACATCTTACAGCACAAGCCATGGGACGTTAGTGGCTCAGGAGGTAGACCAGGTCGTCCAATAACCGAATGGTTGGCGGTTCGAATCCCGCTCTCCCCAAATATCCTGCCGTTGCGTCCCTGGGCAAGACACTTTACCCACCTTGCCTCCAGTGTCCATAACACTGGGTATGAATGTGTTTATATGTTCGGAGGTGGGCAGAGAGGCCGTTGGCGTAGCTTGCCAGCCACGTTTCCGTCAGTCTGGCCCAGGGCAGCTGTGGCTACAGTAGTAAGCTTACCACTATCATTGTCTGTGGAGTGAATGAATAATGTGTCTATTTGTAAAGCGTCTTTGAGTGTCTATGATAAAGCGCTATATAAATCTGATGCATTATTATTATTGTCCGCAGAGAGCTTCCAAAGCATCAGAGGGATCTCATTGTTCAAACCTATCAGTCATGAGAAGGGTTCAACAGAATTTCCAAGGCATTAAGTATACAATGGAATACAATGAAGAGAGTCATCATCAAGTGGAGAAAATATGTCACAACAGTGACATTACCAAGAACTAGACATCCCTTCAAAATTGATGAAAAGGCGAGAAGAAAACTTGTCAAGAGAGGTTGCCAAGAGGCTGACAGCAACACTGAAGTTGCTGCAGGAATTTCTGGCAAGTACTAGCCATTTAGTATATGTGACAACAATCCCCCGTCTTCTTCATATGTCTGGGCTATGGGGTAGGGTGACGAGATGGAAGCCTCATCTTACGAAGAAAAATTTCCAAGCCCGGCTACATTTTGAAAAAACACATTTGAAATCTCCCAAACAAATGTGGGAAAATGTGCTGTGGTCCCATGAAACCAAGGTTGAACTTTTTTGGCCATAATTCCAAAAGGTATATTTGGTGCAAACACAACACCACTCATCACCAGATGAACACCATACCTACAGTGAAACATGGTGGTGGCAGCATCATGCTTTAAGGCTGTTTTTCTTCAGCTGGAACTGGGGCCTTAGTTGAGGTGGAGGGAATTATGAACAGTTCCTAATACCAGTCAGTGTTGGCACAAAACCTTCAGGTTTATGCTAGAAAGCTGAAGATGAACTACACCACACATCCAAATGAACAGAAGAATGGCTTCACCAGAAGATGACTAAGGTTTTGGAATGGCCCAGCCAGAGTCCAGACCTGAAACTGATCAAACATCTGTGGAGTGATCTGTAGAGGGCTGTGCACAGGAGATGCCCTGTGTGTTTTTGCAAAGAAGAGTGGGCGAATATTGCCACAACAAGATGTGCCATGCTGATAAGACTGCTAGAGTGCTGTAGTAGCAGCCAAAGGAGTTGCAAGAAAGTATTAGTGTAAGGGTGTGCATATTTATGCAACCAGGTTATTGTAAAGTTTTTTATTTTTCCCCTTTAAAAGATTTCATTTTGCTTTTCAATTGGGTTGTACAGGTTATAGGTCACATTAATGGGGGGGAAAGTTTTGAAATGATTTATCTTGGTCTCATTTTTTTACATCACAAAAACTGGCATTTAAACAGGGTGTGTAGACTTTGTATATCCCACTGTATTTCTGTGATAATATTTCTATATATTATACAGTTTTTTAGAACACTCCTCCCTAAACAGACAACATCTGTAATTTCCCCATTTTGGGACTAATAAAGGTTCATCTCAAGGCAATGCAAGTATATTTGTATAGCGCATTTCATGTACAAGACAATTCAAAGTGCTTTACATAAAACATTACAGCAAGTTGCAAAAAGAATACATCTATCTATAAATGCAGCCTATCTCTGCCTGTGTGTGTCTGTCTGTTCCTCAGATATCTCCCAAACCATTTGTCAGACTGGCCTCAGATTTTGTAAGTGCTTTGCTGAGGTTACGAGGGTGTGCATCCCTGAGTTGCTCAGACAAAATATGTTTATCAATAAAAGTTTAGGCACCGCTCTGTGTCTCTTCATGCATGGCTTTGAGAGGTGTGGGTGGGGTTTCGGATCGACTCCGTGCTGATTGGATAATACACGGCATCATGGCCATGCTGATTGTGGACAATACGCAGCATCACGACCTGTCAGTCATCAGTGTTCCTTGGAAAAAACAAGGAAGTGAAAAATGACAAATTTGACTAGAAAAATATAACACTGAAGATTTAATGCTTAAAAAAAATTATACCATAAAGTTGCCGTGATTGCGTAGGTCTAAAGGATAATTCAGCATATATGGAGAACATGAGGTACGTGAGCAGACTGGGCAGAGCATCAGTGGGGACTGGGTTTAAAAGGAACTCCGATTATAACGACTTATAGATTTAAAAATACAAACACTGGCCTCCACTATTAAAATACATTGTTAGAACTATGTATCGTTTTTGTTTACAATGTAAATCGATACATGGCGGCCGCCATGTTTTCAGGTGCGCAATGCATTCTGGGGGCGATGACATAGAATGGTTGCAGCCGTTTTTTCTGTCCTATACAAGCCAAGAAGCGAAGCTACGGACTACTGCCTTTGTCAGTGAAAATGCCACATTGCGCGGCTTTTGGATGTAATTTCCAATCAAAGGGAAATAAAGAGAGCGAGGTAAGCCTCCATAGCTTTCCTAAAGAGGGAAAGTGGAGGAAAAAGTGGGGCGGCAGTGGCTCAGGAGGTAGAGCAGGTCGTCTAATAACCCGATGGCTGGCGGTTTGAATCCCGCTCTCCCCAGATATCCTGCCGTTGTGTCCCTGGGCAAGACACTTCACCCGCATTGCCTCCAGCGCCCATAACACTGGGTATGAATGTGTAAAAATGTTTAAATGTTCGGTGGTGGCCGGAGAGGCCGTTGGCGTGGATTGGCCGCCACGTTTCCGTCACTCTTTGAGTGTCTATGATCAAGTGCTATATCGCTCAAAGCGCACGTTTGAGCGTGCGCTTTGAGCGCTTTGAGTGTCTATGATAAAGTGCTATATAAATCTGATGCATTATTATTATTATTATTATTATTAAAAGTGGGAGGATGCAGTTGGAAGAGTCCAACTTTCCAAAGACCCGCGGCTGTGCTCTCATCACTTTAGCCCTGAGGATTTTGAGGATTTTCGTCGCCCCCAGCTCATGAAAGAGCTCACAGGTGTGTCTGGCTACAAACGACGGCTTAATGCAAACGACATCAAAGCTTTAATGTGCTGTGATACAGGACAGATCTGTAAAGCAGGTATGCATCCTGTTATACCACTTTACATTTATAGCATCAGGTACCATGGACAGCGGCAGAAATGAAGTGGAGCTCTTTGTAACAGATGCTCACAAAAACACCAACATGGCCAACTCTAGCTTCCTCGCGGCTGCTGTCTTCATTCTCAAGTCCATTTTCACTTTGTGTGTCTTCGTCATTGTCTTTATTGCTTTGGCTTTGCACTGGTTTGAACTGAAAAGGCTGTTTACAGACCGCTGCTGCTACAACCAATCTACGTCACTACCCAGAATGCATTGCGATGTAAACAAAAATGGCGATTTACATCGTAATAAAGTTTTTTAAAAATATATAAAACTGGGAATTGTTTTCAAAAAAATTATATTATAGTTATGTTACTAACATCAAAATAAAGCATATAGAGCTAACATGCCAATATAATCGGAGTTCCTTTTAACAAAGAATGCCAGTGTATCAACACAGAACATGCAGGGAGAAGCAGCAGCCCGAGGACCACTGTCCTTCACACAGAGGCACACCCAGCCTGCCCAGGCAGTAGTAGATGGGAGTACCTGCTTCTGCTTCACCCGTGTGGTACCACTATACTTTGCAGGACCGCGAGTCCCCCTTCCCGCACGAGTATCTAAAAATTAAAACTTAATACCACCATGATTGTGGAGTGGAATGGCCAGATACGCATATGCACACTTTGACTAAACGACAACAAGATGCAAAAATGCCCAAATAATGAAATAAATCATTTTCATTTAAATATTTACAGAAAAATGGGCAACACTGATGCAACAGTTGTAACCAAATGGGTCATTCTGCTGTGGGTGTGTGAATGGTGAAGGGATTGGCACCGTACCGTGGATGCCCTGAATTTCCCTTTGGGGATCAATAAAGTATACAAGATACAAATACAAAAAAAAATTGTTCGGTGTTTTGTACTTTTAATACTGCTAAAATATAAAAGGATGCACTACAATGGGTCTCAAATATTTGTAAACATGTCCTGTTAATAGTACTGCATGAATTTATTCACGATAAGACTATAAACTACACATATAAACTAAATTATAATGGTGACTGAACAACTCCCATTCCCCAAAGTGCAAGATACACTATTGTGAATATAACTCTCAAAAGATCACACAAATAAGTGAGCTGACAAAAAAAATAAACAAGTGGTTCTTAAACTGTGGCTAATATTGGATGTCCCATTCATTTTCATTTATTCTGTAATTAATATTCACACAATCAAATAAATCTCAGTTCATTCCCTTTCATATTTTTTTTTTAATTTTCAATTCAACTTTATTTATATAGCGCCATTTCACAACAACAGTCATCTCATAGCACTTTCAACTGTAGGGGGGACCCCCACAGTTGCAGAAAGACCCCAGCAATCAGGAGATCCCCTGTGAGCAAACGCTTGGCGACGGTGGAGAGGAAAAACTCCCTTTTAACAGGAAGAAACCTCCAGCAGAACCAGGCTCAGGGAGGGGCAGTCATCTGCTGCGACTGGCTGGGGGGTGAGGGGATAGAGAAGATGAAAAGAACAGACATGTAGAGAGCAAACAGCACGATGGGGACTCAATCTATGGGGGAGAGAACAAACAGATGTTAATGACCAGCAAAAAAAAATATTTCCATTGAGAGTGAAGAAAGGAGTGAAGCCCAGTGCATTATTGGAGGTCCCCCGGCTGTCTAAACTTATCAGCAGCATAACTAAGGGAGGGTTCAGAGACACATGATCCCTCCCTAATTGTAGGCTATATCAAAAAGGAAGGTTTTTACCCTATTCTTAAAACAGAGATCAAGTCTAACATGTGTGATTGCCTACATATAGGCTACACCTCTGTATTACACTTTCAAACACAGCCTACATTTGGGCCTGTAAAGCCTGATTGGGCTACCTGTTTCAAACAGGAATACGTGCTTTCTACGGGCATGCACTACCAAGAATTTAAAAGCAAACTAAAAAGTAAATTAAAGAGAAACGAAAACAAGCTAAAATAGAATACGACAGAAATAAAAGTTACAGTCCATTGTAGGCTACTGAAAGGCCACGGCAAATAGAAGAGTTTTTAACCTCGATTTAAAGCAGCTGAGGGTTTCAGTAGACCTGATGCTTTCTGGGAGTTTGTTCCATATGTGAGGGGCATTAAAAACTAAATACTGCCTCACCATATTTGGTTCTAACTCTGGGCACAGAAAGTAGGCCTGACCCTGATGACCTGAGGGCTCTGGGTGGTTCATAATGGACTAGCAGATCAGAAATGTATTTTGGCCCTAAACCATTCAGAGCTTTATAAACCAACAGCAGTATTTTGAAATCTATTCTCTGACAGACAGGAAGCCAGTGTAAAGATCTGAGAACTGGAGTTATATGATCCACTTTCTTGGTCTTCGTGAGGACTCGAGCTGCAGCATTCTGAACCAACTGCAGCTTGGGAGACCTGTAAGGACAGCGTTACAGTAGTCCAGTTTACTGAAGATAAATGCATGGACAAGTTTTTCTAGATCCTGCTGAGACATAAAGACCTTTACTCCTCACTATGTTCTTAAGACTGATAATAGGCTGACTTCAATACTGTCTCAACAAGAAAAACTAACCATATTTTGAAATCCAAATGTTGGCAGGTTAAGTTTGTCTGAAGGCTGGATGTTAATGGATTTACATCATTGAGTCCGTGAAGTTTGGTCATTATAACTCTCCAGGTACATAATATTGAACATAACTTAGTTAATATTGTAGTGGTTTGTGAAGTAAATACTGAACAAGGCAGTCATCCTTGCCTCTGCCTCAATTAGCCTACATATCAAGCCTAACCACACCTGTTAGCTAAGAGACTCATTACTGTCCCCGTTATTTTATTATTTAATTGGTATTTTGTATACTTTATTAATCCCAGAGGGAAATTCAGGGCATCCACATGGATGGATGAGGCTCCAGTTAACCTAACTTGCATGTTTTTGGCCTGTAAGAGGAAACTGGAGTATCCAGGGTAAACCCACGCAGACACGAGGAGAACATAAAGCACAGAAGGGTCCACTTTCACACAGAAGGGTCACTGATGGGTCTGGTTAGTGGGTTGAAACCACAATAAATATCTCCACTTAGTGATGGGCAAGTGAAGCCTCATGAAGCTCTGAGGCTTTCCTTCTAATTGTGCCAAAAAAAGATTCAAAGCTTTTAGGCTTCAGTCTAAGAACAGTGTCATCTGGTGGCCAACTGAAGCCGTAGCAACATCTAGAGAGTGTGACTGAAGCACTGACACATTTCAAGCCAATGCCAGCAATAAAAGTTCAGAAAAGACTGCGTGATTGTTCTAATCTGCTGTTTTTGTTCATTTATACCAATGGTTCTTTGAACTTTTTTCTTTTATTCCCCACTTTGGGGATGCAGATGATGACCAAACTCACCTACACACACAGGTCTTTCTCTGCCCCCTCCACATCCACAATGAGCCCAAAAGCAAACTGAGCCTCGCATTTCCTTGTCTTCCTAGCTTTTTGGTTAATTACCATCAGGAATTTCTTGTTGCCCATCATTTTAATTGAAAGCGTTTTAAAAATTAGGTCATGATTTAATTTTAATTTGCGTTTTCAGTTTTAGTTGTGGATTTACAGGATGGGCACACAGATTATGCATTTATTTTTTTGCTCAATGTAAATCAGATCCATGTGACACCACAGGGACAAGAGTTCTGCCTGCTGGTGCAGACAGAAAACAGCAGCCTTCCTCTGAACTTTTTAAACTTCTTTTTATTGTTTCATCAACATGTGCAACCATGCATCACCATAACAAGCAGTGAATAATGACAAATGACAATTTCTCAGTACACAGGTATAACACAAGTGCATAATCGAGCAGTCCGTAGAAAAGTTCATATAACTATCCTCACATCTGTCCATCCCAGCAATGTGTTTATGTCTCTGCAAGACTAAGCAAAAGGGGACTACAGGATAAAAGGGAAAAGCAATCCAGTAAACAAATGCATGACAAATCAGCAATACCCACAAATGTCTCCATGATGACTAGTATAGTGCTGTGAAAAAGTACTTGCTCCCTTCCTGATTTCTTATATTTTTGCATATTTGTTTCACCTAAATGTTTCAGATCATCAAACAAATTTTAATATTAGACAAACATGACCTGAGTAAATACAAAATGTAGTTTTTAGATGATGATTTCATTTATTAAGGGAAAAAAGCTATCCAAACCTACCTGGCCCTATGTGAAAAAGTAATTGCTCCCTAACCCTAATAACTAGTTGTGGCACCAAGGGTGGCTGTTGAGGAATTTTTGACCCACTCTTATGTGCAGAATTGTTTAAATTCAGTCACATTGGAGGGCTTCACAAACTGATGGCCGGACATTCTCCTTCAGGATTTTCTGGTAGAGAGCAGAATTCATGGTTCTGTCAATTAGGGCACATTGTCCAGGTCCTGAAGCAACAAACCAGCCCCAGACAATGACACTACCACCACCATGTTTGACTGTTGATAGGATGTTCTTTTTATGAAAAATTTTAGAAAAAATTCTATTACTTTTATTGCCAGACAAAACAGGACATGTCGTCCATAAAGCTTAACTTTTGCCTCATCAGTCCCCAGAATATTTTCCCAAAAAAGTCTTGAGGATCATCTAGATGTTTTCTGGCAAATGTGCGATGAGTGTGTTCTTTTAGTCCAGCAGCGGTTTTTGTCTTGGAACTCTCCCATGGATGCCATTTTTGCCCAGTCTCTTTCTTATTGTTCCATCGTGGACCAGTGTCCAAACTGAGGCAAGTGAGGCCTGCAGTTCTTTAGATGTTCTGGATTTTTGTTTCTCATCTGTTCTTGAATTTCTTTAGATCACAATGGGATGTGTTGCTTTTTGAGATGTTTTAGCCTACTTCAGGTTGTCAGACAGGTTCTATTGAAGTGATTTCTTGATTCAACAAGTCTGGCAGTAATCAGGCTTGGGTGTAGTTACTGAAACTGAATTCAGCTTTCCAAATCACAGCTAATTCATGATGTAACATGAGGGGCAATTACTTTTTCCGATAGGGATCAGTAGGTTTGGATAGTTTTTTTCCTTTAATAAATTAAATCATCATTTGAAAACTGCATTTTGTATTTATTCAGGTTATATTTGTCTTGATATTAAAATTTGTTTGATGATCTGAAGCATTTAAGTGTGACAAATATGCAAAAACATAAGAAATCAGGAAGGGGCAAATACTTTTTCACAGCACTGTACATCTCTCTCATACTGAACACAGGAAAGAGAAAAAAATGGATAGATAAAAATAAATGAGAGTGTTCTTGTTTAGTGCCATGTCAGCATCTATGGCTATTTCATGGCAAAGAAAATTGAGTTAAAAATTATATAGAGATACGATGATAAATGAAAGAATAAATAAGTAGATTGACAGAGAGCTAGAGAGATATGTAGATACAATAAAATAGAAGAATTAAATAAGATGCTTCAGATGCACATGTGCTAAAAACTAAAACTTCTTTGGTGGTGCCTTATTAAAATATCTTTCAGTGACTTTTGAGAATAAAAACATTGTCTTGTCATGACAGCAGGACAGTCAAGTAAAATGTGCTTTATTGATAAAAAAAAAAAAAAAAAAAAAAAAAAAACCACCGCAGAACTGACAAGATGGTGGGGCCTCACCTTTTAATAAAAAGCTGTGCGTGAGCCTTGAGTGGCCAGTTCGGCATCTAGTGCACACTATCTCATCATGTCGGTTTTGAAAGTGATGCAAGTGTCTATGACTTATGGCAGGCTTAATATCATACAGTTTATTGGCAAGTACATGTGTCCCATTCAGTCTGCCACTTCTTTAAAATATAGGAGGTTATTAGAAGCCTGAGGTCTGAGGCTGGGATCTGGCATTGAGTGACTTTTTGGGTAAAGGCTCTCTTGGCAGCATTGTCTGCCTGCTCATTACCTGACAGGCCAACATGGCTGGGGATCCAACAGAAGATATTAAAATTGTGTTTCTGTAAAAAACCTAGTTTCTCTAAAATCTGAATAATGATGGGGTGATCAGTGTTTTAAAACCCTAGCACCTGAAGACAGGACCTGGAGTCAGTAAAAATTAAGCTCTGTTGCTTGGTTCTTTCAATGTGTCCCAATGCTAGAAGCAAAACACGAGCCTCTGCTGTAAAAATTGAACGTTGAGAATCCGCAAACCATGCCGATTGTTCCCAATGACAATTGCAGCAGAGACTGAGCCGTCTATTTAAGATCCATTCAAGTATATGGAAATATGGCAAGGAAAACAGCGTTTTATGTCTAAGATCTGCTGCTGGTACACATTTGGGTGAGTCTTTGTTTTGGCTCAGATCCAGAATAATATTGGGTTTCCTCAAACTCCATGGAAGAATGGGACAAAACTGTGTCTGTGTTACGTTGCTCATATCAGGGTTTAATTTAACCAGGTGAGGTTCTATACGGGGTCCAAAAGGAGTGATGCTCTTAGGTCTGACCTTATACATCTGCAAAAATCAAGGGTGAAAAACTGCAGAGTAGGCTGGATTTCTATGGTTTGCTTCAAATTTAACCATATACTGGAGAGCCAATTTTAGGCACCTGTTTTGAAGGCTCGTTTGCTTCAACATACAAACTTTTAACAGGACAGGTTCTGAAAGCCCCCAAAGCAAGCCTTAGACTTTGGTGATGGACAGTTTCCAGCGTCCTCATATATGATTTCCTTGCTGATCCATAAACTATGCTCCCATACTCTAACCGAGATCTTACAAGTGCTCTGTAGAGATGCAGCAGCACAGTGGAGTCCGCACCTCATTTAGTTTTTGCCAAAACTTTAATATCAAGGGCTTTAAAACATCTGATTCGTAGAGATTTTATATGTTGAATAAAAGACAACTTATTATCAAAAATACAGTCCAAGGAATTTGGTTTCCTTTACCACCTTGATAGCTTCTCCATCTATGAAAAGCTCAAGGTCGAAGTGAAGAGACCACAGTAGGCAAAAGTGCATACAGACAGTTTTTGTTTTTGAAAATTTAAATCCATTACTGATTGACCACATATTAATCTTGTTTATGCACAGCTGTAGTTGCTTTTCAATTGTGCTCATGCCTTTCTCCCGTAGCAAATACAGAGGTCATCTACGCAAAGACTACAGAAGGTATTGGTCTAAGAGCACCAACTACACTATTAATCTTAATGCTAAAAAAGGGTAACCGAGAGGATGCTTCCCTGGGGGACTCCTTGTTCTTGCACTTGGGGCTCTGAAAGGGTATCTCCTACTTGGACTTTGAAGCATCTATTGGGACAAAAAGTTTGAAATGAAAAAGGGCAAATGTCCTCTAAAACCCATGTCATGTAGGTCTCTTAAAATACCATATTTCCATGTTGTGTCTTATGCTTTTCTAAATCAAAAAATACAGCAACTACATGTTCTTCTAATAAAACCATCACATATGTAGGCGTCTAATCTGATAAGGTGGTCTAAAGTGCTTTTACCACATCTGAAGCCACACTGGTAATCAGTTAAAAGGCCTTCAGATTCAAGCACCCGCACAAGGCGACTGGTTACCATTTTTTCCATGGTTTTACAGAGGCAACTTGTCAGAGCTATTGGATGGTAGTTGTTGGTATCAGTATGATCTTTCCCAGGTTTTGGAACAGGTATAATTACTGCTTCTTTCCAGCTTTCAGGAATACTGCTTGATTTCCATAAGTTGTTAAAAACCATCAAGAGAATGGTTAGTGCACTGAATGAATTTTATCTGGCCCTACATGAGAGGCCAATAAGGAACATGAGAGTTCCTTATTGAGACCCAAAGTTCTTCCATAGTGAAATTTTGGTTGTATGATTCTGAGTTATCTGAAGAAAAGTTTATTTCTTTTTGTTCTTCTTGTGCTTGTATGATTTGGAACTCAGGATAGTTTCCAACAGACAAATTCTTCTCAAATGATTTTGCTAGTTGATTAGCTATTTCATATTTTGTCATCAGCAGATTGCCATGATGATTAATATGCTGTATTTGAAAGTCCATTCTGCTTACCCTTCATCTTTCTGATTAAATCCCAGACCTTTATGGTAGATGTGTTGGATCTGTGAGGCTTGACACAAATTCCCTCCAGTTCGGTCTCTTTGATAATCTTGCGTGCTTTAGCTCAACAGATTTTAAATCTGGTCAGGTTTTCTGTTGTTGGATGTTTATTGAACACTTCCTCTGCTTTTTTCCTTGCCTCAATGGACTTTTTGCAGTCATCATTGAACCATGGGTTGGACCTACAGTGTGGCTTTGCTGATGTTTTTGGGACAGTCTTATCTGCAATTGCAATTAAGGTTTAAGTGAAGGTCTGAGCAGAGTGACAGTGTGGTTGAGGTTTTTGGCTGAATTCCTCTTTGCACAAAGGAAGATCAGTTTGCTTTTTTGAGTTGCCATTGTGGAGTTCTTGATTTCACATCAACTTCTGTAGATGTCAGTATTCATGGAAAGTGGTCACTTCCACAAAGGTCATCCAAGACCCGCCATGAGAATTCCAGCACTAGCTCAGGATCACGTATAGATAGGTCAATTACAGTATAGGTTCCATGTCCTGGGTGGAGAGATGTGTGAGACACATCATTCCAAAGACACAGATAATTTTTAGCAATAAAATCCCCCAGTATCTTGCCTTTTGCATTTGAGTAAATTCCTCCCCACAGAGGATTATGACCATTAAAATCACCCATAAGGATGTATGGAGATGGCAACTGATTATAAAGGCCATCAAGATTTTCCGGTGTCACAGTCTTATCTGGCGGTATATAGACAGAGCGTAAGGTTATTGCTTTATGCAAAGTTTGACAAACTGCCACTGCTTGTAAGTTGGAGACTAATGCCAAATGGCTGTGAATTATGTCATTCCTTACTAAAACTGCTGAACCACCAAATAGACGATACACACATTTGGACCATATTTATTATACATTGTATAATGTTTCAGAGACATGGGGGGTTGGTTGATAGGAGAGTTTCTTGAAGGCAAAAAGCAAGAGGATTAAAATTGGCAGCTAAATACTGCACTTCAGAGAAATTAGCCTTAAAGCCATGACAGCTCCACTGGATAATGTGGCTACCCCACCATCAGGTAGGTAAAACAAAAGCACGCTCCTTTTGCTTACTTTTAGGGGAGGGACTGTGACTGCGGCAAGTCATGACTTCAGACATTTCTGCATTTACTTGATTCCCATTCCTTTGTGATTATTTTACTTCCGAGTCAAAGAGCTGGATGTTTTTCTCTTTTCTTTTGATGATTTGATGTTGTTCTGCGGGCTTATATAGACTGACTTAAGGGTTGGCTTATTGTAATTAGGCTTTGAGTACTCGTTTTACTTTTAACTGGGACTACAGAATTTTTAATATTACTTAATAATAATGAGGGCTTTATCTTTAGTTAGCCAGGTCATAACTGTCTGGCACTTAGCAGGCTGCATCTTAGGTTTAACAACAGAGGAGAAAGTCTGCTGGAATTTGTACTTTGGGAAACCTTCCACCAGTTTACGTTGCCTCAAGGTAGCTAATTTTCTTAGTACATCTGACAGTTTGAATTTCTTTTTCCTTGATCCAACAAGGACATTCCTTCGATGATGCTGCATGATTGCCTAAACACTTACTACATTTGGGAGGTGTTGTGCAGGCCAGCTCGTGCCTTTCTTTCCCACATTTGCAGCAGACTGGTTTATTCTTCCATCCTGCGGAGCCATGGCCAAACTTTTGACAGTTAAAACATCCCAATTGGTTTGGAATAAAGGTATCAACAGTTATACTCGGGTATCCTATTTGGATTCTTTCTGGGAGCTGATACCAATTGAGTGTCAGAATGTAAGTGCCAGTTTTTATTGTTTGGTCATCTTTTTCAATGGTTATCCTCTTCACATGTGTTACTCCTTGTTATTGCAGTTCTGAGGCTATTTCATCCTCTTCCATATCATGGAGTTCTCTAGTACAAATTACTCCTTTGCGGCTGTTTAGAGAAGGGTGAGGAAAAGCCCTCACTGGAACACCAGCCAGCACATCGCACCGTAACACATTTTCAAAATGGGATTTTTTAAGCACTCCACCAAAATCTGGCCAGACCTCAAGTTTTTCAACATCCTTAACTGACCCTGCAATATCTGAAATTCCCTTCTGTACAGCAAAAGGGGACAGCTTAGAAAGAAGCATATCTGATGAGAGCAACTCTAAAACAATAAGCCTCAGCCAATTATCACCTTTGGAAAGAGTCATCCTGCTACTTCCTGGCTCATCCATGTCATCTTCCAACATTTGTTTTTTAGAAATTTGTTTAGTAGCCATATTTTATAGCATATGATTCATCATCCCTGCGCTCCACCCTCCTCGGAGCCCTACAAGGGGATGCACAGAGCCATGGACTTCCTTGCAGGTTATGCACCAGGGATACAGGAATGGTATACTCGAGCAATAAAACACAAAAGTTCAAATTACTCAATTGACCCTCCCACCATAGGCTTCGGGGATTAGATCTTACACTGACAAAAGACATCCCAGAGTAGACTTTGACAAGCCGACTGATTAGACCGGGCCCTTCCAGTTGCCCGTCTCAAGTTAAGTAGGAGCCAAAGCACTGTGTTTGACTTGTGACAGCAGCAGCAAGACACATTCCTCAAGAACCAGGACCTCTTCCTCCACTGACACGGGTCGCAAATCACGGCAAACAAGTTGCCCCATTTGTCACCTCATATGATCAGCAAGGGGTGCTAGGAACCACTTTAACCCTGGGTCCCCTTAGGGGAATATAACATACAAAGTTGCTAGAAAGTGGCTAGCAGGTACTAGTCCTTGCCTAAGGGACACCTGGGAGTATCAGTGAAGGTTAAGAGGCACTCTCATCATCGTCCTAGTCCAACAGACCCCCTCACCTGAATGCAGTTTAACATCATACCCAGGACGGAGATAAAAATAAAGAACTTAGTAAATAGCATCAAAGATCAAAGTATAAAATTGGAGCCCATTTTAATGTAAACATATCTGTTTTTAGTTGGTAGTTTTGCAATTATGTTTTCCATATGACAGACCTCCTTAATCTTTTCTTTCCGTTGATTCACTGTGGGGGGCTGTGCCCTCAGCCAGGAGATTGTGATCATCTTTTTAGCTATTAGTAAAAGGACTACTTTCATTAATGTCTTCTTGTTACATAACTAGTACATACCCGTGCATACCCATCCATGCCCGCAGAAACCAAGTATAAGCAAGTATTTCTGTATGCCCATTGCTGAAGGGTCTCCTCCTGTCTCAGACAGCTGTGTTGTTCAGTCATGCCTGCGACGTACCACTGGAAACTGAGGTGTTTCATGTTCACGGCATCTTTTCTGACGTGCAGCAGTTCTCCTCATTCTATTGCTCTCCATCGGTGGGTCTTCTTCTTCTTCGCTCAGACCACTGGTTGAGGGATAGGTGCGTCGTAATTTCAGTTCATGGGCAGGATCATAAAAATAGATCTGAGCAAAAAGTGGCTTTCGACCCTGTTCAGGAAGGCCCGTGCATGCCCATAGAAACCAAGAAATTGGAGCACATGGAGAAAATCAGCGCTTTGCTTGGCATTTTACACATTTGTAGTGTAGACTGGCATTCTTCAAGGTTACACATTTTTACTGTGTCAGCACCTCTTTAAAAATGACATTGCTAAGAAAGCAATGCTTTTGTTTAGTTTCTTCATCTTGAGCAACAATACAAAGACTGCTTGATCTGGCAACTCTGCTCACGGCAACGTAGAATTTGCAGAATTGCATAGTTTGCAGAAAACGCAAATGTGCTGTAAAGACTGGCCCTGTGACTTATTCACCTTGCCAATTTTGAGCCATATGACATCATAAAGACACATTAGTCTAGGCATCGTGAGTGATGGTCTATATGACATCATAAAGACACATTTGTCTATGTGCCGTCATAGGCCGTCCTATGATGTCCTATAAACGTGACACACACACACACACACACACACACACACACACACACACACACACACACACACACACACACACACACACACACACAGATTTCTTGATATAGTAAGAGAGATGATGATAAGTCCTTCTGGAGGTATTCCTAATGTAAAACAAGATGGTTCCAAAGGTACCACTACACCTAAACATTGTTCAATTTCATTTTGTATGTCATGCCAGTAAATCAGTAATTTTGGACAGTCCCAAAATACGTGTGGCCTGGTGGGAGGCCACAACCCCTCCAACACCGATCAGACATG
Organism: Pholidichthys leucotaenia; assembly: GCA_020510985.1. Taxonomy (NCBI): domain Eukaryota; kingdom Metazoa; phylum Chordata; class Actinopteri; order Cichliformes; family Pholidichthyidae; genus Pholidichthys; species Pholidichthys leucotaenia. The sequence goes on along the minus strand of CM035844.1, from coordinate 390,488,888 downwards.
ATGTTACCAAATTTGGATGCAAGAAAAGGTTTTTAAAAAAAAATCTCATCTTGACTTTCCGGTCAAATTCTTTCCAAGTAGGGCTGTTTGTTAATTTGTCCCTCTCTGCATGCTATTTCCCATTTTCCATCTAGGATAAGTGTTCATTTCAAGTTCCCATTTTTGCTTAACATCAATACTGTTGTCCCCCTGCCTCCAAAAGTTCACAAGATGAGGGGTGTTTATGTTGCTAGCTTGTCCGTGACAGGACACCATGGGTAAGTAACAACGACACCCCAATTCAGCTGAAGGGCTCCCGGTCCTCCTGAGTCTCCAGGCGAGTGAGTCAAATTTTCAAACTAGTTTACTCTGCAGTGGTGATACCTTTACTCCAGTGACGATCTAGCAACTAGCTAGCTAGCTAGCCTGGGACACGAACGCATGACTGCACAAGTTTGCGCATACTTGTGTCTTCCCATTCACTTTGTATGGATTTGCACTGCCCGTTCATGTTTGGCGTGAACGCACCTTAAGAGTGGTCTTTACCCATTGGTTACCTATTTTATTTCCTCTCCACATATTGACTCATAAATGGGAGTTGTGTCAAGGTATATATTTGAGCATTCACTCTGTTCCATCCCGACCCATACAGTCTCTTTGTCCTGGGATATCCATGCAGCCATTTACTTGAGCTGAGCTGCCCAGTAATATTTTTTCAGACTTGGTAAATTTAAGCACCCTTTTTCTTTTGAGCACACAATTCTTTTAAATTTAATTCTGGGTTTTTTGTTTTGCCACATAAAATTAGACAGCTATTTATTAATTATTTTAAAAGTAGAACTGGGAACCTCTAGTGGCAAAGACTGGAACATAAAAAGCAGCCTTGGCAAGATATTCATTCGTAATGTTTCTACTCATCCTACCAAAGGGAAGCATTTCCCACTTTGTAAGATCTTCTGAACTTTTCTAAACTTTAAACTCAGGAACAAAAAGACTGAGCTCCGATATTGTTTCAAATCACTCCACTTTGGGAAGAGTGAGACAAGCGCCAAAGTTTCAGTATCATTTGCCCATCACTACCTCCACTGCTTACATACCTCTTCTGCTTTTTTTCTCCATTGAAAGTACGCTCATGCTTCACTCTGACATCAAGGGAGTGAGTACATGTCTCTCAGACAGTGACGCTAGATATGCTGCTGCCGACAAACTCCAACCGCACCCGATGCTGGGAGTGTGTTCTTTGTGTGTGTGCTTGCGCCGTGACAGTCCCCTTTTTTTTTCTTAGCGAATATACTGTAATATATTACGTGTGTGTGTGTGTGTGTGTGTGTGTGTGTGTGTGTGTGTGTGTGTGTGTGTGTGTGTGTGTCAGGGGAGGCAAACATATGGCTCTCGTACCACATGCAGCGCTTTTGTGTCTCCTTTGCGGTGCTTTTCTCTTTTTAAAAAAATAGCTCTTGTGCCGCTCTTTTTATTAGGTTTTTTTTTCTTAGCATGGTGGGGCACCACGCAGAAATGTTAACAATGGAAAACATACCAGGTTAAATGTAAATTGCAGCATTTTGTGAAGTTGTATAAATTGCAAAAATTGACACTGCGACCATGATCTGATTACTTGTGCAGCCCTGGAGGCCAGAATATGAAAGTATAGCATAACTGATTGTGATCATTCAACTCATAATGAAAATACCTTGACCAATAAGTATTCCTAAACACATCAGTGTAGCTGAAAATAACTTCTATTATCAAGACTTTTTTTCTTTACTAAGTTGTTTTTGGAACAAATGAATGCATCTCTTACTAGTATACAGTATATTCCAGAACCAGGGCAAACACACAGGTTGCCGATGGCATCAGTAAAGAATGCCTGAGTATAAGGAAAAACTACCTTTTGAATAAGCCTTATACAGTAGAATATCATAGTACCATGAAATCCTTTGGGATTAATCAATAAAAGAAAAACAATATGTTGGTAAAAATGTGCAAAGCTTTTTTGTTCACTGTCTGGCATATACAGTGGACTGAAAATCTTACCAGCTAGTGTTTGATCAGTCGAAGATAGAATGTGGCTGATATCTGGCATGTTGGCTGGTGCAAACAGCCAAACCTCCCAACTGCAGCCAAGATTTCAACCAGTATTTGGGGTAGTGCAGTTTTCTCAACATAAATGGGATGGCAGGAGAACACACCCAGTGCACAGACTTAGTCTAAAACAAATATCAACACAGTGAGTTGGCCTTCAGACTCTTGTTTCAGGTCAGAAAAGTCAAACGTGTTCAGTCAGTGGAAGCATAAATAAGTGACTGGTTTTAACAGAAAATAAGATAAAAGCAGTCAATGCTTTTCCTCCTATATTCTACTGACATGGTGGTTCATGTATACATTTTCTATAGCATGACAGACCAATTCTGATAATTGCTTTCCTTGTAATAGGAATTCATTTTTTTGAGATGACACAGGCTCAGTATGATGGACTTCAGGCCTGACTGGTGCTTTGCCGTTGCCAAGCCTGGAGAGGTTCAGATGACGATTAATCATCAGATTTGTGCATCACTCTCTCTCAACAACTGCCCAGCTGATCACCAAAGTGCTTACCCCTAAGCAGACTGTATTTTGTGCAGACCCTTTAAAAAAAAGGCAAAAAAAAAAAGTATGAAATGACGAGTGAACTGACATGTTCTTTTATTGGCCCCCCCTTTTTTTTAAAATAGAAAATTCTCTGGCCAGGCAAAAAAAAAAAAAAAAAGATTGCTGAAATCAGGTTTGAGATATTTGTGATGAGTTTATAAATTATTTTTTGATGTTTTGAGCGGTCACGTTAATGGCATCTGAAAATAATCTACATTTTTTAACCATAGACAACTTAAAGGCTGATTAGCTTTTCCTGGTCCACTATATTTATTCATTCATATCTTCTTCCACTTAAATCCTTTTCGGGTCGCAGGGGTGCTGGAGCCTATCCCAGCATCTTTGGGCGAGAGGCAGGGTACACCCTGGACAGATCGCCAGTCCATCGCAGGGCCAACACAGACAGACAACCCATTCACTCTCACAGTCATACCTAAGGACAATTTAGAATCCCCAGTTTTGATGCCAATTAACCTAACTTGCATGTTTTTGGCATGTGGGAGGAAATCGGAGAAATCCCGGCGTAAACCCACGCAGACACGGGGAGAACATGCAAACTCCACACAGATCACTGTTGGTCGGGGGCTGGGATCGAACCCAAGATCCCCCGGCCAAGGGTGAGTTGCTGTGCTGCCGCAGTGCTAACCACTCCTCCACCGTGCCGCCCAAACTATATTTATATTAATCTAAATAGCTTTTAGAACTTAGTTTTCAGATTGGATGATTTTAAATGGCACTTTCCACCTTTTAAAATTCTTCAGAAAAAAAACACCACACTTCCTACCACACGGGTAGAACAGCTTCTCAACTCAAATTATTCCTGAGAGCCGTGAAACAAAATGACTTCCAACAGACTTTTTGACATGTATATTCAATGAGCTTTTGAATGAGATACCAAAAAGAGAAGGAATGTGAGCAGTGAGGTAAGGTTTATTAAAAGGAGAAAGGAGGTCAGGAAAAGGATGCCGATTAAGCTTTTGATGATTGAGATTATGTTTCTTCCTAGTCAAAAATTTCAGTGTCTCACAATGACAAACACCCTAAACTGTCAAAACCACCAATTACTTAGCAGAGGCTGAATGGCTGAATAGTGTGTTGACAGGAATGACAGAATGCCAGCACTATTTGCACTGCTGGAGGATTAGACTGAAATGGCTCCTTCACTGCATGCAATGAGAAAGGCCAAAAAACAATATGAGACTTTTGCATTTATTTCTGCTTAGTCTGCTGCTTTTGTTAAGATGCACGTGATGAACACACAGACCAGAGACTAATTAGGGCTCACGAACACGGGGGCATGCGTGAGCAAACACACACACACAGACACAAGTGGCCTTTCTTCCCATTTCAGAGCATCTGTCAAGGGTGTGAGGAGGACACAATGAGGCTGTGTGAGCAGCGCAGTTATGTGCTTGCCAGTGTTGCTCAGATTGAGAGTTGGCCTTGAAAAAACAGCTATCGTGTTTAAAATTGTAGTCAGATGTCCCAGTGGTGCTGGCATCAACCTCCAATTAATTTGCTAGTGGGTGACTGCTAATGGCATGCTTATGTAGACTATATATACACAGCAATCGATAATCAAAATTATTCAACCCCCATTGCACTTCAGGTTTATTGGCAGAATTGTCAAATTTTCAGTTGTTTGCATTAAACAAATAAGCCTTTATTAGTCCCACAATGGGGAAATTCCAGGATTGCAACAGCACAGGGATAGCAACACTCAGAGCAACAATCAGAAGGCAAGAAAAAAAACAAGAGCAGCGAGTATACATATGTACATATAAACATAAATATATAGACACACGATGCGAAGCATTGCAGCTATATGGAATATAAAAATTACCCAAGAACAGTTTAAATAGTTAAATAAAACTAATATTAGAAGGATTGTATCCAATTCAACACTAAATCCTACTTTCAATGACTACTGCAGTCTCAAAATTATTCAACCCCCTGAATAGAATTCCTCATAACAGCATACATTTGCAAATCATGTGTGGTTTCAGGCTCACCTCACGCAACCAAACAAGGGCTTCATTAGTTGTATCAGGTGTGCTTGAGATAGAACAGCTTAAATACCTGGACTGCTGACAGTGACATTTGATTGCATGTTAGAAATATGGCCAAGTCAATGGACTTGGCCAAAAAGTTCAGAGAAGAGATCATTGCCTAGCACAAACAAGGAAAATGATACAAAAAGACAGCAAAGGCACTGAATGCTTCTAGAGCTACAGCTGGAAGCATTATTCACAAGTTTAAAGTTAAGAGGAACAGTGGCTACACTACCCTGGACGTGGTAGAAAGAGGAAGCCATCAACAGCTGCCACCAGAATCCTGAGGTGGTCAAAAACCCTCAACTGACCACAAAAGACTGCAGCAAGACTTGGTGGCAGCAGACACTGAGGTTTCAGTTTCCACAATGAGGTGCATACTAAACACTGAAGTTCTTCATGTCTGAACTACAAGATGTACACCACTACTGACTCAAAAGCACAAGTCAGCTCCAATTTGCTCAAAACTACATAAATAAGCCAATTGTGTCTTAGGATTCTGTTCTGTGGAGTAATGAAACCAAACTGGAACTTTTTGGGCCTATGGATGAGTGGTATGCCTGGAGGAGGAAGAATGAAGCATACACTGAAGAGAACACCCTACCTACAGTGAATCAGAATCAGAATCAGAATCAGGTTTATTGCCATTGTTCATGTAGTACACAAACTAGGAATTTGTCTCGGTACAATGCTGCAACATTAAACATGATAAGATAAGAGAAATAAACTATACATGTAATAAAGTGTAGGATAAGATTAAGTGATACTGGTCAACAGTTAAAATATATATTAGCCAGCAGCAGATACTGTGGAGAACTATATAGTGCAGTCGGTAATGCAGGAAGAAAACAGTGATGATTGACATGAGTCTGGTTGAGCTGCTGTACATGGTGCACGAGAGTCAATAAGTCACTTAGTGTTCAGCAGTCTAATGGCAGAGGGGAAGAAGCTGTTCATGTGACGGGAGGTTTTAGTCTGGATGGACCTAAGTCTTCTACCAGAGGGGAGGGGGGCAAACAGTACGTGACCAGGGTGTGAGGGATTGGCTATGATCCGGCCAGCACGCCTCCGGGACCTGGAGATGTACAGATCCTGGAAAGATGGGAGCTTGCAGCCGATCACCTTCTCAGCAGTGCGCACGACGCGCTGCAGCCTTAGTCTGTCCCTGGCAGTGGCTCCTGCGTACCACACGGTTATGGAGGTGGTGAGGATGGACTCGATGATGGCTGTGTAGAACTGCACTAACATCTTGGTGGGTAGCTTGAGCTTCCTCAGCTGCCGCAGGAAGAACATCCTCTGCTGGGCTTTTTTGATGAGTGAGCTGATGGTCAGCTCCCATTTGAGGTCCCTGGTGATGGTAGTGCCTAGGAAGCGGAAGGAATCAGCAGTGGTGATGGGAGAGCCTGAGAGGGTGAGGGGGGGCAGAGGAGTAGTGACTTTCCTGAAGTCTACAATCATCTCCACTGTCTTCAGAGCGTTCAGCTGCAGGTTGTTATTGCTGCACCAGGACGCCAGCTGGGCCACCTCTCTCCTGTAGGCGGACTCGTCGCCGTTGGAGATGAGCCCGATGAGGGTGGTGTCGTCCGCAAACTTGATCAACTTGACAGACTGGTGGCTGGAGGTGCAGGAGTTGGTGTAAAGGGAGAAGAGTAGGGGGGAAAGTACACAGCCCTGGGGTGATCCGGTGCTGATGCTAGTATAGTCTGAGACAGTCTTTCCCAGCCGCACATGCTGCCTCCGGTCCGTCAGGAAGTCGATGATCCACCTGCAGAGGGAGTCAGGCACGTTGAGCAGGGACAGCTTGTCCCGGAGCAGAGCGGGGCGGATGGTGTTGAATGCGGAGCTGAAGTCCACAAACAGGATCCTGGCGTAGGTTCCCGGGGAGTCCAGGTGCTGCAGGATGGAGTGGAGGGCCAGGTTGACTGCATCGTCTACAGACCTGTTGGCTCGGTAGGCAAACTGCAGCGGGTCCAGGAGAGGGGTGGTGATGGACTTGAGGTGGGACAGGACCAGGCGCTCAAAAGGACTTCATGACTACAGAGGTGAGCGCTACAGGTCTGTAGTCATTAAGTCCAGTGATCCGTGGCTTCTTGGGGACAGGGATGATGGTGGAGGATTTGAGGCAGGACGGCACGTGGCATAACTTAAGGGAGGTGTTAAAAATGTCTGTGAATACAGGAGCCAGCTGTTTCGCACAGAGTCTCAGGGTGGAGGGAGACACGCCGTCTGGGCCGGGGGCCTTGCGCGGGTTCAGTCTGGAGAACTGTTTGAGCACATCCTGCTCACTGATGATAAGGGGAGGAGGGGAGGAGGGGGGGGTGCCTTAAATGAAGTAGCGAATGTGGAGGCTGTGGAGCTGGAGGGAGGGGGGGGAGTTGGACACAGATGACGAGGTGTCAAAACGGGCATAGTGTTGGGACAGTCTTTGACAAAGGGCTTTGTCATCCTGACCTTTAGGAGCCTTAGGTCGATAGTTGGTGATTTGCCTCAGTCCTCTCCACACGGAAGCCGAATCATTAGCAGTGAACTGCTGCTGGAGTCTCTCTGAGTATAGAGATTTAGCCCTCTTCAGCTCTCTGTTAAACCGGTATTTAACCTCCCTGTAGCAGTCCCTGTCTCCACTTTTCAGCGCTGCTTCCTTCTCCTTCCTGATCTGTCTGAGCTTAGCTGTGAACCAGGGTTTGTCATTAGAGTAACTCACCCTGGTGCGTGATGGAAGAATGTTCTCTTCACAAAAGTGGATATATGAGTTCACAGTGTCCGTGTACTCATCCAGATCATGCGTGGCTCCTTTAAGCATGCCCCAGTCAGATATTTCCATGCACGTTTCCAGCTTCTCCTCAGCATCACTGGTCCGTATCTTCGTAGTGCTCACAACAGGTTTAGTGAGCTTCAATCTCTGTCTGTATGTGGGAATGAGGTGAACCATCACGTGATCAGATAATCCCAGCGCAGCTCGAGGGACAGCGCGATATGCGTCTTTCACTGTGGTGTAACAGTGATCCAGTGTGTTTAATCCTCTGGTGGGGCATTTAATAAACTGTTTGTAGCGGGGGAGATCGTGGCTCAGATTGCACTGATTAAAGTCGCCAGCCACAATAATCAGCGAGTCTGGAAAACTCCGCTCTGTGTGTTGAATGTGATCCGCGAGCACGCGCTGAGCTTCGCGCGTGTCCGCGTCGGGAGGGGCGTACACAGCGATCATTATGAAAGAAGCAAACTCCCGCGGGGAATAGAAGGGCTTGCAATTGATAACAAGAAATTCCAAGGCAGGAGAACAGTGTTTGGAAATTACCGTTACATCAGAGCACCAGCTGCAGTTGATGTAGAAGCAGACACCGCCTCCTGTGGTCTTGCCGGAAAGCTCTGTGTCACGATCAGCACGGAAGAGCTGAAAGCCGTCGAGGCGCAGCGCGCTGTCCGGTATATTTTCCCGGAGCCAGGTCTCAGTAAAGCAGAGGACAGCTGAGGAGGCGAGGTCCTTAAAACGCATCAGCAGTCTCAGTTCATCTACCTTGTTAGAGAGAGAGTTGGTATTGGACAGAAATATGCCAGGCAGCGCCGTTCGCGAGCCTCTCCTGCGAAGTCGTACGAGAGCGCCCGCTCGTCTTCCTCTCTTCCGCCGTCTCACTTTCCGAGCCAAACAATAAACCAGATCGGCGGCAGGGGCTAGAAAAACTGGGAGGAGGTCCGTGGGGGTGAAAGTCCTGATATTTAGAAGTTCTTCACGGGTATAAGTGCAAGCAGACACACAATTGACAAACAAAAACAAACAAAGAGCGCAGCGAAGCACCATGTCGACCGCTGTGGGCGCCATCTTGGATCATCATCAGTGGAGCACGACATTGGCTTTGTGGTGCTCTGGGGCTACTTTGCTTCCTCTGGCACTGGAAATCTGCAGCGTGTGACGGGCAAGATTGATTCAATCAAGTATCAGGAAATCCTGGGAGAAAATGTCATGCCACCTGTGAGTGGCCATCACAGTCGCCATACTTGAACTCCATTGAAAATCTCTGGTTGGATTTTAAACGGCAGTTGCAGCACACAAACCCAAGAATATTAGTGAACTAGAGAGGCTTTGCCCATGAGGAATGGGCTAAGGAATGTTGCCAGAAGCTGGTGTCTTGCTATGCATCACGTTTGCAGCAGGTCATAATAGCAAAAAGGTGCTCTACTAAGTACTAAAGATGTTTGTCATGAAGGGGTTGAAGTGGCATTTTGTGTTGAATTTGGAGAAACTAATTGTAATATTAGTTTTGTCGAGCTATTTAAATTGTTCTTGTTTGATTCGTTTACAGCTGCTAGTTTGGACATTTTGCCAATAAACCTAATTTGCAGCGGGGGCTGTATAATGTTGATTGCAACTGTACATAAGCATGTCACGTAAGCCCCATTTCCACTACAGGAACCAGGAACTAATTTTAGATGACAGGAACTTGATAAGGGCCATACCTGTAAATGGCCCTCTCCCCCATCGTGTCTCCACTATGGGGGTGGGAACCATCAGTCTCTGGACGATATGTTCGTGACATAATCGTCTGATAGTGGTTGAAACTATGTTGAAATCATACGGAAATGATTATGCACAAAACGAATGCAGAGGCGAGTGCATGGGACCGACCTGCCACCAGCTGGCCAACAATAAGTTATCAGTCTCTGGCTATGGACAGCCAGAGTCACCAGTCCTGTGCCATGCCTCTTCACCGCATTCTTGCTACTCCAATGCATGTGTGGCCAGATAAAATAAACAATCAGTCTGGCTGTTCCTCTCCACAATTATGGTGGTATTAATGTTTACATTTTTAGGCTTTATACCACATAGCGGTACAAGCACACCGGGAGAAGCACTAGCAGAGTCCATTTCCAGTTGGCTGGCTGCGTGAGTTCACATCCTGGCAAAGGACAGTGGTAGCGGCCGGTGTTATGAGCCACTCCATGCCATTGTAATACTTGTGTCCTCCTGAAGCTCGTGCTTCATGGCCTCATATGCCGAACAACGAACAATTGGTCAGACCCTCTGCAATCATGACAGCAATATATTATAAATTTTTAAGCATTATCTTTTTCTGGTCACATTTGGTGCTTTTAATTTCCTTATCTTTTGTTTACATCGTGATGCCGACTTTGATTCAGTGAGCGTCGAGTCAATCCTAAACCACACTTAGTAGTTTTCGGAGCCACCCTGAAGTAAAGACCCCTGACCAGGACTATGTTTCAGCTGCTATGAGTTCCTGAACGAAACTTCCCCTTTCTGGGAGGTTCCTGTAGTGGAGACACAAACAATGTTCTCAAGTTCCTGCAAAACTGGTTCCTGTAGTGAAAACTGGGCTCTTTTGGAAGAGCAACTACCTGAAAGCACCAAAACTTCCTAAATAATCTTGTGAATTAAAAAAGCATAAATGAGTAGCTGTGTAAGTTTCTCATTTCTCCTCCATGATAGAAACATGGAGTTGACATACTGTAGAAGATGCAAAAGTTGGGCGATAAGTTTCCAGGCAGCAACTGATAGTCTGACAACTCACAGCTGCTGTACTGTGAGACTGACTCATGGATAGTTGTTAACATGGATAGTTTGTTAGCTTTGAAATTTATCAGAAAAAAATAAATCAGCCATCACAACTGAGCTTTGTTCCACTGTTCTTCAACCACACAGTGCTAGGTCTCCATGACATACAAGCCACATTCAGGTATGGTGAGCAATTCCTCACTTAAATTGCATTTCAACAGGCCAGAATACAAGAAGGAAAAATTTTGCACCAGGTAAAATCTTAGTTTGGAGACCATTTAAATTGAAAAAATATAAGAATGACACCCTATGATAGCTGGGATAGGCTCCTGACCCCTGCAACCATCATGAATTGGAAAAAAGTGGTTATATAAAACTATGAAAATCATGTGAAAATGGACAATCTCTTGACGGACAACAGTAAATATATTTATACATTTTCCAGCCTTGTTTGGGGACTGTGCATTTTGATTGTGGTGTGAGGGTGTTGACACAGATTATTTCTTATTGTTTTTTACAATTTTACTTGCACTAATAAGTGAGGTTAGCAAAAAAAAAAAACACTGGTATATATAAACTTCATGTTAATTATTTACTGTCTGATCAGAGAACACTTTAGTAGTTACTGATGGCTCACTATGTTTTCCTCTTGTTTGCCAGCAGAAGTATTGCTGAGATTTCTCCTCTCAACAATTATGCTTAGACAGAAGGAGGAGGTATAGAAGGGGGTCCTTGAGCAATTTGCAAGTCCTACACTGTTATGTCTGTCTGTGTATAAGTGGCCGGCCACTTCGCTCTACTGTGAGCATGCATGCATTTTGATATAAGCACACAAATACTTCATTTTGTTAAAGGCATTATGGGAAAAAAAAAAAACAGCTGGGGGGGTGGGAACTAATACCAAATGCATGCCCAACAAATACTGTCCAAATAAGACAAGTCAAATATTTGCCTTCTTCATTTCTTATAGCCATGGCCTTCAGCTCACCCTACATCCCTAAAATGTGTATGGTTATTTAATCCAAGCGACTAACATAATCAGTGGCCTCACATATTAGCCTCTTTTGTACAGTCCATTCAAATCTTTATTAATCATTTGGAGGTCTAAGTCTAGGTATACACAAAACAGTAAGGCCAGTTTAATAATAAACCTTCAGAAACCAGTGCCAGTTTCTGGGCAACACAAACAGTAAGTAGGGAGCTGTAACCAATAGTTACCCAGGTCACTCACTGAGGCAATATCCTGTCTTGGCTTCCCTCCTGAAGGGCCTGCAGGTCTTGACCTGGTCTTTGGCCAGATTTAACAATCTGAAACAGCTCAGTACACCTGACAACAGCAAGCATCTGACCTTCAATTTTTTATCCATGCAAATTCACAAGTGAGGACTGAGGGACCAAAAAGTGAACAGCAAGAGCCAAAAATTTCAAGTTTTTTTTCTGATATTTCAATATACAAAGCCCATGTTGAAGCTATAAGCTAACCATAGCTAACAACACATTTAGCAGGAATGTGTCTAGATTCCAAGTTGGCACAACATAGGTGGCTGGTGGAATGCTGTTTTAATTTACACAGACATGCTGCCATACATGAGCTGAATTATATACTTTGTTATCTTGGATGTAACAACTACAACCTCTTTAAAAATATACTACCAAGAAGACAGTGTGAGTAAAGTTATTCCACTGACTAGGGAACAGCCGCACAATTGGAAAAGCTAAGTCACAGATTCTTCATCTGTCATGTTGGAGGAGACTGGAAATGTGGAACAAGCCTACAGAGCAAGAGAAAGACTTCAGTTCCTTAAAGGGTCATTTTAGTTCAGTTACATAAACTAGTGTTTCATTTATCAAACCTGAAGTTGGCTATGTGTAGCAACATGTGTGACCGGCCATCTGAACTCTTGTCTGACCTCAACAAACTTTGAGATCAAATCAAACCAACATAGTCTTTTTTTGTTTTGTTTTGTTTTACAATCTGGGATGCTATAGGCTCCTACTAGAGTACCAGGCTAAAGCTATAAAATGGCAGATGCACCCTTTCACACATAATGTGATTAGATTTGTGGCAGAGGTTATGTAGCAGTGTGCATGTGCTAGTTTAAAAAAATGCTTACAAGTTCCTGAATTCAGTGTTTAATAACAGTATAAAATGCTGTGTGATAATAAATAGAGCAGCAGTAATTAGCTGACATTGTAGTGAGTCTTTTTCCGTGGAATGACACTGCTATCTGGCAAAACTTCTTGAAAGACTGGAACTGTACTCAATCTACTGGAGCCTCTCTTGAGGTTAAACCTGCTTGTATCACTTTTCTCTCAAGAGGACTGCGTCAGTGATTCACCGCTGGCATTTCAGCTGGCAGGCAGGCTAAAAACAAACCTCGCTAACACTAGGCTAACAGGCACTATTGAGCTTTTATGTTAACAATAGTGTAATGTACTGAAAGATGAAGCTGAAAAAAACAGCTAATGGAGCAGTGCCACACCAGCAACTAACCAACCTTAGTATATGGATACAGGAAGAGACTAAATATAAATACCAAATTAGCAGCAACTAAACCTTCAAAATAAGAGTGACAGGGAGATGAATTAACTTTGTTCAATTATTTACTGTCTGGTCAAAGACATCCATCTGAGTTTCATTGCCTAAGATGAATGAAACAAAAAAAAAAATGCATGTCAAATTATACTTGCAGCAGCAATTAACATAACTGAGCTGGTAGTATAGTATCTCACAGAAGTGAGTACACCCCTCACATTTTTGTAAATATATTTTTTCAAGGGACAACACTGAAGATATGACACTGATACAATGTAGTCAGTGTACAGCTTGTATAACAGTGTAAATTTGTTCTTCCCTTAAAATAGCTCAACACACAGCCATTAATGACTAAACCGAAAGCAACAAAAGCGAGTACACCCCTAAATGAAAATGTCCAAATTGTGCCCAAAGTGTTAATATTTTGTGTGGCCACCATTATTTTCCAGCAATGCCTTAACTCTCTTGTGCATGGAGTTCACTAGAGCTTCACAGGTTCCCACCGGAATCCTCTTCCACTCCTCCATGACAACATCACGGAGCTGGTGGACGTTGGAGACCTTGTGCTCCTCCACCTTCTGTTTGAAGATGCCCCACAGATGCTCAGTAGGGTTTAGGTCTGGAGACATGCTTGGCCAGTCCATCACCTTTACCCTTAGTTTCTTTAGCAAGGCAGTGGAGGTGTGTTTGGGGTTGCTATATGTTGGAATATATGCTATATTGCTATATGTTGGAATTCCTACTGGGACGACAGTCACGCAGACCAATTTGATGCAGTGTGCAGTGTATGGTCTGCCCCTTCAATCTCTACAATGTTGGCAGAACTCATATGTCTATTTTCAAAAGACAACCTGTGGATATGACGCTGAGCACATGCACTCAACTTCTCTGGTTGACCATGGCGAGGCCTGTTCTGAGTGGAACGCGTCTTGTTAAACCGCTGTATGGTCTTGGCCACCATGCTGCAGCTCAGTTTCAGAATGTTGGCAATCATCTTACAGCCTAGGCCATCTTTATGTAGAGCAACAATTCTTTTTTTCAGATCCTCAGAGAGTTCTTTGCCATGAGGTGCCATGTTGAACTTCCAGTGACCAGTATGAGAGCGTGTGAGAGTGATAACACCAAATTTAACACACCTGCTCCCCATTCACATCCGAGACCTTGTAACACTAACAAGTCACATGACACCGGGGAGGGAAAATGGCTAATTGGCCACAATTTTGACATTTTCACTTAGGGGTGTACTCACTTTGTTGCCAGCGGTTTAGACATTAATGGCTGTGTGTTGAGTTATTTTGAGGGGACAGCAAATGCACACAGTTATACAAGCTGTACATTGACTACCTTGTATCAAAGTGTCATATCTTCAGTGTTTGTCACATGAAAAGATTTATAATAAAATATTTACAAAAATGTGAGGGGTGTACTCACTTTTGTGAGATACTGTAAGTGTCACTGGAGTAAATGAAGGTCAACATTTGAAAAATGCAACACTGGTTTTCTGCTGCTAACTTTTGCCACTGCAACAAGATTCATAGCACAGTATATGCCCACACATACATTTGTAGGGTGCATGAATACAGTAAACATGAGGAAAACACATGATATATGGCTCAAAATTTGATTCAGTATTTCCAGTTGCCTTCTAAGAGGCTCTGGAGTCTACATTGCTTATTGGAGGAAAATTAAGTTTTTGCTCTGCTCCTGAGTTCTGCTGTGGACCTGATGTTACTAACATCAGGCTGTCTCAAGTGAAGAGTTAGTTCATGTGCTGCAGGAACAAGCAAAACTACAATTCCATCATAACCTGCAGCTGGAGACAGTCGGCTAAGTGTAACATGCTCAAAAGACAAGGAACTTGCTAAAGAGTGACCCAATTACAGCTCCTGCACATCTTGTAAATGTATACATAAAATAGACCATCCATCTTCAACTGCTTATCCAGGGGTCCAGGTCACGGGGACAGCAGTCCAAGCAGAGTAACCCAGACTGCCACTGGGTTCACGTAAGACTACGATCTCCATGATTCCTCCTGCAGGTGGTGAGCCCGGGGCTCTGTTGGGTACACTGGGTCCTTTTGTCACCCAGATCTACTGGATCCCTCTTGGTCTGGCCCTTTTGCCAATTTGTCTTGGGACCCTACCAGGGGCGAGTAGCCACGACAACACAGCTCCTGGGGGCACGCAAATCCCTCCACCACGATAAAGTGGCAAAAAGTAGACATAACGTTATTATGAAAGGACTTTTTGGTCTCCACAAATAGTCAAATTTATGTTGAAATACTGTCATATATGTTTTAAAACGATACTTTTAAAAAAACAGCAATATAATTAATAATGAAAAAATGAGTGATACAAGCTGAATATGCTTTTGTGCAGTTCACGTATTTGATGCAAGAGCGCTAATATTAATCCCGACAAAGCAGCAGCTGGGACTGCAAAAAACAGATTTGCATTCACTTGAACTAAAATGGATTTAAATTAAAATGCATTTGCAAATATCTAAACAAAAGTACCTCTTCCTAAACCCAGAAACACGGACAAAAATGTCAAATCCAAATGAAAAGTCACATACCAAATCGAACAAATACGATTTTGTATCAGCTGAAGTCCAGGGTAATTAGTAATAAACAATTTATTGGAAAGGTGTCAACATAAATCTCAATTTCTTTACAATGTCCTCATACTCTTCTAATAGAAACCTATATTGCCGGTTTGCTATTTGCAAATGGGTTATACTTGCATAATCAGTCCCTCTCCCCCCCTCTCTCACACACACAAGAGTCCATTCTGCCCTTGCTGTATCAAGGGGGCAAAAGGACAGTTCTACTTTAGCTGATCTGACTCAATCACAAGGAACAACATACTGCAGCTACTGAAATGCTGGTTTAACTGATATAGTTGTGCTGCAATGGCGACACAACTATAAATTCAAGAAATCTGTGTCTCACGATCAGAGGATGATGTCTGCCTGATGTCCTATGATGTTGGTGTTCATAGGACCGTTTACTTGATGTCTACATGATGTCACATAAACAGAACTGTATATGATGTCAAGATAAACCGCAAGGCTGCTTGTTCCTATGATCTCAGAAGGCTGTCTACATGACATCATACAGAGCGCAGAAATCACTAAAAGACACACATAGACACAGGTAAGCAACATAACACAGAACAGTAACAAGCAGGAGAAGAAGTAACCAAGCAGGGGCGAACAGACAGCATGTGTATGGTTGCACAGAGACCAGTGTTAAGTTTTTTTTAGCTGATTTAGGACAATTTTGATGTGCTGAATCCAAAAATTACATTGGTTTTGCTCAATCAGGTCAACTTTTTGGAACTATGGCCACATGTTTTCTTACGTTTTTGTTTACATGTACAGGTATTTTGCTTTATATGAGGCAAAATTCTTTTATTGAAATTCTCTGAATTTTGAACAATGATGACAACATTCAATTTACATGTACTTACCTTTATCAATGTCTACTATTCAATTTACAGGACAACTGTACAACTGCTTATAACTTAACATAAAAACATCACCTGATTGAGAGAAACGGATGTTATTTTCGGATTCAGCGGTGCAAAATTGTCTTAAATCAGTTGAAAAAACAACTTAAAAAAAAATTTTTTTTTGTTATGTTGTGTAATCACACACTGTTCTTATGATTGCAGAAGGATGTCTATATGACGTCATACAGAGCGCAGGACTCGCTAAAAGACGTACACATACACACAGGTAAGCAACATGGGAGTGGCCGACATCTTGCCACGGCCAAGATGTGTAGAGTTTATTAAGTTAATTCCCTTCCACAGCATGTGGAACACCATTTTTGGTGTATGGGGCGGTGCCTATCTCCGTTTCTCTGACCCTAGGCCACACAGCTACTGTAAGTAGTGAAAGCTACAGTGGGGGGTCAGTCCTCTGGTAGCTCTGTGCGTAACTTTCCTTTCCCCGTTCTATTATGCTGAGCACCACGCTAGAAGGCGGAAAGTACCATTTTTATTTGGTCTTTGGTATGACCCGGCCGGGATTTGAACCCCTGCCTCCCGGGTGTGGGGCGGATGCTCTACCAACTGAGCCACCACTCCGGTTGTGTAGAGTGATGATATAGAGTAAAGTACGAGGAGACGAATAAGAGTGATGTTTGAGGTTCGATTGGACACAGCAATAATGATAGGACTACAGCTGTTGACCAGATAAGAGTGATGATAATGAAGGAGAAAGTAAGCAACCTAACACAGAACAGTAACAAGCAGGGGCAAACAGAGACAGCAGGGCATGGTTACAGAAAACGGCATGGCCGGGGCTGCACAGATAATCACACACAGGGGACCAGAGGGCAGACAAGACCAAGGCAATAATGATAATAATGACGACGATAATAATACGAGCTGGGACCCATGCCCTGGAGACAAGGAATATCATCACTCTATATATAATTCATGAAATCGCTGTCGCGGTGGCGGAGTGGTTAGCACTGCGGCAGCACAGCAATGCACCCTTGGCCGGGGGATCCTGGGTTCGATCCCAGCCCCTGACCAACAGTGATCTGTGTGGAGTTTGCATGTTCTCCCCGTGTCTGTGTGGGCTCTGGGATTTCTCCCGTTTCCTCCCACATGCCAAAAACATGCAAGTTAATTGGCATCAAACTGGAGATTCGAGATTCTAAATTGTCCTTAGGTATGACTGTGAGAGTGAATGGTTGTCTCTCTCTTGTGTTGGCCCTGCGATGGACTGGTGATCTGTCCAGGGTGTACCCTGCCTCTCGTCCAAAGATGCCGGGATAGGCTCCAGCCCCACATGACCCGAAAAGGATTAAGCGTAAGAAGATGGAAGTCTGTCACGATGTCATGGGGAGACAAGACCAAGGCAATAATGAGAATGACGATAATGTTGATACACTTAAACGAAGAGGAAGACCAATGAAGAAATAAATATGCAAGACAGAATCACTCTGTCATGTTCATAGGACATCAGAGGATGGCCTATGATGTCTGGGACTGGCTCCTATGATGATCCTTCGCTCTATAAATTCAAGACATCTCTCGTGTAAATCTGGAAATCTTATTCATCACCCGATTAACAGACACACTAAACCACACCCATTCGAAGCAGTACATCATGCACGGTGGCGCAGTGGTTAGCACTGTGGCAGCACAGTTTTACCCTCGGCTGGGGGATCGCGGGGATCGTGGGTTCGATCCCTGCCCCCGGCCAACAGTGATCTGTGTGGAGTTTGCATGTTCTCCCCGTGTTTGCGTGGGTTTACTCCGGGATTTCTCTGGTTTCCTCCCACATGCCAAAAACATGCAGGTTAGGGAGTTAAGGGGTGCTTGCGCACGCAGCAACCAGCAGCTGGTGGTTTGTCACCAGACTGCAAAACAAATCTACCTACAGGTACAAAATAAGTAACAAAAAAAACCCAAAAAATCATGTCTGTCACATTCATAGCACATCATAGGATGGCCTATGATGACTGCATGATGTCCTATGTATGATGAGCCTAACATATCAGGCAACATAGGGCTTGCGATGCTGTCATATAGACAATAGGACTGACTACCTATGATGTAAGCATGAGGTCCTATGATCCCTGCCTTGATGTCTTTATGCCATAGACACCATTCACAATGCCTGCCTTCATGTCTTTATGATGTCATATAGACCATCACTTACCAAAGAAGACATACTCATCACCCAATTACCAATAGGACACAGCACTTTAAACTGAGTGGGAGTTGCCAGAAACAGGAAAGAGATACTCATCACCCGATTAAGAATAGGAGACACTAACCGACACTAATTTAAACCAGGATCAAATGCAGGCACCATAGGACTTGCTATGCCATCAAAGATCATAGGACATCTTCAAAGATGAAACGCAGGCATGCCTCACAATCATAGGACTCCCTATGACATTAACAACGATCATAGGACTCACTATGACAGCAACGAAGATCAAAGGCAAGCATCACTGAATGAGTGCTGACATGCTTGCTTACTCCTGCTTTCTGCGGGCAGACAGAAATACTTGCTTATACTTGGTCTCTATAGGCATGCACGGGTATGTACGAGTACTAATAATTCCAATTCAGAATATGTATGAATGACTTTAAGAGTGTGTTTGATATGCTATCAAAGCAAAATAATGAGTACCAGAGGGGAGTGGCCTAGATGTAGAGCATCTGCCCCACAACCGGGAGGCTGGGGTTCATGTTCCAGCCGGGTCATGCCAAGCCTGCCGTCCAGCTTGGGGCTCAGCAAAGATGGAACGGAGGAGGGAAATGCTGGTTACCCAGTCACAGGGGGTGCACAGGCCAGTGTACTCCCTGTGCTGGTCCCAAGCCCAGATAAATTGGGCAGGGTTGTGTCAGGAAGGGCATCCAATGTAAAAATCCTTGCCAAATCTACATGCAGATCATCGCGATATCAGGTGATGATATGCTGTGGCAATGCCGAAAGACAAAAAAAAAAGCAAAGCAAAATAATTAAATGAGACCCTAAAGCTGGCTTTATGCTTTGCACACCTGCTTGAGTGGAAGGCTTGTGTGATGTAAATTTCATCATTCTATCCAGTCCACTATGCTCTGGGGAGTCCCCTTATTGGCAGAGCGTGTGCGGCAGAAATTTTGTAACTACGTTGACTGTGTGCAATGACTATGCATGTGCAAGATCTGACCTCCTGTTTAAAAGGTGGCACCACCGACACAGCATACAAAGATTAAGAGGAAGAAGACAACAAAGAGTTAAAAAGAAAAATGACAAAACTAGAGAAAGAAAAGGAAAAGACTTAACAGTAAAAGACTTAACAGTAAAAAGTAGTAATATAGGAGTTCCTTTTCTCATTTTTGTGCAGTCGCCATTGTCATCGTTTTCCTATTGAGCTTGAGTAGAACTGCAGATAATGATTATGCATGTGTGTCGTAAGCTCGGTAGAACAGTAGATGCAAATGAAGCATATCAGGGTTGTACATTAACTTTTTCTCATAGCACTGGTGCTACAGAGAGGTTCATAGTCATGTAGCAACATGACAAAAATTTGTAGCACCATAAAAACATCTTACTTTTCTAAAACTGCAAGTAGTGCAGTTTAATTATTAAAAATATAATACTCCACTTTATGATAAAAACAACTTGTCAAGATCTTGGAATTATTTAAATTTACAGACATTTCCACATCAGTCATCAATCAATTCTAACACCTGAACAGACTCACCACACCATACAAACAGGTCCAGTTTTGGCCTGCGGGCAGTGTATTTGACACCCCTGGACACTAGACCATAAAAATACCCTACATATTTGGGGTTAAGTTAACCTTAGAAGAAGCTTCATTTGTTCCTCACATATAACTAAAGTGAGGTCACTTTTTTTCTGTCGTAAGAAAACTCACATTAGTGCAACTGCGTGCGACAGAGTAGGAGCCGGTGTCTGCTGCCGGCTGCCTGTCTCTGTTTGTTGCCCTGTGGAGCTTCCTTTTTGTCCATTGCACTCTCCCCCCTCCAGAAAAAGGCCGCAAAGTGAATCCACCATGAATGGAGTTGGGCTCCGCTGTGGGCCACGTATAGGAGAAGCTGTGGACGGTCTCCACCGCGAGTGGATCTTCCACTATGAATTCAAACCACTCAGATTAGATCTTGTCTCTGGAACTTTTTTTGTTTTATTTGTTGACAAGTATCAATACATTTCAGAATTTTAGCTTCATGAATCCCTTTTTATTCATCCAACCACTGAAGTGGAGGGTCACACTGCATGAAGCAGCTGACACGGAGGCATGTCCTGGATGGGGCAGACATGTATAGACAGACAACCATTCACACACATCCACACCTAGGGCCAATTTACAGTCTACAGTTAACCTAACGAGTATGTTCGTTAGGTTAGGTTATGTTCGAGTACGAGTATCGAGTATGGGGTATCGGGCTTGTTGTTACGAGCTATTCGGTCTCTGTACGACCGTTGTGAGAGTTTAGTTCGCATTGCCAACACTCGGTCGGAGTCATTCCCAGTGAGAGTTGGACTCCGCCAGGGCTGCCCTTTGTCACCGGTCCTGTTCATAATTTTTATGGACAGGATTTCTAGGCGCAGCCAGGGAATGGAGGGTGTCATGCTTGGTGACCACAGGATCTCATCTCTGTTGTTTGCAGATGATGTTGTCCTGTTGGCTTCATCCAGCAATGACCTACAGCTCTTGCTGGGACAGTTTGCCGCTGAGTGTGAAGCGGCTGGGATGAGAATCAGCACCTCCAAGTCCGAGTCCATGGTCCTCAGCCGGAAAAAGGTGGATTGTCCTCTCCGGGTTGGGGACAGGCTCCTGCCCCAAGTGGAGGAGTTTAAGTATCTTGGGGTCTTGTTCACGAGTGAGGGGAAAATGGAGCGAGAGATCGACAGACGGATTGGAGCAGCATCTGCAGTGATGCGGACGTTGTACCGGTCTGTTGTGGTGAAGAGGGAGCTTAGTTCTAAGGCAAAGCTGTCGATTTACCAGTCAATCTACGTTCCTACTCTCACCTATGGTCACGAGCTTTGGGTAATGACCGAAAGAACGAGATCGCGGATACAAGCGGCTGAAATGAGCTTTCTCCGTAGGATTGCTGGACTCACCCTCAGAGATAGGGTGAGGAGCTCAGTCATCCGGGAGAGGCTCAGAGTAGAACCGCTGCTCCTCCACATTGAAAGGAGTCAGTTGAGGTGGTATGGGCATCTGATTAGGATGCCTCCTGGACGCCTCCCACTTGAGGTGTTTCAGGCACGTCCCACTGGGAGGAGACCCCGGGGCAGACCCAGGACTCGGTGGAGAGACTATGTCTCCCAGCTAGTCTGGGAACGCCTTGGTATCCCCTCTGAAGAGCTGGACCAGGTGGCTGGGGAGAGGGAAGTCTGGGCTTCTCTGCTTGAACTGCTGCCTCCGCGACCCGGACCTCCGGAAAAGCGGTAGAAGATGGATGGATGGATGGAGTTAACCTAACGTGCATGTCTTTGGAATGTGGGAGGAAGCCGGAGTACCTGGAGAGAACCCATACAGACGCAGGGAGAACATGCAAACTCCTCACAGAAAAGGTCCCAAGAAACCCCCAGAATTTAACCCAGGACCTTCTAGCTATGATGGAACAGCGCTAACCACTGTACCACTGTGCTGCCTAGAGAGGAGACCCTGAGGCAGACCCAGGACAAGCTGGGGCTTAGGAACGTCTTGGTATCCTCTCTGAAGAGCTGGAGCAGGTGGCCATGGAGAGAAGTCTGGGCTTCTCTGCTTGAGCTGCTGCCTCCACGACCCTGGACCTCCGGAGAAGCGGTAGAGAATACATGGATGGATGGATGGATGAAATCACTTTATTAAGTTAACATCTCATTTGTCAGAAAAAATATGTTGTTGACAAAGACTATGACAAAGACTATGACAAACACTATTTTTTTCTTGCCTTCTGATTGTTGCTCTGAGTGTTGCTATCCCTGTGCTGTTGCAATCCTGGAATTTCCCCGTTGTGGGACTAATAAAGGCTTATCTTATCTTATCTTATCTTATTAGTAAACGAAATTAACACTGCAGTAGACAACTGTGTCCCACAATTACACAAATATCAAAGGGCTGAGAGAGGTTTCTTCAGAGCATTTTTTCAGTTACTTCCTCAGAGCCTGTGGGAGCTTTGACCATCCCCTGGCTGCTGTGAGAAGAGAATAGCCTGTCCTGGTTCAGTGAGGAGCAATCTATGCATCCCGCTATTAACTTATCCTCTGCTCCTCTTTTTTTCTGTGACAGCCGCCCTCCAAAATACAGCATATCCCACTTTGTGTGACATTAAATGCAACACACAAACAAAAGTGCAGTGCAAATGAAAACTAGAAAAGCACTCGGAGAGCGCAGACCTCCGCCAAGCACCACAGTTCCCCCCCATACAGTGTTTGTGTGTACGTTTTCAGATTCACAATGATAGGATTAGTGGTTTAGTAGTAAAAGCATTACCTCCTTGGCGGAGGTAATAAACTCAAGTGTTGCTGTTGTGTCCATCTCCTCCGTCTCCAAACTCCCAGGCGTTGCAATTCATCGCACAACCGCGTACAACCCACAGGCCAATGGGTTATGCGAGCGTTTTCATAGATCACTGAAAGCAACACTCAGGGCTTCACTGACGGATGCAAATTGGGTAGACAGGTTGCCGTGGGTTTTATATTGGGGTTGCGCTCCGCGGCAAAAGAGGATTTGGAAGCTTCCCCAGCAGAGAGCTTGTTTTTGCGCAGCCACTATGGCTGCCCGGGGCATTTCTGCCAAATAATCCCGCGCCGGACAGCTGCCCGTCTCAGGTTTTGCAGCATAGCGCAAACACAGGCACGCTGCTGGGCCCGGCCCACCACAGTTTTCCGCGTGCTTTTGTGCCTAAAACTTTGAAGAACGCGGAGTTCGTGTTCGTCAAAGACATGACGACCAGCCCCCTCCATTGCGCCTGCACACATGTTGAAAATGGCCGTATCTCACAATGTTAAAGAATCGTTTAAAAAATTCCTGTATCCAGACGGTGATCCGGATCATCCCCAAAATTTAATCAGTTCTTCCTTGTACCATTTCCAACAACGCCTGAAAGTTTCATCGAAATCTGTCCAAAACTTTTTGAGTTATCTTGCTAACCAACAGACAGACAAACAGACAAACAGACAAACGCTGGCAAAAACATAACCTCCTGCGGCCTGCAGCCTGGCGGAGGTAAAAATGTCTGGTGCTTTTTGCAATCCTCTCCATTGTAAGGACAAAGAGCAGCATCCATTGAACTATATAGATCGGTGTATTCCACCACTGATCTGTGCTGAGTTTGACATGGGCTGAGAAAATTAAAAGACTTGTAAAAATGCCGGTGACTCTCAATAGCAGCCGGCATCACCAGCTTCTGGGCTGACCGGTGCTTTCGTGTGACATCAGCAATGTGAGGACATGAAACTTGACATTCCGGAGAAATGCACCGTTATTTGTGGGAGATGACACCCGCTTAAAGTCTGAAAAGGCTGTCTGGACGGTTGATTAGGTGTGAATTTATGCTAATGGTACTCACGACGGTCGCTCATCACACTGGTGCTACTTTTGTTTCCTTCATTCATCGCACAGACCAGTTTTCATGTCACACTGGACAGTGCTGCATACACATGTGGACAATTGTTGGTACCCCTCTGTTAATGAAAGAAAAACCCACAATGGTCACAGAAATAACGTGAAACTGACAAAAGTGGTAATAAATAAAAATTCTATAAAAATTAACCAATGAAAATCAGACAATGCTTTTGAATTGTGGTTCAACAGAATTATTTTAAAAAACAAACTCATGAAACAGGTCTGGACAAAAATGATGGTACCCTTAACTTAATATTTTGTTGCACAACCTTTTGAGGCAATCACTGCAATCAAACGATTTCTCTAACTGTCAGTGAGACTTCTGCACCTCTCAGCAGGTATTTTGGCCCACTCCTCATGAGCAAACTGCTCCAGTTGTCTCAGGTTTGAAGGGTGCCTTCTCCAGACGGCATGTTTCAGCTCCTTCCACAGATGTTCAATAGGATTTAGATCAGGGCTCATAGAAGGCCACTTTAGAATAGTCCAATGTTTCGCTCTTAGCCATTCTTGGGTGTTTTTAGCTGTGTGTTTTGGGTCATTATCCTGTTGCAAGACCCATGACCTGCAACTGAGACCAAGCTGTTTGGCACTGGACAGCACATTTCTCTCTAGAATACCTTGATAGTCTTGAGATTTCATTGTACCCTGCACAGATTCAAGACACCATGTGCCAGATGCAGCAAAGCAGCCCCAGAGCATAACAGAACCTCCTCCATGTTTCACAGTAGGGACAGTGTTCTTTTCTGGGTATGCTTCATTTTTGCATCTGTGAACATAGAGCTGATGTGCCTTGCCAAAAAGTTCCAGTTTTGTCTCGTCTGTCCATAGGGCATTCTCCCAGAAGCTTTGCGGCTTGTCAACATGCAGTTTGGCAAATTCCAGTCTGGCTTTTTTATCATTTGTTTTCAACAGTGGTGTCCTCCTTGGTCGGTCGTCTCCCATGAAGTCCACTTTGGCTCAAACGACGACGGATGGTGCTATCTGACACTGATGTACCTTGACCTTGGAGTTCACCATGAATGTGTTTAGAGGTTGTTCTGGGCTCTTTTGTTACCATTCGTATTATCCGCCTCCTCCTGCGGCCAAGTCCAGGGAGGTTGCCTACAGTCCCGTGGATCTTAAATTTCTGAATAATATGTGCAACTGTAGTCACAGGAACATCAAGCTGCTTGGAGATGGTCTTATAGCCTTTACCTTTAACATGCTTGTCTATAATTTTCTTTCTAATCTCCTGAGACAACTCTCTCCTTTGCTTCCTCTGGTCCATGTTTAGTGTGATACACACCATGTCACGAAACAGCACAGTGACTACTTGTCACCCTTTAAATAGGCCGATTGACTGATTACAAGTTTGTAGACACCTGTGATGTTAATTAAGAGGACACATCTTGGTTGAACATGTCCCTATGATCACATTATTTTCAATCTTTTCTAGGGTTACCATCATTTTAGTCCAGGCCTGTTTCATGAGTTTTTTAAAGTAATTCTGCTGAACCCACAATTCAAAAGCACTGTCTGATTTTCATTGGTTAATTTTCATTGAATTTTTATTTATTACCACTTTTGTCAGATTCGAGTTATTTCTGTGACCATTGTGGGTTTTTCTTTCATTAACAGAGGGGTACCAACAATTTTGTCCACAGCTGTATATACAGCCTCGAGCTCGCCAGCCTTGTACCAAGTGTAAGTGCACCATAGACTTCCAAAGCATAAAAGCCAGCCTTAAAACTTAGAGCAAGTCAAACAAAAAACTACATGACTAGATGACAACCTTGCATCAAGAGGAATCCTAAATAACTGCCAAGAAGTACCTGATCTTCAATACAAACACCAGGAAATATTCAAAACATTTCAATGCACTAGCTTCACTGTTCAGCTCATGGAGTGCTATGACTCAATCACGAATGGAGTGAGGAAAATCTTGTAATGGTCACAGAGAGCATCACTTTTTAAAATTAGTTGATTAAATTAGCTTGTTCTACATTGTTGTTCACAATAAGGTAAAACTAACTTCTCAGAAAATAAAGTAGTCCTTCAGTTGTGGTCCAACAGTCCAATTGGTAATCTTGTTACTAAAGGATATCGACAAACACAACAAGGACATGCAATCACTCAATTTAATGTTATCTATTCTATGATGACATTAGAAAGCTGTGGTAACAGAATACCTTTGACTGGCCCTAAGGTAATATAACAAAGCAGATTCACCTAACACTGAGGGACATTTTTCATGGTAAAATTGAAGGTGAAGAGTCCATAAAGAAACATTTCATCAGGTCATCAGGCCTTGGTAGGCCTACAGCAATCTCCTTCTGTTCACCGCTGCCTCCTAATGACTGACACAAATCAATCAAGAGACAGATCAATAGAATCAACTTCTCTATGAACTCTGCCCTTTTTTTCCATTTACAGCAGGTTCCTGTATATGACAGTAAAATTATTTGAGCCATCTTCATTGGATGTGGATCTGGCTTTCAAAATGACACTATAAACAGGCTGGTATTTCTCAGTGAGTTGAGGGGCTAGGGCAGCCATGACATAAAGCAGGTGATGAATAAAAATGTGTTCCAGAAAACCCATCAAGCTCCATTTCAAACATTAAACTAGATGGCTCTTTATACAGAATTACCTCCACTCAGGTTTTACGTTTCTAAACGGAATTAAATTTATCCCCCGCTGGCATGTTCTCGTTCAAGATTGTATCTAGATTTTAGTCTTCATCATTATTTGTTCTCCTGCAACCCTTATCGCCTTTCTCAATGCAAACCTCCTCTCCCCATTTCAAAATCCCTCTCCCTGTATTCTTCTCCCCATCATCCCTGAAGCTTCCTCCACTCTCTCAACCCCCCCCCCAATACACGTGGCGCACATCACTGCAGAGACAGATTCATATTAGTCATGTTAAAGGAGGTAACTTAGAGGTACATAGTCCAAGGACAGATTTGACACAGTACCAAATACACTGTGTAAACCCCTCTCTGACACTTTAAATGTAGCAACTATATTACATATAGTGACGATATTAATAGCTTAGCATCACAGATGTATTAATGCTCAGTAATTTAGGTGTCAAGTTCCTCCTGCCAAAAATGATTTATAAGGCACACGGATTACAACATAACTTTGACAGTTAAACGAAAAAGATGTTAAAATTACTGTTAAAACATCTGATTAAACCACTTCATAAGCCAACTAACCTGGAAGGGGAAGATGTTATCACTGCGACCAACTCCATCATCCATCCAGGACTTGGGGTTGAAGCCGGCGGGACTGTTTCGAGGGTACTTCTGAGATGCAACGTGGTTGTTAGGGAAGGTCTTTTTCAAGGGAGAGATCGAGTTGATGGGAGTCATCCCTCCATTTAGCCCACGGCGATAATCTCTGCCTTGGGATCCACCCCATCCGCCACCACCACTACCATAGCCTCCCCCGGGACTCCATGAAGTGGAGGAACCAGGAGAGGGAGAGGAACTCTGGTAGCTAGCTGGACCCCAGGGGGACGGGGGCTTGTTCAGGCTGTTGGACAAATGCGGCAACTGGCTGAAAGCTGCATTCCTGTGCGGGAAGGGCGGTGGAGGGTGGGGAGAAGCTGGAGAACGCCGATGCTGCTGGTGTTGGTTGTGGGGGTGCTGGAAGTGGGGATGTGGTGGGGGAGCTGCGTGGTGCTGGGACAATGCTGCTGCTGGTCCGATCTGTGGAGAGAAGTTGCCCCCAAATCCTGGACTCACATGGTGTGAAAAGTTCTGGAAAAGCAGAGGCCCGTTGTTTGCAGAGGCAGGGTTGAAAAAGCTGACGTCCTCATTGATGATTGTTGACGGTGCAGGTGGGATGGCAGCTGACCAGTTGTTGAAGCCAGTAAGTGATGATGAGGTCGTACTGGACTGGACCGGCCCAGTACTCCCAAGACCAGATGTTTCCTGGTAATCAAAGCCTGTCAGCACAGGGGACTCGAGACGGAGCTGCTTCTCCTTCCCATTACTGCCTTCAGAAGTGCCATTCTCCGTCTTGCCTTCCTCTGACCTAGCTTTTTCCAGTTCTGAAATTATTCCACCACCACTTCCGCCCTCCTGGTGACTCCCAGGAGACAGTTGCTGCTGCTTTTCTTGCGTTTCTTGCATTTCCTGTTGCTGCTGTACTTTGGGCTTCTCGGTGCCCCCCAGGATTTCGTCTTGCACACTGCTGTGGGTGGCAGAGGCAGGGAAGAGCCAGGGAGAGCCTCCCGTGGTGCCATTCCCCGTGGCTGTGGTGCTGTTTATGAAAGCAGCAGGGCTCTGCGACACATTTTGGTGGTGATGTGGGGGCTGCAGATGCGGGTGGATTCGGACTGGGAATGCAGACTTGTTGCCAGTGTTGTTTTGAACTAGGACTCCAAACCCGTAATCCCCCATTTGTTTTCTCCCCCTCACAAACAAATGCTATCCGGCGATCGGTTGGTCCTATTGAGAGAAGAGCACAATGGCATATACTGAGTTAGCAGTCAGCCTCTCTTTTCCATAGATCAAGGGATTTAGAATCAGCTAGGTGACAGGCACACACACGACTGATCTGTTCTTCTAAATGAAATCCTACACATAATCAGGCAATATTGTAATGAAGGAGCATATTCTTGCTCGAGTGTACCCTTTAAAGACAGCCAGTTAACGTTACATCTTTAGCTAATTATAACTCCGTGACGTTGCCAGCTTGTAAGTCTACAGCTGAGCTGCTGGCAGCCACCAGTAAAGCCAGAAATACAGCTATGTTGAGCCCAGTCTCCTATTTGAGGCGATCTATCAACGCAAACAGACCTGACAGGCGAAGGTTTAACCACTTTCTGATCTCGACGGTAACACGCTGAAAGATCATATATGGGTAGATGTGTACATTTTAGAAATAACCCGTCATAACAGACGCTAGTAATAAATAACTTAAGTCGACCTTGCTTGACAGCTGTCAGCTGTCTGCCAAAATTACCAGCACGTCATTTTCTCCTGATGCAAATCCGTCAAATTAATCGTGTCGCACATTATTTCTTTAATTTCTTAAGGCAAACGGCGACTATTTTAATAGAGGTTAGCTGCTCTGCTAACTTTTCCATCCGTTGCTAACACTTGCTAGCTACTCGTTAACCGTTAGCTCGAGTGCTAGCTTAGCTGGACAGGCGTAATTTCATCAAAAATATAAATTTATTTTCACCTTTTGATCACCACCTTCGACTTCGGCGCTGTCTTTTGTCGAGATCCTTTCCCTGGGCCGAGATTAAGGTGTTGTCCTTGACACAATGAGAGCTGCAGGCAAAAGCTTTTTCAGGGGCGATTTAATAGCTGACTCGTACAGTGCAGTCGGTCAGCTTTTTTTCTCTCTCCCTTCTCCTGACGTGTCCTGCCTGCTCAATGACACAGCTCTCTATCTTCTGATCTCAAACCTATCATCCAGCAGCTTTGTTACCAACGTGGCAGTCAGTATCTGTGAGATTAGTTCAGCTCTTACTGGATCGGTTTCATTGTTCGTTTGATTTGTATATCTCGAGCTCTTTTTTTCTCTTTTCCTTTTCTCCTCACTAACTGCCTCTCCTCTAGCAGAGCCAGCCGATCCCTGTTGTGCTTCTTGGCTGCCCCTCTCTCTCTCCTGGAACCGACCGTGGCCGAATGACAGCCGAAAGATCAGCCGAGACACACTTCCGCTCGTGACGCCGCCCTCCCGGTCCCCACCACTCCTCCGCAGGGCCACACCTCGGTTTGTGATTGGAGCTCCGACCGGCACCCTCGCTTAGGTTCCTCATCATTTATCGGCGACGCACCAATAACACAACCATGCCACCGCCTAAGTACAGCCCACTGAGGTCAGGAAGATTAGAAAAAGACCTCCTTCCAGCACGGTCCTGTCTTTTCACGATGCAGCCGGTGTCAGGTCGTGAGAAAAACGAGAAACCCAACCCCCCCTAAAGACGGAAAGCTTCTGAAAAAAGATCATCCAAGGCTTAGGCTTTTTTTTTTTTATCTGATGCGCGTTTGTTGCATGCAACAGAATACCGTCCGTAGTATCATTACAGTATCTGATTTTTGTGTGTGTCTTGTTCAAGGGATCTCCCTTTTTCAAGGTTAACCCAAGTTACATTTCATAGTAAATTCACTAATAAATACAAATGCATCACAAGGTTTGATTCTTCTTCTTCCAGCTATCCCTACGTTCTGGTGGGGGTCACTGCAGCAGACACCTTCTGTTTCCACTTGACCCTGTCATAGATATCATTCGCTGATGCACCACAGTTTGATGTTCGCTATTTTTCTCCCTGTCAGTCAATACATTTTTCTTTTCTGTTGTAACCGTAGCGTAATGAAATACAGTTGTTTTTATCATGTCAACACTAAATAAATGCCTGCACAATCTCAAAATAGGCATTAATGTAAGTACAGTAATATTTTTAGTCATTATTGCTGTTTATGACAAGCATAACATGCTTATTGATATACTAATTATGGCATAAAGATAAATGATTCATAATACTAATGTCTATGAAAAAAAATTCAATACATCA
Organism: Pholidichthys leucotaenia; assembly: GCA_020510985.1. NCBI lineage: Eukaryota > Metazoa > Chordata > Actinopteri > Cichliformes > Pholidichthyidae > Pholidichthys > Pholidichthys leucotaenia. Next base: position 390,458,570 of record CM035844.1, on the reverse strand, counting down.
TATATGTATATAGTCTCCCTGGATACATAAGATTATTTAAAAGGATGTCAATGTGTGGCCAATTTGTTATAAAGGGTTAATGGTAAGTAGCGGTGTGGTGACGCAGCCGACTGGTACCGTCATCACACCAGCCCATAAATAGAGAGAGCTGGCCATCTTAGCTCTCTCCATCCATAGCGATATAGAAGCTCCGTGCTCAGCCAACTTGTATTGTATAATTAACAGATTGTGTAATAAAAGTTACAGTTCCAGCACACCTCTCTTCTCTGTTGGGTCATTCCCAGATTACAAACATAACATTTGGTGACGAGAGAAAACCATGGAGGCATGCCTGAGGCCACTGAGACCGTTTCTAGAGTACCCCGGCGAACTACCTGTTCCTTGGCCACGCTGCCGATGCCTTCAAGACATATGTAGCAGCGTTGGATTTGGGTAAATTGGACAAGGTACGGAAGCAGGCTCTACTAGTTCACAACCTGGTAATGGAAGGGCAGCGCAGTCCGTATGCAAACCAATGGACTCATTCGCTGATGCTGTGGAACTGCTAGCTAGTGCGGCGCATAAGATTCCACCAACAGCAAGAGAATTGGTGAGTCAACTCAGCAATTCGTCGCAGACCAGGCTTTTGGAAGACAAAATGGTGTGGAACCAGCTGGCCAAGCACACTGGTAACCCATGGTTATGGGCGAAGACGCCAACGGCGCCAAATGACATAACACTAGCTAACACCATTAAAAGCTAGCGTTCCAGCTTGAGTCAGCCGACAGGTTAGCATCAGCACTAGGTGTATGTCAACAACAGCGGCAGCCAAGCCAGACACCGCTGACATACACAGTAAGCATGGAGGAACCTGGTGACAAGGCAGAAGAGTTTGAGGCAAACGCGGTGGACCGGATGACCGCTTCGAGAGGCTCTGCGTGCAGCACTGTGGTTCCCCGATGCACTGTGAGAGAGCACGTTTTTGCCTGGCAAGAAGACAGCGATGCAAGAAGTGTGGGAAATTCAATCACTTTGCAAAGGTTTGACAGTCACCGACACCGTGGAGCCCACTAGCCAGGTAGTCAACCGCCCGTGACGACCATCCACGTGGCAAGACCTGAGAATGCGTCGTATGCATACAGCATGGTGGAGTTGGACATTGCTTTGCCGCTCCTGCTCGACACCGCTGCAGTGAGGTCGATGTTAAATATGGACCACGGTGAAGAAGCTTTTCCCCAACCATCCAATCAGAAAATACCCAGCAGCGCTATATGGGTATGGTGGCTACAGAGTTAGCAATGTAGGGACCATCATGCTAACGGTCAACTATGCGTCAAGAGTGGTTACTAAGTTTCAAGTGGCTACACATGGAGACGACATATTAGGATGTGACCTTTTCTACCAACTGGGTTTCTCCATCCACAACAGTAACAAACTCAGCCTGACTGGCTACGGTGGTTGGAATGCACCAGACCCCGGTGATGATGATCATGTGTGGGACTAGACTAAACAGGACGATGATGATGAGAACACAAATGTCCCGTGTTCGCAGTAAGAGCACTGCCCGGAGGGGGACAGCCGCCAGACTCGCCTCAGATCCTCGCACAGCATGAGCCTGTGGAAGCCGCTGCAGAGTTGCAGGAGTTGTCCATGCACACAGAGAATCCCTGGACACAACACTCCAGTACAGATGTTATCTGTGATGATGGTGACACAGTACGACAGCATACATCAGTTGAAGGAAAGGAGGAACCGGACTGCTTCAGAATCCTCGCTCAGCACCAGTCTACAGAAGCCATGGCTGAGCCACTGGGTGAAGAGTCCGTAACCAACTTAGCAACAGTGGAGCTGTTAAAACCCAATGGACACACCATGACAGATGTGGATGTGGCATCACCGCAACCACAACAACATGTGCGACCGAGCAAGATGCCTGTTAAAATAATGGATTGGGTTAGGGTCCTTAGAGTTGAGTGATTGGGCCTGCAGCCGACCACATCATGGCCTACAGTACCGCTGACCCCCATGAGGATCACGGCGCAGCTGGGACCAGCGAGCTTCAGCCTGATGGGACGGTTCAGTGTGGCACACCAATCACCTCTGGCGTGTTCGAGCGGCTGCTCAAGACAGCGAGGCTTCACAGGAGTCAGCTTGTGCGGTGTGGGACCCAGACTGGAGTTTGATGAGGGATGGTTCGGGTTCAGGGAACCCAGCACCTCGAGGGAGTGTCCACCATGGGCCTGCTACAAGGCCCTTCCAGCAGAACTGCCTTCCCCACCGAAGACTGAAAAAAAGGACTGATTAGCTAGGAGCGTGGCTGCCAGATGATGGGTGGCATAATCATCCACTCAGCCATGCTGAGCTACACAGTGGCCCGCCCGCTAGTCCAGCTAGTGTTGTTAATATTTATGCCAAATTGGGGAGGGTTGTAATTCACTGATGTGTTCTGTGTTTTTCCAAGGGGAAGGAGGGGTGAATGTTATAAAGGGTTAATGGCAAATAGCGGTGTGATGATACAGTCGGCTGGTGCCGTCATCATGCCGGCCCATAAATAGGGAGAGCCAGCAATTTTAGGTCTCTCTCCACCCATAGCGATATAGGAGCTCCGTGCTCAGCCAGCCTGTATTGTATTATTAACAGTTTGTGTAATGGTAATAAAGTTGAAGTTCCAGCACACCTCTCTTCTCCGTTGGTCATTCCCAGTTTATAGACAAAATACATTTACCTGACAGATTAATATCAGTCAATAAATTAGTATATCAGCCATATCTGCCAATATACACACATACACACACACACACACACACACACATGTATGTACATGTATATAGGACATACAGTATGTATCTGTACATAGGACATCATAGGACAGCCTATGATGTCTGCATGGTGTCCTATGATGATCCTATGAGCTCTGTCATCATAGGACTCACAATGTCGTCATAAAGACATGATGTATATGACATCATACAGACATATAGACAGGGGTCTTTTGAGGTGATCAACGGCAGGCATCACTCACAATGATCCTATGATCTCAGGCATCATAGTACTCGCGATGCCGTCATAAAGACATGTCTATATGACATGATATAAACATATAGACAGGTGTCTGACTAGGTGATTAACGGCAGGCATCACTCACAATGATCCTATGATCTCAGGCATCATAGGACTCGCGATGCTTTTAGATTTGATTGACGGTTGGCCACCAGCTTACAGGTGCATTACCGCCACTGACTTGATTATCATCACTCCATATCTTTGTATAAGCCTTATAGTATAAGGAGTTCTTATATGTGTGAAAAAATTATCCGTCCTTGGACTGTGTCCTCGGCGGCGTCAATAGCTGTGCCAGCCAACCAGCCAACCTGGTATTGTTCACCTTGCCAATTTTGAACCATATGACATCATAAAGACACATTAGGCACCATGAGCGATGGTCTATGACATTATAAAGACACATTTGTCTATATGATGGCATGGCGAGTCCTATGTTGCCTGATATCCTAGGATCATCATAGGACATCATGCAGACATCATAGGGCGTCCTATGATGTGCTACGACCGTGACATGCATCAGAAATTCTTCTGTTAGATTTGATTGGTGGCTGGCAATCAGCTCAAAGGTGCATTACCGCCACTGACTTGATTATGTTTTCCTCATAGCTTTCTGACGTTTCCCTCATAGCTTTGTGACGTTTTCCTCTTATCGCTCTGACGTTTTCCTCACAGCTTTGTGACGTTTTCCTCATAGCTTTGTGACGTTTTCCCCATCGCTCTGTGACGTTTTCCTCATAGCTTTGTGACGTCTTGACCCTCATAGCTTTCTGACATAACCCTCATAGCTTTGTGGCTTTGTGACGATGTCTTCCTCATAGCTTTGTGACGTTTTGACCAAGATTCTTCTTCTCTCGGTTACTAGCAGATAACAAACAACTTAAAAGTGCATTCCGCCGCAACATTGTCATCTGAGCCCGACTCCTATATGAAGAAAAAAGAGCCCCCCTCGTGATTCTTATTGCCTCTCCATCTCCATCTGTTCCCAGAATCCCAATTAAATTCCATTCCCTACCGGCTTCTATAGCTTCATTTTCCATTATCTGTCTTTCCTTTCCGTATTTGTGAGTGTAATAAGATGTGCTCGACATTTTCTTTGGTACTCCACCTTCTCCACATGTCACTTTTGCTTTTCCCCATGGTGAATAAAGTGCCATTTAAATGTGTGTGATCCAGTCTGACTCTTGCCCATAATGATGTCTTCCCTCCTTTTGGTTGTTATGAAATTCTTTATTGCAATAGATTTTTGTATTTTGTAATACGATCTAGCTTTATGATCTTCATCCCATCTTTTTTGCCATAGCTCAGTTACTTTTTTCTCGATTACTGCTTTCCTTTCACCTTTTCCAAGAGACAATGGTATAGTTATTTCTTTTCCAAGAGCACTTTTTGCTAATTTGTCTGCACAGTCATTCCCTTTCAACCCTTCATGTGCAGGAACCCAACAAAACTGAACTTCTCCACCACCCCTGTGTACCCTCAATAAACTGTGATATAGCTCAATCACCAGGTCTTCCCTTGTAGATTTTAGTGTCTGTATGGTTTTTAGCGCTGCATGTGAGTCCATGCACACCACCACCTGGTCCGGTCTGACCTCCTCCACCCACTGCAAAGCAATAATTATTGCCACCATCTCTGCTGTAAACACGGATGTATTGTTGGAGTCTTTTTGCGATGGTCACTTCAAATTCTGGGATGTATACTCCAACTCCAACAGAGCCTTCTTTATGCTTTGAACCGTCAGTATAGAGCTGCAAGAAGTTATAGTTGTTGTTCCTGAGGTAAACACCAACTTCACTCATATGCCAATCCTTTTTCCTCATTAACAGACTAGAGTCTACTTCTATTCCCGGAAACAGCCAAGGGGGAACATTCCTCACTGGACTGGTGTTAGCTATATCAATAGTGTGCAGCCCATACATTCTGGTCCTTCTTTCAATTGTCCACCCAAACCCATGTCCCAGGAAATTATCCCAGCAGTCTTCTAGTGTTGTTTTTGAAATATTTGCTTTGTCACTTCCTTTCAGCTTGACCCAGTATGATAATGCAAGTTTATCTCTTCAAATCCAGTGGCATTTCTCCTGCTTCTATTAAAACTGCATTGTTTGGTGTTGTTTTGATGGCTCCAATGCACAGGCAAAGCGCTCTATGCTGCATTTTGTCAGTTTTTTCCAGAGTCGTCTTTGCCGCTGCTCAATAAATCATGCGTCCGTAGTCTATTGTCGATTGCATTAGTGCACTGTAAATGTCAATTTTTTTTTAATTTTTTTTTTTTGTCCTGTCAGGCAGCTAGGTAAACAGAACAGGGATCTGTCACCCTACTGTGCCAAAACAGATTTACTTTGCCAAGAGGAGCCTATACAGTGCCTAACTTTGCACTGTATAGGCTAACCTGGGGGGGGGGCTCGCGCCGGGGGGCGCTGGCTGGTCTCTGTCCTGGGGGGTGGGGTCGCTGGCCTCCTGGTGCCTGGGGCCCGGGGGCGGATGTTGGCCCTGCTGGGGGGGTGGGGGTCGAGCAGGTCCAGGGGTGTGGGCTCACCGCGCCGGCCGCCGGGCAGCCTGCCCTCCCTTGATCGTCTCTCCGGGGGTGGATGCTTGGCTTTCCTGGGGCTTGCTGACCTCGGGGCTGGGGGTTGGTGGCGCTGCCTTGCCTGCTCGGGGTCCTCGGGGGGAGGGCTGCTGCGACCGGCCCTCCGCTCGTATGTTTCCTGACAAACCACTCACATGCACACACTTATTTTGTGCGCGTTCTCATATATAGGCACACAGACATACATGTACAAGTGTCTCTCCTTTAACAGGTGCAGAAACCAGACTCGTGTTGAGACATCTCCGGTGGAAGAAGCAGTTTGTCTTTTGTTTGTTTTAGTTGTCTCTTTTTTTTTTTTTTTTTTTTTTTTTTTGTTGTCTGTTCCCCTCCCTTTTTTTTCCCCCCCTTCACACACTTCCTTTCCCTCTTCCCCAGCCTGTTGGGTCTTCCATGGGTAAAACAATTAAAATAAAGTATTAAAAGTTATTACAGGAGGAGTTACAACAATATACAGTAAATGTCAATTAATGCCTGTTTATCTGCACCCCATTCATGTCCAGCTACAGCTTTTGAGATTAATGATTTTTTTGCATTTTGTCTCCACATTTTCAACATCAACTCTCCATGTGTATGCACTATCAAACCACAATCCTAGATATTTGAACTCACTGACTTTCTCTATTGGTTGATTATATAATGTTAACCCTCCTGTTGTCCTCAGGTCAAAATGACCCGCTATTGTGTAAAAAAAAAAAATACCCCTAAACCAGGGGTGTCAAACTCATTCCATTGAGGGCCAAGACCCTGCAGGTTTTACCTCCACCCAGTGTCTTCAACAGGAGATTTCACTGAATTTCCCCTCACTGATTGCTGATCAATGAAAACACCTGCTGAAGACACTGGGTGGAGGTAAAACCTGCAGGGTCTTGGCCCTCCATGGAATGAGTTTGACACCCCTGCCCTAAACAATATTTTTTCAACTTAAAATTATTTATTATAAAATAAATAATTTATTATTAAATTACTTTAAATTAAATATCCTAGAATCATCATAGGACATCATGCATCCTATGATGTGCTATGATCGTTGTGACATGCATCAGAATATCTTCTGTTAGATTTGATTGGTGGTTGGCAACCAGCTCAAAGGTGCATTACCACCACTGACTTATGTTTTCCTCATAGCTTTGTGACGTTTTCCTCTTATCGCTGATGTTTTCCTCATAGCTTTGTGACATTTTCCTCATAGCTTTTGCGACGTTTACCTTATCGCTCTGTGACGTTTTCCTCATAGCTTTGGGACGTTTTCCTCATAGCTTTGTGTCATAGTTTTGTAACGATTTCCTCATAGCTTTGTGGCGTTTTCCTCATAGCTCTGTGACATTTTCCTCATAGCTCTGTGAGGTTTTCCTCATAGCTTTGTGACGTTTACCTCATCGCTCTATGACATTTTCCTCATAGCTTTGTGACATTTTCCTCATAGCTTTGTGGCGTTTTCCTCATAGCATTGTAACGTTTTCCTCTTATTGCTCTGACGTTTTCCTCAAAGCTTTGTGACGATTTTCTCATAGCTTTGTGACGATTTCCTCATAGCTTTGTGTCATAGCTTTGGAACGATTTCCTCATAGCTTTGTGACGTTTTCCTCATAGCTCTGTGAGGTTTTCCTCATTGCTTTGTGATGTTTTCCTCTTATCACTCAGTGACGTTTTCCTCATAGCTTTGTGACGTCTTCCTCATAGCTCTCTGACATAACCCTCATAGCTTTGTGGCTTTGTGACGTTTTGACCAAGATGATTATTCTTCTCAGGTACTGGCAGTAATGGCAGATCGCCAACAACTGAAAGGTGCATTCCGCCACAACATTATGTCATCTGAGCCCGACCCCTATATGACTTAATTCTGTGTTATTTAAAAAACAAGAGGAAAAGAGCCCCCCTCGTGATTCTTATTGCCTCTCCATCTCCATCTGTTCCCAGAATCCCAGTTAAATCCCATTCCCTACCGGCTTCTCAAACTTCAAATTTCCATTGTCTTTCCTTTCCAAGTATTTGTGGCAGTGTAATAAGATGTGCTCGACATTTTCTTTTACTCCATCTACATTTGTCACTTTCACTTTTCCCCATGGTGAATAAAGTGCCATTTAAACGTGTGTGATCCAGTCTGAATCTTGCCATAATGATGTCTTCCCTCCTTTTGGTTGTTATGAAATTCTTTATTGCAATAGATTTTTGTATTTTTATAATACGATCTAGCTTTATGATCTTTATCCCATCTTTTTTGCCATAGCTCAGTTACTTTTTTCTTGGATTACTGCTTTCCTTTCACCTTTTCCAAGAGACAATGGTATAGTTATTTCTTTTCCAAAAGCACTTTTTGCTAATTTGTCTGCACAGTCATTCCCCTTCAACCCTTCATGTGCAGGAACCCAACAAAACTGAACTTCTCCACCACCCCTGTGTACCCTAAATAAACTGATATAGCTCAATCATCACCAGGTCTTCCCTTGAAGATTTTAGCGTCTGCATGGTTTTTAGCGCTGCAAGTGAGTCCATGCACTCCACCATCTGGTCCTTTCTGACCTCCTCCACCCACTGCAAAGCAATAATTATTGCCACCATCTCTGCTGTAAACATGGATGTATTGTTGGAGTCTTTTTGCGATGGTCACTTTAAATTCTGGGATGTATACTCCAACTCCAACAGAGAGCCCTCTTTATTCTTTGAACCGTCAGTATAGAGCTGCAAGAAGTTATAGTAGTTGTTCCTGAGCTAAATGCTTGTTTCAACACCAACTTTACTCATATGCCAATCCTTTTTCCTCATTAGCCAGATGATAGTAATCAATTAGCCAAGTTAGAAGCCTGTCTTAAGGAAATCAAAGCTTGGATGACTTGTAATTTCCTGCTATTAAATTCAGATAAGACTGAAGTCATTCTTGTTGGTCCAAAAAACCTTAGAAATTCCTTTCCAAATCAAACTTTCAGTTTGGATGCAGTTACTCTTTCTCTTAATAGCTCTGTGAGGAACCTTTGAGTTATTTTTGATCAGGATTTGTCCTTCAGTTCACATATTAAATTTGTTTCTAAGACTGCCTTCTATCATTTGCATAATATTGCCAAGATTAGGAGCATCTTGTCTCAGAGTGATGCTGAGAAGCTGATCCACGCTTTTGTTAGCTCGAGATTAGATTATTGTAATTCTTTATTATCAGGTTGTCCTAAAACATCTTTAAAAAGTCTTCAGCTGATCCAAAATGCTGCAGCAAGAGTTTTAACAGGTACTAGAAAGAGAGATCATATCTCTCCGGTTCTGGCCTCCCTTCATTGGCTTCCCATAGAGTTTAGAATTAAGTTTAAAATCCTTCTTCTTACTTACAAAGCTCTAAACAATCAGGCTCCTTTTTATTTAAAAGATCTGATACTACCGTATTATCCTAACAGAGCACTACGCTCCCAAAATGCAGGACTACTTGTAATACCTAGAATCTCCAAAAGTACAATGGGAGGCAGAGCCTTCAGTTATCAAGCTCCTCTCCTGTGGAATCAGCTGCCAATCTGGATTCGGGAGTCAGACTCGATCTCTGTTTTTAAGATTAGGGTTAAAACCTACCTTTTTGATATAGCCTACAATTAGGGAGGGATCATGTGTTTCTGAACCCTCCCTTAGTTATGCTGCTAATAGGTTTAGTCAGCCGGGGGACCTCCAGTAATGCACTGGGCCTCACTCCTTTCCTCACTCTCTATGAAATATTTTTTTTTTGCTGGTCATTAACATTTGTTTGTTCTCTCCCATAGATTGAATCCCCATCGTGCTGTTTGCTCTCTACATGTCTGTTCTTTTCATCTTCTCTGTCCCCTCACCCCCCAGCCAGTCGCAGCAGATGACTGCCCCTCCCTGAGCCTGGTTCTGCTGGAGGTTTCTTCCTGTTAAAAGGGAGTTTTTCCTCTCCACCGTCGCCAAGTGCTTGCTCACAGGGGATCACCTGATTGCTGGGGTCTTTCTGCAACTGTGGGGGTTCCCCCCTACAGTTGATAGTGCTATGAGATGACTGTTATTGTGAAATGGCGCTATATAAATAAAGTTGAATTGAATTGAATTGAATTGAATTAGCAGACTAGCATCTACTTCTACTCCTGGAAACAGCCAGGGGGGAACATTGCTCACTGGACCGGTGTTAGCTATATCAATAGCATGCAGCCCATACATTCTGGTCCTTCTTTCAATTGTCCACCCAAACCCATGTATACTCTTATTTGCTTTGTCACTTCCTTTCAGCTTGACCCAGTATGATAATGCAAGTTTATCTCTTCTCAAATCCAATGGCATATCTCCTGCTTCTATTAAAACTGCAGTTTGATGTTGTTTTGACGGCTCCAATGCAAAGGCGAAGCGCTCTATGCTGCATTTTGTCTATTTTTTCCAGAGTCATCTTTGCCGCTGCTCCATAAATCATGCAGCCGTAGTCTATTTGTCAATCGCATTAGTGCTCTGTAAATGTCAATTAATGCCTGTTTATCTGCACCCCATTTGTGTCCAGCTACAGCTTTTCTGAGATTAATGACTTTTTTGCATTTGGTCTCCAGATTTTCAACATGAGCTCTCCATGTGTATGCACTATCAAACCACAGTCCTAGATATTTGAACTCACTTTCTCTATTGGTTGATTAAATGTTAATGGTTCTGTACCAGTTCTGCGTTTTTTTGTTAAAGTCATAGCAGGTTTTACTGTTTGAAAATTTAAATCCCCAGTCATATGATCACTTTTCCACTTTCTCCATTGCTTTCCTGATGTTTGTGAGTACAAATTTCTCATTTCTTCCCCTCGTCCATATGCCTCCATCATCTGCATATAGTGCTGTTTTGATGGATCCCGCTTGATTCTCAAACATGTCATTAATCATTATATTGAATAAAACAGGGCTTATCACACTCCCCTGAGGAACACCATTTTCTATTTCACAGTCATTAGAAACTTCTGATCCTACTTTAACCCTAATTGTCCTGTGTGTTAAAAAATCCATTATCCAATTACACATCCTACCACCACTGTCCATTTTATTCAATTTCATAAGACCGTCCCTCCACAGTGAGTCATAAGCCTTTTCAATATCCAGATAATCACCATTACTTCTTTCATTTTGAGGGTCTTTTCAATATCATTACTTACCCTAACTAGAGCATCCACTGTGGATCTTCCCCTTCTAAAACCATTCTCATAGTTGTTTATCATCCTCTTCTAAAACCATTCTGATAGTCGTTTATTAATCGTTTTTGCTCTAATACATATGAGAGTCTGTAAACTAACACCTTCTCCATCCATTTCCCTAAATGTGACGTTAATGCTACTGGCCTGTAGTTGCCTGGATGAGCTGGATCTTTCCCTGGCTTATTAAATGGTAAAATTACAGCCTTTTTTCACACACTTGGGATAACCTCCTACTTCCATATCCTGTTTAACAATTTCAGCACCAGTTGCATTGATTGCCTAGGCAGCTGCCGGAACATAGCATAGCTTAACTGATCATATCCTGGAGCTGTGTATCCACTGTCTTGCAAAGCTCTCTTAAGCGCTGACATTGTGAGCTTGAGGTTTAACAGTCATGTCCTCTTTCACTTCATTTTTTAAGTTTGCATTTTCTCTGAGTTTATGCTGCCTTTGCTGTCTATGGCTCTCACCAAGATGGTCTCCTCTATGCACTGCTGTAAATGCTCTACCTAGGACTTATGCTTTTTCTTTGTCTGATACAGCCATCTTGTCTCCATCAACTAAAGCTGGAATTTTAACTGATACCCTTTTCCCACTCATTTTTTTAAACATACCCCAGACATCACCTAGTTCTATTTTCCTACCGGATTCATCCAGGTTTTGTCGCCGTCACCAGCGTCACCTGCTTATATCACTCTTCTTCTTCTAGATCTGACTGCCAGCCGGCAACCAGCCTGCAGGTGCGCCATTGAGAATGGGAGGGGAAAGACTCGTGATGCTGTCATATAGATATCATGTCCATATGATTCCATAGACATAATAGACAGGTGTCTTTATGTGAACAACGGCAGGCATCACTCACGATCATAGGGCTTGCTATGACCTATGATGTCCGATGATCTATAGATAGGATGTCTATATGACATCATATAGACATATAGACAGGTGTCTGACTATGTGATCAATGGCAGGCATCACTCACGATGCTCCTATGATCTTTGACTGGCAATGCCGTCATATAGATACATCATAGACACATATAGACAGGTGTCTATGTGATCAGTGGCAGGCATCACTCACGATCATAGCACTTGCTATGACCTATGATGATCCTATGATCTCAGACATTCAGAAGACGTCCTATGATGATCCTATGATCTCAGGCAACATAGGACTCACAATGCCGTCATAAAGATATGTATAGTATATTGTCATGTGGTGGCCCTCGCGAGCCACCATAAGACGCCACAAAGTCACCAGTGAGTTTTTCAGTGAGTTTTATTATGGTGAGAAGGTGATAACACAAGCTGCTGAGATAATGACAAGAGTCTTCACATAACAGGAGGCATAGGGCTATACAGCACACTATAGGTCCAGAGCAGGAGACAGTCACACACAGACAGGCTTGGTAATAATAACACACAGGCTGCTAAGGTGGGACTGCAGGTCAATTCACGCCGGCAGGAATAAGGCTAACAAGCACACTTACTGGTACCGGGGAACGACGGCCAAACCCAAAGCAGACGAGGTGTGAAAATAGTCCAGGCATCCGCAACGTGACGGTGGGTGAACAGAAAAGTGAACAGGTTAGTGACCAGACACTGCTGCGTCCTACCGACGCCAGTGCTGGGCTTAAATGGGCGAAGCACTTATGACGATAATGACACTCAGCTGACCGACCGTTGACAGGCGGAAGCCCCACCGAGCACTTTCACAATAAAAGCCCGGAGAGGCCAGAATACCGCCCGCAGCTGTCAAGGCCGGCAGCGAGACATAGCTTAGCCCGAGCGCGATCAGAACCGACGCTCGGGTCATAACAGTACCCTCCCTCCACGGGCGGACTCCGAACGCCCCAAGGAACCACCCTGCCCCCCCGCCCCCCCACGGTGGGAGGTTGGGGGACAGGGGCGGAGGGAGAGAAACCAACCCATTAACAAGACAAAGACCAGACAAAAAAAACATACCAGAAACACATGGAAACACACGATAACTATGGAAACAAAACAAGAAATAAATACAAACACATGACTCTGAAAAAAGGAAAGAAATACATGACTAACTGTGGAAACACCTGACTATATATTAAAAAAAAAAGAATACATAACTGTAACTATGGAAACGAAGAAGATACGTGCTAGACACGGTGACTATGAAAAAACAAACACACGAGACCAAAAATACATGTAAACACCTGGAAACTAAGAACAAAACCCCCATACTATAGCCCCTCAAAGAAGGAGTGGAGAACAAAACAACAAAGACAAAACTTGACCATAGCCCCTCAAAAAGAAGAGGGGAGAAAAGAACAATAGCAAAACAAAACCAGACTAAGGATTGCAAAACACATGGGGCAAACCAGATTGCCCTGACCTAACTTGACTATGGCAAGACTGTGGCTTTCCAAAAAAAACAAAAAAAAAAACATGAGGCAATCTAAAATTGCTCTGACTTGACAATAACTAAACTATGGCCTTCAAAAAAAAAGAACAAGAGGCAATCTAAAATTGCTTAGACTTGACTATGACTATGACTGTGGCTTACAAAAAAAAAACAAGAGGCAATCTAAAATTGCTTAGACTTGACTATGACTATGACTGTGGCTTACAAAAAAAGAACAAGAGGCAATCTAAAATTGCTTAGACTTGACTATGACTGTGACTACGTGAAACAACAAAAATTGCTAGACGTACTAAACATGACTTGGCACCGTATGGGCCCACAGATAGTCCCACAGTACATGATCAGGTGGCCTGCCCCAGTCCCAGGCCCCCAGAAACAAGTCCTCTGGTGGCCGAACCAGGTCACCCCGTAACAAGCACAGTTTATTGGGCGGCCAACCCAAGACGCCGAACGCACCAAGCAGTTCCTCGGGTGGCCGACCCGCATCCCACAACCAACAGGACCGTGGAGGGATTGCATGCAGCCGCTCACCTGAAAAGGACAAAACAGGAGAGCGCCGATCTGCCAAACAAAACCCTCTACCAGCCCCCAGCTGGCAGCTCCTGAGAGGGGGACAACCAAAAACTTGGACCCCCTCGAATCCTGATTGGGTCGCAGCCGCACCTGCGATGGACCCCCACTGGACCTCGTCGCACCCCGACTGGGTCACTGCTGCACCCACGTCGGACCCCGACTGGGTCACTGCTGCACCCGCGTCGGACCCCGACTGGGTCACCTCGGCCCACGCGTCGGACCCCGACTGGGTCACCTCGGCCCACGCGTCGGACCCTGACTGGGTCACCTCGGCCCACGCGTCGGACCCCAACTGGGTCAGGACTGCTCCGGCGACGACCTCCATCTCCGAACCTGAAACCCCCAGTCCCGTGACCTTGACTGGCTCCGGACCGGTAACGCTGTGGAGGTGCTCAGAAAACAGGAGAGGACCGGGATCAGTTCCACCGGCAGCGCCAGAGCCCAGCGAGACGAGCTCGGGTGCAGCGGACGGCTGCCCCTCACTCGCCTCCCCATGAGGCAGGCAAAAATGCTCTAACACACCATACAGGAAAACAAGAAAGAGCACTTGCCTGCACTCGGGCTCTGGACCCGTCCAGGACTTCGCCGATCCAGGTTCAAGAAGAAGCTCGTCGTCGGGCTCCCACTCGGCTGCGTCGGGTTCCACAGCCGGCCTGATGGTCTCTGCAGCTGGATCCTCACGCGCTGGCGTCCACGCCAATAACCCGTATGGTGTGGGGGCAGAGGACCCTGGACCTGCTGACTCGGGCCTGCATCCCTGAGGAACCCTGGGGATGCTCTCTCGTCGGCTCTGGCTCCTCACTGCAGTCCGTTCTGCTCTGTCCAAAGCAAGGCTGCAGGGCCGGGATATTTCCCAGAGCTGCAGACCTCCCCCTCGTTCGACGGCGTGGGACTGACGCCGAGGACCGCTCCGCAGGAGGAGACACAGAGGCAGCAGGTTTAATACAAGTGGCTACAGCTGGGAAAAGTGACTCAGGGAGCTGCAAACCCCGAGCTTCACCCCCAGGAGTCAGACAAGACAGATCACTATTATCAATAGGAAAGTGAACTTGGACTTGCCTGTCTCCCGGGGGGAGGATGTTGTCAGCTGTAGCGGACGTTGCTCCTTCCCTCGCTCGCTGGATGGTAAAAAAGGATCCAAGGACGGAGCCCACCGGCACAGGACTCAGCTCACTCTCAGCAGCTGGCTGGTTGAGGTGGTCATCCTGGTGGCCCGGAACTGGATCCGGAGCAGGAGCTTGCCGAAGATGTGCCCGGCCATGACGCCGACGCCTTCGCCGGCCCCCAGATGGTGCGAACTCCCGAAACGGATCGAGGGCAGGATCGGAATCCATAGGCAAAGAGCAGGAGTGCCTCTTCTCCTGCTTCATGCCGCGTTCCTCCTCCATCATCAGGAATATTTTGTGTTGTGCGGCGATGTCCTCCCTCCTCACGTCGACTTCCGGGTGGTTGGCATAGCGGGGAGAGAGATGACAGAGAACATCTTCGGCGGCGTCCAGGTACCAATGTATGCCGTGGTCATAGTCCGGCAGGGAAGTGGAGATGAGCAGCTCATCCACGACTTCCAAAACACCTGTCAGCACGTGGCTCTTCGGCGACGGCATTCCTCACATACACAGGACCCAGACAGGAAAAAGCAACGTTCAAAACTCAAACCCACTGGTGAATAGCGTCTCGGGTTGACGTCACCGTAAACGCTGTTTTGGCAGCAGTGTACTGTCATGTGGTGGCCCTCGCGAGCCACCATAAGACGCCACAAAGTCACCAGTGAGTTTTTCAGTGAGTTTTATTATGGAGAGAAGGTGATAACACAAGCTGCTGAGATAATGACAAGAGTCTTCACACAACAGGAGGCATAGGGCTATACAGCACACTGTAGGTCCAGAGCAGGAGACAGTCACACACAGACAGGCTTGGTAATAATAACACACAGGCTGCTAAGGTGGGACTGCAGGTCAATTCACGCCGGCAGGAATAAGGCTAACAAGCACACTTACTGGTACCGGGGAACGACGGCCAAACCCAAAGCAGACGAGGTGTGAAAATAGTCCAGGCATCCGCAACGTGACGGTGGGTGAACAGAAAAGTGAACAGGTTAGTGACCAGACACTGCTGCGTCCTACCGACGCCAGTGCTGGGCTTAAATGGGCGAAGCACTAATGACGATAATGACACTCAGCTGACCGACCGTTGACAGGCGGAAGCCCCACCGAGCACTTTCACAATAAGAGCCCGGAGAGGCCAGAATACCGCCCGCAGCTGTCAAGGCCGGCAGCGAGACATAGCTTAGCCCGAGCGCGATCAGAACCGATGCTCGGGTCATAACATATATGACATCATATGGACATAGACAGGTGTCTTTGACTAGGTTATCAACCGCAGGCATCACTCACGATGATCCTATGATCGCAGGCATCATAGGACTCACGATGCTTCTTTTAGATTTGATAGGCGGTTGGCAACCAGCTTGCAGGTGCATTACCGCCACTGACTTAATTACCATCACTCCATATCTTTGTATAAGGAGTTCTTAACAACTCCTTATGTGTGAAAAAATTATCCGTCCTTGGACTGTGTCCTCGGCAGCGTTAATAGCTGTGCCAGCCAACCAGCCGGCCAGTCAGCCAGCCAGCCAACCTCGTATTATTCACCTTACCAATTTTGAGCCATATGATATCATAAAGACACATTAGTCTAGGCATCATGAGTGATTGGTCTATATGACATTATAAAGACATTTGTCTATATGATGGCATGGCGAGTCCTATGTTGCCTGATATCCTAAAATCATCATAGGACATCATGCAGACATCATAGGGTGTCCTATGATGTGCTATGATCGTGACATGCATCAGAAAGTCTTGTTAGATTTGATTGGTGGTTGGCAACCAAACTAGCTCAAAGGTGCATTACCGCCACTGACTTGGTGTTTTCCTCTTAACGCTCTGTGACGTTTTCCTCATAGCTTTGTGACATTTTCCTCATAGCTTTGTGACGTTTACCTCTTATCGCTGTGACGTTTTCCTCATAGCTTTGTGACGTTTTCCTCTTATCGCTCTGTGACGTTTTCCCTCATAGCTTTGTGACATTTTCCTCATAGCTTTGTGACGTTTACCTCTTTTTGCTCTGTGACGTTTTCCTCATAGCTTTGTGACGTTTTCCTCTTATTGCTCTGTGAGGTTTTCAAAGCTTTGTGACGATTTCCTCATAGCTTTGTGACGTTTTCCTCATAGCTCTGTGACGATTTCCTCATAACTCTGTGACGATTTCCTCATAGCTCTGTGACGTTTTCCTCTTATCGCGCTGTGACGTTTTCCTCATAGCTTTGTGACGTCTTCCTCATAGCTCTGACATAACCCTCATAGCTTTGTGGCTTTGTGACGATGTCTTCCTCATAGCTTTGTGACGTTTTGACCAAGATGATGATTCTTCTTCTTCTCTCAGGTACTTGCAGACAGCCAACAGCTGAAAGGTGCATTTCGCCACAACATTATGTCATCTGAGCCTGACCCCTATGACTTTATCCTGTTATTCAAAAAAAACAAGAGAAAAGAGCCCCCCTCGTGATTCTTATTGCCTCTCCATCTCCATCTGTTCCCAGAATCCCAGTTAAATCCCATTCCCTACCAGCTTCTCCAACTTCATTTTCCATTATCTGTCTTTCTTTTCTGTATTTGTGACAGTGTAATAAGATGTGCTCAACATTTTCTTTTACTCCACCTTCTCTACATTTGTCACTTTTAACTTTTCCCCATGGTGAATAACGTGCCATTTAAACGTGTGTGATCCAGTCTGAGTCTTTCCATAATGATGTCTTCCCTCCTTTTGGTTGTTAAATTTTTTATTGCAATAGATTTTTGTATTTTATAATACGATCTAGCTTTATGATCTTCACAGCAGGACCTTCAGACCCTGATGGACCGCTTCTCCCAGGCATGCAAGGACTTCGGGCTTACCATCAGCCTGAAGAAGACTAGCGTCTTGGCGCAAGGCACGGAAGCACCACCATCACCATCGACGACTACGAGCTGGAGGTCGTGAATCAGTTCACGTACCTGGGGTCCAGGATCAGCAAAAACCGAGTCTCCCTTGATACAGAGATCGACAAGAGGATTGGAAAATCAGCCTTCACACTCGCTCACCTCACCACACGAGTGTGGAAGAATCCCAAACTCTCTGTCAAGACAAAGATGGCAGTGTACAATGCCTGCGTCATCAACACACTGCTCTATGGGAGTGAGACATGGACAACATATGCCCGGCAGGAAAAGAGACTGAACTCCTTCCACTTGCGCTGCATTCGCTGCATCCTGGACATATCCTGGCAGGACAAAATGCCCAACACAGAAGTTCTGTCCCGCGCCGGCCTTCCCTCCATGTTCACTCTACTCCGGCAGCGCAGGCTCCGCTGGCTAGGCCACATTCACCGTATGGAGGATGGCAGAATCCCCAAAGACGTCCTCTACAGAGAACTGGCGACTGGCAGGAGAGACGTTGGCCGCCCACAGCTGCGCTTTAGAGACGTCTACAAGAGAGACATGAAGACCCTGGAGATACACAGAGCGCTGGGAGGACCTTGCAACGGACCGCTCCAAATGGAGAGGCACCCTGACCAGACAGCTCAAGGCGGGTGAAGAGAGACTGACTGCTGCAGCAGATGAAAAAAGGACCGGCAGGAAGAACCGCCACAGACCCAGCAGCACGGAGACCACCCAAAAGTGCGACCTGTGTGACAGGGACTGCCAATCGTGCATCGGCCTGTTCAGCCACAGGCGGTGCTGTTCCAGCAGAGAAGACGTTTAAGATTCTCTTCAATGGTCATCATAGACCGACGGAGGCTGTGACGATGGAGTGTCACCACTGTATGACTTGTTGTATATGTGATTGTGTTGTATTTATAATATGGTAAATGTTATTAGGATTGTTTGTAAAAGTTGCAGACATTATTTTGGGATCTGTCTTTTGTTTAATTTGAATGCCCTTGGGAGATAATTGTATGGTTAAGTATTTGGTAAAATAATTGATGATAATTTATTTCACATACCTTTGCCAACATGCTTCCTGTGGGTGTCCGGGCAAAAGACTCCGTTAGGGGTTGAGGGCCTTATATAGGACACCAGCAGGAAGGAAGCATATGTGGTAAGTTAGAGGGGTGGTTTAGCGTTGTAAATAAGGGTTTTGAATTATTTATTGAATTATTTATATTGTTATTGTGGTTATTGATTGTTATTTATTATATGTTATTTATATTGTATAGTTGGGAAAATATTTATGTATTTTAGAGATTAGTGGGTATATGTAAATGATGGAAGGTTTATTGTTTTACCTGGGATTATGGTAGGGGCTAATCACCCCTAATTATCTCCAGTTAGTATAAAACAGGTGTGATGATTGATAATGATGTGTTCGTTCGTTCGTGTGTTCGATCGATTGCGGATTGTTGCTGAGAATCGTGTCGGATGTTTTCTGCAACTCTTTATCTGTAAGTTATCAAAATAAAATAATTGGAAAATTGATTGAAAGCCTCCTCCTTGGCCATGGCATTGTGACATTTGGTGGCAGTGGTGGTCCGTTCCCAGGACGTTGTAGCGTTTGGGGGACGGAAGAACTCATGGCCAGAAGGAAGGTGAGGCAGGAGGAGCAGTCTGATCTGGACACAAGTATGGCGGCTGAGGACCCGGGAGTCAGCGGACTGGGCAAGCTTGAGGAGCTAACGTGCCTGGTGAAATCTGTGGTGCGTTCGCTGACTCTCAGGGATCGGCAGATGGAGGAAGAAGCCGCTCTTCAGGACCGGAAGTGGCAGACTGTGGAGAGTCATATTCGTCGGATAGAGTCGCAGGTTGTGGAGCTGAGAGAGGAGTATGGGAGCTGGGCTGAGCATAGTGGTGACGACGGCGCTTCGGGGGAGGACCCCAGGGTGATGGCCAGCCGGGTCGACCTGCAGGAGGATGTTTTGCTGCTGCAGGTGCAACCAAGGAGACCACAAACGCACCACAAGCCCAGGCTGAATCCTCTCTCTTCTGAAGATGACATTGAGTACTACCTGACGACGTTCGAGAGGATCGCTACAGTCTGCCGCTGGCATGAAGAAGAGTGGGCTATCCAGCTAGCTCCTCTGCTGACAAGTAAAGCGCAGAGCGCGTATGTACTTATGGATATTGCTGACACGAATAACTATGGGAAAGTCAAGGAAGCAATTTTGAGTAAATATGAAATTACATCTGACACATATAGGAGGAGGTTTCGGTCCTTGGACATTCATCAGGACGAAACCCCTCGTGAACTTTATGTACGTTTAAAAGACCTGTTATACAAATGGATTAAACCAATCAATCAATTAAGTTTATTGTCAATACCACCATACGTAATACATACATACAGGAGAATTGAAATTTGACTTGGCATTTGACAACCAGAGACCTTAACTATAAAAGACGTTATGGAACAATTAATTTTGGAACAGTTTTTGCGTATGGTGAACCTGGAACTGGGAGTCTGGATACAAGAGCGGGACCCGAAGACAGCAGAGGACGCTACTCGTCTGGCAGAGGTTTTTCTGTCAGCCAGGTCTGGGAGCAGGAGACCTACTTTTGGCCGTGACAGATCTTTCACCACACGGAGTGAGTTTAATGAGGGTGAAAGGGGTGGTCCAGCTCGAAATAGGCAGTATTCCAGGCCCAGTCAGATCACATATAGCAGATATGATAATAGCAAAAAGTCACGTGTTGTTGTAAATAAAGATACACGGTGTTACCAGTGTAATAAAATCGGTCACACCCAGTATTCATGCCCTGCCATAAAGAATGAGAAACCCTCATTATTATGTTCAGTTCCTAGACCCACTTTTTCACCCCCAGTGCACAGTGGAGTGTATAAAACCAAGGTGTTGCTTAATGGTCAGTGTGAAAAGGCCCTGTTAGATTCTGGTTGTTTTCAAACGGTTGTGCTGCCTAGTTTGGTCCCTAGGGATTTGTGGAATGAGTCTAAAATAAATATCAGTTGTGTCCATGGGGATAAAAAACTGTACCCGACCGCTGAGGTTTATTTAACAGTGGGGGGGGGGGGGGGGGGCAAACTTATCTCCTTCTTGTAGCTCTTGTGCCTGATTTGCCTTATTCAGTTATTCTTGGCAATGTTGTTCCAACTTTGTTGGACATCATACAACAGGTTAGAGAGGAACAGAGGAGAGACAGGCAGGTGGTGCTGTTGAGCAGAGAGTAAACACACCTGTGGTGAAAAATTGTAATATGGTGACAACCAGGGCACAGGGAGTACAGAGGGCTGCCAATGTTCTTCAGGAGCTACCATTTTATGATTCTGAGATAGAGGCAGGCCCTATTAAGCAACCCAAATCCAAGGCTCAGAGGAGAAGAGATAAGGTGTTAGCGTCAGCAAAGAACTTGGGTGAAGAAACACCACAGCTAAATCAGTCAGTAGAGTTTGACATCCCTCCTGACATAGCTACATTGCAGAAAGCTGACCCAACACTTAAACCATGGTTTGATAAAGTCTCGGAGATTGAGGGTGTGAAACAGGGTAGAATGGATTGTTTGGCTAAGGCCATATATGCCATTAAAAAGGGCATTTTGTACCAGCAACAAGGTGTTATGGCCATAGCTTTGCCACAGGACCTCACACCAAAGATTATGGAACTGGGACATGTTATCCCTTGGGCAGGTCATCTAGCATTTCAAAAAACTTTGCAGAGAATTGCTAGAAGGTTTGTGTGGCCGGGAATGTATACCCAGATAAAGGAGTTCTGCACAATGTGTCATGGCGGCCTCTGGGCCGTCATTAACATCATTAACTCCAGCTGCGCACAGACCCACAGGTGTTAATCAGCAGTTGTTAAAAGCCAGCGTTGCTGACAGCCCGGCACGGAGTCATCTGTCCTCCTCGTCGGAGAAAGAACCTGAACTCCGCTCTCTGGCCTCGTCAGGTTACTCTCTCGTCTCGTCTGGAACTTCTCTGGCTTCGTCAAGAACTTCTCTTATCTCATCAAGGACTTCTCTTACCTCATCAAGGACTTCTGTTCAGAGTCAAGCATGTAAGAGAACTGTCTGTTACTCTACTCCTAACCTCTACCCCTGTGCACAGGTGGACCCCCCTGGCGGCGGACCTGCGGCCCCAGCTGACGGGGTTACGCCAACACGCACACGTAGCGGTTCGCTACCACCACGACTACCGGTACGTCTTGCTCCGCAAATTCCTGAACTACTGCTGTATCAGTTGCAGGAGTATTGGCCACCGTTATCAGTGGAGTTACTATCATCAGCATCTATTGTCTCATCGTCACCACGCTCTGTGGATTCACTCACCTCGTCATCATCTGGATTGTCATCGTCCCGGCCGGTGGTGTCACAGCCGGAGTCACTGGAAGATCTGTCCTTGTCACAGCCACGGGTGGAAGCCCTAGCACGTTCACGGACACCTTCACCTCCACGTTGCACGGCCGCTGGTTCTCAGCAGGACGTAACCTGTGCTCCCGCCAAGTAAGCCTCACTACCTGTAGCTTGTCACTTGCGTGGGACAAAAGTAATTGTTTGTGCTTGTATGTTCCAGGGTTGCCGGGTCTCCGTCCAGGGTGCTCAGCTCCAGTGACCAGAACTCTATCCACGCACTCACACTTGCACTACACACCCTGTCACTCTAATAAAGATTATTGTTCACTATCTGCCCGTGTCAGTGTCTGTCTCCTGGGTCCCGAAACATGTCAGTACGACTCCATCACATTGACCCAGCGGACAGCTCACTGTCGCGCTTAATTAACACTCTTAGCGGCCGGGTAGATTTACTATCCCACCAGCAGACAGTAATCTTAAACCAATTAACTTCAATTAATAGTCGGCTGGATCGTTTGGAAGGACACCAGACGTTTCCCCCGACCGCTAACATCTCAGCCCCTGCAGGCTTAGCATCAGGACAAGCTAACACCTCCTCGTCCTCTCGTCTCACCCCAATTCCTACACCTGCCCGGTTCAGCGGCAAACTCGGGGAAGCCCGAGGATTCATATTACAATGTGAGTCAGTTTTTCTGCGTGTGCCGGGGGATTTTTCTCTCGATTCTAGCCGGATAGGCTATGTCATTAATTTGCTGGCAGGAAGATCGTTAGACTGGGCGTATTCGATCATGGCTAAACCTAGCTATCCCCTGCTTTCTTACCAGGAATTTGTGTCAGAATTTTTGTCTGTATTTGATCATACGGATAGGGGTGAGGTGTTGACTGAACGATTTCTAAGCTTACAGCAGGGAAAGAGAGCAGCTGCAGATTACGCCATTGACTTCCGGGTCCTGGCCGCAGAGATTGGGTGGGGGGAGCCATCACTTTGTGGCATTTTCCTACGTAGTCTCAACGACGAGCTAAAGGATGAGTTAGCGGCACGGGAAAAACCAGATAATTTGCAAGATTTGATTGCCCTAGCAGTTAGTATCGATAGCAGATTAAGAGAGCGGGCGGCTGGACGACGAGTTATCTCCCGTTCGGTTAAACCCCGCCCTCGCGTTCCTAACTCTCCTCTTCTCGCTCTACCCGCGTCAGAGGAGGCCCCGGATCAGGAAGCCATGATTATGGGTCATTCCAAGGTATCAGCAGCTGAGAAACAACGCCGTAGAGATCAAGGCCTATGTTTCTATTGTGGGAAGGAGTCACATGGGGTTTCCGAATGTCCGAGTAAGTTAAAAGGGAAAGCCCGTGGATCGCAGTAGGGGGATTCACGGGCAAGAACTCAGAGGAACCCCTTACTTGTTGTCATCTACCCCTCAGACTCATTCATACACACACTGAACACTCCACACTAGCGTTAGTTGATTCTGGAGCTGAGCAGAATTTCATTTCTAGAGACCTGGCAACCCGGATGGGCCTTAGCTGTCAGACTTTGGAACCCCCTGTCAGATTCATCACCCTGTCTAAGGCTTCCTTGACCACCATTGACCTTCAGAGAGCCCCTGTGTCAATAATTGTCTCAGGGAATCACAGGGAGGAGATTCAGTTCTTAGTGCTGCCCGTTTCTTCTTCGCCCGTTATTCTGGGGTACCCCTGGCTGCGCCTACATAACCCCACTATTGATTGGCAAGCTGGGAGAATAATGGCATGGAGTACGTTCTGCCTTAGCGCCTGTCTCCAATCAGCGGTGTGCGCCCCATCCATTAAGGTGCCTCTGCCAAATTCATCCCCACCGGATTTGTCTAAAGTGCCAGAGGTTTATCACGATTTGGGGCAAGTGTTCAGCAAGTCTCGGGCGTTGTCTTTACCCCCCCATCGTCCGTATGACTGCGCCATCAATCTGAAGGCTGGGGCCCCTCTGCCTGCTAGCCGCCTTTACAGCCTATCAGCCCCGGAGCGCGAGGCCATGGATACGTACATTAAGGAGTCCTTGGCTTCTGGTATCATCCGCCCGTCGTCTTCGGCAGTGGGGGCCGGATTTTTTTTTGTTGGAAAAAAGGACGGTTCACTACGCCCCTGTATCGACTTCCGGGGCCTGAATGAAATAACAGTCAAGGATAAATATACTCTGCCCTTGATGAACACTGCATTTGACTCCCTCCAGGGGGCATCCTGGTTTACTAAACTGGACCTTAGGAATGCCTACCATCTAGTGCGCATTAGAGAAGGAGATGAGTGGAAGACGGCTTTTCGGACCCCCAGCGGTCATTTTGAGTATCTGGTAATGCCGTTTGGGTTAACTAACGCTCCGGCTATCTTCCAGCGTTTGATTAATGATGTACTTCGGGATTTTTTGAACTCGTTTGTTTTCTTTTATCTTGATGACATCCTCATCTTCTCCCGCACACTAGAGGAACATCGGGTGCATGTCCGCAGGGTATTACAGCGCCTCCTGGAGAACCAGTTGTTCGTCAAGGCCGAGAAATGTGAGTTCCACACTGATCAGACCTCCTTCCTTGGATTTATTATTGCTCGGAACCAGGTGCTTCCTGACCCTGCCAAGGTCAAAGCAGTGGTGGAATGGCCTGCACCCACCTCCAGAAAGCAGCTTCAGGGTTTCCTGGGGTTTGTTAATTTTTATAGGAGGTTCGTGCCCAACTTTGGTAATATTGCCTGTCCTTTGACTGCTCTCACCTCCCCTAAGATCCCATTTTGCTGGAGTAAGGAAGCAGCCGGTGCGTTTGAGAAGCTCAAGAGGGAGTTCGCCTCGGCCCAAGTCCTTACCCAGGTGGACCCGAAGCTGCAGTGCTTGGTGGAGATGGACGCGTCTGATGGGGGAGTTGGAGCTGTACTCTCCCAACGGTCCCCTGAGGATGGTAAGATTCGCCCTTGTGCTTTTTTCTCTCATCGTCTCACCCCTGCAGAGAGGAACTACAGCATCGGGGACA
Organism: Pholidichthys leucotaenia; assembly: GCA_020510985.1. Taxonomy (NCBI): domain Eukaryota; kingdom Metazoa; phylum Chordata; class Actinopteri; order Cichliformes; family Pholidichthyidae; genus Pholidichthys; species Pholidichthys leucotaenia. Next base: position 390,433,490 of record CM035844.1, on the reverse strand, counting down.
GGGAGTTACTGGCTGTGAAACTGGCCTTGGAAGAATGGAGACATTGGCTGGAGGGGGCTGCTCAGCCGTTTGTGGTTTGGACTGATCACCGTAACCTGGAGTACCTCAGGACGGCGAAGCGCCTGAATGCACGCCAGGCTCGCTGGTCCCTCTTTTTCGGCCGGTTTAACTTTACCATCACGTACCAGCCGGGAAGCAAGAACGGTAAGCCGGATGCCCTCTCCCGGCAGTTTGACCCCCCATCCTCCGAGGACCAGGAGACCCCTATCCTGCCGCCTTCCTGTGTCGTGGGCGCCCTGTCCTGGGGAATCTGCAAGACGGTTCGCCAGGCTCAGAAGACCGAGCCGGACCCCGGGGGGGGGGGGGCCGGGCCGCTTGTTTGTTCCACGCACTGTCCGAGGCAAGGTGATTGAGTGGGGTCACGCTTCCAAGTTGGCTTGTCATCCTGGAGTGGGTCGGACCGTGGATCTTCTCCAAAGGACCTTCTGGTGGCCAGGGTTACGGAGGGACGTTGTAGGCTACATCCGGGCCTGCGCTCAGTGCGCCACCGGGAAGACGACATCATCCCCCCCGGCGGGCTTACTACATCCGTTGCCGGTTCCTTCACGCCCCTGGTCTCATGTAGCGATGGATTTTGTGACTGGGTTACCCACTTCAGATGACTACACCATGGTGTTGACCATCGTGGACCGGTTCTCGAAGGCGGCCCATTTTGTGCCACTTCGGGGTCTGCCTTCGGCCCAGGAGACTGCGGACCTCCTGGTGCAACATGTGGTCCGTCTTCATGGCATCCCTGAGGATATTGTGTCTGACCGAGGACCCCAGTTTGTATCTCAAGTTTGGAAGGCTTTCTGTGCGGCACTAGGAGCCACAGCCAGCCTCTCTTCTGGTTATCACCCCCAAAGTAATGGTCAGTGCGAACGGGCTAATCAGGAGCTGGAAGCCGCCCTTCGTTGTGTCATCTCCTCCTGCTCATCCTCCTGGAGCAAGTTCCTGCCCTGGATTGAGTACGCTCACAACGCCACGATCTCCACGGCCACGGGCGTCTCCCCGTTTAAAGCTACTTGTGGGTTTGATCCTCCGTTGTTTCCTGAGGAGGAAAAGGAGGTAGCGGTTCCTTCAGTCCAGGCACATATTAAGCGCTGCCGGCGAGTTTGGCTCCTCGCTCGTCAAGCCTTGCTGAAGACCACTAAACGTAATATCCAGGTGGCCAACCGGCATAGGAGACCCGCCCCGGACTATAAGGTGGGTCAGAAGGTTTGGTTGTCAACCCGGAATATTGGTGTGCCGGCTGAAAAACGTAAGCTTACTAAGCGCTTCATCGGCCCCTACACCATTAATCGTATTGTTAACCCTGTGTCTGTGCGCTTGTCTCTCCCCTCTTCGATGCGTATCTGCCCCACCTTTCATGTCTCCCAGGTCAAGCCGTACGTCTCTGACCCCCTGTGCCCTGCTCCTGCGGCTCCCCCACCCCCAAGGATGATCGATGGCCATCCGGCCTGGGGGGTGACTGCCATCTTGGATGTCCGCAGGCAGGGTCGTGGCATTCAGTATTTGGTGGACTGGGAGGGCTTTGGACCGGAGGATCGTTCTTGGATTCGCCCAGTGTTGATCCTGGATAAACAGCTGATTCGCGATTTCCATCGGGCGAATCCAGGTAGGATTGGGCAGGTGCCTGGAGGCACTGCTAGAGGGGGGAGTACTGTCATGGCGGCCTCTGGGCCGTCATTAACATCATTAACTCCAGCTGCGCACAGACCCACAGGTGTTAATCAGCAGTTGTTAAAAGCCAGCGTTGCTGACAGCCCGGCACGGAGTCGTCTGTCCTCCTCGTCGGAGAAAGAACCTGAACTCCGCTCTCTGGCCTCGTCAGGTTACTCTCTCATCTCGTCTGAAACTTCTCTGGCTTCGTCAAGAACTTCTCTTACCTCATCAAGGACTTCTCTTACCTCATCAAGGACTTCTGTTCAGAGTCAAGCACGTAAGAGAACTGTCTGTTACTCTACTCCTAACCTCTACCCCTGTGCACAGGTGGACCCCCCTGGCGGCGGACCTGCGGCCCCAGCTGACGGGGTTACACCAACACGCACACGTAGCGGTTCGCTACCACCACGACTACCGGTACGTCTTGCTCCGCAAATTCCTGAACTACTGCTGTATCAGTTGCAGGAGTATTGGCCACCGTTATCAGTGGAGTTACTATCATCAGCATCTATTGTCTCATCGTCACCACGCTCTGTGGATTCACTCACCTCGTCATCATCTGGATTGTCATCGTCCTGGCCGGTGGTGTCACAGCCGGAGTCACTGGAAGATCTGTCCTTGTCACAGCCACGGGTGGAAGCCCTAGCACGTTCACGGACACCTTCACCTCCACGTTGCACGGCCGCTGGTTCTCAGCAGGACGTAACCTGTGCTCCCGCCAAGTAAGCCTCACTACCTGTAGCTTGTCACTTGCGTGGGACAAAAGTAATTGTTTGTGCTTGTATGTTCCAGGGTTGCCGGGTCTCCGTCCAGGGTGCTCAGCTCCAGTGACCAGAACTCTATCCATGCACTCACACTTGCACTACACACCCTGTCACTCTAATAAAGATTATTGTTCACTATCTGCCCGTGTCAGTGTCTGTCTCCTGGGTCCCGAGACATGTCACAATGTGCTCAATATGTCATATTACATCATCTAGGGGAGTAGCACGTGTCCAACTGCAACCATTACCAATCATTGGAACACCTTTTGATAGAATAGGGATGGATGTAGTTGGCCCCCTAGAGAGAAGCTCCTCTGGTAATAAATACATTCTAGTAATTTGTGACTATGCTACTCGGTACCCAGAAGCCTTTCCCCTGAAATCTATCAAGGCTAGGCAGGTTGCCAACTGCCTTATCCAGTTGTTTTCAAGGGTAGGCATACCTAGAGAAGTTCTAACAGACTGTGGAACAAATTTCTTGTCCAAACTGTTGCAGCAGGTATATAAGCTGTTGGGTATTAAGGGTATTAAGACCACCCCATATCACCCTCAGACTGATGGACTAGTGGAATGATTATCAGACTTTAAAAAACATGCTGCGGAAATTTGTTTCTGAAACGGGCTCAGATTGGGACCAATGGGTACCATACTTATTGTTTGCTTATCGGGAGGTGCCCCAGGCTTCAACAGGGTTCTCACCTTTTGAACTGCTGTATGGTCGTCAGGTGAGGGGCCCACTGGACTTATTAAAGGAGCACTGGGAGAGTCCACCGAGTGATCAGGACAATGTGGTCTCTTAGAAAAACTGGATCGAATGACTGCTTTGGCTCAGGAACACATGAGGACGGCGCAGGCCAAACAAAAATCTTGGTATGACAAGAAGGCCAGAAAAAGGGTTTTTAACCCAGGACAACAGGTTTTGTTATTGCTGCCCTCGTGTGACAGTAAGCTATTGGCTCGATGGCAGGGGCCATATGAAATTTCTAAGAGACTAAGCTCACTGACATATGAACTATATATGCCTGACAGGAAGGTAAAATATCAGACCTTCCATATTAACTTATTGAAAGAGTTTCAGCATCCTGGTCATCAGCAGCAGCAACCTGTTCTTCAGGAGACACATCAGCTCTTGATTTGTGCGACGGAAGTGGATGAGGAGAAAGAACAGTCCTTTCCCACAAATGTGTCAGAGCCTTATTTATTTCAAGTGTCTCATTTGCAGGTGGATCAGCGGAGAGAGTTAGAGGCACTATTGGATCCAGAATTGTTTCAGGAGAGACCTGGTTTCACCACGCTGGTGTGGCATAAGGTTTATTTGAAAGAGGAAGCTGTTCCACGTAGAAAATCATATAGGATCCCGGAGCGATTGGTCCCAAAAATGAAGCAAGAAATTGACTTGATGTTGCAGCTGGGAGTGATCGAGGAGTCAGTCAGTGAGTGGTGTAGCCCGATTGTGCTGGTCCCCAAAAAGGATGGCTCATTAAGATTTTGTATTGACTTTAGATACCTTAATTCAGTATCTAAGTTTGAGTCATATCCCATGCCCCGGATTGATGAATTGTTAGAGAAAGTGGGCAGGGCTAGGTTTATTTCTACTCTGGACCTATGCAAGGGGTATTGGCAGGTGGCATTGGCAATGGAAACAAAGGAACTTACAGCCTTTAAAACACCTTATGGCAGTTTCCAATTTAGGGTCATGCCATTTGGCCTTCAGGGGGCACCTGCAACTTTTCAGTGACTGATGGACCAAGTGTTAAGGAGGGTATCAAATTTCGCGGCTGCCTATTTGGATGACGTGGTCATTTATAGTCAGACCTGGGAAGAACATTTGATACACCTTAGGCAGGTCCTTCAGTTAATTAAGAGGGCAGGACTGACAATCAATCCATGCAAATGTGCGTTCAGACAGCAGCAGGTGGAGTACCTGGGACATGTGGTTGGTCGGGGGTTATTAGACCACGAGTAGTAAAGTGGACGCCATCTGGACCTACCCTGTGCCCACCACTAAAAAGAAGGTACGATCGTTCATGGGAATGGTAGGATGGTACAGCAAGTTCATCCCGCACTTTGCTGAAAGAGCCACAGTTTTGACTGACCTCACTAAGGCTTTGGCACCAAATAAGGTAAAATGGACAGAGGAGTGTGACAGAGCGTTTGAGGATCTGAAGAGGGCTATTTCTGGGGAGAAGGTTCTCTACAGTAGTCCAGACTTTGCTCGCCAGTTCATTTTACAGACAGATGCTTCAGGGGTTGGCTTTGGAGCAGTACTTCTCCAGGAGGAGAAGGGAGAGAGACACCCAGTGCTGTTCTTGAGCCGTAAGTTGTTGGACCGGGAGACAAGATACTCCATAATAGAAAAAGAATGTCTTGCCATGAAATGGGCAATAGGGTCTCTTAAGTACTATTTATTGAGGCATCATTTTGTATTGGAGACAGATCATCGGGCCCTACAGTGGTTGGACAGAATGAAGGATATAAACAGTCATCTCACAGGGTGGTATGTGTCCCTCCAACCTTATAATTTTACTGTTCGGTATGTTGCAGGGGAAACCAACCTTGTAGCTGATAGCCTTTCAAGAGTACATGACTCATAGAGTACTGTACTCTCGGGAAAGGGGGGAGGAAATGTGACGATGGAGTGTCACCACTGTATGACTTGTTGTATATGTGATTGTGTTATATTTATAATATGGTAAATGTTATTAGGATTGTTTGTAAAAGTTGCAGACATTATTTTGGGATCTGTCTTTTGTTTAATTTGAATGCCCTTGGGAGATAATTGTATGGTTAAGTATTTGGTAAAATAATTGATGATAATTTATTTCACATACCTTTGCCAACATGCTTCCTGTGGGTGTCCGACTCCGTTAGGGGTTGAGGGCCTTATATAGGACACCAGCAGGAAGGAAGCATATGTGGTAAGTTAGAGGGGTGGTTTAGCGTTGTAAATAAGGGTTTTGAATTATTTATTGAATTATTTATATTGTTATTGTGGTTATTGATTGTTATTTATTATATGTTATTTATATTGTATAGTTGGGAAAATATTTATGTATTTTAGAGATTAGTGGGTATATGTAAATGATGGAAGGTTTATTTGTTTTACCTGGGATTATGGTAGGGGCTAATCACCCCTAATTATCTCCAGTTAGTATAAAACAGGTGTGATGATTGATAATGATGTGTTCGTTCGTTCGTGTGTTCGATCAATTGCGGATTGTTGCTGAGAATCGTGTCGGATGTTTTCTGCAACTCTTTATCTGTAAGTTATCAAAATAAAATAATTGGAAAATTGATTGAAAGCCTCCTCCTTGGCCACGGCATTGTGACGACGAGCTTTATGATCTTCATCCCATCTTTTTTTGCCATAGCTCAGTTCCTTTTTTCTTGATTACTGCTTTCCCTTCACCTTTTCCAAGAAACAATGGTATAGTTATTTCTTTTCCAAAAGCACTTTTTGCTAATTTGTCTGCACAGTCATTCCCTTTCAACCCTTCATGTGCAGGAACCCAACAAAACTGAACTTCATCACCCCTGTGTACCCTAAATAAACTGTGATATAGCTCAATCACCAGGTCTTCCCTTGTAGATTTTAGTGTCTGTATGGTTTTTAGCGCTGCAAGTGAGTCCTTGCACACCACCATCCGGTCCAGACTGACCTCCTCCACCCACTGCAAAGCAATAATTATTGCCACCATCTCTGCTGTAAACACGGATTTTTGGGAGTCTTTTTACGATGGTCACTTTAAATTCTGGGATGTATACTCCAACTCCAACAGAGCCCTCTTTATTCTTTGAACCGTCAGTATAGAGCTGCAAGAAGTTATAGTTGTTCCTGAGGTAAATGCTTGTTTTAACACCAACTTTACCCATATGCCAATCCTTTTTCCTCATTAGCAGACTAGCATCTACTTCTATTCCTGGAAACAGCAAAGGGGGAACATTACTCACTGGACTGGTGTTAGCTATATCAATAGTGTGCAGCCCATACATTCTGGTCCTTCTTTCAATTGTCCACCCAAACCCATGTCCCAGGAAATTAAGAGTATTCCCAGCAGTCTTTGTTGTTTTTGAAATATTTGCTTTGTCACTTCCTTTCAGCTTGACCCAGTATGATAATGCGAGTTTATCTCTTCTAAAATCCAGTGGCATTTCTCCTGCTTCTATTAAAACTGCATTGTTTGGTGTTGTTTTGACAGCTCCAATGCACAGGCGAAGCGCTCTATGCTGCATTTTGTCTATTTTTTCCAGAGTCATCTTTGCCGCTGCTCCGTAAATCATGCAGCCGTAGTCTGTTGATCGCATTAGTGCTCTGTAAATGTCAATTAATGCCTGTTTATCTGCACCCCATTGATGTCCAGCTACAGCTTTTATGAGATTAATGACTTTGCATTTTGTCTCCAGATTTTCAACATGAGCTCTCCATGTTATGCACTATCAAACCACAGTCCTAGATATTTGAACTCACTGACTTTCTCTATTGGTTGATTATATAATGTTAATGGGTTCTGTACCAGTTCTGCGTTTTTTTGTGAAAGTCATATAGTAGGTTTTACTGTTTGAAAATTTAAATCCCCAGTCATATGATCACTTTTCCACTTTCTCCATTGCTTTCCTGATGTTTTTGAACACAAATTTCTCATTTCTTTCCCTTGTCCATATGGCTCCATCATCTGCATATAGCACTGTTTTGATGGATCCCGCTTGATTCACAAACATGTCAATCATTATATTGAATAAAACAGGGCTTATCACACTCCCCTGAGGAACACCATTTTCTATTTCACAGTCATTAGAAACTTCTGATCCTACTTTAACCCTAATTGTCCTGTGTGTTAAAAAAAATCCATTACCCAATTATACATCCTACCACCAATGTCCATTTTATTCAATTTCATAAGACTGTCCCTCCACAGTGAGTCATAAGCCTTTTCAATATCCAGATAAACTATCACCATTACTTCTTTCATTTTGAGGGTCTTTTCAATATCATTCCTTACCCTAACAAGAGCATCCACTGTGGATCTTCCTCTTCTAAAACCATTCTGATAGTTGTTTATTAATCATTTTTGCTCTAATACATATGAGTCTGTAAACTAACACCTTCTCCATCCATTTCCCTAAATGTGACATTAATGCTATTGGCTTGCAGTTGCCTGGATGAGCTGGAGCTTTCCCTGACTTATTAAATGGTAAAATTACAGCCTTTTTCCACCCACTTGGGATAACCCCCTCCATCCATATCCTGTTTTAACAATTTCAGCACCAGTTGCATTGATTGCCTAGGCAACTGCCGGAACATAGCATAGCATAACTGATCATATCCTGGAGCTGTGTATCCACTATCTTGCAAAGCTCTCTTAAGCGCTGACATTGTGAGCTCGAGGTCTAACACAGTCATGTCCTCTTTCACTTCTTTTTTTTTAAGTCACACAATTATACCTGTCAATGATGCCAGATGATAGTAATCAATTAGCCATGTTAGAAGCCTGTCTTAAGGAAATCAAAGCTTGGATGACTTGTAATTTCCTGCTATTAAATTCAGATAAGACTGAAGTCATTCTTGTTGGTCCAAAAAACCTTAGAAATACCTTTCCAAATCAAACTTTCAGTTTGGATGCGGTTACTCTTTCTCTTAATAGTTCTGTGAGGAACCTTGGAATTATTTTTGATCAAGATCTGTCCTTCAATTCACATATTAAATTTGTTTCTAAGGCTGCCTTCTATCATTTGCGTAATATTGCCAAGATTAGGAGCATCTTGTCTCAGAGTGATGCTGAGAAACTGATCCACGCTTTTGTTAGCTCGAGATTAGATTATTGTAATTCTTTATTATCAGGCTGTCCTAGAACATCGCTAAAAAGTCTTCAGCTGATCCAAGATGCTGCAGCAAGTGTTTTAACAGGTACTAGAAAGAGAGATCATCTCTCTCCGGTTCTTGCCTCCCTTCATTGGCTTCCCATAGAGTTTAGAATTAAGTTTAAAATCCTTCTTACTTACAAAGCTCTAAACAATCAGGCTCCTTTTTATTTAAAAGATCTGATACTACTGTATTATCCTAACAGAGCACTACGCTCCCAAAATGCAGGATTACTTGTAATACCTAGAATCTCCAAAAGTACAATGGGAGGCAGAGCCTTCAGGTATTAAGCTCCTCTCCTGTGGAACCAGCTGCCAATCTGGATTCGGGAGTCAGACTCGATCTCTGTTTTTAAGAATAGGGCTAAAACCTACCTTTTTGATATAGCCTACAATTAGGGAGGGATCATGTGTTTCTGAACCCTCCCTTAGTTATGCTGCTAATAGGTTTAGTCAGCCGGGGGACCTCCAATAATGCACTGGGCCTCACTCCTTTCTTCACTCTCAATGAAATAATTTTTTTTTTGCTGGTCATTAACATCTGTTTGTTCTCTCCCATAGATTGAGTCCCCATCGTGCTGTTTGCTCTCTACATGTCTGTTTTTTTCATCTTCTCTGTCCCCTCACCCCCCAGCCAGTTGCAGCAGATGACTGCCCCTCCCTGAGCTTGGTTCTGCTGGAGGTTTCTTCCTGTTAAAAGGGAGTTTTTCCTCTCCACCGTCGCCAAGTGCTTGACACAGGGGATCGCCTGATTGCTGGGGTCTTTCTGCAACTGTGAGGGTTCCCCCTACAGTTGATAGGCTATGAGATGACTGTTGTTGTGAAATGGTGCTATATAAAGTTGAATTGAATTGAACTGAATTGAATTGAATTGAATTGAAGTTTGCATTTTCTCTGAGTTCATGCTGCCTTTGCTGTCTATGGCTCTCACCAAGATGGTCTCCTCTATGCACTGCTGCAAATGCTCTACCTAGGACTTCTGCCTTTTCTTTGTCTGATACAGTCATCTTGTCTCCATCTACTAAAGCTGGAATTTTAACTGATACCCTTTTCCCACTCATTTTTTTAAACATACCCCAGACATCACCTAGTTCTATTTTCCTACCGGATTCATCCAGGTTTTGTTGTCGTCACCCGCGTCACTGCTTGTATCACTCTTCTTCTTCTAGATCTGACTGCCAGCTGGCAACCAGCCTTAAGGCGCACCATCGAGAATGGGAGGGGAAAGACTTGCGATGCTCTCATATAGATATGATGTCCATATGATGTCATAGAGACATAGTAGAAAGGTGTCTTTATGTAATCAACGCTCCCGGCGCCGTGCATGCGTGCCGAGAGCGAGCCCACGGCTCTCAGTGAAGAAGGGACACAAAGTCTGTGTCCTGCAGCAGAGGTTGAAGTGAGAGTGAGAGAGGATGAGAGCATGGTTACAATGCAGTATATACAGTATACACCCAACTACAACAATACATCAAAGCATTCACAGCAGTTGGTCTGATCAAACAGATAACAGGACAGGCATGAGACATTTGCATGAAAGGCAACATTAACATTACAGAGGTGAGCCAGACGAAACGAGTCTGCCTGTAGACATTAATACACATTTCCTGTTCTGTTATTTGCTCTAGCCGAGCGCTGTGTTTGACCAGTCTGTTTGTGGGGATTTACATCAAAGCACATCTACATATGTAAGATGCTCAGAAGAAGCACAGTAAGGACAAGACGCATGAACACTATACGAGAATGGCACATTACATCACAATACATGCATGGCATTTGCATCACAAATACATGAATGGCGCATTACATCTCAGTAGTGCAGCGGGAAAAACAGAGACCAGAGAGCTGAGTGTCCTTATCTGTTGTGGGGGTTAACCGAACCGCCACACGCTCCCCCCCAGAGGTCACGGCAGGGGGCCGAGACCTCGATAATCCATCTGTGTGAGCGAGCTGTGGGAGAAGCTCGCTGCAGGCAGAGGGGGAAGGAGGGGAGGGGTAGTAAGTGCCGGCAGGAGCTGTAAAATTGTCCCGAGCCGCGCAAAAATTGCTTGCTGCTCCGCGACGTCGAGGGGCTGTCCCGTTGCGCGTGCGGAGATCACAAGAAGAAAAATTAGTCTCTGACTCCTCTCGTGGCCATGAAGAAAAGCAGGAGCGGCTGTAAAAAAAAATAAACAAAAGCAGAGGGACTGGCGTGTTGGCTTTAGGTGCAGGAGCAACCCCAAAGCCCCCTGGGAACAGCTGACGGCTGAAATTCCTTTGTGCCGTGGCTGAGACCATTAAAAAATCCAGTGGCGAGCTGCGTGCTTGCTTCAGGTGAACGGGCAGCCCTGAAGGTTCCGAGGGTGGCGATCGGCCGTTTTTCTCGTGCATGTGCAGCGGCGGAGGACGATGGCGGTCTCTTGTAGCCTTTATTGTCCCGTGCGTGATGCGCCGTCCTCGTAACTCCCCAGTGCGCGTGCGGGGGTTCCGTGCTTGGGTGGGCCGCTGGAGAGGAGAACCAGGGTGCAGAATCTTGGTGGAGATCGGCACAGACGGCGCCGATAAAATCCGGATTGAGCTGTGGCTGCAGATTGGCCATGGTGCGTTGGAGCGGTAAGAGGAAATAGACGATCTTTTGTCCCTCAGGCTCGTGCAGATGCGTTGGAGCGGTGGGAGGGAATAGACGATCTTTGCCACCGCTCGGCCGTGGTGCGTTCAGGTCCACGTGTTGCGTTCTCCGCCGGCCATGGAGGACGCCTGCGCTCACGTGTGGAGGAGCTGCGAGCGCGGCCGGTCCAGTGTGGATGAGCAGATCTCAGACGTGCAGATCTCATCCTGAAGAACGGGTCACCAGTGCAGCTGTCCAGATCAGAAGGCTGCGTCGCACAAAACGTGTGCGTCTTCAAGGGGTCACCAGTGCGGCGGCATGAAATAATGCGGCGTTGTTGGAGGTTTTAAGGAAGATTTATTATTATACCGCCGTCACAAGCTCCGCTCCCGGCGCCGTGCATGCGCGCCGAGAGCGAGCCCACGGCTCTCAGTGAAGAAGGGACACAAAGTCTGTGTCCTGCAGCAGAGGTTGAAGTGAGAGTGAGAGAGGATGAGAGCATGGTTACAATGCAGTATATATACACCCAACTACAACAATACATCAAAGCATTCACAGCAGTTGGTCTGATCAAACAGATAACAGGACAGGCATGAGACATTTGCATGAAAGGCAACATTAACATTACAGAGGTGAGCCAGACGAAACGAGTCTGCCTGTAGACATTAATACACATTTCCTGTTCTGTTATTTGCTCTAGCCGAGCGCTGTGTTTGACCAGTCTGTTTGTGGGGATTTACATCAAAGCACATCTACATATGTAAGATGCTCAGAAGAAGCACAGTAAGGACAAGACGCATGAACACTATACGAGAATGGCGCATTACATCACAATACATGCATGGCATTTGCATCACAAATACATGAATGGCGCATTACATCTCAGTAGTGCAGCGGGAAAAACAGAGACCAGAGAGCTGAGTGTCCTTATCTGTTGTGGGGGTTAACCGAACCGCCACACAGGTGTCTTTCTCTGTATGATGTCATATAGACATATAGCCAGGTGTCTTTGACTATGTGATCAATGGCAGGCATCACTCACGATGTTCCTATGATCTCAGACATCATAGGACTGGCGATGCCGTCATATACTGTAGATATGATGTCTACATGACATCATAGACACATGTAGACAGGTGTCTTTGACTATGTGATCAACGGCAGGCATCACTCACGATCATAGCACTTGCTATGACCTATGATGATCCTATGATCTCAGACATTCAGAAGACGGCCTATGATGATCCTATGAACTCAGGCATCATAGGACTCACAATGCTGTCATATACGTAGATATGAAGTCTATATGATCCTATGATCTCAGGCATCATAGGACTCATGATGCCGTCATATAGATATGTCTATGACTACATTATGTCCTATGATGTTCCTATGACGCCAAGGATCATAGGACCGCTGATGTCTGTTTGTCACAAGCATAGCACATTGTGTTGCCATGGGAACCATGTCAAAGATCAAAGGCAGCCATCACTCACAATAATCTATAAATTCAAGAAATCTGTCATTTTGTGTGTGTGTCTGTAACGTTCACAGGACATCATAGGACGGCCTATGATGTCCTAGGCAGGATTCTGACTTAGAGGCGTTCAGTCATAATCCCACAGATGGTAGCTTCGCACCAGTCGCTCCTCAGCCAAGCAAGTACACCAAATGTCTGAACCTGCGGTTCCTCTCGTACTGAGCGGGATTACTATTGCAACAACACAATAGGGGCGGCAGTGGCTCAGGAGGTAGAGCAGGTCGTCTAATAACCCGATGGTTGGCGGTTCGAATCCCGCTCTCCCCAGATATCTTGCCGTTGTATCCCTGGGCAAGGCACTTCACCCGCATTGCCTCCAGTGCCCATAACACATGGGTATGAATGTGCATAAATGTTCGGTGGTGGCCGGAGAGGCCGTTGGCGCGGATTGGCAGCCACGTTTCCGTCAGCCTGCCCCAGGGCAGCTGTGGCTACAGTAGTAGCTTGCCGCTACCATTGTCTGTCTGGAGTGAATGAATAATGTATCTACTTGTAAAGCGTCTTTGAATGTCTATGATAAAGCGCTATATAAATCTGATGCATTATTATTATTATTATTATTATTATTATTAGACAATAGGACGATGCCGTCATATACACAATAGGACTGGCTACCAATGATGGCGGCATGCTGTCCTATGATGTCCTCGGATGTCTGCCTTGCAAATGGTCATCATACTACTGCGAAACTTTGACCAACAAAACGGACATTGCAATGCCTCAAGATACATCATTGAACAAATACAGCCTCACCTGTTGGTTGCAACATCTGTGATTGGTATCAATGCTGGACGCACTCTCCTTATTCCACGAATTGCACTCACATCATCTGACAACATGTTGCCATTCACCTTGCTTTACAGCGCGTTGGTGTTTTCTGCACAACAGATTGCTTCAGTCATGTCCAATTCTACTTTGCCTCGAGCAGAGTTGCCAGATCAAGCACTCTTTGTATTCTTGCTCGAGATGAAGAAACTAAGCAAAAGCTTCGCTTTCTGAGCAATGTTGTTTTAAAACAGGTGCTGACAGTAAAAATGTGGAACCTTGAAGAATGGCAGTCTACACTACAAATTTGTAAAATGCCAAGCAAAACACTGATTTTATCCGGTTGCTCCGGTTTCTTAGTTTCTATGGCAATGCACGGGCCTAGCAGAACATGGTCCAAAGCCACTTTTTGCTCAGATCAATTTTCAGGATCCTCTCCATGAACTGAAAATACGACACACCTATCGCTCAACCAGTGGTCTGAATGAAGAAGAAGAAGAAGAAGAAGAAGAAGAAGAAGAAGAAGAAGAAGAAGAAGACCCGCCAGATGGAAAGCAATACAGTGAGGAGAACTGCTGCATGTCATAAAAGATGCCATGAAGATGAAACATCAGGTTCGAGCAGTATGCCGCAGGCATGACTGTGAACAACACAGCCGTCTCAGACAGGTGGACACCCTTCAGCACCAGGCATGCAGAAATACTTGCTTATACTTGCCTTCTATGGGCATGGACGGGTATGCATGGGTAAATATACTGTATATATATATATATATACGTATATATATATATACGTATATATATATATATATATATATATATATATATATATATATATATATATATATATATATATATATATATATATATATATATATATATATATATATATATATATACACACAGTATATGCGTGTGTGTTATGTATGTATGTATATATCCTTATATTGGTATCAGCTGATATTATCCTTGTGACTGGTGTTGGGCTACAAGCAAGAAGAAAACATTCACCAGTGGCTGTGACTGATATTTTACCTGGTTGGTCTGAGTTGCATGGCATTGATTTTTCCTTGAAACGGATCACAGTGTCCTACAGCTGAAATGCAAACTATATCCAGGATTCCTCTTCTTCTTGTTCTCGCTTTAGTCCCACATAGCCACACGAGCTGTGTGTTTTTATTGGATTTGGCAGAGTTTTGGGTTGTTGTTTTTTTATGCCAGATGCCCTTCTTGACGCAACCCCCCCCCATTTACCCAGGCTTGGGACTGGCACCAGGAGTACATTGGCTTGTGCTCCCTCTGTGGCTGGGTAACCAACTTTCCTTTTCCTATTCTATTATGCTGAGCACCAAGCTAGAAGATGGAAAGTACCATTTTTATCTGGTTTTTGGTATGGTTTGGTTGGGGCGTAAACCCACAACCTCCCAGGTGACATTAAAGATGGAATTACGTAGATGGAAAAAAAAAACCAACAACAACAGAAACAATCATTATCTTATTATTTCAGTCAGCATCTGTATTGGCCGAAAATTTCACAATCAGTTTATTCCCATTAAACACATATTGCAAATGAATGAATATTGGTAGATATAGTACATTTAAGAGTTTTATCACTGAGTTTATTTTGCGTTGTACTATTGTTTCTTTATATTTATTCATTGTTGTTTGCAGACTATGGATCCTTTTTTAATTTGCTTTTTCATTATGTTTGAAATACATTTCTATCACCATCATAATGAAAAACACTGCTGTACAGTGTGCTTACTCTATCCAAAAATTAATCCACTGCCTTACATCAAGGAACAAATAGCTGTTAAGATTTGAAAACGCCACCAGCACACAAATTAGGTACGCAGAAGGTGCACACTTCTGTTTTCGCCTTTGCAGCCTTTCCCCATGTTTGAAGTCATACAAAGATAAGCCTGCTTAAGCCTTTGGACTGTAGTCATACATTTAATGATGAGGGAAATGAGAGAGGGATCAATAAGGCAAGTAATCATTTTTAAATACACACTTGCACTACAATCTATCAGACTTAATTCTTTATGAATACATTATGTCAAATCTAAACATTTTGCAGTCTCTTGAGTATATTCCAAGAAATCTAGGAGATGCATCTGTCTCTGCTTTGCTCTACTCTGCCAAATGCCCAACTATCAACCCTTTATCCTTTACCAGCCGCCCACACCATTCCCCACCTCTCTTTATCTGTCTCCTTGTCATCCCGGGTGTCCTTCTCTCCTGTATTGCCATTATCACCAAGAGGTCATCAAACAGCTATGACTCCGTCAGTTGCACTGACCCTCAGCAGGCAGTGTTACATGTACGCCACAAATGGCCACCTAATAAATCTGTCACTTCAGGTCCAGCTGGGAGAGAGTGATAAATTAGAGAATCTGTATTGGCCCACATTAATAAATGTGGACAGAAAGGATGAGTGGGTATTGAAAGGGTTGTGGAATGAAGGGATTAAAGTAATAAGATTCTTTTAAAAAATGCTTGATTACAGATGTCTGATAATACCACTACTCATCTTGAGATTTCGGTAAAAAATTATATATATATGTAAATTTATACAGTATATGTGTGTGTGTGTGTGTGTGTGTGTGTGTGTACTGTATATACACAGTGGTGTGGAAAAAGTGTTTGCCCCCTTCCTGATTTCTGATTTTTTTGTACGTTTGTCACACTTAAATGTTTCAGATCATCAAACAAATTTAAATATTAGACAAAGATAACACAAGTAAACACAAAATGCAGTTTTTAAATGAAGGTGTTTATTATTAAGGGGAAAAAAATCCAAACCTACATGGCCCCGTGTGAAAAAGTGATTGTCCCCTAAACCTAATAACTGGTTGGGCCACTCTTGGCAGCAACAACTGCAATCAAGTGTTTGCGATAACTGGCAATGAGTCTTTGACAGCGCTGTGGAGGAATTTTAGCCCACTCATTTTTGCAGAATTGTTATAATTCAGCCACACTGGAGGCTTTTCGAGAATGAACCGCCTTTTTAAGGTCATGCCACAGTATCTCAGTCGGATTCAGGTCAGGACTTTGACTAGCCTTCATTTTGTTTTTCTTCAGTGTGGTGATCCCAGCACAGAGCAATTCCGCACTCGAGTCACTCAGTACTTTCCCTCTTTCTTTGCATTTTTAGTTCTTATTTGTATTAGTTTCTGTAGTATTTTCTGGGGCTCTTACTGTAATAGCGCCGCGGCTGGACTTCCGGTTGTCAGCCGGTTCACGGGCTGTCACAGCTGAGTGTAATTCAGTGATTATGGTTCTTCTCCTCACCTGTTGGTCATTAGGCTTTGTTAGTATTTAAGGTTGTAGTTGAGGCTCACTCCTCGCTGCGATCTCGCCCTAGCTGCCTGGTATCCCTACATCTGATGCCAGTCTTCATTTACAGCGTAGGTTTCGCCCTCGCTTTTCCTGCTTAAGTGTTTGTTCTACAGCGTAAGGTTTCTCCCTTGCTATATTATATGGAAGTGACTGTTTGTTCAGTTATTTCACCCTTCGGGGTCACATGTGTTTAGTGTTTGTGTTTGGCCTCTCGTGGCTTGTTATTTTGTTACTTTTCTTTAATAAATACACAAACTCACTGTTGGAATTTGGTGCCTCATTCATGCCCTGAAAAGGGCATTTATGACATTAAGCCATTCAGAGGTGGACTTGCTGGTGTGTTTTGGATCATTGTCCTGCTGCAGAACCCAAGTGCGCTTCAGCTGGAGGTCATGAACAGATGGCCGGACATTCTCCTTCAGGATTTTTTGGTAGACAGCAGAATTCATGGTTACATTTATCACATCAAGTCTTCCAGGTCCTGAAGCAGCAAAACAGATAGATAGATAGATAGATAGATAGATAGATAGATAGATAGATAGATAGTGTTCCAGTACCCCACGACATAACCCCAGCAACCGCAAAAAGGCTGAAAGCGGCAGACCCTCACAATCACACTGATTTACCCCTTATGAAAATAAAATGGGTGATCCTGCTTCAAATGGCCCAAGAATACAAAAAAAACATCACAGGGAGGTCAGCCAGGGTCACAAAATCATCAGAGAGCACATACTCCTGTGGTCAGAAAAGACGGAAACAGACATGGCTGGTGAATCATAGAACTGAATGCAGAGCAATATTGAAAGCATATGCCATGGAATGCAATATTTTGTATGTAATCAGTAAAGCAAATGTATATTCATTGATTAAGAAGTATGTAATAAAGATTGTAATCCAACTGTGATCATATGTACATTTTAAATTAATTAAATTAAATTAAATTAAAATTAACTTAATTAACTTAATTAATTAATTTTAACTGCACAAAGGAAGGTTTATGTGGGTTCAGATTGTGAAATATTCTGTAAGATCTGTTGATGGGAAAGCATGTGAGAAAAAGAGGAAATGAAACTGTTCAAGACAGCGAGTTGATTTATTTTGGTAATTGAAAATGATGAGATGAGCAGAACTTGAGGGACAAGTGCTGAGATAAGCGAAACCAGACAGCCATGAGGGCAAGAAGTGAGCAGTGCATGAACAGTGCGTGGCCGATTCCTGGAAATGGGGGGGGGGGTGCGTGGCACACGGCTGTACTGGAACTCAGGAGAGAGACATGTGCAATGAGGTAATTGTTATTTAAAAAGTAACATTAAGCCAATCACAGAAGCCAAAAAGCCTATGGGGAGATTGCTAGCCAATCAGAGTTAAGTCTAAAAAAGGTATAAAAACTCTGTTCAAAAGCCCCGAAATGTTCATTTTCGGCAGATTCCAAGACCCCATTCATCCAATGGCACAAGATTGAAGAAAGGGAGACCGCTGCAACAGAAGAGGAAGTGGAGGCTCCCCCTTCCCCTCCCCGGCTGACAAATTCTCCTGCCTCCGGCTTCACAGAGCATGGGCCCCGCTGATGGAAGAACAGAAGACGGAGCCTCAAGAGTCAGCTTCCCTGCCTCGCCTTTCCTTCCCCTTCTCCCTAAGAAGAGGAGCGATCGAAGGAGAAGACCAGCCATCAATCTCCCCAGCATGGCTTTTTAGACATATAACCCCAAATTAGTTAGATGTTTTTACCAGGTTTGATTTTCCAAAGGGTTTCTTTTATTTTGGACTCTTTCAGATTTTTTATATTTTTGGTTGATTTTAAATTTTGATTTTCTGGATTGATCCTGGTGATTTTTGAATTTTTATATTTTTGAATGATTTCACTTTTTGATCAAATGACTGATTTTACAAATACCAACTTTTTGAATCAAGGTTTTTCAGTCAGTTTGGGTTTTCTGATTTTGGATTCCTTTTTTCCTGATTTTTGGTTTAATTTTGAATTTTATCATTTTGATTTAATTGACTGTTTTTATGCAAGTATATCCTGTTTTGGCTGAGCTTTGCAGACTTTCAATAAATACTACAGCATATTAAAAGACAGTATGGGAGTTTGTGAGATCACTGATTCGGTGTCCATCTTTCCTGGTTGTTTTTCAAGAGGGTATTTTTCTGCAAGAGGTGTTAAATTTTTGTGAGTTTTTAAAGGTTACTCTTTAAGACGTTTTTAAACAGACCTCCTATAGATCAATTTTCCTGATCTTAAACATTTACCCAGATTTTATCAAGAGCAATGTGAGACCATGAGGGGCTGTCGTTATTACCAAGGGTGTGTTCCAGGTGTCTGACTGGACATGTCACTCAGTCAGAGGTCTGGTATACAGGTAAGCAGAGGTCGCCTGGTAGATAGAGGACAGTACAGCTGGGTTAACCCTCAGTCACCAAGCACACATACACACATGTGACAGAATTTCCTATGAGGAAAATTCCTCTAGGAACTGCAAGCTGGTGAGCCTAACTTCAATCTAGAGGTACAAGGTCAACGGGTCTTCGACAATAGATAGATAGATAGAGTGTAACAGCAGCATGACAGTAGACAACTAAACAACAGAAAGACACGCATGACAGACAAAGGGATTACCCGTCTGCCCTGGGTTCTTTGAGGGTTGCGCTCCGCACCTAAGGAGGATTTGGCAGCCTCCCCGGCAGAACTCGTTTTATTTTTTTTCAGCCACTACGGATCCCTGGAGAGTTTTAACAGGAAAACCCTGCACCCGAGGCTGATCCGCTTGCACAATTTTTGCACAGTACGAAGGCTTTTAAAGTACCGGGCCCAGCCCACCAGTGTTTTCCCCGCACCTTCGTCCCAAAAAGCTTGTAGAATGCCAGTTTTGTTTTTGTCAGGCACGATGCGCACCGGATCCCACTGCGCCCACTGTACAATGAACCGTTCAGGGTGTTGGAACCTGGGGTGAAGCATTATGTGTTAGACTTGGGGGGATGTAGGAAGACAGTCTGCATCAACAGGCTGAAGCCCGGTTTTGTGTTGGCAGACGAGCAGGTGGACGCCCACCGTTGGTGGCTCCGCAAGTTGGCGATCCCTTGGCAGGGACCTGCACTCACAAAGCTGATGTGTTTTCTCCCCCTCCCTTTTTCTCTACACAGACTGACGTGCCCTCCTGTACACCTTGCCAGCAGGGCAGTTTGACTGGATCGGTGACCCCCCGCTACAGCCGCTATGGGCTATCGGGTCAAGCCCAAAGGACGGGGGTGGGGGGGGGTAGTGCCCTTTCTGAGTGTTTGGGAGGGGCTGTATGGGGGCATGGTGTTGGACTTCTCCACCCAGAGAAGAAGGTAACTGGGGAAGGGGAGAACAATGGACTGAAAGAGGAGGTGTCACCGGGGGGTATCAGCCAGGACAGTAAGGACTATGTGCCCCCTGGGGAGAGGAGTAAATGCTGGAGCCGCTGGAAGAAGAAGGGTGTGAGAGCGGCGCCAGCATTATTTCATGTTAATGTGCCACACAGGTTTTGTTCTAAACACAATGTATGATGGTTGGAAGTTCTGGGTCTCAATGCATGGCATTAAAGATATAAAAGAGGAATGCACAGAGACCCGAGAGCTCTTTTACTGTACTGTATGTCGGAGATGGAATAAAGTTTCTGTGTCGTCTAGCTCGTTGCCTTGCCTGCCTCCTTTCTCCACAATATGCACACACACACACACACACACACACACACACACACACACACACACACACACACACACACACACTATATATACAGTATATACATATATATATATATACTATATATACTGTATATATATATATATATATATATATATATATATATATATATATATATATATATATATATATATATATATATATATATATATATATATATATATATATATATATATACTATATATACTGTATATATATATATATATATATATATATATGCTGTGGAGATGAAATAACCAGACCAAACTTTCAGAGCAGATGAACTTTATTTCGCTCTCACATCTTCCAGAATCAGAACAGGACATCT
Source organism: Pholidichthys leucotaenia (assembly GCA_020510985.1). Lineage (NCBI taxonomy): Eukaryota > Metazoa > Chordata > Actinopteri > Cichliformes > Pholidichthyidae > Pholidichthys > Pholidichthys leucotaenia. The sequence goes on along the minus strand of CM035844.1, from coordinate 390,412,899 downwards.
GTTGCAGGGACTGTCTTTTATACCCCAAAACTCACACCTCCCTGCTACCTGAGGTCCTGCATTCACCATTCACTCTCCCCAGACAATTCCCCTTACCCCCCAGCCCTTTGATGTCCATGCTCTCTCAGTCTGAGAGGAAAACTACTGAACTCTACAGCATGGGTCCCCCACTATATATATACTGTATATATATATATATATATATATATATATATATATATACTGTATATATATATATATACAGTATATATATACACAGTGGGGTAAAAAAGTATTTAGTCAGCCACCAATTGTGCAAGGTCTCCCACTTAAAAGATGAGAGAGGTCTCCAATTTTCATCATAGGTATACCTCAACTATGAGAGACAAAATAAGAAAAAAAAAATCCAGAAAATCACATTGAAGGATTTTTAATGAATTAATTGGTAAATTCCTCGGTAAAATAAGTATTTGGTCAATAACTAAAGCTCACCTCAGTACTTTGTTATATACCCTTTGTTGGCAATGACAGAGGTCAAACGTTTTCTGTAAGTTTTCACAAGGTTTTCACACACTGTTGCTGGTATTTTGGCCCATTCCTCCATGCAGATCTCCTCTAGAACAGTGATGTTTTGGGGCTGTCGCTGGGCAACACGCACTTTCAACTCCCTTCAAAGATTTTCTATGGGGTTGAGTTCTGGAGACTGGCTAGGCCACTCCAGGACCTTGAAATGCTTCTTACGAAGCCACTCCTTCGTTGCCCAGGTGGTGTGTTTGGGATCATTGTCATGCTGAAAGACCCAGCCACGTTTCATGTTCAATGCCCTTGCTGGTGGAAGGAGGTTTTCACTCAAAATCTCACCATACATGGCCCCATTCATTCTTTCCTTTACACGGATCAATCGTCCTGGTCCCTTTTCAGAAAACAGCCCCAAAGCATGATGTTTCCACACCCATGCTTCACAGTAGGTATGGTGTTCTTTCTCCTCCAAACACGACAAGTTGAGTTTTTACCAAAAAGTTCTATTTTGGTTTCATCTGACCATATGACATTTTCCCAATCCTCATCTGGATCATCCAAATGCTCTCTAGCAAACTTCAGACGGGCCTGGACATGTACTGGCTTAAGCAGGGGGACACGTCTGGCACTGCAGGATTTGAGTCCCTGGCGGCGTAGTGTGTTTCTGATGTAGTCTTTGTTACTTTGGTCCCAGCTCTCTGCAGGTCATTCACTAGGACCCCCCATGCGGTTCTGGGATTTTTGCTCACCGTTCTCGTGATAATTTTGACCCCACGGGATGAGATCTTCCGTGGAGCCCCAGATCGAGGGAGATTATCAGTGGTCTTGTATGTCTTCCATTTTCTAATAATTGCTCCCACAGTTGATTTCTTCACACCAAGCTGCTTACCTATTGCAGATTCAGTCTTCCCAGCCTAGTGCAGGTCTACAATTTTGTTTCTGGTGTCCTTTGACAGCTCTTTGGTCTTGGTCATAGTGGAGTTTGGAGTCTGACTGTTTAAGGTTGTGGAAAGGTGTCTTTTATACTGATAACGAGTTCAAACAAGTGCCATTAATACAGGTAACGAGTGGAGGACAGAGGAGCCTCTTAAAGAAGAAGTTACAGGTCTGTGAGAGCCAGAAATCTTGCTTGTTTGTAGGTGACCAAATACTTATTTTACTGAGGAATTTACTAATTAATTCATTAAAAATCCTTCAATGTGATTTTCTGGATTTTTTTTTTCTCATTTTGTCTCTCATAGTTGAGGTATACCTATGATGAAAATTGGAGACCTCTCTCATCTTTTAAGTGGGAGAACTTGCACAATTGGTGGCTGACTAAATACTTTTTTGCCCCACCGTATATATATTTTTATATATATGTATGTATGTATGTGTGTGTGTGTGTGTGTGTGTGTGTGTGTGTGTGTGTGTGTGTGTGTGTGTGACAAAGAAAAGCTTGGAATATATTGAATGAACTTCCAAATATAATGAAACTGGAAATATATTGAATGAACTTCCGAGTATATTGAATAAACTTCAGAATATATTGAATGAAAATGGAAATATATTGAATAAACTTTGGAATATACTGAATGAACTTTCGAATATATTGAATGAAACTGGGAATACATTGAATGAACTTCAGAATATATTGAATGAAATTTGGAATGTATTGAATGAACTTCCGAATATATTGAATGAAACTTGGAATATTTTGAATGAACTTCCAAATATATTGAATGAAACTGGGAATATATTGAATGAACTTCTGAATGTATTGAATGAACTTCCAAATATATTGAATGAAACTGGGAATATATTGAATGAACTTCCAAATATATATAATGAAACTGGAAATATATTGAATGAACTTCCGAGTATATTGAATAAACTTCAGAATATATTGAATGAAAATGGAAATACAGTGATCCCTCGCTACTTCGCGCTTCACCTTTCGCGCCCTCAGTGCATCGCGGATTTTTCAAAAATATTCATCAAAAATTCAAAATTGAGAAATAATGGGCGGGCGCTAGCAGAAGGCAGGGAGACTACATTAGACCATCAGGTAATCAACACGGAGAGCCGCACAGCTCAAAAAATCCACCTCTCTGTTCGCTGTTCTCGTGTTGGCTCGGCTCGGAAATCTCGCAAGCTGATTGGCCGAGACGTTTCACCCCGCAAGCTGATTGGCTGAGATGTTTCACCCACCTCCTCTCCCTGCCGAGTGCCCATGAAGGAAGGAAGACCGCATTCATTGCTCTTTATTACTCGTGTTACTTTTAGTCTCGCCGTGTGGAACTTTTTGCTGTTCTCTTGTGCCATTTTGTGCGAAATAGTCTTCCCTTCGAGCCACTACGCCGCCTCCTGCAGCTGCCCTCGACGATCCTGCGCCTCCAGCACCTGACGATGAGGCGTCACCTGAGGAGCAGTAAAGCTCTCATTAACCTGTGCAGTAAATCATTTTCATCTTGAGTTACGTATCTTGTTATAAGAATAAAAGAGTTCTAAAAACATATTTATGTACACTTTATTTACATCTACGTATGTATGTACAAGTACACACACACACACACGTATCATATGAGAGAGAGAGAGTGAGCGAATGAACGTACGTGTTATTTATGGATGACGTCATTAGGGGTGACGCTACTTCGCGGTTTTTCACTTTTCGCGGTCGGTTCTGGAACCCATTAACCGCGATAAGTGAGGGATCACTGTATATTGAATAAACTTTGGAATATACTGAATGAACTTTCGAATATATTGAATGAAACTGGGAATACATTGAATGAACTTCAGAATATATTGAATGAAATTTGGAATGTATTGAATGAACTTCCGAATATATTGAATGAAACTTGGAATATTTTGAATGAACTTCCAAATATATTGAATGAAACTGGGAATATATCAGAATCAGAATCAGAATCAGAATCAGATTTATTGCCATTGTTCATGTAGTACACAAACTAGGAATTTGTCTCGGTGCAATGCTGCAACATTAAACATGATAAAATAAAAGAAATAAACTATACATGCAATAAAGTGTAGAATAAGAGTGAGTAATACTAGTCAGCAGTTTAAATATATTAGCGAGCAGCAGATAATGTGGAGAACCATATAGTGCAGTCGGTAATGCAGGAAGAAAACAGGGATGATTGACATGAGTCTGGTTGAGCTGCTGTACATAGTGCACGAGAGTCAATAAGTCACTTAGTGTTCAGCAGTCTGATGGCAGAGGGGAAGAAGCTGTTCATGTGACGGGAGATTTTAGTCTGGATGGACCGAAGTCTTCTACCTGAGGGGAGAGGGGCAAACAGTACATGACCAGGGTGTGAGGGATCGGCTATGATCCGGCCAGCACGCCTCCGGGTCCTGGAGATGTACAGATCCTGGAGAGATGGGAGCTTGCAGCCGATCACCTTCTCAGCAGTGCGCACAACGCACTGCAGCCTTAGTCTGCCCCTGGCAGTGGCTCCTGTGTACCACACGGTTATGGAGGTGGTGAGGATGGACTCGATGATGGCTGTGTAGAACTGCACTAACATCTTGGTGGGTAGCTTGAGCTTCCTCAGCTGCCGCAGGAAGAACATCCTCTGCTGGGCCTTTTTGACGAGGGAGCTGATGGTCGGCTCCCACTTGAGGTCCCTGGTGATGGTGGTGCCTAGGAAGCGGAAGGAATTAGCAGTGGTGATGGGAGAGCCTGTGAGGGTGAGGGGGGGCAGAGGGGTTGTGGCTTTCCTGAAGTCCACAATCATCTCCACTGTCTTCAGAGCGTTCAGCTGCAGGTTGTTGTTGTTGCACCAGGACGGCAGCTGGGCCACCTCTCTCCTGTAGGCGGACTCGTCGCCGTTGGAGATGAGCCCGATGAGGGTGGTGTCGTCTGCAAACTTGATCAACTTGACAGACTGGTGGCTGGAGGTGCAGGAGTTGGTATAAAGGGAGAAGAGTAGGGGGGAAAGTACACAGCCCTGGGGTGATCCGGTGCTGATGCTAGCAGAGTCTGAGACAGTCTTTCCCAGCCGCACATGCTGCCTCCGGTCCGTCAGGAAGTCGGTGATCCACCTGCAGAGGGAGTCAGGCACGTTGAGCAGGGACAGCTTGTCCCGGAGCAGAGCGGGGCGGATGGTGTTGAATGCGGAGCTGAAGTCCACAAACAGGATCCTGGCGTAGGTTCCCGGGGAGTCCAGGTGCTGCAGGATGGAGTGGAGGGCCAGGTTGACTGCGTCGTCTACAGACCTGTTGGCTCAGTAGGCAAACTGCAGCGGGTCCAGGAGGGGGGTGGTGATGGACTTGAGGTGGGGCAGGACCAGGCGCTCAAAGGACTTCATGACTACAGAGGTGAGCGCTCCAGGTCTGTAGTCGTTAAGTCCAGTGATCCGTGGCTTCTTGGGGACAGGGATGATGGTGGAGGATTTGAGGCAGGACGGCACGTGGCATAGCTTAAGGGAGGTGTTAAAAATGTATGTGAAGACAGGAGTCAGCTCTTTCGCACAGTGTCTCAGGGTGGAGGGAGACACGCCGTCCGGACCGGGGGCCTTGCGCGGGTTCAGTCTGGAGAACTGTTTGAGCACGTCCTGCTCACTGATGACAAGGGCAGGGGGGGAAGGGGGGGCACCTTTGATGAAGTAGGGATCGTGGAGGCTGTGGAGCTGGAGGGAGGGGGGGAGTTGGACACAGATGACGAGGTGTCAAAACGGGCATAGTGTTGGGACAGTCTTTGACAAAGGGCTTTGTCATCCTGACCTTTAGGAGCCTGAGGCCGATAATTGGTGATTTGCCTCAGTCCTCTCCACACAGAAGCCGAGTCATTAGCAGTGAACTGCTGCTGGAGTCTCTCAGAATACACAGATTTAGCTCTCCTCAGCTCTCTGTTAAACCGATATTTAACCTCCCTGTAGCAGCCCCTGTCTCCACTTTTCAGCGCTGCTTCCTTCTCCTTCCTGATCTGTCTGAGCTTAGCAGTGAACCAGGGCTTATCATTAGAGTACCTCACCCTGGTGCGCGATGGAAGAATGCTCTCCTCACAAAAGTGGATATATGAGTTCACAGTGTCCGTGTACTCATCCAGATCATGCGTGGCTCCTTTAAACATGCCCCAATCAGTTATTTCCATGCACGTTTCCAGCTTCTCCTCAGCTTCATTGGTCCATTTCTTCGTAGTGCTCACAACAGGTTTAGTGAGCTTCAATCTCTGTCTGTATGTGGGAATGAGGTGGACCATCACGTGATCAGACAGGCCGAGCGCAGCGCGGGGAACAGCGCGATACGCGTCCTTAACTGTAGTGTAACAGTGATCCAGCGTGTTTATTCCTCTGGTGGGGCATTTAATAAACTGTTTGTAGCGGGGGAGATCGTGGCTCAGATTGCTCTGGTTAAAGTCGCCAACGACAATAACCATAGAGTCTGGAAAAATCCGCTCCGTGTGTTGGATGTGATCCGCGAGCACGCGCTGAGCTTCGCGCGTGTCCGCGTCGGGAGGGACGTACACAGCGACGAGGATGAATGAGGCGAACTCCCGCGGGGAATAAAATGGCTTGCAGTTAATAAAAAGAAATTCCAGGGCGGGAGAACAGTGTTTGGAAATTACCGTTACATCAGAGCACCAGCTGCTGTTGATGTAGAAGCAGACTCCTCCTCCTGAGGATTTACCGGAGAGCTCTGTGTCTCGATCAGCACGAAACAGCTGAAATCCCTCTAGGCGCAACGTGCTGTCCGGTGTATTTTCCCTGAGCCAGGTCTCGGTAAAACAGAGGGCAGCCGAGGAAGAGAGTTCCTTAAAACGCATCAGCAGTCTCAGTTCATCTACCTTGTTAGAGAGAGAATTGGTATTGGACAGAAATATGCCAGGCAAAGCCGTGCGCATGCCTCTCCTGCGGAGCCGGACGAGAGCGCCCGCTCGTCTTCCTCTCTTTCGCCGTCTCACTTTTTGAGCTAAGCAATGAACCAGATCGGCGGCAGGAGCTAAAAAAACTGGGAGTGTCATATCCGGCTCTAGGGAGCCGGGCAATCAGAGCCAGGGACAGGCCAGTGAGTCGTGATGGTTTATTTTGGGTAAGGGATAAGGGATGAGGAGAGCACAGATACTCATGCAGAGGTACACTCACAGGTTGCACAGCGCAGAGGTAAGCAGCTCGTACCGGACGTGGGGGTAACAAGACGTACATACTCACAGCGGGATACAAACACAGGAATGCTGCAAGAGGAGTATAAGCTGACACCAGACGAAGGGGCTTCAGCTTAGCAATGTGTTTATGTCGCAGCCCCGAGTCATCGAGGCTGCTCCTATTTATCCTCATTGGCAGCGCCCCAGCTGATGAGGACTAATTGGCCCCAGCCGTCCGTAATGCTGCCAGCTGGGAGCCTGCTGAGACGCTGCTCAATGGGAAAAGGGAAAACATGGGCTGAGTGCCGATATGGCATCTCAACCCGTGGTGACAGAGCCCCCCCCTCAAGGTCGGGCTCCTGAACGACCAGGAACATCCCAGCCCCCCCCCCCACCACCACCACCACCACTTAGGGTGGGAGGAAGGGAGGCACGATTGGAGGGGAAGAGGCCAAGGGAAGGACAACACCAATGGGGCAATGTAGGGTGGCAGGGAAAAAAAACCCAAATACAATACTGAACAAAACAGGGAATAATCAACCCAGGTTCAGATGGGGAGAAGAACTGGGTCAGCACGCCGGTTACACACTACTCAGAGAGTACCAACAATGCGTGACCCAGAGCAAGGAAAAAAAACCACCAAAAAGGTACAGGGCAAAAATGCTGAGTATGGTCAAAAAAGGGGAAACAATACACAGCACCAATATAAGTACATACACACAGTCACCAAGAAAAGTGAAGGTGACTGGAACAAATGGACAATTACAGAGCATGGTGTTACGGAAAACAAGGCACATGACTCTATAATGAACAAACAGGACATAAAAAAGAAATACTGAGTGCAGGCAAAGAAAAACCCACACACACGAATATATAAATACCCACAGTCACCTAAAGAAATGAAAGTGACTGGAATAAATGGATAACTGCAGAGCATGGTCTGAAAGGAAACAAAACATAACTCTACAATGAAAAAACGAGGCTAAAAACATGGCACAAAAAGTAAAATGCTGAGCATGAGTGATGGAAAACAGCACTATAAAAACGAATCCACCAACAGGACAAAACATTACACCCGAGTGACCTTAATAACAAAAGAAAAAGTGACACCCGAGGTGAATGGCAGGCAGAGTCCAAAAATGGCCGAGATGGCTCCGGAGATCTCCCCGCCCATTGTCTAGCTGGCGAATCAGGGGAAGAGAAATGTTCGGACAGCGAACTCTGGACCCAGATCCCAGGAATCCAGTCCACCGGCAGCCGAACCAGGCCGCCCAGAGGCAAACACAGACCAGTGGGGGAAACCAGATCACCGAACCGAAAGTCTTGTGGGTCGGTCGTCGACCCGCATCACTCAACCACCAGGACCGTTGAGACGGACGAAGGGTCAGAGCGGATCCCGGTGGAAGAGGCTCAGGGGAGAGCCGATGACGAGGGCGGCGGGCGTCAGGCCGCAGGGAAACGGCCACCTCCTCACCGGACCTGGACCATACTGGGGCAGCACCCACGTCGGACCCCGATCGGGCCTCAGGAGAACCCACGTTGGACCCCGATTGGGTCTCGGGCGAACCCACGTTGGACACTGCACCAGAACCGACCTCCAACGTTGAACCCGGACCCTCCAGCACCACGAGGAACAGCAACTCCTCGCCGGTGACCCTGATCTCGGGTTCTGACGCCGTCCAGGACTGCGAAGATCCAGGATCCGTCGTCAGGAGGTCGTTGTCAGGCTCCCATCTAGCCGCGTCGGGCCCCGCAGCCAGCATGATGGTCAGCGCAGCTTGAGATTCCTCCGGCTCCGGTGACCCCGCCGACGATCCACTCGACGTGAAGCCAGAAGAATCTCGTCCCGCTGGACCAAACCGCTCCTCCGTGGAGACCCGGGGACGCTCAATCGTCGGCGTAGACTCCACGCAGCAGTCAGTCCCCCTCCTCCGTCCGCAATGTAGCTGCGGAACCACCGGCCCTCTCCATATCCCACCACGTTGACCCGGAGCCGGGGACCGCTCGGCGGAGAGAGACACAGGGGATGCGGGATTAGGAATACAGGTTACAGCAGGTGGGGAGAGTTCAGGGAGCTGCGAACCCTGAACTTCTCCTCCAGGGATGTGACAGAGCAAATCATTAAGCAGGTGTGAAAAAACAATGACTTGCCTGCCCCCTGGAGGTTGAGTATCGCCTGCTGTAGTGGATTCTGCTTCTTCCTCTCCCCGCCCGGCGATAACGGAGGACCCCCCGGGAGTTCGTCTGAGGATCGCTCGCGTTGTCTCCAGCAGAGAGCTCACCAGACCGGAATTCCAGGCACACACAGCAGTCAGGAAGCATGTCGAGGAGGAGGGGAAAACAGCCGGGGTGAGCCAGCCCGAATGTCCAGAAATGACAGCGGGGAAATGAGGCTCAGGGAACGGGGCTGTAGAATCTCCACACAGACGAGGCGAAGAGGTGACAGCTGCGTGGGAGGAACTGTCCTGACAATGGCCCAGAACTGGATCCGGACGAGGTTCGTGCAGAGGTGACTCGGCGATGTGATGGCGGCTATTCCCGGGGAACGAAGCGAGGGGGAAACCCAGGATTCGCCGCTCCAGATTGGAGATCGAGGCGAGGAAGGCGCCGAGCACGGGAAAGCTTCGTAGCCCTGAAGTCCTCTCCATCAACCTCACTGCCGCCGCCACATGCCTGAAGGTGGTGACAGGAAACACAGTGGAGCTCGCGACAGCCACTCGACCCCAGACATAACTGCTGTCAGCTGCGGCTCCTTGAAGGGAATCCCGAGTGACGTGGCGCAGGTCGGGGGAAGTCCTCTGGTCGGCGCGAACTCCCGGACTGGTATCGCGGCAGGAACGGGACTCCGAAGCGGGGAAAGACGTCGCCCACCTCGACTCCCTGCCGGGATTTCCATCCACCCCGTGGAGCTTCTCTCGCTGTGTACCTGCAGCGTCTATCCTGGCACTGTCCTCCAGATGGTACAGAGAGTGAGGGTGACAGTCCAGGAGTTCCTCAGCACGGCCCGGATGCCAGCGTCTCGCGTTGGAGGCGTCGTGCAGGGTGAAGAATGTCCCGTCGACAGCCTCCGAGATGGACCTCAGCTCGTCGCCCTGGCGCCGGAAGTGACTCCTGGGAAACGGCATGCTAGCAGCGCTGACACCCGGACAGAAAGGTACATTTCCACAGCGACTCACGGCCGCCGGCAACTCTTCTGGCTGCGACATACTGTCATATCCGGCTCTAGGGAGCCGGGCAATCAGAGCCAGGGACAGGCCAGTGAGTCGTGATGGTTTATTTTGGGTAAGGGATAAGGGATGAGGAGAGCACAGATACTCATGCAGAGGTACACTCACAGGTTGCACAGCGCAAAGGTTAGCAGCTCGTACCGGACGTGGGGGTAACAAGATGTACATACTCACAGCGGGATACAAACACAGGAATGCTGCAAGAGGAGTATAAGCTGACACCAGACGAAGGGGCTTCAGCTTAGCAATGTGTTTATGTCGCAGCCCCGAGTCATCGAGGCTGCTCCTATTTATCCTCATTGGCAGCGCCCCAGCTGATGAGGACTAATTGGCCCCAGCCGTCCGTAATGCTGCCAGCTGGGAGCCTGCTGAGACGCTGCTCAATGGGAAAAGGGAAAACATGGGCTGAGTGCCGAGATGGCATCTCAACCCGTGGTGACAGGGAGCAGGTCTGTGGGAGTGAAAGTCCTGATATTTAGAAGCTCTTCACGGCTATAAGAGCTGGCAGACACACAATTGACAAACAAAAACAAACAAAGGGCGCAGCGAAGCACCATGGCGACCACTGTGGGCGCCATCTTGCGCAAAAAAAAAAAAAAAAAAAAGAACTTTTGAAAAGAAAGAAAGAAAGAAAAGAAAGAAAGAAAAAAGAACTATCGAATGAACTTCTGAATATATTGAATGAACTTTTTTTTTTTTTTTTTTACTTATTTTGTACCCGTAGGTAGATTTGTTTTGCAGTCTGGTGACAAGCCACCAGCTGCCGGTCGCTGCGTGCACAAGCGCCTCTTATCCCTAACCTGCATGTTTTTGGCATGTGGGAGGAAACTGGAGAAATCCCGGTGTAAACCCATGCAACACGGGGAGAACATGCAAACTCCACACAGATCACTGTTGGCCGGGGGCAGGGATCGAACCCACGATCTCACGATCCCCGCGATCCCCCGAACTTCCGAATATATTGAATGAAACTTGGAATGTATTGAATGAACTGCAGAATTTATTGAATGAAACTTGGAATATATTGAATGAACTTCAGAATATATTGAATGAAACTTGGAATATATTGAATGAAAATGAGAATATATTGAATGAACTGCAGAATATATTGAATGAACTACAGAATATATTTAATGAACTATATTTCCCATCAGCCTTTGGGGCTCCAGTTTCATTCAATATATTCTGAAGTGTATTTTGTATACAGTATATACAGTATATCAGAGTTCCATTCAATATATTCTGTTTTGTATATATACATCAGAGTTTTATTCAATATATTCCGAAGTGTTTTGTATATATATATATATATATATATATATCTGAGTTTCATTCAATATATTCTGTGTTTTGTACGTATGTACTCAGGACCATCTGTACGTTTAGCATTGTTTTCCGTTTGTGTTCTATGTAATGAACGGAGATGGAAGAAGTGCAGCTGTGAGTGAATCAGCAGAAAAGTTAGTTGCAGCTATCCTAATGAGGACCTGGTTAACACCCTGGCAAATGTATGTAGTGGCCAAAATTCTACCGATGAAGAAATCTATGCAGTGTGTTCCACCGTGGGGAACACTTCAGTAAAGTTGGCAAGATATTCACAGATTCGAACTTTGCGGATCAATAATTCCTGAACAAAATGCTGTTAAAACACAAATCACACCAATCTAATACATTGGTAAAGTGGACAACGGGCTACAACCTCATTTTCCTTAAAAAAGAGCCGTCTTCTGAGCTCCAGCAGTTACACTGGCGTCTATGAGTTGCCATGGGGGAAACGAATGCGCAGGGACCATCTGCAAATTGCAACTCAGAGGAAAAAAAAAACAACAACTTAAAATTAAATACTGCCATGATCACAAGGTGTAATGTCACCAGAATAATTTCATACGTCGATTGAGTCATTTTGTTCAGACTAAAATGTTTAGTTTGCATAAATTTTATTTTTTATAGTTTGGAGAAATATTTATTTAAAAAATATCCAATAACTTGAACATTACAAAGTGTGTCTTTACTAAAATGACCTCACATGCAATCCATTTTCTTCTACTCAGACTACAGCACATAGTTTGGATTAAAGAAATGTTTTCATAGCTTTGGGAATATTTATGAGGATTAAATTTCAGCATCATCAAGGTTAGTGCCACTAAATGCTGCCAAGCCACTAGGGTCTCCTGTTAATAACACTTGTTAGTTGGACCACCCCCCGCCCCCCAAAAAATATCATAGGTTAGGGAAATATTTATTAGAAATGATAGTTAAAAACTTCTAAATAACTGAGTGCAGCTTCACCAAAATGACCTCACATATCATCCTTCATCTGATGATCATACTATATCTTTTAGTTTGGGTAGAAAACATTTTTTCATATTTTTTGGAAGTATTTATTTGAAATAAATTTCAGTACCTTCTCAGGTATTAAGTGCAGCTTCATCAAAATCACCTCACACATCATCTATCATCTACTAGTCAGACTACATCAACAGACCATTTATTGACACAGAAAAGCACTGATTTCTCATAGGATTGACTCCTGCATCATCATAGCAGTCTGTCATGGGCGACAATGACTGTTTCATTTAGGTCTGATCAGATTCCTCCACACAGCTCTGTCCTTAGCCTTCAGCTGCCAGGAACTCCTATCTATGTCCAACTTCTTCAAGTTTCTTTTTACAGTGTCTTTAAATCTGAGCCTTGGTCTACCCTGATTGCGTTTGCCCTCACATAACTGTGAGTAGAGTAACTGCCAAGGGAGACGCTGGTGGTCCATCCTCTCAACATGTCCGAGCCATCTCAGATTCATCTGTATTAGCATGTCCTCCATTGATGGTAGACCAGCTTGTTTCAGCACTTCTATGTTGGTCATCTTGTCTTTCCATGAGATGTTCATTATGGCTGGAAGGTGTCTCATCATGTACGCGTGGAGTTTCTTCACCTGCACTCTGTAGACAGTCCAAGTTTCAGCACTGTACAATAGAGTAGCCAGTACTGTCGCTCTGTACACTTTGCATTTCACACGGATAGACACGTGTCGATTGTTCCACAGTCTCTCCCTCAAGTTTCCAAACACAGCGCTCGCTCTTCCCATTCTGAGAGAAAGTTTATCCTCCAGTCTAGCATTCTCTGAAACAGTACTCCCTAGATACTTGAAAGTCTTGCACTTGGCTAATGGCTCTGTACCAATGCTGATCTCTTCTGGTAGTGATGTTGATAAATGGAACCTTGGTGGTTGATAAAGGCACTCTGTCTTCTTGATGTTGATTTTGAGGCTGAATTGGCTAGCTGCTCTTGCAAATTTCTCCACTAAAGATTGCATATATTCCACACTGTGTGCAACTAGAGCACTGTTGTTGGCAAAGAGCATTTCTCTTACTACCTTTATCGATGTCTTACTCTTGGCTTTAAACTGTGCCACATTGGACAAGTCTGCTTCTGACAAATAAATCACAAGGACTAATTTTAGCCTGACTCTTAGCCTGCTCTGGACCAGGCTAGCTGTAGAGAATAAATCTCAATAGCAACTTGACTAGGCTGAATTTATCCTACTTTTATACAACCAAGTCAAGTACAGATTAAGCACGAATTATTTGAAAATCCTGTCTTAATCCTTTATCTTGGTTTCATGCAATATGCATCTGAGGTGACCTAATTAATCTGCTGCAGACAGAGCAGTCCTAACACTTTCAAATAATCAAGTAGCTAAGGCCTGGGGATGGTGACAAAGTCACTAGCCAATAAGCAGACATTTCCAATTAGTCCTCCCTGCAGTGGTGGTTTTGGTCTCCAAAATGATTCTCATGTTGAAGATTACTCTAATACTGGATGTTTTCATTGTCATATCTGGACAAAGTTTCCAACCATGTCCACATTTTCTGTTGGTTTTGAACTGTTGCACCTTTATTTTGTTATTATTATTATTATTATTATTATTATTATTATTATTATTAGTTTGTTGTCAGGTTCTTAGTTCAGTTATGTTTTCTCCCTGATTTGGTTTATTTATCATTATTGTTTGCATTATTTGTCCTCTCTGTTCTCCAGTGTCCTCTGTCTGCACAGCTCTGCCCATCCTGTTTGTAGCTGCTCCCCTGTTATCTCTTAAGTAGTGCAAGCTGTCTCATGTTAGTGCAATTATCTCTCACCTACAATGGTGTGAAAAGTGTTTGCCCCCTTCCTCAGTTTTTCATTTTTTTGTATGGCTGTCACACTTAAATGTTTCAGATCATCAAACACATTTAAATATTAGACAAAGATAACACAAGTAAACACAAAATGCAGTTTTTAAATGAAAGTGTTTATTATTAAGGGTAAAAAAAAATCCAAACCCACATGGCCCTGTGTAAACAAAAAAAGATCTCCCACCCATTAAAACATAAATTAACTGTGGTTTATCACATCTTTAGAAAGCTGAGTTCCATTTCTCTAGCCACACCCAAGTCTGATTACTGCCACACCTGTTCTCAATCAAAAAATCACTTTAATAGGACCTGCCTGACACAGTGAAGTAGTCCAAAATATCCTCAAAAGCTAGACATCATGCTGCAATCCAAAGAAATTTAGGAACAAATGAGAAACAAAGTAAGTGAGATCTATCAGTCTGGAAGAGGTTAAAAAGCCATTTCTAAAGCTTTGGGACTCCAGCAAACCAGAGTGAGAGCCATTATCCACAAATGGCAAAAATATGGAACAGTGGTGGAACAGTGGTGAACCTTCCCAGGAGTGGCTGGCCGACCAAAATTACCCCAAGAGTGCAGCAACGACTCATTCAAGAGGTCATAAAAAACCCTACAACAACATCCAAAGAACTGCAGGCCTCACTTGCCTCAGTTAAGGTCAGTGTTCATGACTCCACCATAAGAAAGAGACTGGGCAAAAATGGCCTGCATGGCAAAGTTCCAAGACAAAAACCACTGCTGAGCAAAAAGAACATAAAGGCTCATCTCAGTTTTGCCAAAAAAACATCTTGATGATCCCCAAGTCTTTTGGGAAAATACTCTGTGGACTGACGAGACAAAAGTTGAGCTTTTTTGGAAGGTGTGTGTCCCATTACATCCGGGGTAAAAGTAACACAGCATTTCAGAAAAGGGACATCATACCAACAGTAAAATATGGTGGTGGTAGTGTAATGGTCTGGGGCTGTTTTACTGCAGGACCTGGAAGACTTACTGTGGTAAATGGAACCATGAATTCTGCTGTCTACCAAAAAATCCTGAAGGAGAACGTCCACACTTGGGTTCTACAGCAGGACAATGATTCAAAACACACCAGCCAGTCCAGCTCTGAATGGCTTAAGAAAAACAAAATGATAACTTTGGAGTGGCCTACTCAAAGACCTGACCTAAATCCGATTGAGATGCTGTGGCATGACCTTAAAAAAGTGGTTCATGCTCAAAACCCTCTAATGTGGCTGAATTACAACAATTCTGCAAAGATGAGTGGGCTAAAATTTCTCCACAGCACTGTAAAAGACTCATTGCAAGTTATTGCAAATGCTTGATTGCAGTTGTTGCTGCTACGGGTGGCTCAACCAGTTATTAGGTTTAGGGGGCAATCACTTTTTCACACAGAGCCATGAAGGTTTGGATTTTTTCCCCCTTAATAATAAACACCTTCATTTAAAAACTGCATTTTGTGTTTACTTGTGTTATCTTTATATATTTAAATCAACATATAAAGAAATGATTTTTGAGCAATATAAAAATAAAGGACAGTAATACAGTGATCCCTCACTTATCGCGGTTAATGGGTTCCAGAACCGACCGCGAAAAGTGAAAAACCGCGAAGTAGCGTCACCCCTAATGACGTCACCCATAAATAATACGTACGTTCATTCTCTCACTCTCTCTCTCATGTGATACGTGTGTGTGTGTGTGTAAGTGTACATACATACGTAGATGTAAATAAAGTGTACATAAATATGTTTTTAGAACTCTTTTATTCTTATAACAAGATACGTAACTCAAGATGAAGATGATTTACTGCACAGGTTAATGAGGGCTTTACTGCTCCTCGGGTGACGCCTCAACGTCAGGTGCTAGAGGCGCAGCATCGTCGAGGGCAGCTTCCGATAGTGCTGGAGAAGCTGCAGGAGGCGGCGTAGTGGCTCGATGGGAAGACTATTTTGCATAAAATGGCACAAGAGAACAGCATAAAGTTCCACGCGGCGAGAATGAGCAACACGAGCGATAAAGAGCAATGAATGCGGTCTTCCTTCGCTGGGTATGGGCGCGGCAGGGAGAGAAGCTGGGTGAAACGTCTCGGCCAATCAGCTTGCGGGGTGAAACGTCTCGGCCAATCAGCTTGCGAGATTCCCGAGCCGAGCCAACACGAGAACAGCAAACAGAGAGGTGGATTTTGAGTTGTGCGGGCTCTCCGTGTTGATACTTTATGTTCTAATGTAGTCTCCCTGCCTTCTGCTAGCGCCCGCCCATTATTTCTCAATTTTGAATTTTTGATGAATATTTTTGAAAAATCCGCGATGCACTGAGGGCGCGAAAGGTGAAGCGCGAAGTAGCGAGGGATCACTGTATTACAATGTGTCTTCAATAAAGAAAGGTTGATATTGTTGAATATACTGTATATGCTGAGTACTATTTTTATTGATATAATTATTACTAGAATATTACAACAGTATTATAGTATTAGGATTGTTGTTAGGATGGAATAATTTGAAGTATTATATAGGCCAGGTGGTATTATTATTATTATTATTATTATTATTGTTGTTGTTGTTGTTGTTGTTGTTGTCATTGGAACTACTATATGGCTATCTATTATTATGGTTATTATTATAATATGGTTACTTATTGCGCCTAGGTATTGTAAGCCATGTGGGGGTATATGGTGGTATATATGGTGATTATGATGATGATAATATTGTCTATAATCATATTATAGTTATAAGCTATTATAGTTATAGTTATAACTATAATAGTTATAACTATTATAGTTATAATCATATTATAGTAATAAGTTATATATTATAGTTATAAGTGGTTATAAGCCACCGCTCAATTGGTATAGAGCGTGGCGCCAGGGGTTGTTCCCGACGGTGGGAGGGATCATCGGATCTCACTGGACAGCTACCGCCCGCCTCAAGCTGGGCAGCCCCCAGCCAATAAGGTGTTGTCCCGCCACAGCTTGCTTTCCTCATTGGGTGCATGGGGATGAGGAGAAGTCCGAACACCAGGCTGAGAATCTTCGCACCAGGCAAGATAAAAAAAACAAAAGAGACCAACTCTGAAACTGGGAACTTGGAACGTCCGCACTATGATGACAGGACTCGCTGCTAACCTCAAGGACATCAACGACACCAGGAAGACTGCCATCATCAATAATGAGCTGAAGAGACTGGAAGTGGATATTGCCACTCTCCAGGAAACACGGTTGGCTGACGCAGGCACACTGAGAGAGAAGGACTACACGTTCTACTGGCAGGGAAAGGGCAGTGGCGAACACAGGGAACACGGAGTGGGCTTCGCAGTGAAGAACACCTTGCTGAAGATGGTGGAACCGGGCAGCAATGGCTCTGCACGACTCCTCCCCCTCCCCCTCAACACCACTCAAGGCCCAGTCACCCTCGTCAGTGTGTATGCCCCAACACTGACAGCCACACCAGAGGCAAAAGACGAGTTCTACGAGAATCTCGCAACAACTGTCAGGATCATCCCCAACTCTGAACAACTCATTCTCCTTGGAGACTTCAATGCCAGAGTGGGTGCTGACCACGACTCCTGGCCCTCCTGTCTTGGACCATTTGGCGTGGGTAGAATGAACGACAACGGACAGCGGCTGCTCGAGTTCTGCACATATCACAATCTGTGCATCACAAACTCGTTCTTCAAGACCAAGCCCCAACACAAGGTCTCCTGGCGACATCCGCGCTCAAAGCACTGGCACCAGCTGGACTTGATCCTGACCAAGTGCACCTCACTGAAGAATGTGCTAATCACCCATTTGTTCCAGAGTGCAGATTGCGACACAGACCATTCATTGGTGTGTTGCAAGGTCAAGCTGCAGCTGAAGAAATTCCATTGTGCTAGACAGCCTGGAAAGGCATGGATTGACACCAGCAAGATGGCCCAACCAGAACTTGTTGAGCAGTTTGCCTCCACCATTGAGAAGGAACTTGGTGTACCACAAGAAGGAGAATCTGCAAAGCAGAAGTGGGAAGAGCTGCGAAATACCATCCACCGCACAGCCTTGGCTACCTTTGGGAGGAAGACCTCGAAGTCACAGGACTGGTTTGATGCCAAGTTGACTGAGATGACCCCCGTCATTGAAGCCAAGCGCTCAGCACTTACTGAGTACAAGAAGTACCCAAACGAGAAGAATCTCCAGATTCTCAGGGCTGCGAGAAACAAAGTTCAGCAGACTGCTCGGCACTGTGCCAACGAGTACTGGACTCAGCTCAGCCAAGACATTCAAACCGCTGCCATAACAGGGAACATCCGTGGTATGTACGATGGCATCAAGAAAGCACTTGGTCCGGCTCAGAGCAAGACGGCCCCCCTCAAATACTCCACTGGGGAGATGATCTAAGAAAAGAACAAGCAGATGGAGAGGTGGGTGGAACACTACTCCGACCTCTACTCCAGACAGAACACCGTGACACCGTCAGCCCTTGATGCCATGGATTGCCTGCCATCCATGGATGAACTTGACGCCGAGCCAACCATCAACAAACTCAGCAAGGCCATTGATAGCTTGGCCGCTGGCAAGGCACCCAGCAATGGCGGCATACCCCCCGACCTGATCAAGCACTGCAAGACCGCCCTACTGCTGCCATTGCATGACGTCCTCTGCCAGTGCTGGAAGGAAGGTGCCATACAAACAGGACATGAGGGACGCCAAGATCATCACCCTCTCCAAAAACAAAGGGGAGAGAAGCGACTGCAACAACTACAGGGGCATCTCCCTCCTCAGCGTTGTTTGCAAAGTCTACGCACGAGTTGTTCTCGTTCGTCTACAGAAGCTTGCCGAACGTGTCTACCCCGAGTCTCAGTGTGGCTTCCACGCTGAGCGATTGACGATAGACATGATATTCTCCATCCGCCAACTGCAGGAGAAATGCCGAGAACAGAACATGCCCCTGTACGTCGCCTTCATCGACCTCACCAAAGCGTTCGATCTGGTCAGCAGAGAGGGCCTTGTCAAGATCCTGCCAAAGATAGGATGCCCACCAAAGTTGCAAAGCCTCATCGAATCGTTTCACACCAACATGCAGGGGATAGTGCAGCACGACGGCAACGTCTCAGAGCCATTCAACATACACAGCGGAGTGAAACAGGGCTGTGTACTTGCGCCAACCCTCTTTGGGATTTTCTTTGCTATGCTCCTGAGGCATGCCTTCAGCACAGCAACAGAGGGAATCTACCTGCACACAAGATCTGACGGCAGGCTTTTCAACCTCGCCCGCCTGAAAGCCAGAACCAAAGTACGCGAGGCTCTAATCAGAGACATGCTGTTCGCAGACGACGCTGCAGTCGCAACCCACACACAGCAGGAGCTTCAGACCCTGATGGACCGCTTCTCCCAGGCATGCAAGGACTTCGGGCTTACCATCAGCCTGAAGAAGACTAACGTCTTGGCGCAAGGCACGGAAGCACCACCAACCATCACCATCGACGACTACGAGCTGGAGGTCGTGAATCAGTTCACATACCTGGGGTCCACGATCAGCAACAACCTCTCCCTTGATACAGAGATCGACAAGAGGATTGGAAAATCAGCCTTCACACTTGCTCGCCTCACCACACGAGTGTGGGAGAATCCCAAACTCTCTGTCAAG